>OZ007496.1:125935986-126569915 GCA_963931805.1 Microdon myrmicae
GTTACTAATATTGTCAGTTCTACTGCTATTAACACAATCACTACACCGCCACTCCTACTTACTTTAGAGTAGTCTAAAAAAAACAAACATTGCAGCGCTTCTTGGCTATTATCTACTTAATAATAAAGCGGATGGTCTTTAATATTTAGGAAGAAGAAGGCAAACCAAAACTTCTTGTAATTGCTGTCAGGTTTCGCAGCTTGCCACAATGTTTTAAAAATAACTAACACATACTATCTAATACCACAACAATGCTCATATTGTACTAAAAACGCTTTAACAAAGACATGAAATTATATCGTTTTCTTGTTTCTTTTCCAATATAGAGATTTGGGAGGTTGGTCTTCGAAATTGTCTGAAGAATCAATTGGTTACGCACTTATCAATAGAGCTGCACAATTGACTGTCATAGTTTCTGTCGTAGCTATATATTGCAATATTTATTTTGTGATGCAAGATATTAATACACTCGGAGTTACTATCGCTTTTTCAGCTTCAGTAAGTGTTATAAAGTAAATCGCTTTTGGCTTCACTGTTAACAAAATATACATTTTTGCATCTTTTACAGGGCTCGATCATTTTAGTAAAGGTCATTTTGTATCCAGTTATGAAGCCCGGTATTTTATTGATAATGAACGAGTTCATGTCACTGCACAAGGAGAACATGACAGGTTCCACAGCTATCCGAAATATCCAAAAGAAGGCTTTTATTAAAGAAACCCGCGTATTCTGTAGATTAGTTGTGTCATGGTACTGTTTCATTATTGTAGGGATTCCTTACACATTATCTACAGGGCAGTTTCAAGAGTTAATTATTCCCGCGAAGTATCCTGGTGATCTCACTAACAAATCGCACTTTGCTTTCGTGTTCTCATTTCAAGCCATTTGTTTACTACTGGTATCAACCTATACCTCTTGCCTTTACCACATCCTCTTTTCGTTCATCTCTCAAACTTCAGTCAACTTGAAAATCCTAAATGTGAAGATACGAGAATTATCCCAAAGTAGAACGCCTAATGATGATTTGAAAAATATAGTCAAAGACCATCAGAGAGTCATAAGGTATGTGAAGTATTTTTAGTCTTACCATTGGTATTTCTGATCAGTAATTCGTTTCAGATTAATCGATTTGGTAAACGAGAATTACTACTATGACTATTTAGTTCACATACGCATTACAACATTAACGACCATTTGCACGACGTTCGCAATCCATTTGTTACGTGGTCAGCCTCTCTCAGTCCTGAAACTTCTATGGTTCTTAGCATCGATGTTCATCCCAGTTGTTTTGTTCTGTTGGGTTGGGGATCATGCAGAGGATGAGGTACACTCGAAAGTATATCACATTTACCTTGATAATAAATAACTTTTTCTAGTCAGAGGAAATTGCAATAGCTGCCTACTCATCTGGTTGGGAAACCCGGACAACGGAGTTTAAACGTGATATCATGTTTATCATTCAAAGAGCACAGAAGCCAATTTCTTTTCAGCCTACACCAGTGCCTGGGTATAATTATCGGACTCTTTCCACTGTAATTTCCTTAATTTATTAATATTTCGAGTACTAATTTTCACTTCTTCCAGATACTAAAGTGGTCCTATTCGTTTTTCACCATGTTGCTGAATTTCGATTTCGAAGTGCAGAATGCTGATGAAGGGCCAGTGAATTAAACGACAGGAGAGAACATACGACTCACATTGGCTTACTAAATCCTCATCAATTGCGAGTGATTACAAAACAGCACGCACAACACTGAAACTATATTCTCACTTATACTCGTATTAAAAAGCCTTTCTCACTTTGCATATTTAAGAATTATTGACAAAACGACAGAATTAATAAAACTCTGGGATTATCAGTACGAAACCTCTGACATAAATAATAATGGCAGTTAAAACAATTTGAAACACGAACTAGCGCTAAAAAAGCCATTGGATAGTGGTAACAGTTTTAAAAATAATCCTCGTAGTTTGCTTTGTAGAAAAATACTTATATGGCTTTTACCTCGCTACCACAAAGAATAAGGTCATCAACTGAAGAAACACACCACCAATCGCTCTTATGTAGCACATTTCATAAGGAAGTGTAATGTTGATTCATCAACAAAGTAATTTCGATTATTGCAAAATGAAATTAATGTCCGTTTTTATTTTTCACAAAAAATAAACTTTAGACAAATATATTTTATTCTCTTTGTTCAATGAACTTTTGCCATCTTTTCTGCAACTTTTTTAAATCCATTCTCATAGAAATAAAGTCCTTGTCAGAAAAAAAGCAAACTAAGTGATATTTGAGATCAACATTGAAAAAATTGTGCAGCCTGCGGAAAAATGGTAAAACGAAATATAAATAGTGAAAACAATGAGAGAGAGGGGATGAGAGATAGATGATTGCATATCCACTCTAATCGTGGAGTAACACATTATAGCGTTGTAAGCTCACATAGTTTGACCAAACAACTCGTCGCTCTGCTAATCTATCCATCGAAATTTAACTTCAAATTTGAGCTCAGAGTTCACTCTGAGGGATGGCTTTCGTGGACAAAAACTCGAGAATAAGAAGCAAAACCTCCGAGGTTGAAATAACCTCATTAATTTTTCAACGTTTTTTATTTCCGTTTTTTTCATAGATTCTAAATTATCATCATTATC
This sequence comes from Microdon myrmicae, assembly GCA_963931805.1. Classification (NCBI taxonomy): domain Eukaryota; kingdom Metazoa; phylum Arthropoda; class Insecta; order Diptera; family Syrphidae; genus Microdon; species Microdon myrmicae. Next base: position 125,938,639 of record OZ007496.1, read on the forward strand.
ATCGGCACTACAACCGGGATCCGGTCTTGGACTTATTTAGCAAGTCTTTCCCTTCCCGATTTCGAGCCGATGTCTTTGGATCTGAGCGTCCTGGTTTACGCCATCCCTCTATCGTAGACAAGATCTGCTGTGCTGTCGCCTTCCATACATCCTGCCATAGAGGACTTTCCGGGCAGCCTCCTCTTCGCTCATTCGAGATAGGTGTCCCGCCCGGCAGAATCTACGGAGCTTAATTTTTCTTACAGCATTACTTCAACAAGATAGACAGCTTATAACTCATGGTTGTAGTGTCTCCGGAATCAACGCCAGGTTGAAGAGAAGGCAGGCCACACCGTCCCCTTGTCGGAGTTCATTAAAGATGTTTATTAGTTTGGATAACAATCCCGCTACTTTTATTTGACTAGTTATCTTGATCATGGTCTGTGGGCCTTCTACCCAGTCTTCTAGTTATGTGCCGCAAGGGCACAGGTTCACTAAATTTCGTAGCTTAATAGTCCTGGATCACGGGTGCATAAAATGAAACCTGTGGTTGGTCCCCGAACATCACTCGTAGAATAAAAACAACCACATCACTCGTAGAATAAAAACAAATCTCTTTCTTTTCTTTATCTTTATTCAACTGCAAGCTTAGTTCACTAATTAGACATCACTTCTCTTATATACAATGTAAAGTTAAGCTTAGTTCAAAAGTCAACTGTTAGCTTAGTCCACTAATTCGGAAACAAATATAAGGTAAGCTTAGTCGACATCACTTCTGTTAGATACAATGTAAAGTTAAGCTTAGTTCAAAAATCAACTGCTAGTTTTGTTCACAGTACTCCTTGTGGCGCGAACCCGATACTTTGTACTATATCTTCCCTGCTACGCGTCCGTACTTGGTGGCGGTTAAAGCTCGACTCCTTATTTAACGTGGAGGACCCGACCTGCCTCCACGGAATCAGTGTTACCATTAACGATTGCCACCGAAACGACAGAATACCAAATTCCATTCATCACTTCGGTGATCAATAAGGGATGATCTTTCATGGTGACGATGTGCACGCACACAGATGCGGTGTGCCCACGAGCAAACGAACCGTGGATATTATAATTCCATAAAAGGAAATGTTACACGAAGTGGTTGCAGCTGGCGCAAGCCATCGTGACACAGGAACATGCGAATGTTTACCCGATCGGCACCGCCTAAGGCATCTATACTGAACGGGCGCACGTTGCTGGCGTTTTCAGAGGGTCGAACTCTCGTGTGTGTATTTACACTAACGAGAACTCGATTCCCTTTTGCGACCAGGTGCGAGTTAAACTATTGCTTGTCGATCGGGTGACCGATCGATGTGGGCATAGGTAAAAAAGGAAAAGAAGAAATATCTCATGCGCTTGTGTGGCAGACTTATAGCGTTTGAAATAATAGCGAAGAAGAACGTGTGATTCGAACTGACGCTATGACAGTTTGAATCACCAAAAATTGTACCTAAGCGTTACCCATCAGCCTACTGGCCGATTTTTGAATTTGATTTTTAAACTCGACTATACTCCACTGATGTGAATTGTTGTGTTTTCGCTTGGTATACGGCTCTGATGTATTTTCTTATTCAATTTTTCGTTCGGTGCTCTTCACTATTTTGCTTGTGAAATGTGTGTGTATCTGTTAGAGTCGCCACAGACTCATTAGGAGATAATTCATCGATATGGTTCGGGTAATGTTGGTTGCTTGCTGGTGCAACCAAATTGCTTTTAAGGAACATGAATGTTTCATGTGCTTCTTGCCATTAAAGAATATTAACGGCGCCATGCGGTGGTTCGTGTTATGTCGGTTTCTTAATGGTGAAACCGAATAGCTTTAGGAAATTGATGGTGCCTTGCGATGATGCCGTAAGTTCAAAATAGATTTCTCCTTCAGGTAGGTTTCGCAGATGCATTGAATGCATATTATGGGGGGCAAACCAGTAAAGGGAGAACGCCTGCAGGCAGTTGCAGTGGACGGTTGGGCATGCTTTATTGCAAGGTAAGGAATGGCGTTCAATTGGAACTGCCGTTATACTTGTACTAATAGGTTTTTAGGATGCCCTACATAGAAGTTTGGTGTCGTACCTGGAAAAGGCGAGCAGTGGCGCTAGTTGAAACCGCCACAGGTAAAAGTCGTATCAATTTGTTTGTAATTCCGAACTCTCTCATGGCATTATATAGTTCCACCCTGGCTATGCTGTCGTAGGCGTCCTTAAAGTCTATAAATAGATGATATAATGGAATCTTAAATTCCAGACATTTTTCCATCGCCTGCCTAAGGGTGATTATCTGATCAATCGCTGATTTGCCTGGGATGAAGCCGCATTGATATTGGCCAATGATGACTTTAGCGTATAGGGCTATCCGATCGTGCAGGATAGTGGAGAGTATGTTATAGCCGGCACTCAGAAATGTTAAACCACTATAGTTGCTGCACACTGTGATAGCCCCCTTCTCATGTTTGGGGGAAATTATTCCATGACGTCAATCTTCCGGCATCTCCGCTTGCTCCCATACGTGCACCACGATCTCATGAATGTGATGTAAATAAAATATAAACTGCTTATGCACAATTGAGTATGACAGCGACAATTGTGCATTATTAATCGTGAAAAAAGCACCAAGCAAACTTGTGGAACTCGGTGAATGTATGATACCGCAACCCTATAACTATGGGGGTATGCGATGGACGCGGTTCACGAGAACCTTAACAAGGGAAAAGGAGAAAACAATAAATTAAAGAAGAGAGTGACTATTAAAATTTGGTTTCATTTACTGTTGGAAGTGCTCTAGTACGGTGGGAAGTCAAGCAGAAATCATAACTCACGCTCCATCTCACCGCTTGAGATATGCGTTTACAAGTAATACAGCCTGGCTATAAATGAGTAAATTGAACATCATAAATTGAAACGTCTAAATCATAACAACTATCAAGCGGTTTGTGGATCCAGACTCCAGTCACCTTGCCCCGATCTAATAGAAACATTGTGTTCTACCTGTTTGCTACGCAAATTGCAAAAATCCTTCCACACATATTGAGTTATTTTCATTTAACCGTCATGAAACAATCGCCAATTGTCGACAACTTGCTATGCCTCAAAGATTTCCCGAACAGCGGGTGTATGTTCCAGTCAATTGGCCAATGGGGAAACCAAATGCTTGTCTAAGCTATACCACCAAATTGGCAGTTGCATTACCAATCCTGTAAATTATTGATCTCTACCTGCAATGCAGCTGTTTGAGTTTGTCGTTTGCATATTGTCAATACTGGAAGTTGCGTGTGGCAGGATAATTTTCCAGCTATTGCCACATATTACTTACCATCCACACCAAAGGCATAAATAATTGGGAGGTGCGAATGGAAAATTGGATTTGAATAATGAATAAATACAAAAACCGGTAATCACAGATAAAGACAAACGGATATAAAACACCTGACATCAGCGAAAAACCCACAAGGTAAGAATTCATATCTTAATTTTATTTCTATTGATTTGCTGGGATAAAATCAATTGGACAGTTTCTTCATTGGAACTAAGTGAACCACTTTTGGTGGCCATATTGATGTTTCCTTCAATGTGAATATAATGAGGGTATGGTACGAGGTGAAGTTATGGGGGGTTCCGGGTGGTGCCGATCATGGGCACAGATTCACTTAATCTCCAACGTATAACGACGACGAAATCCAGAAACAAAAAGGAAACGCACTGAAATAATTTTAATGTTCCTTTATTAGTTCCGAACACTTAATTTTAATTTACACTGTACACTTGTTATTACGGTTTGGACATCACTCGGACTATATTTATGTTGTCGATACATTAGTTTCACAGTTGACGATGTATTAACTTGTTCACCCGAAATTATAACACACTCTCACCTCAAATCAACCGGTGGGAAATTCGATGAAACAACACCGCACGGAAAACAGAAATTGGCGTAATACAGACGAAGGGAATTAATTAATTGGATGCACTGATTTCGTACGCGCTCAGAGACCGTGTTCGGTTTTCGAATTGTGTATGCGCACACCTCGGGGGTAGACATATGACTCAAACCTACAATCCATATCTGCCAGATTCAACGATGTGGATTACATTGGTGTGGGAGGATTCTATATGTGTCCGTATGGGACAAATACGTTGCCCTTCAGCCTGCATATCGGCAACGACGAAAATACACCTAAATAAACATGGGCTGGTGTAATGAATTGGTATTATAGAGGGTATTTATTATTATTATTTACTGGCCTGTAGGAACCTGGAAGTTCATGACCTCACCGACTCGGCTCCGCCATTGTTCCCTGTCCTGTGCGCTCTCCTCCCACACTCGATTATCCGATCCGATCTCCTTGAGGTCCAATCTAACATTGTCCTCCCATCTCCGTCGCGGCCGTCCTGTCGGTCTCTTCCCTGTTAGTTTACCGTCAAGAACTCTATGAACGGTCCTATCATCGCCCATTCGCGCTACGTGTCCGGCCCATCTTAATCTTCGCGACTTGATTACTCTTACTATTGTAGGTTTGCGGTATCGCTCTTCCAATTCGTGGCTGTGGAGTTTCCTCCATTGTCCTGACTCCTCGTCATATTTACCGCCAAATATACCCCTTAAAACTTTATTCTCGAATACGCGGAATTTCTTTTCTTCCCGTTCTGTGAGAGCCCATGTTTCGCATCCATATAGAGCAATCGGCATGATTATGGTTTTATAGACACGGAGCTTTATATTACGTGATAGCAGTTTGGATTTTAATAGTTTACTGGCTGCATGACAACTAGCGTTGCCGGAGTGTAGTCTTTTGTTAATTTCCTTTGACGTTTCGTTTCTGGTCGTCAGTATTGTTCCCAGATATTTAAATTCTTTGACATTTTCAAATATCTTGCCCCTGACGTTTACATGTGGTCCCTGAGGTCCACCTGCTCTCGTCGTAATCATGTATTTTGTTTTGTCTTCGTTTATTTCTAGGCCCACCTCTTCTGCCGCTTGCATGATGATTTCACAGTTTTTACTTATAGTTTCGAGATTATCGCCCAAAACGGCGATGTCATCCGTATATGCGAGCACTTGCGTGACCCCGTTCAGGGATGATCCGGCCGTGTTGTCGTCTTGTACCTTTCTGATAACATACTCGAGGACAAGGTTAAAAAGGCATGGTGAGAGGCCATCCCCTTGTTTTACTCCGTCCCGGATTTCAAACGGTTCTGAGAGATGGTTTTCTATTCTAACTCGTTTGTGGGGGTTCTCTACATCACACGGAGAACCAACCCACAAACCTAACCTGCAAACATGCAAAAATCCAATCCGCAATAGTATCCGCAATAATTTAATCTACCATTAAACATTTTCCAAACTCCCAACAGAATATAATTCAACAGAATAAATTCTAATCATCCCGGCATTCATTTCCCCAAAATTGCGTCTGTCAATTATCCATATTTTCTCAACGCAACCAAGCAATCCACATTTCCCCGAAATTCGTATGCCATAACAAACGCATATTCAAATCCTCAACGGAACATTAGCAAGTATACCAATCCGCACACATTTCCCCGAAGTTCATATGCCTTAACAAAGCGTATATCCAAATCCTCAACGGAACATTAACAGCCAACCAAGCGTCATACATTTCCCCGAAATGACTTCGGTTAACACCACTATCTAAACGATATTCCTTGCTTGCACCCAAGCAATTTCAATTCCTGGTATACACAACCAACGAATCGAACTTAGCTTATACGGCAAGGATTCGCTGGAACTAAACTCATACGCATAGGCATAGCAACTCTTCCACTAAATTCTTAGGAAGTGGCAATGAGTTTACGACGCCACTACCACAACGCAATGGATTTTCAATTTCATGAGTCAGTCGCAATTTATCCACCGTGGCGTCCAGAGCCAAAAAGTCGCAATTTATCCGCCGTGGCGTCCAGAGCCAAAAAGTCGCAGTTTATCCACCGTGGCGTCCCCAACAAAGAGTCGTAATCCAACTACCATAGAGTGCACACAATCGCGTGATACCTTACCCAAGTCGAGTCGACCGAGAGCCCGCGTTCGTTCTGAATCCTCGAGCTGTGTAGATACACAATCGGAGGGTCGGTTCTCATCGTTGGTTTAAACCGCTTTTGAGTAATAAAAAGAAATTGACTAAGTGAAAAGAGTCACGCACTGAAGCAAAATAACTAATCATTTGAATTATCCATTAAGTGCTTCTAGTATCTAGAGTGTGGAGAGAATGAGATCTTATGACATAGCCCAGTGGTGGAATTTAAGTAGATTCGAGTTGACAAGGTTGCCATCTTTACGATTAGGTGCGCGAAAGACGGACGCCTTCCGCCTGAATTAATTGTATCAAGTTAAGCAGAGCTGTGCGGGAGCAGAATAAAGAACACATTAAAAGGAACGTCAACAAATAAAACAGGTGTTTTCATTTCCCTTGGCACCACGAATTTCCAACGACGGTTGCGACGAACTCGTAAGTAGGGCGTAAGTGAACTAGTGCCATACGTTGGCGCCCAGAAAACCACCCCCCCACACGTTCTTTGTTTTCGTTCATGCAGATTTGAATGAGGGCGGCATATTTTTTTGGGATCCCCAGCTCAACCACAATATGGTAGAGTCTTTGCCTTGCGACTGAGTCGTAGGCTTTTTTGAAGTCCACGAACAGTTGGTGAGACGTCTCTCCGTATTCCCACTTCTTTTCCAGCAGTTGCCTTATCGTGAACATCTAGTCGCTTGTTGACCGATTCCGACGGAATCCGCATTGGTAGTCTCCCAATATTTCTTCTGCGTACGGTGTGATTCTTGCCAGTATGACATTTGTTAATATTTTGTATGTGATTGGGAGCAATGATATTCCTTTATAGAGGGTATGCGTTGGCGAAAAATCGCCGAAGGGAGAAATAGGTTTCTGTGTCTTAAATAAACAGAAACGCTATTTCGAGGGCCGTAAATCTTTGATGACCAGCGCCTGAGAACGAAATAGGGTTTTGCTTCAAGATACACAAAAACGCTATTTAAGGGTCACGATGATATGCACAACGTGTTTACTTATTTAACAGGCCGGAGCATCGTTAGGCATGATCTGGGGTATGATTGTCTAACGTCAATCATATTAGTGCCCAAATCTCATGATCGGTAGATAACCGAAAAGGGAAATTGGTCGCAAGTGTTGCGAACCTTGGAATTGGGGCAATATTCACTCATGAACCGTAGCAAGAATACCGGCTACAGCTATGTCAACAATTACGCTGGCCAGCGTGTATTTATCTTTTATAATTGCTGAGAAGCTGAGCCGATTGTCTGGCATGGTCCATGTATGAATGAAATAATTTGTTTGATGTGCATGACTGATAGGGTTTTGCTTTCAGGTGAAAGAGAATGAAGGGTAGCTTACTCTGCCAAAATTTGCAGGTAGGTATGGTGGGTTTGAAAGGTGGTTAATTTAAGAGGGTGGGCGGTTCTTTGGGAATATATTAAAGAGCCGTCACTTCATTCCCCTCCGCAGTGACGTAGTCACGAAACGGGTAACGAAGATAGAGAGGGGGGTAGTTGTCTGCGGGCGCGCGCTTGGGCGCTGGTGCCGGGAGGTTGAGTTGGTCGGGTGGCAGTTGTGTCTTGGATAGGAGGCTGTTCTGGAGCTGAAGATTCCAGAAAGCAGGGCTTAAGTCTTTCGACGCTGACCGTGGATCGCTTGCCTCTGATATCGATCTCGAAGATGCGGTCGTTGATGCGGCGGAAGACTTTGAATGGGTCATCATAAGGGGGTCGACGGGTTTTTTGACCTTATCCACCCTGACAAAGATGTGCGTGCAGCTGTGCAATTCAGGGTGGACGAAAAGTTTTTTGGAGCCGTGCCTGGCTACTGGTCTTGCCCTAACCTTACGTAGCAGGTCACGGAGATGCCCCAATTCGCGAAGTTGGTCACGCGGTGTTTCGCCGTCCAGGAAGAGTTCTCCTGGAAGAAGGAGGTTAGTACCGTAGGTGAGCTCTGCTGCCGAAGCTCCCAGGTCCTCCTTAATACTTGTCCTCAGGCCGAGGAGGACAGTGGGCAGGGCGTCGAACCATTGGGTGTCGTTATGACACATGAGTGAGGCCTTGAGGGATCTATGCGAGAGCTCTATCATCCCGTTGGATTGCGGGTGGTAGGCGGTGGTACGACTTCTTTAACAGCCAAGGAGATTCGTTAGCTGCCTGAATATTGTCGCCTCGAATTGTGGGCCTCGGTCCGAAGTTAGAGTAGTTGGTACATCGAAGCGTGTGACCCAAGTTGAATAAAAGGCTTTGGCGACTGATGCGGCAGTAACTGCCCTGAGAGGTATCGCCTCTGGCCATCGCGTGCAGCGATCCATCATTGTGAGGATATAGGAAAATCCTCTTGATGGAGTAAGCGGTCCCACTATGTCTATATGGACATGGGCGAAGCGTGCCGTGGGAAGCTAGAATTGAGCTCCCTCCAGTACATTATGTCGCGCTATTTTGCAGCGTTGGCATCGGAGACAAGCACGGGCACAACCGGTGAGATCTTTGTTCATCCGGGGCAAAATGAATTTGCAAAGGACAGCAGCGGCTGTCGCTCGGCCGCTGGGGTGGGCTGGGTTGTGGTAAACCTGGAACACACCCTTACGAAGTTTTTCAGGGATGTAAGGTCTAGCGGTTCCAGTTGGAACGTCACACCAGATTTCGCCCAAAGGGTCCCGAAGAGTAATTTTCTTAAGCTCTACTGCCGTATCGGCAGTTGGGAGGTACTTGAACTGTTCGTCCTCCTCTTGAGCTAGGGTAAGGTCAGTGTTGTTTAAGGCGTTACGCAAGTGAATCGTATCGATTCGAGAAAGGGCGTCGGCGGTGACCTCCTGCCTACCGGAGATGTGCTTGATCGCCGTAGTGTATTGCCCTATGAGGTCTAATTGACGCTCTTCTCGGGGGAGGCATTTCCCGACTTCTTCCGGAACGCGTAGACCAGCGGTTTGTGGTCTGTTAAAATTGAGAGTGAGCGACCTTCTATAACATGATGGAAGTATTTGACAGCGTTGTAGATCGTAAGTAAGTCGCGATCATAGGCGCTGTAACGTCGCTCTGTAGGACTCAGTTTCCTTGAAAAGAAACCAAGCGGTTCCGGTCGGGCTTTAATGTCCTGTTCAAGGACGGCTCCACTCGCGGTATCCGATGCGTCGCATTGGATGGATAGTGCCGCTCCCTCGAGGGGGTATCGGAGTAAGGTGGCATTTGCCAATTGCTCTTTGGACAGTTGAAATGGTCGATCAGAGGCTTCTGTCCATGGGATTGGGCGCTTGTCATCGCGTTTAGCTCTTTTCAGGAATTCGTTTAATGGAGCTTGAATTTGGGCAGCATTCTTCAGGGTTTTACGATAGAAGTTAAGCATGCCCAGGAATCGATGGAGCTCACTCACGTTAGTAGGACGTGGATACTTCATGAGGGCCTCCACACGGTCTGGTAGTGGGCGAATGCCCTGGTTGTCAACGACGTAACCCAGATACGTGATTTGCTCCTTGGCGTATTGACACTTATCTGGGTTGATGACAAGACCGAATTCACGGAGGCGCTCTAGGACCCGACGTAAGTGGCGTTTATGTTCGGCATGGTCTTTGGAGGCGATGAGGATGTCATCAAGGTATGCGTGGCAGCAATTGAGACCACGTAATGCCGAGTCGATATAACGTTGGAATGTCTGCGCGGCATTCCTGAGGCCGAAAGTCACCACTTTGAACTCGAAGAGTCTGAAGGGTGTGATAACTGCGGTCTTGGGGACGTCTTCTGGTGCCACCGGAATTTGATGATAAGCCCTGGTGAGATCCAGGGTAGTGAAGACGTTACACCCCCGTAACTTGTACGAAAAATCGTAAAGGTGTGCTATGGGGTGTCTGCATGGAACTGTTGCAGCGTTCAGCTGTCTATAATTGCCGCATGGGCGCCACTCACCGGAACGTTTCTTGACCAAGTGGAGTGGCGAGGGCGCTGGCTTGCCGCGGGGCCTCGTGTTTCTATGTGGCGAAACAAGTTTGCCCTGCGTCGGCGCTGATTGGGTAGAGGAGTTGTCGTATTGACGAATTCTTGTACTATGGCCTGGATTGGGTCTTTACTCGTCGAAGATGCCGGCTGGGGCAAGGGGGTTGCGGTTGGAGCCACAAGCCTGCTGTGGGTCGTATCGACCAACAGGTTGTGTGCGCCTACTAGGTCGGAACCTATTAGGGGTTCATTGACATCCGCAATGACGAAACGCCATGTGATTGGATGTTGAAGACTCAGCTGGAGTGTCAGCTTCCTTCGACCGTGCGTAAGTATCGGTGAGTTATTTGCCGCTGACAGTTTAAGGGCGGAGGACACGCGGTTGCGTGGAGCAAACGATCGCGGGAGTTCTGAGATATCGGCGCCTGTATCGAGAGTAAAAGCGATATTCAGTTTGGGGTCCCGGACGGTTAGGCGACTTATAGCAGGGGTGCGGCCGGTTGCGCGAGGGGATCGGTCGGCAAAATTAGTTTTAAAGGTCGTCCCTGATTGGTGGCTGGTTGCGTCCAACCACAGGGCGCCTTGCAATTAAATGCGCGATCACCGTATCGTTGGTGATTGGCGCACAACGGGAGAGAGGCGGCGTTGTTGTGCATATTTTGCCTCTGAATGTTGCCGTTTTGTGAAGGCCGAGGTAGTGCTCGGCGAAAGTTGGCCCGCTGAGGGGCATTTTGGGGAGGTTGTTGCCGATCCAAGGGACGATTAGATACGGCACGATTCTGAGCGCCTCGTTGGTTGCTTCTCACCTCCGCGCGAATTTGATTTAGGTCGCGGAGGAATGAGGTCTGTATCGCACGAAGGTCAGAAGTGGTGACATGAGCAGGAAAACTTCTCGGGCGGAATTCGTTGGGCCAGTCCTCTTGGGTCCGCTGTGTGACATTGGTTGAGGCAGGCCTTCTGAGATGTGGTGACGGAAAGGTTGACGCACCGGAGACGTCGGTGGGGCTGTTAGTGGCGGAAAACGATGCCGTGTAGGCTGAGCGACGTGTTGAGAAACCGCCGCTACTTGGTACGCTGGAGGCTCAGACTGCTGGTCTGAGCTTTCGATAATTGCGTCCGCAATTTTAGCTAAATAGCCCAATCTCTAATTGGGTTGGGCTACGAGTGCCGAACGGGTATGGTGGGGGAGACATCTCAAAAAGTGAGACCGTATTAGATCGTCCGAGATCCTGGTCCCCACTATAGAGCGTAAATGGGTCAGGATAAGGGACGGTCTCATCCCCGAAAGGTTGGTTTCGGCCGCCAAGCGTTGTTGCCGCGAACTTCCGGGCTCGTCCAGAGCGTCGCGCAGAGTCTGGTAGGGTCGGTTAACGACACTGGGGGCATCGTGAATTGTCAGGGGAGCGGGTTGTGCTATCGCTTCGTGGTCGGTAGCGAGTTGTGCATCAGGGAAATCGGCGCTGGAGGCGTCGTGAAACTCGAGGGACTCGAGTTGTTCTTGATCCTCTTGGGGTGGGGTGTTTCGAGTACGGGTCATCGTGTATGGTTGAGACCGAACCGGTATAAAGTTGTACAGACTGGTCGCGATTGTTGTGGAGAACGTAGAAATAGGTCGCAAGAGGACGCGAGGAGTTGAAGAGAGGCCACTGAGGTCAAAAGCAGGCGAAGATGGTCGAGTGGAGTCGAGAGTAGTCAAGTGCAGTGGAACGGAGTTAAACGGCGGTCGGTAGGTCGCGAATGAAACAGATAGAACTCTATTGTTATATAGCTTAATCCTGAAACAATTAAACTCTATTTTAAATTATTGAACCGTAATTACAATTCTTCCAAAAACGAAGTTCTCGCGGGCGTGCCAGGTATCTAAAAGTTTTTGTGTGTATTAAGTGCTAACTCCGTTTTACTTTCAAATAAAATAACAAAAAAAAAGAAAAAGATTCCAAAGGAAAAAAACCACAGCGAGGAAAAGTTATAAATATTGCAATCACCAGTGTATGTGTGTGAATTTCTGACTTACGTATTTGTTTTCTCTTAATTTTAGGCTTTTTTTAACATAAAAAGAAAAGTTAGAAATTGTCGCAGAAATTACATTAAAGGGGGCATGTATTGCCTATACAATAGTTTGTACTTAGTACCCTGAAGGGGTTTACAAGTGTTATGATTCTTATTGTAACGGATTGTACTTAATTTGTATTATATCTAATGTAAAAATGCAAAATATCCCCTAAGAATTATAACAATGAAAATAATAAAAAGATTGCTGTTGAAAGGAAGCAATTCACAAACCCAAACTTGGTTGGTTTCGATGGACACACGGAACTTTTCTGTTTCTCTGTCTTTATATGTTTTCGTAAATGTAAAATATGAAATGATATATATTAACAGCAAATGGTGTAAGTTACCTGTAAGGACTTAATTAACACAAAACCACTTAGGAGAAACTTGTTCTTAATACTTGCTCAGAGGGAACTTAAAAATTAGCGGCTTAAAAATTCTTAAGTATTCTTAAAATTCTACAACTCTGTCTTATGAGGGCCACTTCTCCCTTCTTTGCCTAATAACGCAATTGGTTGTAATGCAAGCTATAGCATTAATTTTTGTTTGAAAAAACTTTATTTTTCTACTATGTTTATCAATTTATGTTAAAATTTTAAACTTCACTATACTGAATTTTGCCAAACAAGTGTTTGTTGTGTTGCATATAAAAAACTTTGAAAGGTAAAATGGAGATAAAATGTTTAATTTCGTAGATAAAGTTCGAAAAGTTTATTTTTTGTAGACGATATTTGAATATACCGTTTGAAAATCTTATGTTGGTACTATACAAGGCCTGACACAGATCCTGTACACACAGAATAGGGGTTGAACTGCATTTGGCTAATAATGGTAGAGTGGGTATATAGTCCGTATACCACTCGCATAGAGCCAATAAAGGCACAATTGATTCCGAAAATATCGGTAAACTAATAAGGTCTTCGGGGCGTACATCCTTTATCATATGTGGCGATTTTAACTCCAGACATCCCCACTGGAACAACTCCGTCTCTTGCCAAAATGGCGCAATATTGTGTCAATGGTACACCGAAAACACTCATTGTCACAACTTCGAAATAATCAAAACTACGGTTGGTACGGGAGGAAACCCAATTCTGGTCCTCCTTTTTTTGTGTCCAAAGACTTCCTTCCCCAAGTATCGGCGGATGTATCTGACCACAACGATGTGAAGAAGATATCGAGCATCTCGGGCTCATATTAGATGCATACGCGGCACATTAGGACAACTTCAATGTCACATTGAACGAAAAATTCCACTTTCCAACTTTCTCTCCCCCCTGACAGGAACCTAACGGCGGATGAGATAAATAACGCTGCAGCTCGACTTCATGGGATTCTAGTTCAAACTTCGGAGACTCATGTCCCGAAGTACAAACTTAAAAAGATATATCAGATTCCGCATGACGACTTCACTTTTCCTCTCATCAGAGAGCGTAAAAAGCTTTGCAGAATCACATATCGTCACCACTTTACACCAACGGAACCTTTATTGCAATCCATCATTCACAATATTTGTACACTGATAAAACAGAGAATCCAAAACAACCGTACCCGACATTTGGTAAACAAACTGAAGGGTATTGTCGCGAGGAAGTATTGTGCCTACCACGGAAACTCCGTTCATCTTCCTCCTCCATCATAATCTCCCACCAAGTAAAACCCCGAACCAAAAGGACGAAACGCCGCCACGTTTGTCCACAACCAGGAGTAAGGGAAAACACTGTCCACCAGATAGCAATTAAAACACAAGTTGTTCTTAATTAATTTTTAGTTTACTTCACTTTCGTTATTAAAATTGTGAAGGATAATTCTCTTAATAAAAACCACTTTGTTCTCAGCCATTATTAAATATGTTAGTGTTTTTATACTTCACTTAAACTTATTCATATTAAATTGATTTTTATGAATTTTAAACAGAATGAAACACTTCCTTTTCGACGCGTTCTACGCTTCTCCGCCGCGCGACCGAGAGCGGGCGCGGCAACGACCCTGGTGGTCGGCGGATGTAATTTGACTCAGCGATACAGCCTTCGTTTGGGGTGAGTTTGTGGTGTGGTGGTAGATATCCTCTCCACTAAGGATATGCTTTTACTTACCACCAGAGAAACGTAACGTCTCTCTTGGTGGAATAGAAAAGCAGATCTCGTAATGGAGATCATGCTGGTATGTGTGAGATCGTTCAGATCTGTGTTGTTTACTCATCCGCGAAGGTAATGGAAAAACAAAGCAGGCAGGCGGCAAGGACAAAGGAATCGGGGCGATCATTGTCTATGAAGTGCATTGCGTCTCAATAAATAGACGACGGTGCATCGAAGAAATGTGGGAAGAAAAAATATGAGACGAGGGCATCATAAAAGTCTTAGATGAGTGATGCCCTTGTGTAAATATACGAATAGACATTGGGAAAAGTGCTAATGGGTTGGTGGACGAAACAAATCCTTGCTTGCATTTGTATATGTAGGGAAAATCGTTTGTGGGAAACGGATTCTATGTTTCCATTGTTTATGCTTTGAATTCAATCCGGCGGCTATGCGTGAAGTCGATGATTGTTTGGAGATTCAAACAAAGGAGCATTTCTGGGTAAAGTGCTTGCAGCTGTATCGATAGTTGCAAGTCATTGCAAAGCAGATTAGATAGTTATACAATGACGGTTTGTATATACCATCTGTGTCAATTGTACCTGGCATCTATGACGACGGCAGGATCGAACTCTAGTGTGAATATCTACACTAATTGGAAATTCAGTTCTGGGTCACTAATGCAGAGATGCATTGATACATGTATGAATGCCCTTGTAGGAAAAATTCTTTGCAGGCATTTCCAGGTAATGCATTGAAAGCATTAATTATCCTTGGAAAGGAAATGTTTTTGCTGCGGGGAGATTGCGGTGTAGGTGTGGGAAGGTTGGAATTTGCCTGGCAACCGAAGGTACCGAATATGTTTTGTTTTATCCTCCCGTATAATGGAAAGAATTCTTGTAAGGAATTTGTATGCGAAGAAATGCATGAAAGGTAAGAATTCTTTTACAGGGACTTTTAGGTTATATAAATTTGATCTATTTGATGCGTGAAGCGCTTAAGGTGCTAATGCGATTGCATTAGCGAAACTTATAAGGTTGGGTCGAAGCTATGGGGGTTCTTCAGGTAAGTAACAGTGGGGTTTGGCGGAGCCGCCAGATTATGCAGATGAACCACATCATTACAAAGATATGTCGCACTGCCCGAATCATTGTCCCAAATATCCACAACGGTGTTGTTGTCAATAATGAGACCAATAAAGCAAACATCATCGCAGAGACCTTTGAAAATAATCACTGGCTCATTCTCGAAGATGGCGACCCGGATACTAATGCAACCGTTTCACGGTAAATTAGACAACATTAGTGATCCAATTATTGTCTTCAACCCAGATAACAGTACATACACCGACAAAACATGTGATAATAATCACCGATACGCTCTCTCTTTTTTGTTTATTCTCTCAATCTGGTCCTATTACTGAGATAGGATGTGGATGCACCCCCACATACGCCAAAATTGTGCCCGTCAGGTGGAAGATATACCGAGGGTTATGTAGAGCACTGTTCTTTGAAATTTAAGGCAGTGGCGGTTCCACTAACGCCACTACTTACCTTTCCAATTACCTCAAACACTTCCTGTCCTAAAGCTCCGAAAACCCCATTGTTTTCGCTAATGCAATTGCGTTAGCATCTGCAAACATTTCTCCCCCAGGGGCATTGTCGCATGCATCAATGCATCTCATCATTTTCCTGAAAAAAAAAAAACAATTCGGTTACCGTACCAAGTAAACGCAATAAATCATGGAAACAGTATCGGCGCCAACGTATTCTGCCACACACGTGCGCAGCAGATTTTCTTGGCTTATCTGCATTCACGGCGGCCTTTTGTCCAACCGACAAAAGCATATCGCAACTCACGTCTAGCAGCCAAGAACCGAATTCTCTAATACTCGTAGTGTGAATATTCACACAAGAATTCGAGCCTTTGCGCCGGCATAGATGCTATACACAATCGCCATTGTGTAAGCATCTAATTTGCTTTAAGCACCAAGTTTTCCTAATGACATCCAACCTATTTATTCATAATACATAATGCCCTTTGTTCGAATTTCTTTTCTACGGGTCGTCTACCCTTGAGCTCGCGGCATGGGTAAACAAAGTGATCTCCGCGTAAATAACCGCACCCTCGCTATGATCTATTTACCAAGGAACTATCCAAAGGAAAATTTCACTTTCTTTTCACCACACCACAAACTCACCTCGAACTGAGGGTTGAATCATTAGCCGATCTTGAACCGGGGTTGGTGACACAAAATCAGTTAATTATCAGCTTAAACATGCTTTATTTATTTTTAATTATTTTAAATATATTTTCCTTTTTGGCGAGACAAGAGCGGTGGGAGAAGTTACCGCATAACAACCCCCCCCCCCCCACCCCCCCCCACCAGGACGCATGCCATTCTTTGAAGAGGAATGGCACACCCAAGAGGAAACGGGGAACACTTGCAACAGTGTCATCGGCGCTGTTGCTGCCCCGGCGGTGGGTCCTCCCCAATAATCAAAAACAGGACGAGGGGGAAAGAAAAAAAAAATATATATAGCGTTTTCCAATCGGGTCTTGAGAACTTTTTTTTTTAAATAAAACGCAAACCATTTGAGATATTTCAAAAACTTTATTATCGGCTTGAAGTACAATCAAAACATTTATGAATGGAACTCGACTTCGTTCATATGGCCTCCGCGGGCACGTTTGCAGCGGTCGATACTTTGGACCCAATTTTCGATGACTCGGCCACACATTTCGGCCGAAACGGCCACTATTTCGCGTTCAATGTTGGCTCTGAGCTCTTCCAAAGTCGTCGGCTTGTTGGCATAGATCAATGATTTGACGAAGCCCCGAAGAAAATAGCCTAGAGGCGTTAAATCGCACGAACGAAGCGGCCAACCGTCTGGCCCATTTCTTGAGATAACACGCTTATCAAACTTACTCTTCAATAAATCGATTGTCTCGTGTGCTGTGTGGCTTGTGGCACCGTCCCGTTGAAACCACATGTCGCCCAAGTACATATCTTCCAATTCCAAAAATAATCGGTAATCATGGCGCGATAACGATGGCCATTCACAGTAACGTGACGATCGTTATCATCGACGAAAAAATATGGCCCAATGACGCCGCCGGCATGCAAACCGCACCAAACAGTTAGGTTTTGTGGATGAAGTGGCGATTCATGAAGCACGTGTGGATTTTCACCCGACCAATAACTCATGTTTTGCTTATTGACGAACCCATTGAGGATGAAATTCGTCATCTTGGCGCATCTTTCCCAAAGCCCAATCGGCGAACGTACGTCGCTTCAAATGGTCCATCGGCTTCAATTCTTCAGTCAGCTTGAACTTGTATGGGTGTAAACCAAAATTCTTACGCAAAATTCGCCATAAAGTAGTCTGGGCGATGCCCAATTCGTTTGATCGTTTGCTACGGACGCCTGAACGTCAGCGATATTTTCGACAATTCGACCAACCCGTTGTCGCACTGGCACGGCAACATCACACAAGGAATAGGTAGACTCAAATGTTTGCACTAAACTGGTTATTGCCTGTCTACTAGGGCGAGAATTACGCCCGAAAATTGACGTTAACGCTCTTAAAATTGCGGTCACCGACTCCAAATTTCGGTAGTAAATTTTTATAATTTGCACACTTTGTTCGTTCGTATACTTAACCACTATGGAAACGTTGAGTTTACTGAGGAGATTGACAGTGACAGTTAGATGATTAGTAAAAGAGTGCGTTCACAAATTAAATTCGAAGTTGTCAAGTCCCTATTAGAAAACCCGATACAATTAATACTACTACAACCCACGATTAAAATTTATTCTCTAACGTTAATTTTTTGTTGTTGTATAGTATATATATATATATATATATATATATATATATATATATATATATATGTATATATATATATATATATAACAGTAATAGCAACGAAGGTAACATCCACGCGAGAATATGCAAATGAGGCATCTATTTCCTCCCCCCGGCCCACAAGGGGCGGAAAGGGAGGACACGAAAACAATCCCCAAGGATATGGGGGAACATCAATTTATTAAATTCTTCGCCCTGCCCTTCGGGACCAAACCAATTCTCCCAGTAGGACCATTTAAGGGGGAGGGTGCCGCGTGTCAGCGACCTTTTTGAATACAGCTGAGAGTTTGAACAGCCCACACGATTCGGGTAAAGCCTTCTTCACATAAGTGAGGTGCCCCCCCCCCCCCCGCCGGCCCCTCCCACACTCCGCGTGCAACTGGGGCAAGCAAATTTCTCCTCGTGATAGCACGACGCTAAGTGCTGTAACTCGCCTCTGTGGCCGGATTTGGGGGTTGGTGTGTTGGGGTTCGCCCATTTTGACGGCGAAACCAACATTCCCTTTTTGTTTCAAATGCGTCTGATCACGTGAATTTGGGGGAATATTCCGCGAGCCAGCATTGGTGCAAGCCAGGTAGTCGCCTTCAGGATGTGTAAATTCATCCGATGACTTACCTTCCGAGAACCGACGTTTAGTGTTGGAGGTGTTTTCTCCGAAGATTGGTTCTGGGATACGCGAACTAATGCTTCTGTAGGGAGGAGAAGTGTTATGCCGGACACGGGCACACGTGTTACTTCTTCTCCATCAATCACGAAACGTAAGTTCCACCGCAGCAACTGTTCATCAAAAAAGAAACAAAAACAAACTCCGCAATACACCATCCACAAGGAGTTCACCAGGACGAAGTAAAGAAAACACCAGACGTTCTTAATTAGTTTTTAATTTATTTCACCTTCATTAACTTTAACACGATTGCCAACACGTCTGCTAGTTGTTATACGTTCACAACTTTACGAAAGTACTTTCAAATGTTAAATGTGAACCAAGAAGGTTGAATCTTAGCTTTCTTCAAGAAAATAAGTACTGTTTATACAGAAAAATAACAATTATTTAGTTATCACTCGGGGATTTCAATTCACGACATTGTGCACCAATAACCACAACTAAAGGTTTTGTTAGCGAAACGCATCCGCGGTAGGATTACGACTTCGGGGTACAACACGCGTGTCTGCAGTGCTACGGACAGCGGGAGCGGCAACGACCATGGCGGTCGGCAGATGGAAAACGACTCTGCCTTAATCATCTCGTGCAGATCTGATTCGCTACGAGGAAAGGGGCATTTTCCCTGAGAGAGAAAGTATTTCCCTCCACGAGAGAAAAGATTTACCTACCACCAGAGAAACGTAACGTCTCTCTTGTGAGAACAAGAAAATCAGATCTCGTAATGGAGATCATTGGTGTGTGTGAGATCGGTCGTTGAGATCAGATTGTTTACATATGCGCGGAGGCAATGGCAAAACAAAGCAGGCAGACGGCAAGGACAAAGAGATCGAGAAGATTGGTGTCTATGAAGTGCATCGCGTCTAAATAAATAGACGACGATACTTCGAAGAAATGTGGTAAGAGAAAAGATGAGACGAGGGCATCATAAAAGTCTTAGATGAGTGATGCCCTTGTGTAAATATACGAATAGACATTGGGAAAGGTGCTAATGGTTGCGATACTTTATACAATGAAAATTGTATGTCGTAAGTTAAAAAAGAAATCTTACGGAGAATTGTATGCGAAGAGGTGCATGAAAGGTAAGTTTTCTTTTCCAGGGGCTTTTTTAGATTACAGATTTGATCTCTTTAATGCGTGAAGCATTTAAGATGCTAATGCGATTGCATTAGTGAAATTGGGAGATTGGGTGCAAGTTATGGGGGTCTTTTAGGAAAGCGAACCGTGGGGTTTGGCCGAACCGCCACAGTTCCATTAGTATCAGTGATTCGGGCAGTGCCACATATCTTTTTAACGTTTT
Source organism: Microdon myrmicae (assembly GCA_963931805.1). Classification (NCBI taxonomy): domain Eukaryota; kingdom Metazoa; phylum Arthropoda; class Insecta; order Diptera; family Syrphidae; genus Microdon; species Microdon myrmicae. Next base: position 125,958,565 of record OZ007496.1, read on the forward strand.
GGATTTTGGATTCTCTCTTTTATCAGTGTACCAATATTGCGAATGATAGATTGCTATAAAGGTACCGTTGGTGAAAAGTGGTGACGATATGTGATTCTGCAACGCTTTTTACGCTCTCTGATGAGAGGAAAAGTGAAGTCGTCATGCGGTATCTGATATATCTATTTAAGTTTGTACTTCGGTACATGAGTCTCCGTAGTTTGAACTAGAATCCCATGAAGTCGAGCTGCAGCTTTATTTATGTCAACCGCCGTTAGGTTCCTGTAAGGGGGAGAGAAAGTTGGAAAGTGGAATTTTTCGTTCAATGTGAAATTGAAGTTGTCCTAATGTGCCAGGTATGCATCTAATATGAGCCCGAGATGCTCGATAGCTTACTCACAGCATTGTGGTCAGATACATCCGCCGATACTTGGGGAAGGAAGTCTTTGGAAACAAAAAAGACGACCAGAATTGGGTTTCTTCGCTTACCAACTATAGTTTCGTCTATTTCGAAGTTGAGTGAATGAGGATTTTCGGTGTACCATTGACACAATATTGCGGCATTTTGGCAAGAGACGGAGTTGTTCCAGTGGGGATGTCTGGAGTTAAAATCGCCACCTATGATGAAGGATGTACACCCCGAAGACCTTATTAGTTTACCGATATTTTCGGAATCAATTGCGCCTTTATTGGCTTGATGCGAGTGGTATACGGAGTATATACCCACTCTACCATTATTAGCCAAATGCAGTTCAACCCCTATTCTGTGTGTACAGGATCTGTGTCAAGCCTTGTATAGTACCAACTTAAGATTTTCAAATGGTATATATTTAAATATCGTCTACAAAAAATAAACTTTTCGAACTTTATCTACGAAATTAAGCATTTTATCTACATTTTACCAACAAACACTTGTTTGGCAAAATTCAATATAGCGAAGTTTAAAATTTTAACATAAATTGATAAACATAGTAGAAAAATAAAGTTTTTTCAAACTAAAATTAATGGATGGGAGGTGCTATAGCTTGCATTACAACCAATTGCGTTATTAGGCAAAGAAGGGAGAAGTGGCCCTCATAAGACAGAGTTGTAGAATTTTAAGAATACTTAATATTTTTAAGCCGCTAATTACGTACGTTCCGGTCTTATCTTATTATAATAAAAATTTTCCATCATCTTGGTATAATCCATTCGTTCCAACGTCACTCCCAGATTCTTTGCTGAGTGCAAAATTAAAACACACACTTCATGTTACTTGAGTATCGTGATCCTGAATTTGACAGGAATTTCTTCTTCTTTTTTTCGTTTTCACTGGCTTTTTTTTAATGATTACATTATAAATTTTCATCCCGATGATCACAATACACAACTGCACCTCGACCATACCCTCATTATATCCACATTGAAGGAAACATCAATATGACCACCAAAAGTGGTTCACTTAGTTCCAATGAAGAAACTGTCCGATTGATTTTATCCCAGAAATCAATAGAAATAAAATTAAGATATAAATTCTACCCGTGTGGGTTTTTCGCTGATGTCAGGTGTTTTATATCCGTTTGTCTTTATCTGTGATAATCGGTTTTTGTACTTATTCATTATTCAAATCCAATTTTCCATTCGCACCTCCCAATTATTTATGCTTTTGGTGTTGATGGTAAGTAATATGTGGCAGTAGCTGGAAAATTATCCTTCCACACGCAACTTGCAGTATTGACAATATGCAAACGACAAACTCAAACAGCTGCGTTGCAGGTAGAGATCAATAATTTACAGGATTAGTAATGCAACTGCCAATTTGGTGGTATAGCTTAGACAAGCATTTGGTTTCCCCATTGGCCAATTGACTGGAACATACACCCACCGTGTACCTTTGAGGCATAGCAACCTGTTGACAATTGGTGATTGTTTCATGACAGTTGAATGAAAATAACTCAATATGTGTGGAAGGATTTTTGCAATTTGCGTAGCAAACAGGTAGAACACAATGCTTCTACGAGGGTTGCGTCTTATGTTTCGGGATTTGGCAACCCTAGTGTTGCAATCCGGCAATTGACAGCTCTGTCGTAAAGTTGGACATTTTTGAGGTTATACGCCCTCAGAACGTTTTGACATACGAGCGCTATTTGTGTTGTTTACAGTAACTTAAAAGATTCATCTTGGCCCAAAAATGGAATTAAATCGTCAACATTTTCGTGCGATTATTTTTTACAACTTTCGGCGTGGCTTAACTCAGCAACAGTGCATGGATGAACTTAATTCAATTTTTGGCGATGAAGCTCCATCAAGGACCAGTGTTTATCGATGGTATGGTGAATTCAATCGTGGTCGTAGTTCACTCCAAGATGAATTTCGTGAAGGTCGTCCAAAATCAGTTGTTGTTCCGAAAACCATTGATGCTGTGCGCGAACTGATATTGGAAGATCGTCATGTGACCTATCGTGAGATTGAGACAACCTTAGGCGTTAGTGGGACCAGCATACATTCAATATTGCATAAACATTTGACTGTCAAAAAAAATTTGTTCGCGTTGGATCCCACACAATTTGTCGATCGCCCAAAAAAGGCTCGTGTCAATTGGTCGAAAGAAATGCTCAAAAAATACGGTCGCGGTGCTTCGAAACACGTCTATGACATCATGACAGGTGATGAATCGTGGAACAACGCAGAACAGTCAATTCTGAGTGGTACACAACCATTTGTTTGCCAGTTGTCTTCCAAGAAATCAGGAAAACCAACCGCCGAAGACGGATCACTCTTCACCACGACAATGCGAGCTCTCACACATCGGCTGCGACAACTGCATTTTTGAGCACCCAAAACATCGATTTGATGGGTCATCCGCCGTATAGTCCTGACTTGGCACCGAATGACTTCTTTTCATTCCCGTATGTAAAAAACAAACTGAGAGGTCAACGTTTTTCGACACCTGAAGAAGCGGTTGCTGCATTCAGAATGCATGTGTTGGAGATACCTCAATCAGAGTGGCAAAAGTGCTTCGACAATTGGTTCAAACGCATGCAAAAGTGTATAGATCTTCATGGGGAATATTTTGAAAAACAATAAAGTGATTTTCGATGATCAATATTTTTTTTTTGTTCTCTGATCCCGAAATATAAAAGGCAACCCTCGTATTAGATCGGGACAAGGTAACTGGAGTCAGGATCCACAAACCGCTTGATAGTTGTTATGATTTAGACCTTTCAATTTATGATGTTCAATTTACTCATTTATAGCCAGGCTGTATTACTTGTAAACGCACATATCAAGCGGTGAGATTGAGCGTGAGTTATGATTTCTGCTTGACACCGTACTAGATTAATTTATTGTTTTCTCCTTTTTTACTTTTTCTTCTTCTTTTCTTTTTTAATAGTCTTTACACATTTTCTAAACTCTATTTGACAGAATTTCACTTAAGTTACAGTTCACAAAAATCTCTATTATTAGTAACATAGGTGCAATCTTACTGGTCTATTTTATTTATTATTTCTCAAAGCAATTAGACACTTTCTATCTTTCTTTTCACTTCTTTGTCACTTTCTCATTATTCTACGCACTTCGGCTTAGCCCTATGCGAAATGGTGCTTTTGTTTTATTTCGAGATCTTAACGTATTTTACCATTAATTACACTGATGATATTCTTACTTGTCCATTTCTATTGTTATTACTCAAACCAATTAGACACTTCCTCTTTCTTTCTTCTCACTTCATTACTTCATTCAGTGTTGACGTCCGGCGCCGTGCTTCCTCGGTTGAGGGAAGAGCGGTGACCTTTTATTTTTTAGACTTATTAAAACGCATTTTATTCTCGTCTCAAAATTCTTCTATTTATCCTCGTCTCAAAATTATTCTCTATAAACTTCTTCTCTCTAAATTCTTCTATCTCAACTCGACTTTTCAAACTTAACTTGACTGCTATCTCACCTCAACTACTCAATCAGAACTAACATCTCAACTGTTCAAACTTAACTCTTACTTCTCAACTGTTCCTTGATTACTCAACTGATTTTACAAATGAATTTTTTCTCTACTTATAGAACATTGTGTTCTAATTTACTGGAAATTATAACATCAACAAAACAAAATTTATCAAAGACTCTGTGACTTTTTAATTGAATAAAATTTGGACGAAATCAAAGTTACTATGTTTTGAATGAAATAAAAAGGTGCAGGTTATTAAACTGGCAATATTGTGAATGTTTATGAATGGTATGTATTAAGTGAGAATGTAATATATGTTAAGGGAAGTTTTTAAGGATGTGTAAGGAGATTCAGTGTTAAATTTAATAAAGGGTAGTATTCTGGAATACAACACCACTTCCTGCTAATCCTTTACTCTACAGGCTCCTCGTTACTATTCGACTTTTCTACTACTTGACAACGCGATCGACCACGTCTTCGTTTAACTTCCACAAAACATTCTGCCTCCTATTATGTTTGTACCCCTTCTCGGTGCCTTGGGGTCAACGCATCGCGATAATGATAATGCAATTTCGGTTTTCAATGACCCAATTTTCGATTTTTAATTCCGATTTGCAATTGCGTTGAATTGCGACGTCAGCGGATATACCTCCATCGGTCTGCGTCACAGTTCAACGTTCGCGATTGCAAATTGACCTAATAAATTTTTCGTGAAATTACTTATTTTTCCGTGGTATATTGATCGGGCCGAAATGTGCAATTAATTGCACTATCGTTCTGGGGGTTGTCCGGGTTCAGAATCGGATGGCGTTTCTTGGTTTGAGTGCATCAATGACCTAATGAACATCATCTTTATCTATGATGTCATTGACACACTTAACACGTGTGAGACATTGTAAGTTTTTCTGTTGTCTACTTTCATAAAAAATTGTGGTGGTATTGGGTGCTTAGAGTCAGTAATCCTTGTTGTGAAATGGATTAAGTGTAAGAAAACATAAAAATTGTATTAGCTATCTTTATAAATTGAACGAGAATTTTATTCACACACTTAGCTTGTGGCGATGTTTAGTCAGTGCGTCGACACGGACGTGGGATTCACTAAACTCCCACAACTTCACAACACTGGTCCTCTGGGATGAACTTCAACGGCGATTATTAATGCACTCGACTTAGAAAAATACGGCGACAACCCTCTGCCGCCTCGAATAGGGTGTGCGTGCACGTTGAGGTATTAAATCTGACGCTTCATGTAACGCGGCTGGAAGTGAAGATTAATGTTAAATGGCGCGACCGTCTGCTATGGAGATTGACATCTGACTCGTTGGGCGGATAAAATCTGACTCAACGATGCAACTCACATCCACCAGATTCAATGCCGCGAATTGCATCGATAGGGGAGGATTCTATGTGTCCGTATAGGACCAGTACGATGCCCTGCGATGAGGACGATGATCGGCGGACACTTGATTAAACAGACGCACGTTGATCGGGGGCTGCGGCGATGTACCCATACATCGTTGATGAAGTATGCCAGGGATCGAAATCGATTTTTTTTCAAAGTAAACAAAAACACTATATCACAGATCAAATTGTGGCACACATGATGTAAATGATGTGCCTATGATACAAAGGGGTCGTCATGGTATTTGCCTAAGATTCCTTGGAAACACCGATGTAGGCAATATCCAATCTAGCCGTATGGCTCCGGTGCACAACGAGGCAAATTATTTTGTTGACATAAGTCAGCAGAAACCTCGTCGACGGCAAAGGGTCAGGCTGGGTGGCTATATGTTTGAATTAATATGCGGGTAAGAAACGAACACAGTGAGATACTGTATGTTTACTTTAGATTTCAGGCGGGTCATCATAGGCATGGCATGGGTAAGATTGCCTAAACAATGATCTTATCCATGCCCAAATTCCATGATCGGTTAATAGCCGATAACGGGCAATTGTCGCAACTGTCGCGGACCTAAGGGTATAGGCGCGATATACAATTGCGACCTATGGAAAGAATATAGACTACAGCTATGTCAACAATACGCCGGCCAGCGTTTGTTTATCGTAATTGAAGTCAGACGGGGCTGATAGGAGATGAACTGGTTCATGGAACATGAACCAGGGAAATTTAGAATGTGTGGATGCCGTCGGGTAGGTTTTCCTTTCAGGTATGATGCTGCACGAGAGCTTACGCTGCCCCTAATTGCAGGTAAGTACTATGGGTTTGCATGGAAAGAGGAAGGTGGTTAATTTAAGAGGATGGGCGGTTCCTTGGGAATGTAGTAAAGAACCGCCACAAGCTTATAGCATTTTACTGAATGGGAGTGAAAAACGTGGTTCGAGCCCAGGCAAAAATGTCAGTAAGAGAAAAGCATGTTTACGAAGTCAATTTTTCTCGTTACATAAGGTACAGTTATTATACGTTAATTGCTTCTTTTTTTTTTGTATTGCCTGAAAAATAAATTATCAGACCAAGGAACACAGCAATCTAGAGCTTAAGTAATGAGAAAATTCAAGCTCGCGTAAGCCGACGAGTTGATGATTCGGAGCAGTGTTTGGAGATGATCAAGCGTAATAAACCCGAGTTTTTGCGTCGATATGTGACAATGGATGAAACATGGCTCCATCATTTTACTCCGAAGTCCAATCGACAGTCATCTGAGTGGACTGCACACGATGAACCCGCCCCAAAGCGTGGAAAAACGCAACAGTCGGCTGGCAAGGTTATCTCTGTATTTTCGGATGCGCGCGGAATAATTTTCATTGACTATCTTGAAAAAGGAAGGACCATCAACAGCGACTATTACACAGCGTTATTGGACCGTTTGAAGGACGAAATCGCCGAAAAACGACCGCATTTGAAGAAAAAGAAAGTGCTGCTTCACCAAGACAATGCACCGTGTCACAAGTCAGTGAAAACGATGGCAAAAATTCATGAATTGGGCTTCGAATCGCTTCCGCATCCACCGTATTCTCCAGATCTGGCCCCCAGCGACTATTTCCTGTTCTCAGATCTCAAAAGAATGCTCGCTGGGAGGAAATTTTCGTCGAATGAAGAGGTGATCGCCGAAACTGAAGCAAAGGACAAATCGTACTACAAAAAAAGTATCGAAAAGTTGGAGGGTCGCTATAATCAGTGTATCACCCTCGAAGGGAATTATGTTGAATAAAAAAAAACGAATTTTGCCAAAAAAATGTGTTTTACTATGGAAGGCCGGGGAGTTTTCAATTGACCTGTTACTGATTTTTCGATTTTGCGGTTTGTTCGTTCTCTGATTGCTTTTGACGAGGTTGTAGGTACGCTGATAAGCAGTACTCAACGAATGTGATCATGTACGCCTACATACATAAGCAAAAAAAAATATAGACATTGCCCAATTTACAGTGCTTATGATGACCCAGTATGTAAATATACGAACGAAACTTGTTAAATAGGATATACCATTTATTCTTAAGTAAAATCTGTAATTTTATTGTTAATAAATGTTTATTTAAAAGAAAGCATATGGTAGATACTCGAGCGCGGCGTGTGTGATTTGTAGAAAAAAAGAAGTTGGGCTGAAGTTTCCTGGAGGATGATTTAGCGATATTTGGCATGTGTTAATGCCACGTTACATCCCACTGACGGGGATGCTGAGCAATTTCACGCTTTCCTTAGATTGATTATTCTGTGGAACTTTTTCCTAGTAAAGGATCTTTTGTTGCCACTTCGGTACATTACGGCGAGATTGGGCTCTCCCCATTGTAGGAAAGTGACGGTTATACGAACCACACAAATCCTACCTATAACATCATCCATTTCATATCCCCAACACAACATTGAATTCAATGTCAAACCCAATCGAACTAAACGTTCAAATTCTTTAACATTGAATTCTATTCATTTACTCAATTTCATCCAATTCAATTCAATTCCCAAAATCTTCTTATGTATGCTATAAGTAATTAACACCTCTAAATCTCCTACAAGATCCAAAACCCAAAAAGTGCACGTGTCCAAACAAAGCCACATCTATTCGATCGGCCGACACACAATTTTTGCAATCATAAACATCCTAATGCATACCTTCACATCCCAGATGTTTTATGACTTGAAAATGCACCAATATAAAAAGTGACACCCAATTTCCACGGATCTTGTGTTACCCATCTGAAGTGCACGAAAACTCTTGTTGTTATAAGCCAGATGGATAACACAAACAAAAACCCCAAGAAAGGATCAAGTGATAAGTGGCGATGCGTCTGGATCTTCGAAGGAAGATAAAGATACGAGGATCAGAATTTGGAAGTGAGAAGGTGAACACTTTAAAACAGTCGACTTTGAGAGTCTAATCGGAGAGGTGATAATTTACGTACGGTGGTGCAAAGATCGAGGGTCCGGGAGTCTTACGTTATGAGAGTGCCGTCACAAATTTGTTGAGTGTCGCTTAAGATAACATCCATTGCCGAAGAACTTGAGGTTTAGCAAAGTGTCGCAAAACCAGAAACAATAGTATTATTGAAAATTAAATTAGGCATACGTGCCAAAATTGGGAAAGAACAAATCAATAGCTATTTGAATAGAGTAAACTGAACAAATCAATAACTCTTTGAATAGTGTTAACTGAACCAATCAATAACTCGTTGGATAGTGTAAACTGCACAAATAAATAACCGTTGTATAGTGGAAACTTCCGAAAATATTTACTCTAACATATACCTACGTGAATACAAATAAAGCAAAAATTAAAAACAAAACATTTGTACAGAGTTTTATTCGTGGCAATTTCGCCACGGTGTTTATTGGTTACAGTGTCTGCTCCAGGTTCGCTTTTCATTTGGAATCGTGTTCGGCGGAGCACATTCCCAATCGACAGTTCGAGAATCCGCCAAAGGACCCTGTCCAGATATTGATTCAGGAAGTCGTCTGGTTGCATCTCAGTTGGTGCAAGGTTGATGCGAAATTGATCCTTCATTCCCAAATGGGGAGTCTGGGTATTATTATCGACCTAGGATATTTGTATATGCTGTTCTGTTATAGATTACAAAGGAATATTAAAAGTATAATTTGTTACCATTAATATATGGTTTCACATCGATTCATTCTTTTCGTTGTTTAGATGTTTATATTTGTAACTTAAATGTATATTACTTTCATTTGATTTCAGCTTTGTTTGGTTGGAAACTTTTGATGTATGCTCTTAATACTTCGGACCGAGCATAAAAGGATTGTAACTTTTTTATCATTCCAAAACGTTCTTATTATAGCAAATTGCTATCGTAATCGAGTTTTTCGCCACTATTAGCAAGTGAATATAAAATTGCCTTCAAATTGAGGTGTACTCTAAAATATACAAAGTTAATCCTTCCTTGATTGAATATAATTGAAGCAACTGAATTAGATAACAGAAAATAAATACACAGATCGGATAAAACTCAAGAAATTACCTTTTCAAGGCGTATCAAATCAAATAATCTCATTATAATATCTTAGTTGGGGCATTTTCAGGCTACGGTTACTCCAGTGTTCATTTATATTTCTAAGACTTACAGGAGCGGAGGCAATCTAGGAGGACTTGAAATAATTGAGCTAATTGTTAGGAAACCCTAACAAAGACTCTGTATTGTTTGCAGAAAACATAATTTTAGATGAAGACAGTTCGTTTAATTTTTTTAAGGCAATGGGCATCCTATGGTTGTACCCATCGGCTGGCTTATCGGTTCCAGCTGGGGGGGCAATCAATTTATATAAAATCTTGTGACTCAGAAGCGATTCCAGAGACTTAGCTCGTTATTGTCACGGTGATTAGGGTGCTAATTAGAATGCGGTTCCAATTATCTGCTGCAAGTCACGTCAGTTCACGCAGGCGTTACGTAAACATCTTCTGATAGCTGTTATGTTACGGTATGCGAAGAAACGATCCAGAATATGTACCAAGGCGACTGCATGACCACGCGTAGTTAGCGGCTCATTACATATGCAAGAGGTGATGACGGTCTCCGAAGATATACCAGTTCTTGGCCGTAAAAAGGACCATCAGAGTGTGCCGCCCCTGCACTAGTTCACATTTACCTGACAAGAAGTGTACGCCTCTAGTGACCAATACGGATTGTAACACTAATAAGCCCGTTATTAAAACAGGAATTCGTTGAAGAATACCCGTACGAGTTAATTGACTTTTTATGAGCAACAGATACCATCCCACTCGAAACTGTAGATATAATGAATATTCATCGATTAAAAGTGTTATTGATTGATGATGCTATCTAGGGGAAGTTATAAGGCGGAGGAATATCAAATCGTAGATGGAGATAGAGATAGAGATAGAGATAGAGATAGAGATAGAGATAGAGATAGAGATAGAGATAGAGATAGAGATAGAGATAGAGATAGAGATAGAGATAGAGATAGAGATAGAGATAGAGATAGAGATAGAGATAGAGATAGAGATAGAGATAGAGATAGAGATAGAGATAGAGGTGGAGATAGAGATAGAGATAGAGATAGAGATAGAGATAGAGAGACAGATAGAGATAGAGATAGAGATAGAGATAGAGATATAGATAGAGATAGAGATAGAGATAGAGATAGAGATAGAGACAGAGATAGAGATAGAGATGGAGATAGAGATAGAGATAGAGATAGAGATAGAGATAGAGATAGAAATAGAGATAGAGATAGAGATAGAGATAGAGATAGAGATAGAGATAGAGATAGAGATAGAGATAGAGATAGAGATAGAGATAGAGATAGAGATAGAGATAGAGATAGAGATAGAGATAGAGATAGAGATAGAGATAGAGATAGAGATAGAGATAGAGATAGAGATAGAGATAGAGATAGAGATAGAGATAGAGACAGAGATAGACATAGAGATGGAGATAGAGATAGAGATAGAGATAGAGATAGAGATAGAGATAGAGATAGAGATAGAGATAGAGATAGAGATAGAGATAGAGATAGAGATAGAGATAGAGATAGAGATAGAGATAGAGATAGAGATAGAGATAGAGATAGAGATAGAGATAGAGATAGAGATAGAGATAGAGATAGAGATAGAGATAGAGATAGAGATAGAGATAGAGATAGAGATAGAGATAGAGATAGAGATAGAGATAGAGATAGAGATAGAGATAGAGATAGAGATAGAGATAGAGATAGAGATAGAGATAGAGATAGAGATAGAGATAGAGATAGAGATAGAGATAGAGATAGAGATAGAGATAGAGATAGAGATAGAGATAGAGATAGAGATAGAGATAGAGATAGAGATAGAGATAGAGATAGAGATAGAGATAGAGATAGAGATAGAGATAGAGATAGAGATAGAGATAGAGATAGAGATAGAGATAGAGATAGAGATAGAGATAGAGATAGAGATAGAGATAGAGATAGAGATAGAGATAGAGATAGAGATAGAGATAGAGATAGAGATAGAGATAGAGATAGAGATAGAGATAGAGATAGAGATAGAGATAGAGATAGAGATAGAGATAGAGATAGAGATAGAGATAGAGATAGAGATAGAGATAGAGATAGAGATAGAGATAGAGATAGAGATAGAGATAGAGATAGAGATAGAGATAGAGATAGAGATAGAGATAGAGATAGAGATAGAGATAGAGATAGAGATAGAGATAGAGATAGAGATAGAGATAGAGATAGAGATAGAGATAGAGATAGAGATACGAGGGTTGTCTTTTATATTTCGGGATTAGAGAACAAAAATAAATATTGATCATCGAAAATCACTTTATTGTTTTTCAAAATATTCCCCACGAACTTTTGCATGCATTTGAACCAATTGTCGAAGCACTTTTCCCACTCTGATTGAGGTATCTCCAACACATGCATTCTGAATGCAGCAACCGCTTCTTCAGGTGTCGAAAAGCGTTGACCTCTCAGTTTGTTTTTTACGTACGGGAATAAAAAGAAGTCATTCGGTGCCAAGTCAGGACTATACGGCAGATGACCCATCAAATCGATGTTTTGGGTGCTCAAAAATGCAGTTGTCGCAGCCGATGTGTGAAAGCTCACATTGTCGTGGTGAAAAGTGATCCGTCTTCGGCGGTTGGTTTTCCTGATTTCTTGGAAGACAACTGGCAAACAAATGGTTGTGTACCACTCAGAATTGACTGTTCTGCGTTGTTCTAGTGGTACGGTTGCGACATATCCAGTTTTTCCGAAAAAACAGGCGACCATTTGCTTGGAAGTGCTTCGTGCACGAACAACTTTTGTTGAATTTGGCTCATCTTGAAACACCCAGACAGTCGACTGCTGTTTACTTTCGGGCTCATACGCGTTAATCCTGTCACGATGTCATAGACGTGTTTCGAAGCACCGCGACCGTATTTTTTGAGCATTTCTTTCGACCAATTGACACGAGCCTTTTTTTGGGCGATTGACAAATTGTGTGGGATCCAACGCGAACAAAATTTTTTGACAGTCAAATGTTTATGCAATATTGAATGTATGCTGGTCCCACTAACGCCTAAGGTTGTCTCAATCTCACGATAGGCCACATGACGATCTTCCAATATCAGTTCGCGCACAGCATCAATGGTTTTCGGAGCAACAACTGATTTTGGACGACCTTCACGAAATTCATCTTGGAGTGAACTACGACCACGATTGAATTCACCATACCATCGATAAACACTGGTCCTTGATGGAGCTTCATCGCCAAAAATTGAATTAAGTTCATTCATGCGCTGTTGCTGAGTTAATCCACGCCGAAAGTTGTAAAAAATAATCGCACGAAAATGTTGACGATTTAATTCCATTTTTGGGCCGAGATGAATCTTTTAAGTTACTGTAAACAACACAAATAGCGCTCGTATGTCAAAACGTTCTGAGTGCGTATAACCTCAAAAATGTCCAACTTTACGACAGAGCTGTCAATTGCCGGATTGCAACACTATGGTTGCCAAATCCCGAAACATAAGAGGCAATCCTCGTAGAGATAGAGATAGAGATAGAGATAGAGATGGAGATCGAGATCGAAGCTGTTCAAACGGCTGACCCCGTACTTTTGGCGAACCAAATGAATACAATATATTAATAAATGGATTATGTAGGGGACGGGATAATAGGCCTTTGGAAAGCACTATATATGTTCTAACGACGGGATTTATCAACTTACGGCCGGGTCCACAATAAGTTTCACTGCTCGGTTTTGCATCCTATCGAGCATATGTGGTGCAGTTTTGAACGCGCCTGAGGAAACATGGGAGTTTAATTCCATTTTGAGATGAATGTACGCTTTGTAAATAGTGGCCAGATTGGATGTAGTGAAATATTTTTGTGTTGTAAGTCCTCATTATTTCTTCGAAGGAAACTTCGTCGAACGCGCCGAACTATCATTTAGAAGCTATTCGTGCTGTGTGGTGGTTGTCACTCCGTTGGCCTAATTTCTCTTTAATGGCCAGTTTGTCACTGTAAGTGTATATATCTTCCAATTATCGAAAGTTATCCAGTTAGAATTAACACACAAAAAAAATCGTTATCATGGCTCGTTCTCTGTTACTCCAGTATTATCTTCGAAGATGATACTGTGGGGGTGAGGAAATATATGTGCCAGCGTATGGCACTAGTTCACTACCACCCACTAAAGAGTTCACTGGATGAGACACTGCAAGACGGTATGATGGTCGGTCCTCGACACGGAGCGGAAACAGCGGAGAAATAAACACATTGGGTTTGTTTGGTATAACCGGTTTTTATTGTATCGGGCTGGTTTTATTTTGATTAGGATTAATAGGTTTTTACAAAGGTGTTGAACAGTGTCATATGACTTAAAGGGATTTCCATTAACGGGATTTACATATAAAATTCGCACCGTACTATAGGCTTTCGAGTCACGATATTTTCCTTTAAATTTGGGTGGAGCAACTAGTTGATGGCCCCGATTAGTGCAATGTACGGTGTTGGTGCGTAGCACTAAATCTGTAACTGGGGCGACAACACAAGCGTCGGATTAACTAGTCGAACTATTTGGACACGACGTTAGAAACGACATTAGAAAACGATCTTAGGACACGATAGACTCCGACAAGGCACCACTGGCCGGTACTGCAACTCTCGTACACACTCGCTGGAGGGTGAAACTCGACGTAGGTTGGGACTCGCGCAGCAGACTCACGCTGTGCGGCTCGACCTTACTTTCCACACGGGGGCGTGCGAGCCCCCGTGTGGTCGCGGCGGTTATCAGGGAAATCTCGTCGTGCGCGTGTTGGGAGTTGAATGACGACTGACTAATAAGGGAAAGAAAAAGTTCATCGGGTCGTGGCAGTGGAGTCATAGCTAAATAATCTTACTGCCACTTACTAGGAACTTGAGAGGGATTGCTATGCTCGTATAGGGGGTACAGTTCCAGCGAATCCTCGTCGTATAAGCTGAGTTGGATTCGTTGGTTGTGTATACTGGGAAATTGGCATAGCCAATTATGATCAAGGGTCTTGATCGTTGTGATTGTGTGGCGGTTCTTTAACACATTCCCAAAGAAACGCCCATCCTCTTAAATTAACCACCTTCCAAACCCATAATACTTACCTGCATTCGAGCAGCTTAAGCTGTCTTTCAATTAACTCATACGTTGTAATAAAACGCATATTCAAACCTACAACGGAACATTAACCATCACCACCAACTATACCGAGCCGGATACATTTCCCCAAAATTACTTCGATTAATATCTTATCTAAACGATATTCCTTGCTTGTGCCCAAGCAATTCCAATTTCCCCCAAAAACCACTTCGGTTCCGTTGTAAATTGGAATATGCATTTATTTCAGCTTGGGAAATGGCTTCCTGGTAAATTGGGGGATGTATGCAGTTGCGGATTGGGGACGGATCTTGTTGCATATTGGGATGGTTGCGCTTGCAGGTTTTGCATGGTTGCGAATTTGTATATTGCAGGTTTGGGATGGGGAGTTGGGTTGAGGTGACGCGCTGTTAGCGGTCAAGGTTGGTTGGCATTGTGGGTTGGTTCTCCATGTGGTATAGAGAACCCCCACAACACTTTCTACTCCAAGACCTAATTGTGAATAGGTTGCTCTTAAATTAATTAAGGATTTTCATTGGTGAAGAGCGGAACATTTTATTTATACACAGTTGCAGAAAAATGTGCTTCATAGTCGTGATAATTTGTATGCCAAAAATTATCAGTCTGACGCGGTCCCATCAGGAAAGTTTAATAATTCAATTCATTAACGTAGCTTGTTGATAGGCAAATGTTGATGGGTTCATTGAACTTTGAGCAAGTATAACTTCAGATCATCACAAATTACTCCACGACTCGATGTTGTCTGTTGATCTCTCAACGTTGTCCTATACTGTCTCACCAGATGACCACTATTGCAGAATTTCTTTCGCCACCGAGATAGATTTTCAAGTTTGAAAGAAAAAAAAAATACGTTTGCAGAAAAGATAATTATTTGCGATGATATGCCCTAGATTCAATTAGACACAGAAGTCGATGGCATATATGAAAATATATCTAAGTAATGATACGGTGGAGTAGGTTCTATCAGGCGGAAGTGCTTTACTCGATTAGATGCCAGATCATCAATCTCACATTAGCGATACGTCACCGTCCATTAAGCGGACAATTTTTACTCCTAGTCACAGATCCATGCCTCGTATAATCAAATGACCTAGCAGCCACCACCGCTCTAATCGGACGCAATAGATCTTTATTGATATAATCAAACTAACTCCTTCCCTTTTTTTGAAATATAATGAAACCCAATGCGATACATAATAAATCACAGGGATTTGATGAAGCGGATACTAGATACGAAATATTTAACGAGGTGTATCGTTGCAAAGTCCCAAGAAGACATCAATCACACTCTACGGTATACAATTATGCGGAAATTACTAGATCAATGACCGTGCAGGTTACGCGTGTTGTGTCACTGATCGCACCTGCGCAACTAGTAACCTAGCCTTATTACCGGTAATTAACTACAAACTTGATTCATTTAATTACATTTACGACGTGATCTATTCGTTTCATTGCCAAAAATTCGATGCGCTTCGTGGTCATTTGCACAGAGAACATTCATCGGTCTACAATAGCAACCGAACTGCAATACACCATTGTCCTCAATTGACACAATCAGTTGATCGTTGCACTCGCATTAATCATTATGTCGCATTCGGCGCTAAATTAAAAACAGAAACAACAGTTTTTCATTTGTTATGT
This sequence comes from Microdon myrmicae, assembly GCA_963931805.1. Lineage (NCBI taxonomy): Eukaryota > Metazoa > Arthropoda > Insecta > Diptera > Syrphidae > Microdon > Microdon myrmicae. The sequence continues at coordinate 125,974,654 of OZ007496.1, forward strand.
TGTCTTAGGTTAGCCATGGTTCTCACCTTCCGGAAATTGATCGTCTGTTCTATCTTATAGTATTCCTGGTGATCACGGCAAAATGTCCACTAACTCGGTGTATTCGAGGATGCGAGAATAGCGGACATACGCGAGAGATAGGAGGATCTGGTATCAGCAGATACTTTGCAATTTAAGTGTATAGAGGATGAGTAGGAAGTTTGTACTTTAGGTGGATGGAGTATATGTAAAAGATAAGGCTAAACAGGTGTTGAGTAGGTTAAGTAAAAAGCATTCTGTTGTAATTGATCCCTGTGACGACAAGTTCTAGCTTACATGAATATAGTCTATGAGTTGTGACCTTGGTGCGTATTGAATTACTCGTTGTTTTCTGCCAACTCCACTCTACTCGGTTGGAGAGATGCATGAGCGTTGTTAACATAAACTGGATGATAACATCCAAGCGATCTCTGGGTATGAGTCTGTGGAGAGGAAGTCGTGGCACCGACATGGGCGCAGGGTTCTACTTCGTTCTCACAGATTAGAAGTTCCGCCGCGGCACTAGAGGAAAACTGTTCGTAATTACTAGACAAATAAAACAACGTCGTATGTTGTTACTCGTTAACTTGGTCATTTTATTTTTTTTCTTATCGGACCGTAAATCTATTACACTGAATTCGATTAACTAAACCAAACAATTTCGCGAGGATAGCAGAACGCACAGAGACAACATAGAAGACGTCGCACTGATTTTAATTATAAATGTGACTACTCGACTTGACTTACTTATCTACGCTTCTCCGCCGTGCGCGGAGAGCGGGAGTTTCACGCGTGCGACCAGCGTGGTCGGAGGATGGAATAAGACTCCGACCGCCTTGCTGGTTGTAATACGACTCAAACGATATCCTCTCCAATAAGGATATCGTTTTTTACCTACCACCAGGGAAACGTAAAGTCTCTCTTGGTGGTATAGGAAACCAGATCTTGTAATAAAGGTCATGGTGGTATGTGTGGGATCGTTGAGATCAATGCTATTCACACGTGCAGTGGAACAACGAAACAGGCAGGCGGCAAGGACAAAAGAAAAGGCGACCAAATGGTTCGCTCTTTAATGAGGGTCATGTTTATACGATGCCTCGTCGCTATTTTCGACGTTAGGAGAAAAAGGTGCTAAAAGCAAATTGGATGATTATGGCATCTCTGGCTGCAATAGAAACCGGGTTCATATTTGCATTAGGACATGCTGGAGAATTTGGTTTCAGCGTCTATTGCGCTAATTATATGCAGCTGCTTGGGTTGTTTGTTGGTAAGACAAACAAAAAAAGGTTGCCAGGCAATGTGTATGAAAAGGTATATGACGCGGCTGGGAAAATAGACGGCGCGATATTTATGGTCCCTGTCATGACGGTTACATTGTATGCAATCCGAATTATTTTGTTTACTGGAATTTGTCTGGTACCGAATTGGTTCAGAATACCAAATAAGCAAACAAAGAAATCTTACGGAAAATTGTATGCGAAGGGTTGCATGAAGGTAAGTTTTCTTTATAGGGATTTTATGATTACAGATGGTGATCTATATAATGCGTGAAGCATTTACAGGTACTAATACCGTTGCATTAGCAAACTTATAGGGAGTTGGGTAGTAGTTATCGGGGGTTTTCAGGTAAGTAGACCGTAGGGTTTGGCGGCAACGCTACAGTACTCCCCCCCAAGTGACGTAGTCACGAAAAATAGGTAGGACTGTAGGGGTGCTCGAATGAATGGTGCTATGCTGGGCGGAGGGCTGGACACTTGACGAACAAGTTGGCCCTGCGCACTTCGGGAGGCGCTGTAATTAAATCGGGGGAACTGTCATGGTGACTAGTTCCAGGTATAGTATGAGCCTTTGTCGATAAGGTGGACACAGTTGCTACCGCTTGATGCCATCAAGGGCAAAGGTGTGCGGCGTGGTCAAAAGACCTGTTATGGGTCACTTGGGCGAACAGGTTTATCGTCCGAATAGGTCGGAACCTATCGGAAATCTGCTCGCGTCCGCAGTCACGAAGTAGCATGTGCGGGAAGATGCAGATACAGGCACTGAGGGTATTGATTTGGTGTTGGCGGTATCTGCCAACAGGTTATACCTAGGTATAATTTCATTAGGAGCTCGCCGCCATCGTGGTAATGGTGCCAGGAGATGGGACCTATTGGTAACTCACTGACATCGTGCTACGACGTGTCAGTGGATAAATTTAAGGAAACCAAGTCCAGAGTCGGTGCCTTTCGTCCACACGTTTGTATGACGAATTGTTTGCCGCTGTGACTGGTAAAAGGGGGCGGCCACTCCAGTTGCGCGGCTTACCGATCGAGGGAGGTCCGATATATCGGCTCCGGTGTCGACCCCGGAGCTTGATAAACGGCGACCGCGACCTCGACCAAGCGGCGCTTTGTTGGGAGGGCCGGCCAATCGCGCTCGTTTAAGTTGGGCGACTTAGATTATGGGGCTCCTGGGGTATGGTTGGTTGTGTCTAACCACAAGGCAGCCTAGCGTAACTGCTGCACTCTCCGAAGTATTACACCTAGGTATTTGAGGCGGCGTAGAGGGGCGTGTATAGCCTTTAGTTGCCGCTAAAGAGGAGCCATGGTGGCTAAAGATTGGGGAACCAGGTATATTGTCTCAGTCCGGTGGTATCGGTTTGATTTGTGGACCGGTGTTGCTGAGACATTTGGGAGACGTTAAGAGATCTAAGGACGAATGTCCTGGAGTTTAAATAAAGGAGCTAAGCCAGGTGTCCTGCTAGGTGCTGCTACGCGTAGTAGCTGTGTTACGAGGGAAGCTGGCTTGCTGAAATCGGGTAGAAAGGTCGAGCATTGATGAACGGTTTCGCGTGATAACTGTTTTTGGCGTGGATGGGCGCCAATATATGAACAGAGACAGAAAAAGGTGTTAGAGGTCAAGCAGAGTCGAGAAGGGATGCATGGGGTTGCGTGAAGGCTATGGTTGGTGAGCGTGAGCGCCGACCTTCAGAAAAGAGACAGAAAAGGGTGAGGTGTTTCACGCGAGACAAAACCGGGCGTCCTATTGATTATATGCTACGCGTAGTAGCTGTTGTTAGCTAAGGGGCCGGTTTGCAAAAAAAGGGTGTTGAGTACTGGCGAGCGTGTGCGCCAATATTTAGAAAAGGAGCCTTAAAAGGGTGGATAGAGGCGAGTTTTGCCAGTATTTAAAGAAGGCCAATGGTCATCACTTTGAACTCGAAGAGTCCGAAGGGTGTGATGAGGAGCCGGTTAAAGGAGGTAAATTGAGCCGATGTTGGGTCAAGTGAGGTTGGGTGGGGTCCAGTGTTTAAGGGGCATTGTGTCCCGATGTAAGAGACGAGCTGTTAAGAGAGGAGTCGGTTGTGGAGGAATGAATGGAGTCGAGAGAGTTAAATGTGAGCGACGTATAGTCGAAAAAGAAATTAAGGTAGTCGGAAGAGGTTGAAAAGGAGTCGTGTGGAGTCGAGTAGTGTTGGAAAGGGTTGCACTTAATCAAAACCCTGAAGGGGCTTACAGTCGTGTTTATATTAATAATCTTACAGGTTCTTAAAATAATTATTATTCTGTCATGCGTATATTCGATGTTTTGCGATTGTATAATTATCATTATGTAATATTTGGCATTTGTTTGCCTAGAGTGATTAATATTCAAAATATTTCTGGTTATTTGTGTTCGTCTTAACATAAGATCCAAAAACAAAGTAAAGGATAAAGTAAAAATTGAAGACTGCTTTCCATTAATTTGGTTAGAATTTATCTGTGTGTATATATTTATATTAATTTATATCAATCATGAGTAAAAACAGTTAAAATAATATTTAAAAGCAAGGAATTAGGAATACAATGAAAATATTTTTATTTTTTTAAACAATATGGTGGTGCTTGCATATATATGTATATATGTATATAAATTAAAAGTTTTTGTTGTTGGTTGCTTTTAAGTCAATTACAATTTTTATTGTTATTTGGCATATTCGTACATTATTTTCGTTAAACACTGTCAGTGGTTTAATGAGGGAGACAAATAAATCTACGTATTTTTAAAATTCAATGAGCGCAATATAAATGAAAAATATAAGACAAACGGTTTCTGAAAGTGCGCATGATAAATAAAACGTTAAATTTAGAATAAAATACAAATACTAATTACGTAATGTCGTTAGTGTATAAAACGACAGTCTTCGCAAAAAATTAACTTTCCTTTTGCTTTAAGTGTACTTGTGACAGGGATTAAGACCAAGTACGTTACAATTGGAATAATTATTACAGTAAAATGGTACCAATTTCGGGTATGATACATTTAGGACGGTTATTAAAAATATACTTGACGTTGCCTGTTCTTAAATCGTTAGTTTAATTGATCTTAATTGTTCAGTGTTTATCCCTTTTTATTATATTTCGTTAATAGAAGGTAATTTATTAACGTTACAACTATTCATATTTGTTTAACGATACACAGAAAATCTTAAATTGATTTATTTATTTTTACTAATTCGAATACATGGAATTAATATTTCGTTTTGATTTAGTTTGTCAGCACGACACAGTGAAGTGCAATGAAAAAGAAAAAAAATTTTACACTATTTCTGTATTTAATGTTATTTTTTAAGTCGTTGATGGTAATGTGCTTTGGATATTTCCAATTGTTCATGTTGGTTTGTACATTTCAAAAGAAAATAAAAGAAACGCACTCATACAAACGAATATATTTCCGGGCTGTTGCAGTTCCGCAACATACATATTTTAGCTTATACCAGTTGAAAAGAAACATACCACCCGGAACGCCACCTATTGCTGAATAGACAATAGCAAAATTGTCTATTCATGTGACGTTTTTATATGTTACTGTTTTGGCATACAGTTTTTCTGACTTTGGTATACGGTGCTTTCAGCACCTGTTGTTTTTATATAACGTTTGATTAAATTAAAGTTGTTTTACAGTGTTTTCAGTACCTGTTTTTTGACAGTTTTTGGTTTGTTAATAGTTACAGTCCATCGTAAAATAAAGTTTAAAGGGATCTCGTGTTGCGATCTACTTTTTGTCAATTCATTTGTTTTATTTAGTGGATGCGGCTTCTTTGAGATCACATTGATCAAATTATTTGTGCCCAGTGCGGCATTATTCGGAAACCATCCAGAGGTGTTCTGAAGTTAAGATGATGTTGGTTATTCTAAAGTCAACCAGAACGAAGGCTGATGCAGAAAAACCATTTTGTTGTTTCCCAGTTGGCGAACCATCGGCAACATCGGAGTTGCGGTTCCCAGCTGGCGAAACACGGACATATATCCAATTATACGAATGCCGATATATTTTATAAATAAATTAAAGAGGTTTTAACCAATGAGAACTGTATGTGGAAATTTGCACTTCAAATCAATAATTAATTTCTGCATAAGAAAACAAGCTTAATAATTATATCTATGTTTCCTTGTATTGGATATTATAACCTACTATTCAATTTTTAAAAGTATTATTGAAATTTTTAAATTTTGATTTCGCTCAGGAGCTTACAATAAAAATGAAACTAATGAACAAAAAAAAGGCAAACCTGTGATGCGATGTTGTTGGATAAAGTGTTGAGTCAGGTGGTGTAGCTGGGACGTTGGAGCGATGCTTTCCGGTTCATTGTCGTCTACATTTGTTGCTCCAAATTTCCGTTCCAATCATTTGGTAAGACGGACAAAGTAAAATTTTGCTCCAGTTGCTGGTAATGCGCCTTTCGGTTTTGTTTCTAGCCATCCGGTAATATTAACGTTGTAGCCTTCTTCGAGGAAGCTGTTGGCATAAAATTCCATACAGGTCAAATGTCACCAAGGGATATTATACACGCGTTTAGTCTGTGTGTCGTTAGTGGCGTGTCTTGTTTACGTTGGTGATGTTGAGCATGTGTCCTGTGCTGCTGTTGGGTAGTGGGTATCCTTTTAATTGTCTTCTGTTAATTGTGTATTAATTCGAAGGCATCTGATTGGCTTAGTTCCGACAACTCTTTTACTTGTAAGGCTGGTGAATACAAAAAAAGAAGGAAGGATACTTATCTTACCAACTCCTGGCTATTGTTGTTGAGGTGGTTGTTGTTTTGTGCTGCTGATGATGGTCCGGAGATGGTGTTGTTCCTCGTGGTGGAAGAAAGGCTGGCGTTGGGGCGATGCGTTTTGCCCATATATTATTTTACGCCGCTAGTCACCGTTTTATACTCCTGACACCCGAACGAAGATTCGCGAGTTCTTCGCTGGTCACCAAAAGTCACTGTTTTGTTCGGAAGTTGCGTGTTCTTTTTACACTCGCGGGTCACCAATGTGGGGAGGAAGTATTGCAACATTGGCACTGGTTAACTTCCTCCTCCATCATATATATGTTCCTCGTGTACCAAAAGAAATTGAACTCACCGCAATCTGTTCACCAACACAAGGAGTTAAACTCCGCCACAAGACAGTTAAATGAAAAGCACCCGAGTTAGTTTGTTAATTAAATGATTACTTTTATTCACTGGTGATGACGTAAGCACGAACATACTATTATAAAACCGACGCACCAGAACTAAAATTACTTTCAAATTAAATCCGCGCTTACTCCACTCGACTTAGTATTTCTGCGTCCCCGAGCGCAAAACGAGGACGGGAGATCACATGACCATTGCGGTCAGAGGTTGGAATTTGACTCCACGATCGTCATCTCATGCAGATATGATTTCGCTAAGGAAGAAAAAGGAAGAGAGAGAAAAACGTTTCTCTTAAGGGTGTAACTAGTGGCGCAGTGGTATATGTGCGCGATCGAACAGATTCAATGTTGTTGCATGTGTTCGAAAACAGGCAGGCCGCAAGGACAAAAGAAAAGGCGACCAAATGGTTCGCTCTTTAATGAGGGTCATGTTTATACGATGCCTCGTCGCTATTTTCGACGTTAGGAGAAAAAGGTGCTAAAAGCAAATTGGATGATTATGGCATCTCTGGCTGCAATAGAAACCGGGTTCATATTTGCATTAGGACATGCTGGAGAATTTGGTTTCAGCGTCTATTGCGCTAATTATATGCAGCTGTTTGGGTTGTTTGTTGGTAAGACAAACAAAAAAAGGTTGCCAGGCAATGTGTATGAAAAGGTATATGACGCGGCTGGGAAAATAGACGGCGCGATATTTATGGTCCCTGTCATGACGGTTACATTGTATGCAATCCGAATTATTTTGTTTACTGGAATTTGTCTGGTACCGAATTGGTTCAGAATACCAAATAAGCAAACAAAGAAATCTTACGGAAAATTGTATGCGAAGGGATGCATGAAGGTAAGTTTTCTTTATAGGGATTTTATGATTAAAGATGGTGATCTATATAATGCGTGAAGCATTTACAGGTACTAATACCGTTGCATTAGCAAACTTAAGGGAGTTGGGTAGTAGTTATCGGGGGTTTTCAGGTAAGTAGACCGTAGGGTTTGGCGGAAACGCTACAAGTCTGCAGAGCTAATCTAACAACTTAAAGTCACACTTGTAGATCTGCAATTCTGAATCTGATCAATTCTGTATCCAATGTGCGTTAAGTGTTTGGCAAGAATGATGTTACAGCAGAGAATGTATCCAGGAGTTTTGGCTTCATATGAATTTCAATGATATATCCGGGAAATCGGATAGCTTCATATGGATACTGTCGCGTCGTGCTTGAACTAATCAGTGCAAGCCATTATTCATTATCTTTGTTATTAATTAGCATAGTTATATTTATTCTTGTTATTAGTTTTTGTTATTCAGTTTGTAATTAATATGTATGTTTGGCAGCACTTGCCCTTTCTGTTATTCATCGTTTTGTTATTAGTTATTGTTGTCATGGTTTTGTTGTTTTGTTATTTTGTCATTTTTGACATTATGTACATTAGTTTTCGTTAGATTATTATTGAATCATTTGTTGTGCAAAGGATTTCGTTTTGTGATATGAATCATCGCTTTTCTTGTAATAAAAGATTTATCGTTTTTATAACTCGCAAGTCATTTTCTTATGTCGTTCGCCTTTTCCGACAAACGAGTCGGAAAGTAAACATGGTCCTTCGAGCCGGATCGATTTCAATTTAAAATTGTGCTCGGGAATCTGTCCTTACATAAACCTTTGATTGTCTGGTCGTAGTTCGAACACGACCAAAAAACTCGAATAGAGAATAACTTAGTGGAGCACGGTTGCCTAAATTAGTGTTCTGCGTTCATTAACAATGAAAATCGTGTAAATGAATTTTATCGAGTAAAATATCGCCGATACATTACGCTCGAGAAAATTCGCAAAATCTTTTTCTCTGCCAAGCATACTTATTGCAAATGATAGAAAATTTGTTATAAAATTTCGATTGAAGTGACGCGTTTAGGACATTAACATTATCGTCACCATCGCTCTCGTCGTCGTCGCTGCTGTCTTTGTCGTTACCAACGATCATCCAATCGTTTGAGTTTGAAATAAATAAAATTGTTATTCGGCATTTATCTAGTTCGAACTAAACTAAACTTAATCGGATTTGCGATATATAGAATAAGAAGGAACAATAAAGGTAAAACCAACTAGATAAAAAGGAGTGACGCTCATCCAGAGACACCCACTAGAAGGTTAGTGGTGATAACCAGCTCCAACCGGAGAGAGTGGTTAAGGGCAGTGGCAGCCAGCGGAGAAACCGGTAAAGTGCAGGTGAGTCGTGTTCTAGTGGATAAGAAGCTTAAAGTGGTTCCCTTCCTTTTTCAATATCATTTTCAATATCACATTCCCTCACAACTCCCACGTCTTCAATTCCTTCTGCCCCTTCAATATCTCTTTCTGTTCGATAACATAGCTTGAATTTTCATTTAATATTGTCGCTTGTGGGCTCCTCGATAGTATAGTGGTTAGTATACCCGCCTGTCACCCGGGAGACCGGGGTTCGATTCCCCGTCGGGGAAGCCCCTGGCGCAAGACTAATGACCTTGCCCAGACAAAATAAATCATTATGGAAAATTTAACAAGCCTCAGGACTTGCTAAATAAGGCCAAGACCGGTTCCCGGTTGTAGTGCCGATGATGATGATGATGATTGTCGCTTGTAATCAAAATGGCCAAAGATCTAATCAGATCCTTGAGCAATAAAAGGGCTGTCGCTACGCGCGAGTTGACCAGGTCTGTCAATTTTTTGACCCATTTTGATCCCGAGACTGATGTCTTCGTCCTGGAAAGAATTTCTGTTGAAATTGAGAGGGTTCGGGAAAGGTTTCGAATCGTTCAGGAAGCTCTGGAGGAATTATTAGAGCTAACTGAGGAGCTTCTTGATTTTAGATCCGACTTTGAAAAGTTGTATTTCCAGGCTTAAGGCATCGCGGCGAGACTTCGACGCGAGCACGCCAAAGAACTTTCTTCGGTATATACCAATGTACTTAAATCCAAAAGTATTGAGAAGGATTGTGGAGAAAGTGCGGTTATTGCAGTTACAATTGACAAAGACAAAGAAGATTCGCCTCTACAAGTCAAATGTGCTACACCAAAGATGCCGTTGGCCGCCTCGGAAATATCTTTCGTTCCATTGGTGGAAGCGAGAACACCGAACCAGAAGGCACGTTCTCACATTCCGGCACGTGCATCAGCACGGACGATTCTTCGAGATTGCTTAGATTTGAAAAGTAGTCCCAAGGGGAATTTGTCTCGTGCATTGGCACAATACAAAGAAAATATCGTTGAAAGTAATTTCATAATATCGGTGCCGCACAACTATATATATATATATAATGAACTAATTGTTCATAGATCGGTAAAAACACTTTTCCTTGAATCTTCTTGTGAGAAACTTCCATTTCACAGAGATCAATTAATCGATTATCGCAATAAGTGTATTATCCAGAACATGTACAATAGCTGTTCTAAAATTTCGTGTCGAACCTTCTATATTAATGAAGGGCAACATCACAACAAAGTTCGGTGGAAGGTTTATTTAGAACTACGGTTCATTTAGAACTAGTCGGTGGATTCGCCACCGAATATTTTATCGCAAGCCCAAAGCGCGTCTTTTCAGGACAGAAAAGGTCAGTCGAGATCCACTATGATAATGGATCTTTGCTCATAAGGCATCTTAGTTTTCTTATTGGCACTTTATTCCGCCAAGATCGCCGCCCTTGCTTACATATGAGCAATTAGTAAAGTATATTGTCGAATTGGAATCAATATTTAATCCCCTTCCCATAGTACCCATGTCCTCCTCCTATCCAATTAATCTTGAACCTCTCACTCCTGCGCACTTCCTAGTGAGTAGCCCTTTAGCTTCTTTCCAGTAATTCGATTTCGCAGGTAAGTCAGTATATCGTATATCCGACTGGCGTGACGCGCAACAATTGAAGCAACATATGTGGAAGCGTTGGCGCAAGAAATCCCGACAACAGCTGATTCGATTCGGTCGCTCCAGACCCCAGAGGTTCGACTGAAGGAAGGAGCATTGGTGCTCATTTTCGAAATTGGTCTTGCTTATATGGCCCAATGGAAATCTGATAATCTACAGAAGATCATAGTTGTACACAATGTAGTATTCGTTCATCCACATCATCATGTACGTTCACTGCATGGTTTCGTCCATTGGACCCAAGTATCAAAACTACTTATGGAAAAAATACATGATGACAAATCAATTAGTCCAGTTCATCCTAATTCGATTTTATTGACGTCACATGCTTTATCAAAGCGAGCTATCGATGTAAACAAATTTTCTTTCCATCAATTGTCCTGCCGAAGACGAAGGCTCCCCAAGCAGTTTGAACCTGACGCTTCAAGTCGAGCTGTATGTCGCGCCGTGCTTGAACTAATCAGTTCAAGCCATTATTCATTACCTTTGTTATTAATTAGCATAGTTATATTTATTCTTGTTATTAGTTTTTGTTATTCAGTTTGTAATTAATATGTATGTTTGGCAGCACTTGCCCTTTCTGTTATTCATCATTTTGTTATTAGTTATTGTTGTTTTCTTATTTTGTCATTTTTGACATTATGTAAATTAGTTTTCATTAAATATTATTGTTGAATAATTTTTTGTGCAAAGGATTTCGTTTTGTGATATGAATCATCGTTTTTCTTGTAATAAAAGACTTATCGTTTTTGTAACTCGCAACTCATTTTCTTATGTCGTTCGCCTTTTTCGACAAACGAGTCGGTAAGTAAACAGATACATATAAGATTAAAAATAGTAAAAGTACCAGCAAATACAATATAGATAAGAAAAACTGTAACCTACTGAATAAATGTTCATTTGTGGCGGTGCCGCCAAACCCCACGGTACACTTACCTGAAAACCCCCATAACCTCATCCCAAGTCGCATACGTTTTTGCTCATGCAATCGCCTTAAGCGCCTGAAAATGCTTCACGCATTAATTAAATCAAAGCTATAATCGTAAAGTCCCTGTAAAGAAAACTTACCTTTTCATACATCTCTACGCATACAACTTTCCGTAAGATTTCTTTCTTTGCTTATCTAGAATTCCAAACCAATTCGGCACCTTCGGTACCAGACAGATTCTTGTAAACAAAATGATTTGGTTTGCATACAATGTAACCGTCATGGCGGGGACCATAAATATTGCACCGTCTATTTTCCAACTTCGCCATGTTTACGAAAAATTTCTTTACGTACACATTGGCCGGCGACGTTTTTCTCCCAGCAATACCAGCAGCTGCATTCAATTAACGCAATCGACGCTGAAGCCAATTTCCCTAACTTGCACCATGTGCAAACAAAAGCAAATACACGCATCTAGCGTCTAGTGTCATAAAACGAATTTCTTCGCATGTGATCATGTATACAATTCGATCCCTTTAGCATCACCAGGGATATACATTTCCCATTGTGTAAATAGAAAAACCATTAGCACTTCTTCTTAATGGCGATATATTTACTTACGCATACCACTGCACTGAAAGAGTGCATTTCCTTGGTGGCCGCACCCTTCAGAGACAAGTTTTTCCCTCTCTTCTCTTGTTTTCTTAACCCTAACCTAGGATGGAATTCATGTCAGAATTCTATCCCCGTTTAGTCCTTTACCACTCACTGACCGCCACGGTCACGCGTCACTCCCGCTCTCCGTCACCGCGGAGACGCGTAATTACATACCCGAATTTACCCGGAGTCGCGAAAGTACCACCCCCTCGAGTGTATTATTGAATCGTGCGAGTCGCCTGTGCGAATAAAAATTGCATTTCATTGTCCAGACCAAAAGAAAGAGGTCATTTAAATCAGTGTTAATATTAATTTACATCGGATCCAATAGTGTTAACGAAATTAGTCGTTAAATAAAGAAACAAACAATAAATTAATTTAAAGTGGTGATCCCCAAACAACACTAGTGTTTTATTTCTCTCGCCCTACTTCCTATGTTGGTATTCCCCTTCTTCGGCGGAATCGTGTAGTACTCGTTGGAACAATTAATTATGATGGAGGAGGAAGTGAAGTGGAGTGGCCGTGCATTGGCACAATACTTCCTCCCCACACACTCACAGCCACTACAAGGAAGAGAAGAAAGAAAAGTGTCGAACGATTGTATCGGAACGCCCCTAGAAGCGCCGCAAGAGTTACAGCTAAAATGTCTGCGATATAATATACGAAGGTGAATCAAATATAAACGGTAATTTTATCTTTTTTGCTTAGCAACAAGTTGCGAGATAATCTTGTGCGTGGCTGTTTTTGGTTTATGAAGAGTAGGGGAGCCGGGTTGGTTAGGGGTAGCGCTAGTGTACAGCATGCATTCAAGAATAATGATGCCAGGTACGACTCATGCCCCAATTCGAATCGTTACTTCTTTATCGTCACGCACACATCATTTCTAAATAACAAAAGTATCTTTCATGAATCATCGACCTCTTCCTTATCATGTGTCCCCGACATTGCTACTTAACAAGATATCTTATCACATGCTTATATCAAGAGCACAGGCATTATCTGGAGTAAAAATACCGGAACATCTCGTCATTTCGTCGACTTAAGACGAGGCGAATCTATAATAGACATCTGAAAGTTAGACCTAAAGTTCAAGGATAGTGTAGTTTTTTTTCCCTTTTTTTTTTTTTAAATATACTCTCCGATGTGGGGAACCGATTGTGCCCCGAGAGGCCATCAAATAACTGTAGCAGTTCCTTTAGAGCAGCTGCAGGCTGTAACGCTCCGGAAACACTTGCGCGGGGAGGGAATTTCACTGCTTCCCTGCTCTGTAACGGAACGAGTTCTGATGCAGGGATGTTCGCGCCGTCGGGAGATAAATCGCAAAGTGGTGCGATCCGTCGTATTGTCTTCTAGAGCGCATATCGGCCGAATTGCGTCGAAAAATACCACGAATCTCTGAAGAACAGTACTCGTGGTAATATTTGTAAAACAGAGATCAGCTACGCGCCTTCGACGTGATAGCGACTGTAGTCCCGACGTCGGTACCGGGTCTCCGTTCCGAGGCAGAACGCTCGGCCTGTACTCTCAAGTAGGTCGACATGAGAACAATATTCAAGTCTAATTTGGGATTTATAGTTGTAGATGTAGTTGAGCCGGGGCAAAATATTTCTTGGATCTAAAAAGATAACTCAGTTTTCCAGAGGCAGACCTGACGATGCTCGACACGTGTTTATGCCACGATACATTCACACAGACCGCGACGTCGAGCAATTCCATGCTTTCCCCAGATTAGAGAACCCGGCCATTCATCTTCAACTTTGGAACCGATGATCCACTTTTCTTTGTGAATGGTCTATATTGTGTCTTCGCTGCATTGATGTGGACGAGATTGGCCCCTCCCCACTGCACGACCTTATTCAGATCCCAATTCAGAGAGTAAATCTGTCTACATCTCAGCTGGTGCGACGTTGATGCACCAATCACCGGAACACTCGAAAAGGAGGAAACAAGCGTTCTATTATCCGCGAAACTGAACACTTTGTTATCCGTTGTCTCCAACAAAGCATTTATGTTAATCAAAAACAAGGTTGGAGCTTTGGGGATACAGGATACAGATTCGAACACTCGCCGTCCACAACAACCCGGATCGATAGATTTTCAAGGAAGCTCCTCGTCCAGTCGCAAAGCTGTTGAAAAAGACCATATCAACGAAGTTTGCTCAACAATGCCCCGTGCCAGACGCGGTCAAAAGCCTTGGAGATATCCAATGCGACCGCCCTTGACTCACCATACCGCTCAATCGCAGATGTCCCTATATCGGTTATAGGTGTCAAAAGGTCTCCCGTGGACGGCCTGCCGCGGAATCCGTATTGACGATCATTCAGAATTCCATTGCACTCAAAATACTTAATTAACTCAGTATTAATTACTTTTTCCATCACCTTAGATAAAATAGACAGTAATGCTATCGGACGGTAATTTTTTGGGAGACACTTTTTTCCCGTCTTTGGGATTGGCTGAACTCGAGCGATTTTCCATCAGGATGGAAAGGCCCTCCGTGTATAAGATAAGCGGAAGTGTCTGCCAAGAACCGGCGATAGTTCTGGAACAAAATTCTTAAGGACTACTGCTAGTATTCCGTTCGGACCTGTTCGCGGCGCGATCAAGGGTGGGTACGAAAGACCAGCATCGAGTTTCGAATTCGCGGAAAATAAATTCGCGAACACATTAGGTTTATCTTGATAATTTTTGACTAACGTTCCGCTGCCCATCACTAACGGAGGAAAAGAGGAGGAAAAGAGGAGGAAAAGAGGAGGAAAAGCGGAGGAAAAGAGGAGGAACCGAACTTACTGCTGAGAGCCATTGCCGTTCACCAGAAGGGGCGCGAACCAGTTGAGCACTCAAGGAGTTTATTGGTCACTATGTCGTTGTAAGCCTTTTTCGGGACATCAATTGTCTGGTTGCACGAGTTTCTGCTTCTAACAAAGTTCGTTTTGTCCACCTCGGCGAGATTAGAACGCCATTGTTTGAAAGCTCTATTTTTTGCCGCTGTAATCTACTGGCATTTTTTATCAAACCATTGCCCCTGATGTTACAAAATGCTGTTATCAGTCGAACGTCGACAGAGCCTCGAGAACGAGCCCGATTATGCGATGACGAATTTATTAAAGTTCGCTTATTTTTCATAATATCTACATACATTTCCCCCTGACGTAGTACCCCCGGGGATCCGAATGGGAAACTTGTTTACCTCCGGAATTCTTTATCTCAGAGGATACCATTGTGGGTTTTCTAACAGATACACACACAACACACAAGCAAATAGTGAAGAACACAGAACGAAAATCGAATAAGAAAATGCATCAGAGCCGTATACCTTAGCGATAAGATCACAAATCCACATCAGATGAGTGTACTTGAGTTTAGAAATCGAATTCGTACAATCGGCCAGTAGCCTGATGTGTTACGCATTGGTTCTATTTTTCGTGATTCTAACTGTCATAGCGTCAGTTCGAATCACACGTTCTTCACTATCATCTTAAAAGCTATACCATCATGTCTTGTCTCCGTGTCAGTCCGGACCATCAGCCATACGTCCGAAACATAGTCGAAGATTACACATATAATAAATAAGACACAAACTACATCTCATTCATTTACAAAATAAATTAAACCTATTCAATTAAACAATGTACAGTTCACATTTTAAACACACATAAAATACACATTATATTTGGCATAAAAATTAGAAAACAAAAACGTAGCTGGTGCATAAACCCTGCTTTACTCGGCGATGATATCTTCGATTAGTTTTGAAGTTGATCGTAGCCAAGTTTCCAAATTTCCAAGGAGTAACGGGGAAAGCTAAGAACCAGAGAAAGTTTTGTGTCTTGAAAACATTTTTTGACGGTTTTTGTTTTTTTTTGTTTGTGTGTGGTATTTCTTTTTTGACGGTAGTCGTGGTGTCGTTCTGTTGAAGAGACGGAGCAGAGAATTCAAAAAAAAAGAAGGGTTCATGTTAGTGTATCGAATTCGTTTTTCTTTGTGAAAATTACAAGCAACTGGCACAAGTAGGATGTGTGGAATATATTTATTTTAATAAATCGAATCTGTTTTATTTTAAAACCAAACGGAAGAAGTCAGCGGAGACAACCCGAACACTAGTGGAGGAGGGGGGGGGGGGGGGGGGGGCGAGGGGGAAGTGAATCAAAGTGCAAGGAGGTATTGTGTAGATCAGAGCGAGACGGCGGATACACAGGTCACGGAAACTGTGAGTACCAATAATAGATAGTTGGAAATAGAAAGAAAGATCCAGTCCCTATATTAAATATCTTGGTGTTATACTCGACAACAGGTTGACGTTCAAGGAACATCTGCGGACAACGAGTGAAAAACGGCAAAAGTGTGCACAATTTTGGCGAGACTACTACCGAATGTTGGAGCACCCCGGCCCCATATAAGGAAACTCATAACCAGTGTCAACACCTCCATTGTAATGTATGCCGCTCACATGTGTGCAGGGGCCTTGTGGGGGTTTCTCTAAGCTACACGGAGAACCACCCACCATTCCCGGCCAATCCCATCCAATTTCGACCGCCCTCTACTTACCCGTTCACCTGCAAAGAATGTTACCACCAAGGGCGCATAGCTAAACTCATTTTTCCATGCGGACAACGCATAAAAGAGTTTAGCTTCCCTTTTCTGCCATACGGCAACCCTGGTTCACGTCGATTAGCGACAACCAAATCCAGCCGGACGAAGTTGTCGCATCATTGCAAAACCGCTTGGGAAAATTATCCAAACATTCGATTGAATCACGCGATAATATTTCCCTAGCGTCACTTGGCTCTTTCCCAGTTCCTCCATTCGCTGGGGATCAAACATCTCTTTACCCAGGTAAATAGCGTAAAACCCATTTTCCTCTCCTCCGCATTTCTTCCTTTCCATAGCCATGCGCCTCCGGGATAATCACCACACCACACTACCCCAGTGTGAAACACCTCGGAGGCCACATTACCACACGCACACTAAGCCAGGCCAACCCGAGTTATCGCGCTCCTCGCCTTGTGCTTTCCGCCCGCTCTGCGCACATCGGCGTGCAACGAATGCGCCAGCGCTTGTTCACCCCGGTGCGCATGGGGAAACGAAGAGCGCACAAGAGGGAGCGCAATCACATCGGCTGGCTAGTGCGCACCAGTGATTCGATAACCATCACCACGGCCGCACACGCTTACACCCTTGGACTATTAACAACCATTCCCGTTAAAGAGTTAAAAGGAGCTCGAGTCTAAATCAGGTCCATCTCAATTCTTCTCGGTCGGAAAGTTTTCCTCGCTCAGTCTCATGATGCGTACCGTTCTACCTCACGGAAAAGCCACCGCGGAGTATCTGCTTAGTGTGTTGGCCTACCTTATACCCTGCCGCTTCATCATGTATATATCCCGGGACCATATTTATAAGGACAAAGAGTTAACGAGGGAAATAAAAAAATATATAAATATTAAAATGACTATCAGTGTGTGTATTTGTTTCCTCCTCTCGCGTGAACAACATTCTTTCTACGGATCGATGGGGATGCGAAAGAACTGCGTGCCATACGTTGGCACATCCCACGTACCCCCACAACCTCACAGTATAAGTCGTATATGAGGGGAGCGCATAAACTGGCATCACTAAGAGTATGCTATGCATTCCGAACGTTATCCGAAGATGATGTAAATGTTTTGGCCTGAAGGACACCACTTGACATTGCAGGTAAAGAAAACGCTGCATTGCATGACGTCTCATTGGAGAATCGTCGGAGAATACGGTCATAATTAGAGCTCTCAAGCCTAAGAGAATGGCAACGAATGTGGGATTCTTCCAGCAAAGGAAGATAGACGCACACCATGATACCTGATGTAGAAACATGGATGAAAAGAAAACATGGCGAACTGAATTACCACCTGACTCAGCTAATATCAGGACATGGATGATTTCGAGAATACTAACACTACTATAAGCATGTGAATCACCCATATTGCTTTGAATGTCAAAGCAAAATAAAAAATGCGGAACACGTAATCAAAGGGTGCGTGAGATTTGAAACCCCGCGAATAATTTTGGAGAGACATGTGAGGCGGACAGGTACTCCGGTAGGGGTACTAGAATGTATGCTGAGTTCAAAACAGGCATGGTCAGTAGCAGATGATAATCTATGTGACATGATCCAGCAGTTCCGACGCGACGAGAGGAGTAACAGGTAAACTCCGTCCCGCCTCTGGAATCTGTGCCTGGGAAGGTGGTTTTAGTCGATAAAAATCCGACATGCCTCTGGATCGGTCAGAGGTACATAGAGACCATCGGAGTTAATAAATTAAAATCTATAGTCAAAAATGGTCACCGAGTTTTCATTTGTGACCTGCTTCGTTCCACCCCCACCAGTAGCAGAAACGGAGGTCTCAACAACATCCAAGACCGTTCAGGGGTAAGTTTTGTACCAATAAGGGACCCAACATTTTAATTGTTATATTAATAACGCGACGAAATCGTTACGTTGTTACAAGGATACATAAGTTTTTCTATTGGCAAAGCACGTCCAGGTTCATCGATATCCTTCCTGAATCATAAAATTGATTACAATAAAACCTATAACAAACGGAAAATACACATTGTACCATCAAAGGACAGCCGTCAACACCACACTGGACATCTACAGAACTGTAAGCAAGCCTTTTCATTACTAAAATTTGTGCAAACATATAATACGTGCAACAAAGCTCAACGGTCGCCATTTTCCTAGAGCATGTGCGAATGTCTTACGGCGGAAAATTTACATATGTACTTGCGTGGTTCAAGTGCTAAAAAGGATTAGCGTAGTTATTTGACAACGCTATTTGAAACTCAAAGTGTATTTTAAAAATGATTCCGACATCAATACTCTTTGGACTTAAATTTAGTAACCATTTTTCTTTTATAAACCGGATGTTGAAGCAATGTTGTTTAATTTGTTTTAGATTGCGAGTCGCATAAACCAATTTGATAACGGCATGCCATAAGAGCTAGTCTATTGGAAGAGGTTGGTGATTAAAGTCAAAGGGCACATATCACAAAGGTAAATAGCAACTCATGGGATAAGTTGTTGTATACAGAGTGTTGCTTTTGTCGCGCTAATAACAATGAATCACGCAACGACAAAATAACAATGAACGAACGGAAAGTGTTTATATTATGGATATTTTAGTATATCCTTTAATACCGAAAAGACGAAACGTACAGAAAAAATACAACGTTTAGTTTTATGATATTTATTTCGTACCAACAACGACACGATATGGACTGTATAACTTACAATACTTTTAGAGAGAACAAACCAGAAGACAAATTGCTTTTAGCATTATAGGAGGGCATGCCTCTTTTACATGTACGTGTATAATAATTTTGGAACCTAATGGTAATGAAACATTTTACATTAGGATAAGATAGGCGGAGCATTGGCATCCATTGGTTTTGCATGCTGTTAAAACATGTGGAAAACAGCCTGTACAAACATAATGCGATTTTAATGAGGTAATTAAAGCAAGGGACAAGAATGTAGAAATGTCTAGAAGAGACCTGCATGAAAAACAACTTAATGGAAAAAATGGTAAAAGACCAAAAACAAAAATGCAGATATTCTGGATAATGCGTATATGTTGTGACGATTAATAAATGTATCCGTTGCCTGGACTTGGTTCGTTGTTGCTTTGAATTGGTATTCAAAAAATAGGGAAAAATCTCAGCAGGACGCGACATGCCGCCCGCCTTGAAGCGCCAGGTTCAAAACTTGATGTGGTGATTGGTCTTCTGCAGCATGCTCGATGGCAAGAGGGCACAGCGTCTTTACGCAACGATCGTACAAGCCACCTTTCGTACGGAGGGTGACTACTCGTACAACTCCATCTTTGCCAGGATGAGTAGCAACGATTCTACCAAGGGCCCATTTCAAAGGTGGTAGATTTTCTTCAAGAACGAGCACCAGCGCTCCTTCCTTTAGCTGGACCTCGGGACGTCGAGAGCGACCGAATTGAATTAGTTGATGTAGGTATTACTGGTGCCAGCGTTTCCAAAAATGCTGTTTCAGTTGCTGAGCGTGGTGCCAGGCTGATAGGCGATTAGCTAGGGTACCGGTGAGATCTATTGGTGGGAAAGAAGTTAAGGGGCTACCCACTAAGAAATGGACAGAAGTTAACGGTTCAAGATCATTAGGATCAAAGGACATGGGGAATATAGGACGGGAATTCAGTATTGCTTCTACTTCGATAACATATGTCTCTAATTGTTCATAAGTAAGCAAGGCATCACCTACGGTCCGAGTTAAATGATGCTTAAACGACTTAACGGCAGGCTCCCAGATTGCGAAGTGAGGTGCTCTGGGCGGGATGAAATGCCTTTGACCACTACAAAAATTAAAGACATAATTTTGATGCTCCTGGGAGTTGAGCAGAGTATAAAGCTGATGGAGCTCGTTTTTAGCCCCGACGAAGTTGGTTCCATTATCGGAATGTATCTCTACTGATTTTCCCCTGCGCGAAAAGAAACGCTTTAGACTTGCAATAAAATCCTCGGTGGATAAACCGCCAACTAGTTCTAGATGAACAGCTTTTGTGCATAGGCAATCGACATTTGTTGCGATGCCGCCTTTCGTTTATATAAAAGGGTCCACAATAATCTACTCCGATACGTAGAAAAGGGCGAGAAGAAATTACTCTTTGTTTTGGTAACATACCCATGGGGTGGTCGGCGAGGAGCGGCTTAGCCTTAAAGCATGGCACACACTCGGGAAGTACACGGCGTGTTATGCCGCGACCGCTTATCGGCCAATATTGCTGATGCACCGAATATAGGGTGGTTTGTATACCAGCATGGTTGAGTCTGATGTGTTCAGCTTGTATAATTAACTTAGTTATGTGATACTGAGCTGGCAGAAGGATGGGATGGCGTTGATCAGTTGGAATTGAAGAAAGCCTGCCTCCTGCACGTAATATACCAGACGAGTGCAGTATTGGATTAAGCGGGATCAATTTGCTAGATGAGGGAAGTGGCTGGGTAGCTGAGAGCGCCTCAGGCTCGCATTTGAACGAATGCATTTGAACAAGTCGAATAATGGCATCATGTGAGAGCGAAAGCTCGCTAACCCGCAATGGGCCATCATTACGTTGTGTCTTGCCTTTAGCATTATGAGCGAATCTGAGAATATATCCAACAACTCGTTGTAGTTTGCTGAATGAGCTATATCGCTCAAGTATATTACTCTTTCGAATTTCGAGTGACATACACTTAATTGTGGTTATCATGGGTTTTAGCTCAGGCACGTCTATATTTGCGAGAGCTAGTCTAGGCCATGACGAGTCAGGTTCCCGTAACCACGAGGGACCATCGAACCAAAGGGTACTTTCCACAAAGTCAGAGGAAAGCTGACCACGTGAAACAGGATCTGCGGGATTATTTTGAGAGAAAATGTGATTCCAACGACACGCGGATACATTAGTTTGTATCTCGGCTATACGATTTGCCACCAAGTTTTTTATCTTGTGTGCAGGGGTGCCTATCCAATATAACACAATAGTGGAATCCGACCAGAGATAAACTTCATTAATTTCGGTTGGATCGCCTGCTCTTACGATATTGTAAAGTCAAGAAAGCAATACTGCAGCGCAAAGTTCCAGTCTAGGCACCGTTAAAGATTTAATAGGGGCGACACGAGATTTAGAGGAAATTAATCGGATATGCACTTGTCCGTGTGAATCAATGGAACGCAAGTAGAGGCAAGCCCCATAAGCCTTCTCGCTAGCGTCGCAAAAACCATGCAATTGTACATTAACAGCTTTTGTTATAATTATTGCGCGAAGAAATTTAATTTTTTCTATCAAATGCAACTGTGAACGATAATCAGACTATGCTGAGTGAATCTCCATTGGAACAGATTCATCCCAAGCAACTCCAGCCTTCCACAATTGCTGAATTAGAATTTTAGCATATACGAGGGTTGCCTCTTATGTTTCGGGATTTGGCAACCCTAGCGTTGCAATCCGGCAAATGACAGCTCTGTCGTAAACTTGGACATTTTTGAGGTTATACGCACTCAGAACGTTTTGACATACGAGCGCTATTTGTGTTGTTTACAGTAACTTAAAAGGTTCATCTCGGCCCAAAAATGGAATTAAATTGTCAACATTTTCGTGCGATTATTTTTTACAACTTTCGGCGTGGATTAACTCAGCAACAGTGCATGGATGAACTTAATTTAATTTTTGGCGATGAAGCTCCATCAAGGACCAGTGTTTATCGATGGTATGGAAAAATTCAATCGTGGTCGTAGTTCACTCCAAGATGAATTTCGTGAAGGTCGTCCAAAATCAGTTGTTGTTCCGAAAACCATTGATGGTGTGCGCGAACTGATATTGGAAGATCGTCATGTGACCTATCGTGAGATTGAGACAACCTTAGGCGTTAGTGGGACCAGCATACATTCAATATTGCATAAACATTTGACTGTCAAAAAAATTTTGTTCGCGTTGGATCCCACACAATTTGTCAATCGCCTAAAAAAAGGCTCGTGTCAATTGGTCGAAAGAAATGCTCAAAAAATACGGTCGCGGTGCTTCGAAACACGTCTATGACATCGTGACAGGTGATGAATCATGGATTTACGCGTATGAGCCCGAAAGTAAACAGCAGTCGACTATCTGGGTGTTTCAAGATGAGCCAAATCCAACAAAAGTTGTTCGCGCACGAAGCACTTCCAAGCAAATGGTTGCCTGTTTTTGCGGAAAAACTGGACATGTCGCAACCGTACCACTAGAACAACGCAGAACAGTCAATTCTGAGTGGTACACAACCATTTGTTTGCCAGTTGTCTTCCAAGAAATCAGGAAAACCAACCGCCGAAGACGGATCACTCTTCACCACGACAATGCGAGCTCTCACACATCGGCTGCGACAACTGCATTTTTGAGCACCCAAAACATCGATTTGATGGGTCATCCGCCGTATAGTCCTGACTTGGCACCGAATGACTTCTTTTTATTCCCGTACGTAAAAAACAAACTGAGAGGTCAACATTTTTCGACACCTGAAGAAGCGGTTGCTGCATTCAGAATGCATGTGTTGTAGATACCTCAATCAGAGTGGCAAAAGTGCTTCGGCAATTGGTTCCAACGCATGCAAAAGTGTATAGATCTTCATGGGGAAAATTTTGAAAAACAATAAAGTGATTTTCGATGATCAATATTTGTTTTTGTTCTCTGATCCCGAAATATAAAAGGCAACCCTCGTATTAGATCGGGACAAGGTAACTGGAGTCAGGATCCACAAACCGCTTGATAGTTGTTATGTTATCATCATCATCATCATCATCATCATCATCGGCACTACAACCGGGAACCGGTCTTGGCCTAATTTAGCAAGTCCTGAGTCTTGTTAAATTTTCCATAACGATATATTTTTTCTGGGCAAGGTCATTAGTCTTGCGCCAGGGGCTCCCCGACGGGGAATCGAACCCCGGTCTCCCGGGTGACAGGCGGGTGTACTAACCACTATACTATCGAGGAGCCCTGTTATGTTATCCCGAAATATAAAAGGCAACCCTCGTACTATAATAGGACCAAGGAGTCCAATGGGATCGAATAGCTTGGCGATTTGAGATAAGATGGTTCGCTTTGTGATGCTATTTTGCCCCGTGATATTCACGACACAAAAGAAGTAATCTTCTCGAGAGTTCCAGCGAATCCCTAGAGTCTTTATAGATGAATCAGGATCCAGTGACATATGTGAGCTATGTGGATGCTCTTGATTCTTGATAGGCAATGCTGGCTGATTCGATGCCCATTTTCTCAAACAAAATCCACTCGTCTTTAGTAGAGCGATGAGTTCATCACGCAATAGAGTGGCTTCGGAGATGTTCCTTGCACCAGTAAGCAAGTCATCAACATAAAATCCCTAAGCAATATGGGGTACGCGAGAGAAAATGTATCCTTTTCGTCTTCGGCAAGTCTGAAAAGAGTTTTTATAGCTAAATATAAAGCACAAGCTTTCCCATAGGTTATAGTATTGAGCCTGTATTTTTGATTTTGCGCATCGGTGGCATTGACACGAACCTGAAGATACATTTTTTCGATATCAGCCGTGAGGGCGTAGATGTGAGAGCGAAATCGCAGAAGGATGCTAAATAAATCATCCTGTAGCTTCGGACCTACCATGAGGGTGTCATTTAAGGAGATACCCGTTGAAGTATTGGCTCAACCATCAAAGACAACTCGTATTTTTGTTGTAATGCTATCCTCCTTTAGTACAGCATGATGAGGAAAAAAAAATCCTTTATTCGTCTCCTTTTGATTCATATCAAGTGACATATGTCCCAACTTTAAATATTCATCCAGAAATGCAGTGTATTCGCGTTGTACCTCGGGCTTTCGATGGAAATTACGCTCCATTGCATGGAAGCGTCTTAAGGCGGAAGAATAATAATCGCCCCGCTTCGCTCTTTTATTATTAGATGGCAACTTTACTTCATATCGTACGTCCACATTCCGAATAGTATAACGATCGTAATGACCCTCACAAGCCTTTTCTTCAGGTGACAAAATTCGGTGAGTGGAAAACTCTTCAGATTCCCAGAAACGAGTTAAGTTTACATCGGGAGGATCAGAATTTATGGAAACGTGGCAAGACACGCTTGATACCCGAGAAGATGGATCGAACTCGCCAGCTACAATCCATCCGAACTGTGTTTTTTGAAGTACAGTATTGGGCTGATTTTTCAATGATATTTGCCCAATGCTGAGTAATTTGTAAAATAATTTGACGCCAATCAATGCGTCAACCTTCGAAGATTTGAAAAATTCAGGATCAGCTAAGTGAATATTTTTGGGTGGATCAAAAGAATTCGGATCGATGGTGATTGCAGGCATAGCCCGACTAATCTGAGGAACAATTAGGAATTCAGCTAATTTTTCATATTTGCTGACACGAGAGCGCAACGATGCTTTAACAGAATACTTAACCTTTGTGGAAGTGTTATCAATTCCATTAACATAAACATTTGCAGGTTTTTTGACCAGATTTAATAGATTCGCGATTTCCTCAGTCATGAAATGAGCTTGAGATCCTGCATCCAAAAATACGCGACACATTTTGCTTTTGCCTTGATGGTTGACAATATCAACCAAGGCAGTGGCTAGCTATCCATGGGAAGCAGTTTGAGTATGCATGTTTGTAAGGTTGGCCGCGAAGTGTGACGTAACTGATTCGATAGGCTTTGCTTTATCAAAATGCAACCTAATATGATGGCGTTGTTTGCATTTCGTACATGGTTGCGCCTTACAGTTAGAGACTCGATGTCCCTTCCTTAAACACTGTATGCACCAGGGGCCCCCCTTCGCTGCCTCGTATCGAGCTTGAGGAGCTAATGAAGCAAAATTGCTGCAAGAATATATCTGATGACTTGTGTCATTGTAAAACACACAACTCTGAGTGGAAGCCACGAATGCTTGCTGCGTACGATAGTTACGACGTGCAGAGGGTTTTTCCGATGATGAATTGGAGGTAGTTTGCGCTCTAGCACCTTCGATTTGAGCGCGTCTCTTCAGGAAATCAATAACATTTTTAATGGTGGGCTTAGCTATACTACTACTATAATCCTCCCACCGCTCACGGGAGGAGGAATTGAGTTTTTCACGAAGCACAACGATCAGTATAGAATCCTAATAGTCGATCGGCTCTTTCAAGGCTTGGAGCGCACGCAGATGCTTTTGTAGAGAATCCACCAACGACTGAAAGGAGAAATCTTTAGCTATATAAGGCATATCGATGAGAAAAAACTTAATGAACAAACTGCTCGAATAGATTTCATCTATTCGTCGCTATTTGCAGTTTCATTCCCATAAACACAGAACTTTTACAAATGGAATCAACAATTAAAATTATCGCCGTGAATGTTAATTCACTTATCAGAATTAGAAGAGATAACTTAGCTAAGCTGTTGGAAGCCGAATGCCCTGATATTCTTTTGGTTAGCGAAACTAAGCTTAACCAGAAGCATAAACTGGGCTATAAAAACTATAATATGGTAAGAAGAGACAGACCCAACTCCACACAAGGAGGCGGTGTTGCACTGTTAATCAAAAAAGGGCTTCGATATAAGATTATACACAGTAAAGAGGTGTACAACTTCCAAATTCTAGAAGCAAGTATTGTGGAGATTCCATTACAAAGTCAGAAGAATATATATGTGGTATCGTTATACGCCCCTGAAGCTACCCAGAACCCACGTTTCATCAGTGAACTAAATACGCTCTTTCAGGGCCTCAGACTGCAATCAGAAAACAATTATTTCTTTTTGGCAGCCATCTCAACACAAAACATGCCATATGGGGTAACTCAACCACCAACACAAGAGGTAATGCCTTATTGGATTGGTGGCAAGCAAACCTAATCTAATACAATGTAGAAATTTACGCTACTACCACACCATCGTACCCAGGAGGTGACTCTTTTCTGGACCTCCTCTTAATCGATGGTCGAATACAACTCCTAAACACAGACACCAATAACAGAAATTGTCTTAGAACAGCCGAATATGACAGTGATCATGATGGTCTCGCCTTAAAGTTCCAAATGAGCAAACGCTGTTTGAGCTGTGGGAACAACCTTATACTTACAATTATCGCAAAGCACACTGGTCA
This sequence comes from Microdon myrmicae, assembly GCA_963931805.1. Lineage (NCBI taxonomy): Eukaryota > Metazoa > Arthropoda > Insecta > Diptera > Syrphidae > Microdon > Microdon myrmicae. The sequence goes on from OZ007496.1 coordinate 126,001,206, forward strand.
CGTTTTGACCGCACTATGAAAAAAGAAATCCTCTCAAATGCGATAGTCCCACCCACCTACAGGAACCTTCAAAATATAGAAATAGACCATTACCTCCAAGCAATGGACAACATCATTAAGAAATCAATGGATCTCTCTATTCCAAAAATAAATTCCGATGAGAGTCACACAGGTCAATACAGAAACTCAACTATCGACGCTCTGCATAGACAGAAAAGCAGTCTCCTATCCAGGTTGAAAACACTATACCGGCAATTCACCGATCGACCAAACCCGGAAATAAGAACACTCAAGTCCTTGATCAAAAATATTCAAAAGTTGATTCGGGAAAACTACAAATTAACCATAAATACAGAATGGGAACAGAAAATTCGAGCTATCAAACCAAAGGGCTCGAATATTTTCCCCCTTATAAACAAACTATTTCGAAGGAAGGGCTGCAACGACATCCCGTGTCTGAAAATACCACAAACGCCAGAAAACGATGAAATACTCCTAAACGCAGGCTTTAACCTCGAAAACAATGTTTTTGATGATGATTACTTTATTATAGCAGACCCTGAAGAGAAATCGAACGCCATAGGTGCATGTTTTGAGTCGATACATAAAGTGAACGAACCTTCTCGCTCCAATTATGATCCAGAAAGAAGGGCACTCGAAAACCACATTTCACTTCGCAACACAATTACCAGGCGGCGTACTGAAAACCGAAATTTCACAGTGTTTAATGACGTCAATAGAGCAAATTACCCACTAGCAAATTCAGAGAACAACTTGTTTGTAAACAAGGACGAACTCTTAGGTATTTATGTCACTTAAAAAAAAAGTCTGGGATTGACCAAATTCCAAATACTGTTCTTAAACAATTGCCATTGGAGGCAGTAAACATTTATACCATTCTGTTGATTAACCCATTAAATAACTCATATTACCCAATGCAGTGGAAAACTGCAGTAGTCCATCCCATTCCAAAACCTGGGAAGGATAGCAGCAATCCAACTAATCTCCGTTCTATCAGTCTACTCCCCAATATCAGCAAGGTGTTTGAAAAAGTAATAAACAAAGAGCTATTAAAATGGGTTGAGAATAATACAATTATTTCGGACAACCAATTTGGTTTTAGAACCTAGCACAGCACTATCCACGCGGCATCGAAACTAGTATCGGATATACAGTGGAACAAAGCAAAACGGCAGTGCACTGGCGCATGTTTGGTGGACTTTGAAAAGGCCTTCGACACCATCTGGCTTGAAGGGTTATTCTATAGGTTAACCGCTCTTGGCATGCCTGCAAGCTTGCCTTATATGGTGTATGACATGGTAACGAATAAACAGTTTATCGTCAAATGTGGAGATACATTTTCCAATAAGACCTTCACCATAGTAAACGGCTTACAACAGGGAGCAGTCAACTCTCCTGTTCTATTTAACATTTATACTAGTGATCTGGTAAACTCTCTCACTCATACCATTGCATATGCCGATGACATAGTTATCTACAGAACGGGTAGCAAAATCGAGATCATAAATAGAGGTTTACAAGAAGATCTCAACAAAATTAAAGATGATGGTGATAAATGGAAGATGAAAATTGACTTCCAAAAGACTGAAACGATCCTTTTCAGGACACCCGTAAGCGGGGCCTCGGGTGACCCAAAAAATAATTGGAGAAAGTTTTCCATTATTGGACAAAACGGAAGACCGTTGGCAGTCAGAAGTGTTGTTAGATACCTTGGTATCTGGCTAGACCAATTCTTGTATTTCGATAAACACATAGCAACATCCCTCTCCAGAGCGAAAAGTGCCTATGCGATGGCGAGGAGATTATTTCGAAATCGCGTCCTGGATTAAAAAGTTAAGATCATATCATATACGTCACTTATACGACCCATACTGGTGTACGGTTGTCCTATATGGTTCGACGTCGCTCCTTACTATATGGAAAAATATAGATTATTCGAGAGACAATGTCTGCGTTCCTGTCTACAAATGTACAGAACGCCAGAATCACAGTACACGAAATATTATCGAAATGAAGACCTGTATAATAAAGCAGGTGTAAAAAGAGTAGACAATTTCATAATCAAAGAAATTCGACTCTAGGTTGCAAGAGCAACAGCTAGTGGAAACAATTTGATCTCGGGAGCCTTTTACCCCAACGATAGGTATCTGGAGCGCACTCTTCAAAGTGGCTTTGTTCCCCTAGAAGCATTTCTCTTATAGGATAATAGAGGTCTTATACAGGACAATTCGGGAATCCCCATTATCTACCACGTTTTCCGGAGAGCTAAGGTCAAAAGAATTCGTCATAACTACAGCATCGACAACTCCTCGGATCGTCTATGGTATAGTGCGGCGGTAGGAGAGCGTGACAAACAAAATGAATGTGATTTTCAACCAACCTGCTGGTGGCTAAATAAGGAAGAAAGGACTGCACGTCCCCATACTTATAACGCCTCATAGGCTAAACGGCATCTCCCTTCCGCCATCCGGCTTCTCCCTTCCTCATCTCCTTTTCCCAATCTTTATTCTTCTTTTTATTCTTCCCGCTCAATTCTCTTAATTTTTAATTGTAGTATAGCTGGCCAACAAAAAATAAAAAAAGGTATATAACATATATATACAGGAAAAAAAAAAATCAAAAACATTAAAATATTACTAGTTTCAAGTTTTTTATTTTTTTTACTTGATTATTACAACTTACGGTATTAAAATAATAAAACTAATAAATAATTGAACCCCGAAAGGTATACCTTAAAATTGTAACTAGAATAATTTAGAGTGCCCGTGCAGGGCCAGTAAATTAGATTAAGAACAATTATAGTTAAAATAAACTTAGCATTTAGTCTAAAATTGTAAAAAAAAAACAAATTGTATATATCTTTTGCAAATAAATGCGTTTTCAATAATAATAATAATAATAGGCATATCGATTATAGCCTTAATATGACAATCACGTATACATTTGCGATTATCATATCTGTCTTTCAGCAGTTCCCAGGCGACTTGGTAGTTTGCATCGGACGATTCGACGGCCGATATAACCTCCGCAGCTTGGCCTTTCAAACAACCTTTCAAATAAAACAACTTTTTTACTGGAGCTATTTTAAGATCTTGGTGTACTAGAGCATTAAACAAATCGTAGAATCCTAGCCAGGACTCGTACGAACCATCAAACGAGGGCCAAGAGATGGTGGGCAACTGAGTAGACTGAAAATTCTCGATTATGGTCCGCGACAATTGAGAAAGTAATTGCTGACTTAGATCTTCAGCATTTTGCGAAGTGTTCACGGGGGGTTATTGGGGTACGATTGGAGATTTCAGGCTGAACGGAAGGACCGGGAAGGGAATACATGTTTGTTGATGCTCTAGATGGGCGAGCAAGAGATTCGTTGTCAAGGGTGATTGTCTTACCGTCAACCTCGCCGACATATTTTAGCTCGGCTACGCCTACCGATACTCGAGTAGGTTTTTGGCATGCTCGTTTAAAAGTTTTGCAGCGATATCATACGTCCTTAAGTATAACTCTTCAAAGGCAGTCCTGTGATCAAGAAGCTCTTCATTGGGCTCTAATAAACCCTCCAAAGCCTCTTGAAAGGACATAAACTTTTCGGGAACGAGTTCTATTTCGCAAAACCTCTTTTCAAACAGGAGAACATCAGTCTCAGGATCACAACCGTTTAAGAAATTACTATAATTGGTCAAGGACCGTTTAGCACCAGTCCGTTTGTTGGTCAAGGCCTTTATTTGTTCTTCGGCCATTATAATATTTTGGAAACGCGACGATATTAACAAAGCAACACACGAGATTATTTTTAAAATATGCTATGGGTAAAAGCAACTACTGAATTTAGGAGAATACGATTGGATGTGGTAGGTAGCCGATTAAACTATCTTAAACACAAAAATGGAATTACCAGCTTCTCTCCTTCGCCTTTGTCCCACGATGTTCGATCCAACGATGAAACCTTGCGGCTTTTAAGTAGTCACGAGACTCTTTGGATGGACGCACTAGAATCTTCCAAATGGCTTCGGTTACAGTTTGATGTGCTTTAATTAGTATCAATTGTTTTCACTACGAACTGTAACAATGGGCGATTTTTATTTGTTCTTGAATGATAAAATTGGTCGCCACACGATCGATCGAATTTTACTGCACTGATTCACTGTCTTTTCCTTAAACAATCAACAAATATCCGGGTCGAATGGACGAAAATGTTGCATGATGCTTTTATCGCACTAATAACAATGAATCACGCAACGACAAAATAACAATGAACAAACGGAAAGTGTTTATATTATGGATATTTTAGGATATCCTTTAATACCGAAAAGACGAAACGTACACAAAAAATACAAAGTTTAGTTTTATGATATTTATTTCGTACCAACAACGACACGATATGGACTGTACGAGGGTTGCCTCTTATGTTTCGGGATTTGGCAACCCTAGTGTTGCAATCCGGCGATTGACAGCTCTGTCGTAAAGTTGGACATTTTTGAGGTTATACGCACTCAGAACGTTTTGACATACGAGCGCTATTTGTGTTGTTTACAGTAACTTAAAAGATTCATTTCGGCCCAAAAATGGAATTAAATCGTCAACATTTTCGTGCGATTATTTTTTACAACTTTCGGCGTGGATTAACTCAGCAACAGTGCATGGATGAACTTAACTCAATTTTTGGCGATGAAGCTCCATCAAGGACCAGTGTTTATCGATGGTATGGTGAATTCAATCGTGGTCGTAGTTCACTCCAAGATGAATTTCGTGAATGTCATCCAAAATCAGTTGTTGTTCCGAAAACCATTGATGCTGTGCGCGAACTGATATTGGAAGATCGTCATGTGACCTATCGTGAGATTGAGACAACCTTAGGCGTTAGTGGGACCAGCATACATTCAATATTGCATACAAATTTGACTGTCAAAAAAATTTGTTCGCGTTGGATCCCACACAATTTGTCAATCGCCCAAAAAAAGGCTCGTGTCAATTGGTCGAAAGAAATGCTCAAAAAATACGGTCGCGGTGCTTCGAAACACGTCTATGACATCGTGACAGGTGATGAATCGTGGATTTACGCGTATGAGCCCGAAAGTAAACATCAGTCGACTGTCTGGGTGTTTCAAGATGAGCCAAATCCAACAAAAGTTGTTCGCGCACGAAGCACTTCCAAGCAAATGGTCGCCTGTTGTTTCGGAAAAACTGAACATGTCGCAACCGTAGCACTAGAACAACGCAGAACAGTCAATTCTGAGTGGTACACAACCATTTGTTTGCCAGTTGTCTTCCAAGAAATCAGGAAAACCAACCGCCGAAGACGGATCACTCTTCACCACGACAATGCGAGCTCTCACACATCGGCTGCGACAACTGCATTTCTGAGCACCCAAAACATCGATTTGATGGGTCATCCGCCGTGTAGTCCTGACTTGGCACCGAATGACTCCTTTTATTCCCGTACGTAAAAAACAAACAGAGGTCAACGTTTTTCGACACCTGAAGAAGCGGTTGCTGCATTCAGAATGCATGTGTTGGAGATACCTCAATCAGAGTGGCAAAAGTGCTTCGACAATTGGTTCAAACGCATGCAAAAGTGTATAGATCTTCATGGGGAATATTTTGAAAAACAATAAAGTGATTTTCGATGATCAATATTTGTTTTTGTTCTCTAATCCGGAAATATAAAAGGCAACCCTCGTATAACTTACAATACTTTTAGAGAGAAAAAACCAGAAGACAAATTGTTTCTATAGCATTATAAGAGGGCAGTCCTCTTTTACATGTATGTGTATAATAATTTTGGAACCTAATGGTAATGAAACATTTTACATTAGGATAAGATAGGCGGAGCATTGGCATCCACGTGGTTTTGCATGCTGTCAAAACATGTGGAAAACAGCCTGTACAAACATGTAGGTGATGGTGTTGTGGGATATTGAGGCTTAGGTGTTAAGAGGCGTCTCTTTTCTGCCTCGTCTCGATAGGGTGTCCGTCCGACACTGGTTCACCGAGACGTCCCAACTGCGTGCTCGATCGTCGAGCTTCGATGTTCGATGTAAAACAACAGCTGTTTCCTTAAGTCTATTTATTTACTCTGGTGAAACTTAACCTAGGTTAACGTAGGTCTTTAATACTTATGTAAAGCTTAATTTTAGTGGTACAGTATTTATTATGACACAAAACTTAGCTCAAGTTAAACGCTACTTTATTATTACAAAAATTTAGTTTAAGTTAAACTGCACATTTTTTATTACACAAAACTTAGTTTAGGTTAAACGGTACTTTATTATTACAAAAACTTAGTTTAAGTTAAACTGTACTTTTTATTACAAAAAACTTAGTTTAGGTTAAACGGTACTTTATTATTACAAAAAACTTAGTGTAAGTTAAACTGTACTTTTTTTATTACAAAGAACTTAGTTTAGGTTAAACGGTACTTTATTATTACAAAAACTTAGTTTAAGTTAAACTGTACTTTTTTATTACAAAGAACTTAGTTTAGGTTAAACGGTACTTTATTATTACAAAAACTTAGTTTAAGTTAAACTGTACTTTTTTATTACAAAGAACTTAGTTTAGGTTAAACGGTACTTTATTATTACAAAAACTTAGTTTAAGTTAAACGGTACTTTTTTTATTACAAAGAACTTAGTTTAGGTTAAACGGTACTTTATTATTACAAAAACTTAGTTTAAGTTAAACGGTACTTTTTTTATTACAAAAAACTTAGTTTAGGTTAAACGGTACTTTATTATTACAAAAACTTAGTTTAAGTTAAACTGTACTTTTTTTATTACAAAGAACTTAGTTTAGGTTAAACGGTACTTTATTATTACAAAAACTTAGTTTAAGTTAAACTGTCCTTTTTTATTACAAAAAAAACTTAGTTTAGGTTAAACTGTACTTTTTTATTACAAAAACTTAGTTTAAGTTAAACTGTACTTTTTTATTACAAAAACTTAGTTAAGTTAAACTGTACTTTTTTATTACAAAAAACTTAGTTTAGGTTAAACGGTACTTTATTATTACACATGGTAATTCCAATTCTTAAATGAAAATTATATTTTATGTTCTTACTACACTTACTTGACGTCGACACAGGTATTTAAGGTGGGAGGTTGGTGTAACCGTTGTAGTTTTAATTTAAACAATTTGAACCGTGAACGTTCACAGGATAAAGAACTATAGCACTGTGTTAAGCACTAGCGTTGTCTCTGAGATTGAAGTAAGTATGTTTTACTTGCGCGGTCATAAAGTTTACTCCGTATCATTTGAAACAGAACTAAAGCACTACTATTAGCACCAGTTTTATTTTTTTGTTATTGAAGTAAGTATGTTTTACTTGCGCGATCATAAAGTTTACTTCGTATTCTTTGAAAGAGAACTAAAGCACTACGGTTACCACCAGTTTTATTTTTTTGTTATTGAAGTAAGTATGTTTTACTTGCGCGATCATAAAGTTTACTTCATATTCTTTTGTAACCGAAAAACAGAATTTGTACACAGCGCTAACAGTCTGGTTGCCACCACGGAATCTGAACTACCAGTGCCCTAGTTCATCGAAGCGACAGAATACCACGTACTCAATCATCGCTTCGATGCCCATATTTGGTCATTTTTACTTTCCGAGTTAGGTTGCCACCACAGAAGGGTTGTAACACACATCATGCTCCCTTATGATGTTTATGTTGTGTCGCCCAGCATGCGAACCATGGTCGTCGTGTATACATGAAAATAACGCACTCGCAACTGGGGACGAGTTGTTTTTGAACCGATCGTCGTATTTGCACGATCAGCGCCTACATTGTAGCATGATTGCCGATCGTGCGCATGTTGGCTGTTAGATGCGAGTTTCCATGTGTGTGGCTCGAGTTAGCGGCCGATGTAAGCATTTCGTGTACGAATCAAGAGAAATATAAACATCTCTTGTTGCATTGTCGCCGCATCTTATGACCAATTTCTTGGTAGGAAATAATGCAATGTTGGTTGCTAGATGTGCGACCAATTTGCACTTCCTATGGCTATGCTTGGGTTTGGTAAGGTTTTAAACAGCGCAGTTAAATATTGCAGCTGGTGGTTGGTCGTATGGGTGTAGTGCTCCAAAAAGCCCTACCATCTTTTTCCGCCATTCCTAATCCAAAATCCCAGCAATATTACCCTAAAACCCAAAATCCTATCAAAACCCACAAAAACCCAAACATAACCCAAAATTCGCAATAAACGAATCAAAATTCGTTTATCGCATAACATTTGCCCCCACGGCGAAGTTTAATCCAAAATCCGAATTAAAATTAAAATTCACAATAAACGAATCTAATATTCGTTTATTGTTCTATATTTGCTCCACAGCATCACCCAAATCCAAAATTCAGAGATTGTTATCTCTATCCTAAAAATTCCATTGAGTTAAACAAACAAAAACTCAAAAGCAGATACATTCACACATCTGCGTAATGGTTTCGTAAGAATTCAAGAAATTGATTTCTTATCTTGTGTAAACACAACATCTCGCTCGAAATATCCAAAAGATCGAGATTGTTGCACGAAAATGTGTATCTTTGAGATACAATTTTCGATTCCTTTTCCTTTATAAAGGAATGGTTTCGTGATCTCCGGGCCGCAGTCTAAATTCGTGTACAGTCCCTGGAGGAAGTACCCCAGGATAATCTTTGAGAAAATAATAAAAAACACATTCCAAAGGAAACAAGACGTGCTTTCATTTTTACCCAACAATGGATAGCTAAGTATCACCTGCCCCCCCACGGAAGACCAAGTGAAGACTAAGGACGAAGGCCAAACCAAAAGGACGTTACTCTTCCCTCTGGATCAGAGGAAGCACGGTTAACGACCCCTTGTAGGACAAGATTTCAGGAGCGGTCTGTTTTAAGAGATCGCCTTGTCCTTTTAAGGATCAGGAGACTCGCGTCCTGAAACTAACCCCTACAGAACACAACAAAAAATTTTGGTGGCAGCGGTGGGATACCCAAAATCCCCTACCACAGAAGACTCGTGGATTATCCAACAATCCCCTACCGCAGAAGAGCAAAACTGCTGAAGCAACGAGGCGATTCAGGAGGATATCGAAGACTGTTGAACACCGGCAAAGTGAGATTTTTTAAAGCGTATTTCCGGGGCTTAGAACACCGGAATGCATAGTGACATTTAAAATCTTTTTTTTAAACAAAGTAAAACTTACAAGCGTTGCCTGGGGCTTAGATACCGGCTGTAGAGAAAATCAAAGTGTTAAGTGTATGACGGCCACGAGTCCCGTCGACAATCCAGTGGAAAAGAGGAAAAGTCTTTTCCTTGTACAACAGTGACTACAAACAACTAGGAGCACAACACCAGGACCAAGCAGCTAGATCCAGTGACGACAGGACACCCTACAAATCCGCAGTAGATCCAGAAAACACAGGTATTAAATTTTTATTTATTTGTTAAGTGAAAAGTGATATAAAGGTAACTTAGTTGAAACAAAAAGTGAACTAAAATTAAATTCAGTTTTGTCATTTTTGTCATTTTGTCTTGGTAATTGGCTCCCAAATAAGTAAATTTTTAAAATGTTTGAATTGTTAACTAAAAGGGGACGCCAAGAATAAATTGAATATTTATTTTAATTGTTCTTTTACACTGGGATAAAGCTTATTAATAATTTGTGCAAGTGCATTTAAATTTAACTTGTTTTTCTAAGAATAATAAGCAAAGTTGTTCTCATTTTTCCAAGAAGAGTATACGCATAAAAAAGCCCAAATTGATAAATATAATTAATAAAAGAAATTTTTCTCTCACACAAGCATATACAATATACAAGTACGCACTTACTTTTCGGCTAGTAGAGGCAAACATTTTAAATACATTTTTCTTAATAAACGTATCTTTCTTAAACGCATTTTTAAAAAACACATATTTTTGACAATTTTCAAAACTTTCTTCAGGAATATATACATATACACATTTTTTCCAAAAACTTTTTCCCAAAATATCAACATTTTATTCTTCAAAAGGGGACAATATAAAAGACCCCACACAAAAATTAACTACAAATTTGGTTTTATTATTTATTTTTTGATATATATTTTAATTAATTATACACATAAACATATATACATACATTTTCTTTTGGGAAGATTTTTCTTACGTGATAAGCTGAACAATAATGAACAAAATTTAAATCCTTGGTCTTTGTCCTTAGCGTCTTTTTTGGAAAGTTTTCTTTAGGTCGAATTTTTCCTCTGAATCATCTGCGACTTTTGAAAATCTATTCTGGAATTTTTTCTCTCGACAGTTTAGACACTTTTTCCATAGGGCGAAAGGGTTGATTTCTTTCACTTTGAACAGAACAAACATCCTCATATAGGATCGAATTTAAACGAGTTTGCAGAAGCTTTTTCGTCTTGTGTTTTCTTCTTGTTAGGAACGATGAAGATCTCATCTCTTTGTTCTCTACCCCTTTTCACCATCATTTGGGAAGGTCTGTTTCACAAATATGTCGTGAGCGACAAAAATAAACCGGGTACGCGTTCGCAGAGACCTGAGCCCGAGCTCATACAAAATCGCGAGGACGAAATATCGGAAACCGTACGTATGGAAACACGCGAACAGAGTTCTAGAATGAACTTACCAATAGGATTAAGTGACATACTGGGACTCGTGCCGATATTTAACGGTAATCCTGACGAATTAGAGGGTTTCGTCTCTTGTGGAGACATTTTGTTCTCACAAGCACAAGATGACAATCAGAAGTCCTTTATTCTAAGGGTGGTCAAAACCAGATTGCAGGGACCGGCGCGTGATTGTATCAGGCATAAAATCATTTCTACCTGGGAAGATCTTGTTTCAGAATTAGAGGGAGAATTTAAAGCTCTCATCTCTAGGTCTGCTGCCCAAAATAACTTAGTGGCAACAAAACAAGATAGCAAGGAGGGTGTGAAAGAATTTTCAAATAGACTCACACATCACCTGCATGAATTGGACAGCGCCACATACGCTAGTTCACCTGAGCCTGCAGTCAGAAGTTATCTTCTGGCTGAGAATCAGAGACTCGCGTTGAATACGTTTGAGGATGGGATACGAAATTCCAGCCTCAGAATCTTGGTGAAGTCTCACAACGCCCCAAATTTAACAGCAGCCATCAGCTACGCTTTAGAACAATCTCGAAGATTAGGTAACGATAACTCAATGCTAACTTCCACTAACAATTTTAGAAATAACCAACAAATTGTTTGCCAAACATGCAACAAGAGGGGACATACTTCTGCGACTTGCTATCGCAACACTAATTTTCCTAATTTCGTCCCCCAACGCATTAAGACAGAGGTTGAACGTCTCCAATGCACATACTGTCGAAAGTATAATCACACTCAGGCAGAGTGCAGAACCAGGTTAGCTCATATGCGAAACCAGGACCAACATTCGACGAGTCGTAATCGCTTTAAAACTCATCTTAACCAATCCAATCAATCTCAAAATAGGACAATAACAAACTCGCCCCGCATTGAAAATCGTAATACCCGACAAAATCAAAATATTAACAGGGTATCCAATCAACAACAGGGAAACGAACTCACTCGGGCAGCGAGCAACGGCAATCCTTCTCGAGTTCAGACAATCGCCGATATACACCCCATCCCGATGTAAATTTTCAAATGCGCGTATTTTTCTGCCCTGAATTTAAGGAGCCAGTAATACGTGTAAAATTTAATCCATCGTATAAACAATACTCGACTTTCCTTATCGATACAGGCGCCGACATCAGCCTGATCAAATTAGATAATCTTTATATTGAACAATTTGTAGAAAATTCAGACCCAGTGACTATACCCACCATTGCTGGAAAAACGGTCAGCACATGCGGAAAGGTATTGGGGGAGTTCGAATTCAGAACTGATAGGCACTCCATACCCTTTAAGCATAATCTATTTGTAGTGGGAAGCAACGTAGACTTCCAACACGATGGCATACTGGGAAGCGATTTCCTTACGAAGCACCAGTGCCACATTAACTTTGAAAAGGGATTCCTTAAATTCGCTGTGAAGAAGAGAACCATGGTAGAACTCGAGCAGCCTTTACGGAACAAAAATGAGGTCAAGGAAAATATTCAGAAGGCCACGCCTTACGAGGTATCTTCCACGGATAATACAGGCATTTTTGAAAAATTGGATAACACCGTTCGTGAGTCAACATCCGAATCCGTTTGTCTACGGGCCGGATCTGATGCTGTGACAAACACAACGAAACCAACCACCCTTGAATCTTCCTCTCCCCATTTAAGTAAAGTTTGTGGTAACAGAAAAGGTAAGGAAACTGCCGAAAAACTGAGTTCAGGAAAACATGAACCTGAAACTCTAATACCGTCAGTAAATTTAAAACGAAACACCACGGTCGACTACATAAAATTGCATTCACGATCTCAACAAATAATGGAGATTCCCTTTAAAGAAAAATCCAGTCAAGAACTGATTATTAAAAAATCCGAGATCATGCCAGGGATATACCTGGGTAATAGTTTGACAACACCACAGGACAACAAAATAAAGGTATTATTAATGAACACATTAGACACCGATCAAGAAGTAAGCACCAACGACATAGAAGTCGAATGGGAAGATCTGGATGACTACAATGTGTTACAGGCGGATGAAACTAAGAACTTTCTAAAAAATAGGCTTGAACGGCTAGAATCACTCCTAGAGTTGCGTCATTGTAACCAGGAGGAAAGGATATCTATCCTAGACATCTGCCGCAGATTTAACGATCTCTTTTACTTAGAGGGTGACCATCTCACACACACTGACGCCATAGAGCATCAGATCATCACTGAAGAAGGAAAGCCCCCACTCTACATAAGACCATATCGCCTCCCAGATAGCTCGAAGCAAGAAATCCACAAACAAGTGAATGAAATGCTTCAGGATGGCGTGGTACAACCAAGTTTCAGTCCTTGGAATTCCCCTCTCTTACTAGTACCCAAGAAGGCAGGACCTGATGGGACAAAACGGTGGAGAGTGGTTGTCGACTTTAGAGCCTTAAATAAAATAACAGTCGGAGATGCATATCCATTGCCCAATATTACTGATATCTTGGACCAGCTAGGAAAAGCTAAATATTTTAGCACTTTAGACTTAGCAAATGGTTTCCACCAAATATGCATGGACAGTAGAGACAAGGCAAAAACAGCGTTTAGCACACCCTTCGGACATTACGAATATAATCGAATGCCCTTCGGACTTAAAAACGCACCCGCCACATTCCAAAGGCTTATGAATAATGTACTCATGGGTCTCCAAGGAATAGAATGTTTCGTCTATGTAGATGATATCGTAATTTACGGATACGATCTGAACGATCACAATTCCCGACTCACCAGAGTTTTCGAGCGATTACAAAGGCACAATCTGAAAATACAACCAGAAAAGTGTCACTTCATAAGGAAAGAGCTCACCTACTTGGGGCATGTTATTTCAAAGGAAGGTATAAAACCAGATCCAGAAAAAACTGAAGCGGTGAAAACGTTTCCAACGCCCAAGAAACAAAAAGACGTAAAATCTTTTCTCGGTTTTGTAGGCTACTACAGAAAATTTATCCCAAATTTCGCCGAACTGGCAAAACCTTTAAGCAGATTGCTCAGGAAGAATGTTCCATTTTATTGGGATGCCTTTTGTGACGAGGCATTCACAACTCTAAAAAGAAAGGTTATTACCCCACCAATACTGGTTTATCCAGACTTTAACCGGGAGTTTATAATAACTACGGATGCTAGCAATGTTGCGTTAGGAGCAGTGCTATCTCAAGGTACAATAGGACAAGATAAACCTATTGCTTTCGCTAGCCGAACTTTAAACGACGCAGAAACTCGATATACAACATCCGAAAAGGAATTATTGGCAATCGTTTTTGCACTAGCCCAGTTCCGACCATACGTTTACGGACGAAAATTTACTATAGTCACTGACCATAGCTCTCTACAGTGGCTTATAGGACGAAAAGATCCTACATCCAGACTTATGCGATGGAGAATTCTACTCGAAGAGTATGAGTACACAATCGTCCATAAAAAAGGAAAGCAAAATGCAAATGCTGATGCTCTCAGCCGTATAACAATTACTACCCCAGTCGATTCCATCAAAAATAATATCCTCGTCACCACACGAAGTAAAGCCAAACTCGAAGAAGATGTGGCTGCACAATCATACAAAGATACTACCAATCTTGTATGGCAAGAACAAACAGGGTCCATCTATACCAAGAAAAAACTTGGACTACGTATTATAATCCTACCATTGATAGACTCTGCTGAGGAAGAAAACCTGGCAGGAAGAATCCCAAACTTCACCAAGCCAGACGTAGGTAAAATTACGTTTCATGAGCAAGATGGGTTATGCGCCATCACATTGCCATTGCCTTTCAGAAACCTAAGCGACCAGGAAACCGCTAAGAGTTCCCTTATTGATCTGAAGAAGATTTGCGAAGACCGGAATTTCAATTCCATTGGAATTTTAGTGCCCTTCATAGAAAACGAATCAAAAGTAACACTTAATAACTTGCTAAAAGAAACTGTTGCTCACCTCAACGTGACAATGTACGTTTTCTCCAATAAAAAGAAGCTTCTAACAGATCCTAACGAAATACAAAAGTTACTCGCGGAATACCACAACTCACCTTTCGGAGGACACCAAGGAGCCACCCGAACAATCAATAGATTGAAGCAAAAATATTACTGGCGCACAATGACCGCTGACGTCGCGGCGTATATTCGAAAATGTGCTTCCTGCCAGATAAACAAAAGTGGAAGGAATCCTAGAATTCCTATGAAGATAACCACAACAAGCTCAAAACCTTTCGAAAGAATTGCTTTAGATATAGTAGGACCATTACCAGTCAGCTATAATGGAAATAAATACCTACTAACGTTTCAAGACGATTTGACTAAATTTTCAGGAGCTTACGCACTGGCCAGCGCCGAAACCAAGGACGTGGCCAGAATTTTCGTTGAAAATATCGTCTGCCAGCACGGCATACCATCTTCTCTATTAACTGACCGAGGTGCAAATTTTCTCAGCGCACTTTTTAAGGACATTTGTTCCTTACTTAAAATGAGAAAACTAAACACAGCACCCTACCATCCACAAACGAATGGAGCACTAGAACGGAGCCATAGAACTCTGGTGGAATACCTCCGCCACTATGTAAACCAGGATCCTCTCACTTGGGACACCTGGATACCTTACGCAATGTTTGTGTACAATACTACACCCCACAGTAATACAGGCTACACGCCGCATGAATTACTATATGGTTTCCCAGCCGAAATACCCAGTTCTCTCAGACAAAACCCCGAAAGCTCTTATAACTATGACCATTACGCAAACGAATTAAAAATGCGATTACAACATGGTTATCGTACAGCCAAGGGAATACTGATAGAGAAAAAACAAAAATCTAAGGTATACTACGACCAAAAAGTAGGCCGTAAGAAATTTAATGTTGGCGACAAGGTTCTATTAAAGAATCACTCAAGACCTAACAAACTAACCTCCCTGTGGAAAGGCCCCTACGAAATTGTAAAGATCCTATCCGAAGAAAATTCAATCCTCAAAATAGGAAAAGGAACTCGAATAGTCCACAACAATAATATAAAACTATTTGTGGACTAGGCAATCACGAATAAGAAACTCCAAAGAAAAATAAAAGTTGAAAAAAAATGTATATATGAATAGATAACCTTAAAAAAAGAAAAAAGAGAAATAAATAAATGCATATATGTATAGATAAACTTACAAAAAAAAAAATAAAGTCAAAAAAAAAATATAACACTACGACAATGTATTTAAAATTTGCTTCAAAAATTTTCACTTCAAATAATTGTATACGAATAAAATAATTTTGTAAATAGTATACAACACTTTTAATACCAAAAAAAAAAAAAAGAGAAAAAAAAAACAAACAAAACACAAAAAAAAAAAAAAATATAAATATATAGATAAAACAAATATTAACGCACTTAATAAAATAAGTTTATATCATGTTTTAAATAACCACCACTAACTTAAATAAATAAACAACAACAACAAAATTTTGTAATAATAATAAATAATCTTAGGTTATAAGAAAAAACACATTATATATATATATGAAAAAACGAAAATACAAAAACAAAACTTACAAAACAGTGTTAAAATAAGAACTTCTAATATTTATATAAATTCAAAACAGTTTTCAACTAAGAAAATACTAAGAAAGTAAGAAAATTTTTATATAACAAAAAATAAAAAGGAAAAGTTATAGAATTAAATTGTACGTCCAAATACATGGAAAAAATTATATAAATAAATAAACGCCCGACTAATAAGGACAATGAAAAAAAAAGAGAACAAAAATAATATATGTAAATAAATTTATACGAGTATATAAACAATGAAAATTCTATGTAATATACAAATTGTAAGAATAAACCATAAAAACCTTACTTATCTATGTATCTTTTTACAAATAGTACTTTATAAAAAAAAAAAAAAACGAAAAGTTAAATTTAATATAATGAATTCAAATACTTATGTAATTATAAAACATTCTACAATTAACCTTACACTCAGAAAAAAAAGAAAATATTTTATTATATAACCATTGTGGAAACTTGAATACACGACCATAAATACGAATACATAAATATTAAGAAAAAAAAACAAAGAACAAAAATTACACATTTATAATAAATATTGTATACAAAAAGCTACTATGTTAGAAAATATCAGGCATATGTAACGGAATCACGATACCGTCATCCTTATTCCCAATCACACCATTTTCCAGAAAATTAATCTCATAAAGATCAATTTTCTTTTTTTCAAGGAGGGGAGGATGTAGTGCTCCAAAAAGCCCTACCATCTTTTTCCGCCATTCCTAATCCAAAATCCCAGCAATATTACCCTAAAACCCAAAATCCTATCAAAACCCACAAAAACCCAAACATAACCCAAAATTCGCAATAAACGAATCAAAATTCGTTTATCGCATAACATTTGCCCCCACGGCGAAGTTTAATCCAAAATCCGAATTAAAATTAAAATTCACAATAAACGAATCTAATATTCGTTTATTGTTCTATATTTGCTCCACAGCATCACCCAAATCCAAAATTCAGAGATTGTTATCTCTATCCTAAAAATTCCATTGAGTTAAACAAACAAAAACTCAAAAGCAGATACATTCACACATCTGCGTAATGGTTTCGTAAGAATTCAAGAAATTGATTTCTTATCTTGTGTAAACACAACATCTCGCTCGAAATATCCAAAAGATCGAGATTGTTGCACGAAAATGTGTATCTTTGAGATACAATTTTCGATTCCTTTTCCTTTATAAAGGAATGGTTTCGTGATCTCCGGGCCGCAGTCTAAATTCGTGTACAGTCCCTGGAGGAAGTACCCCAGGATAATCTTTGAGAAAATAATAAAAAACACATTCCAAAAGAAACAAGACGTGCTTTCATTTTTACCCAACAATGGATAGCTAAGTATCACCTGCCCCCCCACGGAAGACCAAGTGAAGACTAAGGACGAAGGCCAAACCAAAAGGACGTTACTCTTCCCTCTGGATCAGAGGAAGCACGGTTAACGACCCCTTGTAGGACAAGATTTCAGGAGCGGTCTGTTTTAAGAGATCGCCTTGTCCTTTTAAGGATCAGGAGACTCGCGTCCTGAAACTAACCCCTACAGAACACAACATGGGCAGGTAGGTCATACCTTTCAGGTTTTAAAATGCCCATGTTATACTCTTATATCTTTTAAGCGTTTCTATTTTGGGGAATGCCTGTCATTGCTGATACACTTTTCGTATCAGCAGACATTGCGGTTATTCGAAATGCTAATGCAGGTAAGTACACGATTTATTGGCGCCGAAGGCTTATAAAAGAGGGTTTACCTGGTGATGGGTAGGCAGGTGAGTAGTGGCGTTCGCACGAGCCGCCACAAACATAATGAGATTTTAATGAGGCAATTAAAGCCAGGCACAAGAATGTAGAAATGTCTAGAAGAGACCTGCATCAAATACAACACAATGGAAAAAATGGTAACAGACCAAAAACAAAAATGCAGATATTCTGGATAATGCGTATCTGCTGTGACGATAAGTTAATGTATCCGTTGCTTGGATTTGGTTCGTTGTTGCTTTGAATTAGTATTCAAAAAATAGGGAAAAACCTCAGCAGGACGCGACACAGAGAATAAAATGGTACTCAATCACATTTATCTGTTCGGGTTTCATAGCAATTCACGGGGGTGCTTAAGTAAATAAAGTTATCTCCATATGACTTTGAATTTGATGGAAATGTTAATTCGGAACGTAATGCCAGTGTGGAATAAATAACCTTCTGAATATCCCACTAAGAGTTGGGACCACCTTCAATTTTCTGTATAATGAAAAACAGATATTTTCGTTAAGAAGTGGAAGATGTGTGTTTTTTTTGTTATAACTCTTAATAATGTATCGTGAAGTAATTATTATGGAAATATACATTTGTGAGCCTCATGGATTTGGTAATATTTATCGACTTTTAATCATCGTTTTGATGAAAATCTAGTAAATCTATATAATAGGAAACCATGCAACGTCTCAAAGAACACTTGCAAATTTTCACACGTATATACAAGTAGCAAAGTCAACCAGCAACCAATCAAATTGCCTATTATAAATAAAACATAACTGGCAGGTGGTTTAGGGCCTTCGATTCTAGTTAACTTGTTTCGACCCATTTCAAGAACCAACTCCTACCTGCTTATTATACTAATTGTAAAAATACCTATGTACATATTGAGTTATCCTCACTCAACCATTATAAGACAATAGCCATCTATAAACGGGTTGCCATGTCACAAAGACTTTCTACATTGTGGTTAAATATTCCAGTCAATTGGCCAATGGCGAAACGAGGTTCATACCTGAGTCACTTTTTTAAATTGGCAGCTACAGCATACAACATTCTACATTATTAATCTTCAATATTGTAATGCGGCGCAATATGATGAAGTTATCGGTCCTATATGGTAAAAGTTGAAGGGCATTTATGGCAGAATGTCAACCCAACTACTGCGACGCAGGGTTTCCCACGGCCCTAGGCAAAAGCTGAAAACATAATGAATAATTTGCAATAGTAGATATTCACAGATATTAATAAATATACTTCTAGTATTTTATAGTATAAAACTGCTGACATAATCGGAAGTCTTTCAATCCGAGTTTAGACAGGCAATATGTGAATTATTTTCGACGTTTGTTCATTGCAACTCAGCGAGTCATGTTCGAAGGCGAACACCAGCAGGGAGTCTCATTCATTTTAAGTGGGTTTGTATTTCGGTAAGATTTGATTACGAATAAATGTTATGTGGTCCGAGTTGATATCAATGCGGACAAAGGAACGACTAGATTGAGGATTGAAGGAGCAATTTTCTAAAGCAATCGACAAAACTTATAATGCGAGATATTTTTCAAATTTCTGAGCGGAAGTATACGAGAGAGAAGTTTACTTTAAGTACGTGTTCAATATACACTACTGATTGGACACGCTATACTAAATTGAGGTAAGAGTTTTAAAGTATGTATAATAAAAGATCGAAAACAGAATCAGAGGCAGTGTTGTTATTCTGGTGAAAAATTGAGGTTTTCATAATAAAAATACATTTCTTTCTTTATATAGTTTCCCTTTAGTTCAATACATTTCGTTCAGCGTTTCGTCAATATTCGGATGCTGTCATGAGATGTTATTTTGAGAGATCTTCAAATTGTCCATTTAGTGGTGCTATCGTTTAACCCAAAACTTTTTCAGCCAAACATTTCTTAAATTTTGAGAACATATGAGTGTCGGTGAAAACTAAATCTAACGAATAGACTGTATCTTCCAATCATTCAAACATTAAACACGTCAGTTTAGCTATTGCCAAAGAGTTTTTGTAAAATGGTGCATCGTGCTACGGAAAAACATCTTTTTGTTTAGCTAGTTAAGATGGTTCCGTATTGATTGATTAAGCCTTTGGTATCCACCATGGTCACTTTCGAATCACAGAAAAAAAAAAAACCAAAAGACGTAACCCTTCCAGTTGAGGCTATTGTCTTTTCTTTCTCTAGTGCAAAACCATCGGACTCTGCTTATTGCTCAGACTGCTATTTTGAAATGAGGTGTAAAGTAATAGCCCAACTTTTATCTATTAATAAAAATGAGCGCTGTAAATTAGTTGGATTTTAAAATCGACACAAAAACTGAATCAACATTTGTTTGTGATCAGACTTTATCAAATAATGTAAAACTTCATTGATCTCTGTCTCAGCAGCTCCCTTATGCACATTATAGCATGGATTATCTAGAACCATTTGGTGTTCTTCTTTTTATTCGCTTCGAAAGTTATTTTTTGACCAGTTTCATGTGCCTTCATGGTCATGTTCAAATATGGATGCAGACTCCTTCTACACTTTCATCAACTTTAATTGAATATCTGCCAGCAGTAAACTATTCACAGCTGGACATTGTATGACGGTGCGTTTATGCTTTTCGTGAAAAGTTTACTGTAAACAGTTGTTTAAAACTTCACATTTAACATTTGCTTGTACAGTGAGTATTTCAACTTATTAGTTGTGGAACGAAATTCTCGCTGTTTGTCAGTAGTAGTCGACTTCGACCAATCCAAGACGTCATGAACCAAGCTTAGACATATGGTACACAACCCGCTTTGCCACAGTAGTAATTTTGTTTTGGGGTCATATACTTGTGGTTGTGTGAATATGTCTGATTTTGCCCTAAATAGGCACTGCTCTATGAGGATCCATGCCAAACCCAACAGGTACTTTCATTAGCATTAGCAGTTACCTACCAAGCCATTTCCAAGCGATTGCATAGGCTGAGAATGATTCAAAAGCAAGTAAGTTGGGTTCCTTAAGATTTGAATCCAAGGGACGTTGTGCGTCGGTTTTTCGCCTGTGAACTACTGCTCCAGTGTCATTGTTTACACAATGTTTATAATCATTTGAAGGATAACTAGTTATTTCTTTATTAAACAAAAAAAGTGTAAATAAATAAATAAATAAATAAATATATATATATATATATATATATATATATATATATATATATATATATATATATATATATATATATATATATATATATATATATATATATATATATTGTTATGCCTTCTAGCTGCACCCAGTGTTTTCGCACTAACTGGGTCGTCAGGCCGGAAATAAGTTGTGCGAAGAACCTGTGGGGATGAAGTCGTGGCACTGGCATGGGCGCGAGTTCTGCTTCCTCCTCCATCATAAGTTCGATGGACACAAAAAAAAACTGAGCGAAACTCCATCACAAACCGATTACGTAAAGCAAAGGAAACACCAACATAAAAAGTAAGACACACGGATATTGTTTTAATAATATTAGTTTTTTTTATTTAAATTTATTTGGTTAGTGTTTTTGATTATTAATTACATTGATAACATTCGCGCGATTAGCTCACACAACTCAGGGGTTGAAAATCCGTGACTCCGGGGATGTACGCCTCCCCGACGGTATGGGGAGCGGAAGACGAACCGTCCGAATCGGCGGTTGAAATACAACTCTTAAAATGGACTCCGTGGCACATGCGCACTCTCCAAGTGTTAAAATCTGACTCGAAGCTACAACCTATATCTGCCAGATTCTTTTGTGGGAGGATTCTATATGTGTCCGTATAGGACAAGTACGTTGCCCTTCAGCCTGCATATCGGCAACGACGAAAATGCACTTGAATAAACATGGACTGGTGTAATGGATTGTAGATATTATAGAGATACGCGATAGCGCAATCGATGAAAGGAGAAATAGGTTTCTGTGTCTTAAATAAACAGAAACGTTATTTCGAGGGCCATAAATCTTAGATGACCTGCGCTTGAGAACGAAATAGGTTTTTGCTTTAAGATACACAAAAACGCTATTTCAAGGGTCAATGATATGCACATCGTGTTTGTTTATTTAACAGGCCGGAGCATCGTTCGGCATGATCCGGGGTATGATTGTCAATCATATTAGTGCCCAAATCCCATGATCGGTATAGATAACCGATAAGGGAAATTGGTCGCAAGTGTTGCGAACCTTGGGATTGGGGCAATATTCACTCATGAACCGTAGCAAGAATACCGGCTACATCTATGTCAACAATTACGCTGGCCAGCGAATATTTATCTTTTATAATTGCTGACAGGCTGAGTCGATTGTCTTGCACGGTCCAGGTATGAATGAAATAATTTGTTTGATGTGCATGCTTGATAAGGTTTAACTTTCAGGTGTGATGCTGCAGGGGAGCTTACGCTACCCCTAATTGCAAGTAGGTACTATGGGTTTGGAAGGTGGTTAATTTAAGAGGATGGGCGGTTCTTTGGGAATGTATTAAAGAACCGCCACAAACCCTCCGGTATTTCCGTTGAACCAGAATGGACGGAGGTTTGAGCGTCAGCAATTAGTAAGTTTTAATAGTTTTAATTAAATGTGCCGTTTTTCTTCTGTCTCCCTACCAAAACTTTTGTTTCCTTTGCACCTTGCTTGACCTCATGCATTTCGTTGCCTACCTGTGAATGTTTCCGATACCGTATCTTTTGTCTTAGCAATTTTGATACTATGCATAGGAACTTTTAAATTTTGCGTTTCTGGTAGGTTTCGGATTCTTAGGCGAGTTTAAATTCAAGGGGAATTCAAATTCCGCGTTTCTCATGGTTTTGGATTCTTATGCGAGTTGTTACGTGGCAACTTCCTCCACCGCCCTTCTCACGGCGAAAAATATATTTAAACACAAATTAAAAATTAGTAAAGTATATTTAAGTGTAAATTTAAACTGCTGATAATTAACAGCGTTTGCCTGCAGAATTAAATGAGAATAATTGTTATGAAATTATAACAACGGGTGCGCCAACCCAGTTATTTGGAAAGGCCCTGGTGCCTTCGACCAGTTTGGAGTTATGTGGACAAGGAGACCGCGGGAGGGGGATGCCGACGACACGGTTTTGATCTCGAGGAGAAAGTTAAGTTGACAGTTTTACGCAGTGTTTGGCCGTTTATTGTGGAGAGGATGGAACAGGAGATTGCAATCGAGATTGGTGTTAAAGGGAGGAAATTGTAAAATAAATGTTCTAGCTGAATTGAGACCTGGTGTAAATTGTTTCTCGTCCGGATTATTGCGTTGCACCCACCGATGAGCGGGGGACCTTCTCGGATGCATTAAGTAACAGTTGATTGAACACCGGGGCCACTAGACTACACGAAACCCAGGAGGATCTACTCGCAAGTATTAAGTAACAATTGATTGAACGCCATTAATAGCCCATTATTTTCCAGTGTCAGGAGTCAGAAGCGTCCAGGACAGATGTTGATAAACTTGAAATAGGTTTTTTAAACGGCGGTCTCACCTACAGCATCAAATAAGCGGAACAACGACTAAGCGGAACAATGACTAAGTGGAACAACGAGGTGAGCGGTTGTCCCTTCAGCAGACGTATGTACTGAGGATAGAGCAGTCACAGCCACCCGTCGGCCAGGCACCTTACTAACGTGAGTACCCCTTATGACCTTATAGATTTAGTTGCCCAGGGGAAATGTGGTATCAGAAGAAAGGAAACACAACGAACACAATTATATTACAAATGGTTACATTACAACTGACATTTATATTGCAGCTTTATACGAGGATGCATTTTATATTTCGGGATTAGAGAAAAAAAACAAATATTGATCATCGAAAATCACTTTATTGTTTTTCAAAATATTTCCCATGAAGATCTATACACTTTTGCATGCGTTTGAACCAATTGTCGAAGCACTTTTGCCACTCTGATTGAGGTATCTCCAACACATGCATTCTGAATGCAGCAACCGCTTCTTCAGGTGTCGAAAAACGTTGACCTCTGTTTGTTTTTTACGTACGGGAATAAAAGAAGTCATTCGGTGCCAAGTCAGGACTACACGGCGGATGACCCATCAAATCGATGTTTTGGGTGCTCAAAAATGCAGTTGTCGCAGCCGATGTGTGAGAGCTCGCATTGTCGTGGTGAAGAGTCATCCGTCTTCGGCGGTTGGGTTTCGTGATTTCTTGGAAGACAACTGGCAAACAAATGGTTGTGTACCACCCAGAATTGACTGTTCTGCGTTGTTCTAATGGTACGGTTGCGACATGTCCAGTTTTTCCGAAACTTCCATTTGCTTGGAAGTGCTTCGTGCGCGAACAACTTTTGTTGGATTTGGCTCATCTTGAAACACCCAGACAGTCGACTGCTGTTTACTTTAGGGCTCATACGCGTAAATCCACGATTCATCACCTGTCACCATGTCATAGACGTGTTTCGAAGCACCGCGACCGTATTTTTTGAGCATTTCTTTCGACCAATTGACACGAGCCTTTTTTCGGGCGATTGACAAATTGTGTGGGATCCAACGCGAACAAATTTTTTTGACAGTCAAATGTTTATGCAATATTGAATGTATGCTGGTCCCACTAACGCCTAAGGTTGTCTCAATCTCACGATAGGTCACATGACGATCTTCCAATATCAGTTCGCGCACACCATCAATGGTTTTCGGAACAACAACTGATTTTGGACGACCTTCACGAAATTCATCTTGAAGTGAACTACGACCACGATTGAATTCACCATACCATCGATAAACACTGGTCCTTGATGGAGCTTCATCGCCAAAAATTAAATTAAGTTCATCCATGCACTGTTGCTGAGTTAATCCACGCCGAAAGTTGTAAAAAATAATCGCACGAAAATGTTGACGATTTAATTCCATTTTTGGGCCGAGATGAATCATTTAAGTTACGGTAAACAACACAAATAGCGCTCGTATGTTAAAACGTTCTGAGTGCGTATAACCTCAAAAATGTCCAACTTTACGACAGAGCTGTCAATTGCCGGATTGCAACGCTAGGGTTGCCAATTCCCGAAACATAACAGGCAACCCTCGTAGTACAATATAACAACAAAACAATATATATTATATTTCAACTTGAGAATTATCATGTTACCACTGGCAATTACATCACTCTCTCTTATATTAAAACTGTACAACATACAATTATAAAGCACGCTATTATATTGCAATGTGGTAATATTGTATTATATATTATTATTATATTTTGCCTACGTCCCAATATTATATTAAAGAGTTTAAGTTCAAAGGGGTTTCAAATTCTGCATTTCTCATGGTTGAGGATTCTCTCTCAACGATCTGTGTCTTTTAACACAATATATGACGCATTCTGGCGCAAGACTAATGACCTTGCCCGGAAAAAACAAATCATGGAAATTTAACAATCCTAAGGACTTGCTAAATAAGGCCAAGACGGGTTCCCGGTTGTAGTGCCGATGATGATGATGATGATGATGATGATGATGATGCATCCGCCCCCCCTGTTGGACATATCTAAGGATATCTTTAGATTGAATTTTGGCTTCTTCAATTCAAAGGCTTCCGCCGGCTTGAGTGGTTCTGGTGTAGTTGCCACTTTGAACCTTAGTTTTGGATGGACTCGGTTTCTTCTGTTAAAGCATCTGTTAAAAAGGGTTATGGTCATTCTCCTACGTCCACAGCATTTCCAAATAGTATATGTAATAGCTATTAGACTTAAGATTCCAGGATCACTTGTGTTCATTCTGGTATCATTTGTAGGGCCTTAGACCAAAAGGTTTGTTGATTTTTTATTTCTAAGGATAAGTCCTGGAGTTAATAAATGTTCTTCGCTGTAATTTTTGTTTTCGTGTAACCTTGTGTTGATGCAACAATCCTCTTAATTGCCGTACGAGTGTTTATCTCGTACATATTTTTCGGCACCAACCCCTAAGGTGTCTATCGTCATGTCGTACGTTTCTAATTTACAAAAGCCATTAATTACAATAATACCCGTGTGGTGTTTCTACCAGATACACACACAATACACGAGCAAATAGTGAAGAACACCGAACGAAAATCGAATAAGAAAATGCATTAGAGCCGTATACCATAGCGATAACATAACAATTTCACAGTTGAATGTACTCGAGTTTAAAAGTCGAATTCGTGCACACGACCAGTAGCCTGATGTATTACGCATTGATTCAATTATTGGTGATTCTAACTGTCATAGCGTCAGTTCGGATCGCACGTTCTTCACTATCATCCCAAATGCAATAATTGGTGACCCACCGATGTGATCTGTACACACAGCACACACCTTCCCAAAGTAAACAGAACTTCACGACACGATCACGACTTCCGCATAGAGCACCGGCACACTCGCCTACTCCGACGTTGTCTCGTTCACTCCGTCGTTCGCACGCGAAGCTGATCGTAACAAAGTTACTGAGGAGGGAGTAGCGTGGCATTTCTAACAGATACACACACAATACACAAGCAAATTGTGAAGAACACCGAGCGAAAATCGTATAAGAAAATGCATCAGAGCCGTATACTATAGCGATAACATAACAATTCCACATCGGTTGAATCTACTCGAGTTTAAAAATGGAATTCGTGCACACGGCCAATAGCCTGATGTGTTACGCATTGATTTAATTTTTGGTGATTCTAACTGTCATAGCGTCAGTTCGAATCACACGTTATTCACTATCATCCCAAACGCTATACCCGTACCAAAAAGCTTTCCCATCTCTGTCTCATTTGGGCATTTACATTCGAAATTTGTTTCTGCAGTTATTGCATATAAAAAAAATTGTCCTTAATTTGTTGGAATACCCCAAGCTGTGCATCAATAATTATCGCATTGCAATTTTTGGCTTTGTATCTCATGAAAATATTTTTTTCGCAGTTGGAGCCACTTAGGGTACTACGTAATAATTGAGGCTGACAGCTGAGTATTTCATTAAATGTTTTTCAAGCATCTAGATTTGATTTTAGCACATAATCATCTCTGTTCTTATTTATACTGAGGACTACAACCCCATTTGTTACAATCTTTGGGAGGGTGACTACTTCATACACATCAACGGTTTACTTAGTAACTTGTGGGGGTTTAAAGTATGTGCCAGCACGGGCAGGGGTTTACAATATCCCCAACACGTCAGTTTATGTACAAATATTTGATCGAATCAATCACCAAGCGGAGGAAAGAAATAAAAACAGACTGGTGTAGGGTTATATTTTGTAGAGATTTGTTTTTCTTACCTCAGAGCCAAAGCCTGCCAAATTAAAAGGCGATTTGAATTATTTTATTTTATTATTTTATTTGTTGTGGCCGTTCTGGCCTCCGGATCCAAACTCATCTCGAATCAAAAAAAAAAAAAAAAAAAAAAAAAAAGTTGTGACGAGAAGGCCGAATTTGGCGAGACAGGACATATGTGTCCTTCATCTTGTCTCTGACTTCTGGTCATCTTGCGATAACCAGAATCACCCACATCCGTGAGGATGTTGGGCTCGGTCTCGCGGCATCTGAAAAGAGAAGAAAAAAGGGGGGGTATCCAAGGATAGTGTGGACAGTGTTAGTCCAAGTGTTCTCTAACTACTTTTATAGAGGGATGGTGGGAAAGAAATCTTACAAGACCGGTGGGTCTTGGATGCGGTAGTAAACGCAGATCACGTCTTTGGCGTCTGATAATCTGCTCTTTGGTCGGTGTGTATGTTTGTGTTTGTGCCGTCTTGTACTGTGCGTTCGTGTGTTTGGTTTGTTAATTGTAGACCCTATGGGATGGGTCCAGAAATCCTGTATTATAGAGGGGAATGTTGCTGGGAAGGGTGCTTTCTTCAGTTTTACACTGAAGAAGAAATTGTGAGGGTTTGATCCGAAGAGATCGAGAGAGAGAAGGGTCAAGAACGCAAGAGTCCCGTACAAGTAGGTTCTCGCTGTTCTGAATGTTTTCGAGGTACTTACGAGGGTTGCCTTTTATATTTCGGTATTAGAGAACAAAAACAAATATTGATCATCGAAAATCACTTTATTGTTTTTCAAAATATTCCCCATGAAGATCTATACACTTTTGCATGCGTTTGAACCAATTGTCGAAGCACTTTTGCCACTCTGATTGAGGTATCTCCAACACATGCATTCTGAATGCAGCAACCGCTTCTTCAGGTGTCGAAAAACGTTGAGCTCTCAGTTTGTTTTTTACGTACGGGAATAAAAAGAAGTCATTCGGTGCCAAGTCAGGACTATACGGCGGATGACCCATCAAATCGATGTTTTGGGTGCTCAAAAATGCAGTTGTCGCAGCCGATGTGTGAGAGCTCGCATTGTCGTGGTGAAGAGTGATCCGTCTTCGGCGGTTGGTTTTCGTGATTTCTTGGAAGACAACTGGCAAACAAATGGTTGTGTACCACTCAGAATTGACTGTTCTGCGTTGTTCTAGTGGTACGGTTGCGACATGTCCAGTTTTTCCGAAAAAAACAGGCGACCATTTGCTTGGAAGTGCTTCGTGCGCGAACAACTTTTGTTGGATTTGGCTCATCTTGAAACACCCAGACAGTCGACTGCTATTTACTTTCGGGCTCATACGCGTAAATCCACGATTCATCACCTGTCACGATGCCATAGACGTGTTTCGAAGCACCGCGACCGTATTTTTTGAGCATTTCTTTCGACCAATTGACACGAGCCTTTTTTTGGGCGATTGACAAATTGTGTGGGATCCAACGCGAACAAATTTTTTTGACAGTCAAATTTTTATGCAATATTGAATGTATGCTGGTCCCACTAACGCCTAAGGTTGTCTCAATCTCACGATAGGTCACATGACGATCTTCCAATATCAGTTCGCGCACACCATCAATGGTTTTCGGAACAACAACTGATTTTGGACGACATTCACGAAATTCATCTTGGAGTGAACTACGACCACGATTGAATTCACCATACCATCGATAAACACTGGTCCTTGATGGAGCTTCATCGCCAAAAATTGAGTTAAGTTCATCCATGCACTGTTGCTGAGTTAATCCACGCCGAAAGTTGTAAAAAATAATCGCACGAAAATGTTGACGATTTAATTCCATTTTTGGGCCGAAATGAATCTTTTAAGTTACTGTAAACAACACAAATAGCGCTCGTATGTCAAAACGTTCTGAGTGCGTATAACCTCAAAAATGTCCAACTTTACGACAGAGCTGTCAATTGCCGGATTGCAACACTAGGGTTGCCAAATCCCGAAACATAAGAGGCAACCCTCGTACAGTCCATATCGTGTCGTTGTTGGTACGAAATAAATATCATAAAACTAAACTTTGTATTTTTTCTGTACGTTTCGTCTTTTCGGTATTAAAGGATATCCTAAAATATCCATAATATAAACACTTTCCGTTTGTTCATTGTTATTTTGTCGTTGCGTGATTCATTGTTATTAGCGCGATAAAAGCATCATGCAACATTTTCGTCCATTCGACCCGGATATTTGTTGATTGTTTAAGGAAAAGACAGTGAATCAGTGCAGTAAAATTCGATCGATCGTGTGGCGACCAATTTTATCATTCAAGAACAAATAAAAATCGCCCATTGTTACAGTTCGTAGTGAAAACAATTGATACTAATTAAAGCACATCAAACTGTAACCGAAGCCATTTGGAAGATTCTAGTGCGTCCATCCAAAGAGTCTCGTGACTACTTAAAAGCCGCAAGGTTTCATCGTTGGATCGAACATCGTGGGACAAAGGCGAAGGAGAGAAGCTGGTAATTCCATTTTTGTGTTTAAGATAGTTTAATCGGCTACCTACCACATCCAATCGTATTCTCCTAAATTCAGTAGTTGCTATTTACTTTAGGGCTCATACGCGTAAATCCACGATTCATCACCTGTCACCATGTCATAGACGTGTTTCGAAGCACCGCGACCGTATTTTTTGAGCATTTCTTTCGACCAATTGACACGAGCCTTTTTTCGGGCGATTGACAAATTGTGTGGGATCCAACGCGAACAAATTTTTTGGACAGTCAAATGTTTATGCAATATTGAATGTATGCTGTTCCCACTAACGCCTAAGGTTGTCTCAATCTCACGATAGGTCACATGACGATCTTCCAATATCAGTTCGCGCACAGCATCAATGGTTTTCGGAACAACAACTGATTTTGGACGACCTTCACGAAATTCATCTTGGAGTGAACTACGACCACGATTGAATTCACCATACCATCGATAAACACTGGTCCTTGATGGAGCTTCATCGCCAAAAATTGAATTAAGTTCATCCATGCACTGTTGCTGAGTTAATCCACGCCGAAAGTTGTAAAAAATAATCGCACGAAAATGTTGACGATTTAATTCCATTTTTGGGCCGAGATGAATCTTTTAAGTTACTGTAAACAACACAAATAGCGCTCGTATGTCAAAACGTTCTGAGTGCGTATAACCTCAAAAATGTCCAACTTTACGACAGAGCTGTCAATTGCCGGATTGCAACACTAGGGTTGCAAAATCCCGAAACATAAGAGGCAACCCTCGTATATGCTAATTGAAGCAAGTACTCGTCGATAGGGGTAATGGAGGCGCCTTCGCATAGGTGAGAGTTGGGGTAATGACGACCGTCAGGCCTTCTAGAATGATTGGTGCATCTTCTGAGGAGTTTCCTTTCGAAAACCCGAAGTCTTTCCATTTGAGCCGAAGATATGCAGGACCATATGGGAAAGGCGTACGATATTCCAGATCGGATTAGCTGCTTATAGCAGAGAAGCTTAACTTTGGTGTCAACTTTGTTCCTCCACTTCAGGATGTTGTGCAGTTGCTTAGACCGACCAAGGCCCCTTTGGAGAATGTGGGTCACATGTTTGATGAAATTCATTTTTGGGGTATAAGTGACCCCGAGATATTTCATCTTGTCCTGTGGTCTAATCGTAGTATCTCCCATTTTTATTCGAATATTCGGTGAATATCGAGAAGCAGGTTGGGAGTGTTTACTACTCAGAATTATGGCTACTGCTTTGGATGGATTAAGTCGGATTTTCCATCGACTGTAATACTGATACAGTTCGTCCAAGTGACGGTTGAGTCGATTTGTTGTGAGGTTAGGGCCTTTGGTTGACGTGTACACCAGGACGTTATCCGCATAGCATATTTGGTTTACGCTCCCGTCCACAGGGCGGGGAATATCGGAGGTGTAAATATTGAATAAGATGGGGCCTAGAATGGAGCCCTGTGGTACGCCTGCAGCAGCGTGAAAAGTTCGGGAAACCTTTCCATTCATTCTAACTTGGAAGGTTCTGTTTAGAACGAACTGGTAGATGATGCTACATAGCGTTCTACTGAGGCCAGTATTCAGTAGTTTAAAAGCGAGACCTTCGATCCAAGTCGTATCAAAAGCTTTTTCAATGTCTAGGCTTACCGCAACGGTGGGTTCCTTATTAAAGAGCCGCACGCAGACGTGGTTTTGAAATAAATTGAGAGCCATAGTGGTGCTGTGCGCTCTTCGAAATCCGAATTGGAAATCAGGTATTAGGTGCCTGGCACTGACAAAGTTATTTAGCTTCTCGTATATGAATTTTTCATATATTTTGCTGATGCAAGTGAGAAGCGAGATAGGGCGAAAGCTTGAGGGGTGACACGTTGGTTTCCCAACTTTTGCTATTGGACAAATAATAGCGTGCCTCCAAGCTTGGGGAAAGTCCCCATGTTGTAAGCATGGTTGAACAGAATGGAGAGCTTTATAAAGAATAAGACAGAAAGCCTTCGCAACGAGTGGTATGACATGTTGTCGATACCAGGTGACTTCTTAGGGTGTCGAGATTTAACCAGACTCTGTAGGGTATTTGGTGTGATGAAACTGTGACCATTATCACGTGTGTCATCGAAGTATGCACTGTTAGTTGGGTTAAAGACAACAATTGGCTCGTTGAAGTCGTCCAACTTACTGTGGACCTCTGAACTAACGATTGCATTCGTTTCCGGGTCGCCATCTTGGAGAGTGAGTTTGTGATTGTTTTCGAAGGTCTCTCCGATGATATTTGCTTTATTGGTGTGGTTATTGACAACAACACCATTGTGCATAATTGGCCCAGTGATGCGGGAAGTGCCACATATCTTTTTAACATTTTTATAAACGTTCTGGTCCATCTGAATACCCTTCAGCTTGTCTTCCAATTGTCGGGTACGATTGTTTTGGATTCTCCGTTTTATCAGTGTACCAATATTGTGAATAATGGATCGCAATAATGGCTCCCTTTGCGTAAAGCGGTGACGATATCTCATTCTGCAGAGCTTTTTACGCTCCCGGATGAGACGAAGAGTGATGTCGTCATGGGAAATCTGATAGGTCTTTTCAAGTTTATACTTCGGGACATGAGTCTCCGAAGTATCAACTAGAATCTCGTGAAGTCGTTTTGCAACGTTGTTTATCTCAACCGTCGTTAGGTTCCCGTCAGTGGGAAGAGAGAATTGGTGGAGTTTATCGTTCAATGTAATATTGAAGTTATCCCAGTTTGTCCGCCCATAATCGGGTATGTATCTGATATGAGCCCGGGATGCTCGATAGCCGCGAATGAATGTGGTCCCAGCATTGTGGTCAGATACACCCGCTGAAACTTGAGGAGGAGTGATTTGTGGAAGTAAGTCTTTGGACACAATAAATATGTCCAGAATTGAGTTACCTCGAGTACCAACCGTAGGTGCAACTAACTCATCTCGAATCCAAAATGCACTCCCCTTTTATACTCTGTGGCCACAGAGATTTGTTAAAAATATTACTTAAAAATTCCAAGAAGCCCAAACAAAATTTTGTGTGCTTCAATTTGAATAGGATTCCCAGAAGTGTATACGAATTTTATTTGAACAAATTCCCAGAAGGAGAAATCATGAAATGCATTTAGTATTAGGCATTTCATAATGTTAGGATTATTAGGAATTGAATCAATGTACGACAAATGGATTTTGGTTTAATTTGGTCGTGCATATGATTCAATTGGATTATGGGTGCGGTAATTAGGAATTTGAATCAATGTGCGGCAAACCAACTTTTGGTTTAACATGTCGCCCATATGATTCACTTGGATTGGGAGATTAGTGATTTATGATCACTACACTGGTATTGTTTGTTATTTAAATGTTCTTTATATTTTACTTATTTTCCGATCTATTTTTGCTAATTCTCCAAATTGCCGTGGACTTTTATTAGTAAGACACAAATGTATAAATCTATGTACTGAAATAACACTTGGGGTGGGCAACAATTGATTCCTGAATATTTGATATCAGCACATACACTATGTACACTCTGCTGGTGGTTCTTAATATGTCAATTATTTCACAGGATCTCATTCTTTCTTAACAATGTCTATAAAATAAAATCACAAACGATTTCTAAATTAGCTACGAACACTTCGACACCTTTTTTTTAATGAATATTATTTGATATTTAGTGCACGTTAAATAACGGACTGGTGAGGAATTAATAATTTAACTGGTAAGGAGAAACGTTTGCACTCGCGCAGAGATGTAATTGACCCGTGTGTGTGGTTCAGTGATTCAAACTCGACTAAGTGGCCGCTTACCTCGGAACTCTCTTTCTCCACACGATCAACCAATCTTGATCGCACACTCATTCGCATTCTCCAATTTCCCCGCCCATCAAGGTGAATAAACTCTTGCGAATTTACCCAACAGTCAATGGACTTAGGAAGAATGGGACACTTGAAACGGAGATCGTGATGATCTTAGGGTTGATTTTGTTTCGCATGCAACGAAAGCGAAACCAATAAGGTGGCCGCATCACCCAGATTGGTATTTGGATTGCTTTCAGAGTGCAGAATCAAAAATGCAACCCGAGAAGGGGAAATGGGGTGGGTAGAAAAAGTATATTTTTCGTACTATTCTCCTGCCTCTGAGTTTATTGATCCCCAGGGAATAGCCGTGTCTGGCGCAGGTCAGAACAAAGCGTGGGAACAAAACAAAAAGAATTCGCGATAGCCCATGCCGTTTCGCTATGAAGCAACAGCGTCACTTGCCCACACTTTGCTGTTGCTAACCAGGCATGAGACTTTTGATTTCCAATAAAGTACCATATGGCATGAAAAGACTGAATTCTGTTATGCCTTATCTGCATGGAAGGATGGATTCAGGTTATGCGATCTTTGGGAGGGTTCCTTTTACAGGTGAAATAGGCCAACGAAAGTGATTGGGGATGGCGTTGTGCGCGGTCAGTCGGCGAAATTGTGGTTGTTATTGTGGGTTGGTTCTCGGCGTAATATAAAAAACCCCCAAAAACTTGGATTACGAATATAATGGTTCGGTCTTTGGAAAACGCTTTGATTTCTAATATTTTTAAAATCTCGCGGTAATTTTATAGATTTGGCTCTATTGCGAGTATATTACTATGTCCAAATTCTCTTACCTCATTAAGTTAGTCGCGTGGTTCAATAATTCTAGGGTGTAAAATTCCTGCCTGAATATATAAAAGGCAATCGATAGTTCGCTCTATCTCGAGCTCAAGACGCATAATTTTGTGATTTATTTTGTTGGATATTTCATCATGATATGAGGCCACAATGCTAGTTCTTTCAATATTATCCTCTCCCAGGTGGATCTTATTGATTTCGACAATCACCTCATTAATCTTTTTCAGTGTGCCGTTTGCATTCTTTACGGTTCCTAGTACCTGTTTACTTAAGTGACTCTTTACTTTTTATATTTTCCTCCATGTCGTTCCTTATTCTATTTTCATTTTTAGGAATGATTTTAATTGTTGTCGAGTAATACTCGCCATCTTCCTTGTCCATGGAACCCAATAAAAATTAAACACCTAACTCTATTACGTTAGCTAAACCTCGTCTTATTCTTATAGGTTTCCCTACCATCCCTGAGATTAACCCAACTCTATGGTCCGCCTTAATCATCTTGCGTTCTGCCGATTTCTTAAACTGTTTACACTCTGGTTTAGATTCTATTCCAATTGGTCTTTGGAGTTGAATATATTTCTGACATTGAAGTGTGTTTGTTCTAAAATATTAGTATCTAGAAGTGGTATTACTGTTAATTTGGTGTTTATTTCTTTTCCATCTCGGATATAGTTGAAGTATAAACCAGTCTGTTTCTGCAGATCTCTTATGTCTAGGTTTCCCGCATTACTCGTGCAAATGCACGAGGTCCTGATAAACCAGCACCAACCAAAGCAACTGCAACTAAACCCTCATCACCTCAACCAACTCATCTCGCGGGATCAGGAATATCCTATGCAGAAGTTACGAAAGATTCCCGAAACTGGACTAAACCTCATCAACCTAATTCCAATGTTCTCAACCTGGACATCATGGGTTATATTAGAAGCCACACACCGAGTACAATTGGCACTGTATCAAGAGTAACGCCTCTGTGGTAGCACCCGGTTAATCCTCTAATTGTAGCGAGTATCTTTTTCTTTTCACTACGCGTTAATTAGCTTCGTCGTGTACTATTGGCGCGGTATCAGGAGCAACGTCTCTGTGGTAGCACCAGGTTAATCATTTAATTGTAGCGAGTATCTCTTTCTTTTCACTACGCGTTAATTAGATTCGTCGTGTACTAGGCGCGGTATAAAAGACTAATAGCTCAACAGGAATCGAATCGCCCTCGAGGTCTTCAGCTAACTGACTCTCTGGCTGTGCTCTGGTACTGTAGGGGTTGGTTTTTGCACACCAACACAGCCACAGCCATTTCTCCGCGAACCAATTCATGCGGAGATCAACTCTTTTAGTAATGTCTCTCACACAGCCAAGGAAGTGATCCACCATTGCCCTGGGCTGTGTAGGCTGCGTAGCCACACCGTACCCCTGCCGGTGTGTACTTACATATTATGTTTACGGTGGTGGGCGCTATGTGTGCGGCTTTTTCCATAGATGGTTGTTAAATATCAGCGGTCGCCCATACGTGCGACTTGATATATCCTTTTAGGAGCATGCGTTGTATCTCTCGTGTTTGTATAATTTCTGAGATGTGTCGCACGCTTGTGCGACGGACCGGTATGCTCGTTGGCGGTTCTGAGTTGTCAGATCGCTGCATGTTGTTTTTACCATAGAGTGGTGCAGGTGTCCTGCGATTGCATAATTCATGATGTTTCAAACGTTTGCAACTACGTTGCCGATTGAAATTGTGTTTATGCCTTTTTCATTTCAGTGATGTCGCCTGCATTATTAAATGTTGATGAGTTTTCCACCGCAATAGGTTTGCAATTACTTGCAAGGAAAACTGTGCCAGGCGACCATCGAAATGTTTCGTAGTACGTACCCATTACTGTGGCTTTTTTACAGGTTAGGTGTGCGCCCCTTTGGTTACACCTGTGTGCCGCGTCCAAGCTTTTGCTAATTTCCTATTTTTCAGGTGAAGTGGTGGTGAGGTGTAGGAGCACTCGGTGGGGTTCGGTGCGAACGCCACATTTTTCTTTACATTCACTTGTAATTTCAAAAAATTGGCCCTAAGTTCATCGATATAATCGAAGACGGGTTTTGCGTTGTTATTGTCGGCACCAGTGGGCGGTTGACTTCGTAACCAAATACTGTTTCGTAGGGCGTGTACTCCATGCTACTGTGGATTGGACAACTGTAGCAAAATCCGGCATATGGCATTCGTTTATGCCAATGATTCAACACTTTTCCTGTAGACTTTTGGTACTCGAGCATATTACGTTTACACACGTTGTTCAAGGAATGGGAGAATTGTTTATTTATTATTTATTGAAAACGCATTTATTTGCAAAAGATATAATCAACTTGTTTTTTTTTTTACAATTTTAGACTAAATGCTAAGTTTACTTTAACTATAATTGTTCTTAATCTAATTTACTGGCCCTGCACGGGCACTCTAAATTATTCTAGTTACAATTTTAAGGTATACCTTTCGGTGTTCAATTAATTACTAGTTTTATTATTTTAATACCGTAAGTTGTAATAATCAAGTAAAAAAGATAAAATCTTTGAAACTAGTAATATTTTAATGTTTTTGATTTTTTTTTTCCTGTATATATATTGTAGCGAGCTTAGGGTTCGCTGGATTAATTATTTTAAAATAAATAAGAGCCGTTAAATCGATTCTGAATTAATGTGACATTTTATTAGTCCGTAATAACAATCGTTACTTTTTACCGTACACTTAACGTTTTCTTTATTATCGCTTCCGTAATTATCGCGTATTTTACTGCTTAATTCTCGCTCGAGACTTATCGCTTGTTTCACGTTCTACTTCTTACTCGTCAGCAATCGCTTGTTTCACTTCCTACTTCATACTCCTCACTATGCTCTGTGTGCGGCGTATTTATACTGTTTCAGCGTTTCGTTTCCGCCCGTTCCATTGCTTTGAATGTTCTACTGTTCCTAGTCTCCAGTTTTCTATTATTTTAGAGAATATTCTAGTACTCTGTTTCGGACTCTCTAGAATATTCTAGTACTGATTGTCATATGCGTCACACTACCCTCCGCCTAGATTAGTTCGTCCCGAACTAAGTTCACTGGTCTCCCGGGCCAACAAAAGCCGCCAGTCGATCGCGATGCACCACTTTCATCTTGGCGTTCGGCGGTGGAAGTTCTTGACCTTCTTCCAAATTTTCTACTACTCTCCTTTTCGCGTCAGCTCTAGCCTGCCGCCATTCTTTCTTTTCCTGGCGACGGAATTCCTCTTGCATTTTAGGGATCTCATGCGAATAGTATAAGAGAAAATGCATGTGCACACCCTTAAGCTCTTCTGGAGTTTGCACATCACGTAAGCGGTCTAGATCTTCATCTTTAATTACACGCATATCATCTGGTATTGGAGCATCTGTCGATTTCATAACCGTATCCAACTGGTAGTTCCGCATATTTTCAAATAACTGGAGCGGTTTGTTCTTTGGAGCTGACAGTAAACACCAACGTGCGTCGTAGTAATAGACTTTCCATAGATCGTCGCACGTTAATCTTGGTTTCACGTGTTCTTCTCTATAGAGCGCAATGAACGGCACCTCTAGCTGTTGATTACGCCTACAAGCTAGGGCTTGCTTGATCTTTCCCCCCGTATGTGGTGGCTTACAATAGCGGTCTTGACCTCCAACATCCGTTGATTTCTCTTGTTCGGAAACAGTTGATTTACAAAACGCCTGTTTGTAAATCCATTCAGCTTCATCTTGTAGCTCGTTGGGTCCCTCTGGAACAGGCGTAACCGGAACTTCGCGCAATTGCATTCGATCAGGAATATCCGTTTTACGGATTTCATTGTCCAAATCCGTAAAGTGACCCCTTCCCAATTCATCATTGAAATGTTTTGCCGCCTCAGTTTCCCTGTGACTACGTTCAGAGCGGCGTTCAACATCGTCTTCGTCGTCGAATAGCTGTTCGTCTATAGCCTCACGTGCTGAACCTTCATCGACATGCTGTTCCTCTCCATCACTTTCTTCATCCTGTGTACGACGCAGACGCTTGGAACGCTTTCTGCCTTCGACTTTCAAACCAAGATTCTCTTCAATAAGGTCACAGTCGTCGTCTTCCAGTCGGTCGTCCAACTCGTTATCATCAATGTAAATCCGTTTCAGGGAGCGGCCTGAAGCATCAGTGTCTTCATCATCACTGCCGTCCTCTTCAATCGGGTTATCATCGATGAATTCCTTCAGTTCTTCACGTAACACATCATCGTCATGTTCCTCCTCTTCCTCACTGCT
Organism: Microdon myrmicae; assembly: GCA_963931805.1. Taxonomy (NCBI): domain Eukaryota; kingdom Metazoa; phylum Arthropoda; class Insecta; order Diptera; family Syrphidae; genus Microdon; species Microdon myrmicae. The sequence goes on from OZ007496.1 coordinate 126,039,787, forward strand.
GTCGGCCAAAGCTTTGCTCTTCCTGAGTTTCTTCATTTCATGTGGCTCCAATTCCTCCTCATCCTCAGCTTCTTCCGCTTCCGAGTCTCAGAATTCTTTCATACACTGCCTTTGGGCATCCAATTTTGCATTGAACTCTGCAGCTCGCGCGTCTAATTTTACAGCTCGCGCATCCAATTTTGCAGCTTGCGTATCCAATTTTGAATTAACGTCTGCAGCCCACGCATCCAATTTTGCAGCTCGCGCATCCAATTTTGAATTAATATCGATAGCTTGCGCGTCCAATTTTGCCATCATAATCCTGAACATCTCCGAAATGTCCAACGGTTGCGAATTCCTCTCCGAATGTCGATCTGCCATCATCACAATACACTTCCATAGACTTATTTATTTCACCAATAATTAATCCCACTTCTGACACCAATTGTAGCGAGCTTAGGGTTCGCTGGATTAATTATTTTAAAATAAATAAGAGCCGTTAAATCGATTCTGAATTAATGTGACATTTTATTAGTCCGTAATAACAATCGTTACTTTTTACCGTACACTTAACGTTTTCTTTATTATCGCTTCCGTAATTATCGCGTATTTTACTGCTTAATTCTCGCTCGAGACTTATCGCTTGTTTCACGTTCTACTTCTTACTCGTCAGCAATCGCTTGTTTCACTTCCTACTTCATACTCCTCACTATGCTCTGTGTGCCGCGTATTTATACTGTTTCAGCGTTTCGTTTCCGTCCGTTCCATTGCTTTGAATGTTCTACTGTTCCTAGTCTCCAGTTTTATATTATTTTATAGAATATTCTAGTACTCTGTTTCGGACTCTCTAGAATATTCTAGTACTGATTGTCATATGCGTCACAATATGTTATATACCTTTTTTTATTTTTTGTTGGCCAGCTATACTACAATTAAAAATTAAGAGAATTGAGCGGGAAGAATAAAAAGAAGAATAAAGATTGGGAAAAGGAGATGAGGAAGGGAGAAGCCGGATGGCGGAAGGGAGATGCCGTTTAGCCTATGAGGCGTTATAAGTATGGGGACGTGCAGTCCTTTCTTCCTTATTTAGCCACCACCAGGTTGGTTGAAAATCACATTCATTTTGTTTGTCACGCTCTCCTACCGCCGCACTATACCATAGACGATCCGAGGAGTTGTCGATGCTGTAGTTATGACGAATTCTTTTGACCTTAGCTCTCCGGAAAACGTGGTAGATAATGGGGATTCCCGAATTGTCCTGTATAAGACCTCTATTATCCTATAAGAGAAATGCTTCTAGGGGAACAAAGCCACTTTGAAGAGTGCGCTCCAGATACCTATCGTTGGGGTAAAAGGCTCCCGAGATCAAATTGTCTCCACTAGCTGTTGCTCTTGCAACCTAGAGTCGAATTTCTTTGATTATGAAATTGTCTACTCTTTTTACACCTGCTTTATTATACAGGTCTTCATTTCGATAATATTTCGTGTACTGTGATTCTGGCGTTCTGTACATTTGTAGACAGGAACGCAGACATTGTCTCTCGAATAATCTATATTTTTCCATATAGTAAGGAGCGACGTTGAACCATATAGGACAACCGTACACCAGTATGGGTCGTATAAGTGACGTATATGATATGATCTTAACTTTTTAATCCAGGACGCGATTTCGAAATAATCTCCTCGCCATCGCATAGGCACTTTTCGCTCTGGAGAGGGATGTTGCTATGTGTTTATCGAAATACAAGAATTGGTCAAGCCAGATACCAAGGTATCTAACAACACTTCTGACTGCCAACGGTCTTCCGTTTTGTCCAATAATGGAAAACTTTCTCCAATTCTTTTTTGTGTCACCCGAGGCCCCGCTTACGGGTGTCCTGAAAAGGATCGTTTCAGTCTTTTGGAAGTTAATTTTCATCTTCCATTTATCACCATCATCTTTAATTTTGTTGAGATCTCCTTGTAAACCTCTATTTATGATCTCGATTTTGCTACCCGTTCTGTAGATAACTATGTCATCGGCATATGCAATGGTATGAGTGAGAGACTTTACCAGATCACTAGTATAAATGTTAAATAGAACAGGAGAGTTGACTGCTCCCTGTTGTAAGCCGTTTACTATGGTGAAGGTCTTATTGGAAAATGTATCTCCACATTTGACGATAAACTGTTTATTCGTTACCATGTCATACACCATATAAGGCAAGTTTGCAGGCATGCCAAGAGCGGTTAACCTATAGAATAACCCTTCAAGCCAGATGGTGTCGAAGGCCTTTTCAAAGTCCACCAAACATGCGCCAGTGCACTGCCGTTTTGCTTTGTTCCACTGTATATCCGATACTAGTTTCGATGCCACGTGGATAGTGCTGTGCTAGGTTCTAAAACCAAATTGGTTGTCCGAAATAATTATATTATTCTCAACCCATTTTAATAGCTCTTTGTTTATTACTTTTTCAAACACCTTGCTGATATTGGGGAGTAGACTGATAGAACGGAGATTAGTTGGATTGCTGCTATCCTTCCCAGGTTTTGGAATGGGATGGACTACTGCAGTTTTCCACTGCATTGGGTAATATGAGTTATTTAATGGGTTAATCAACAGAATGGTATAAATGTTTACTGCCTCCAATGGCAATTGTTTAAGAACAGTATTTGGAATTTGGTCAATCCCAGACTTTTTTTTTAAGTGACATAAATACCTAAGAGTTCGTCCTTGTTTACAAACAAGTTGTTCTCTGAATTTGCTAGTGGGTAATTTGCTCTATTGACGTCATTAAACACTGTGAAATTTCGGTTTTCAGTACGCCGCCTGGTAATTGTGTTGCGAAGTGAAATGTGGTTTTCGAGTGCCCTTCTTTCTGGATCATAATTGGAGCGAGATGGTTCGTTCACTTTATGTATCGACTCAAAACATGCACCTATGGCGTTCGATTTCTCTTCAGGGTCTGCTATAATAAAGTAATCATCATCAAAAACCATGTTGTCGATGTTAAAGCCTGCGTTTAGGAGTATTTCATCGTTTTCTGGCGTTTGTGGTATTTTCAGACACGGGATGTCGTTGCAGCCCTTCCTTCGAAATAGTTTGTTTATTAGGGGGAACATATTCGAGCCCTTTGGTTTGATAGCTCGAATTTTCTTTTCCCATTCTGTATTTATGGTTAATTTGTAGTTTTCCCGAATCAACTTTTGAATATTTTTGATCAAGGGCTTGAGTGTTCTTATTTCCGGGTTTTGTCGATCGGTGAATTGCCGGTATAGTGTTTTCAACCTGGATAGGAGACTGCTTTTCTGTCTATGCAGAGCGTCGATAGTTGAGTTTCTGTATTGACCTGTGTGACTCTCATCGGGATTTATTTTTGGAATAGAGAGATCCATTGATTTCTTAATGATGTTGTCCATTGCTTGGAGGTAATGGTCTATTTCTATATTTTGAAGGTTCCTGTAGGTGGGTGGGTCTATCGCATTTGAGAGGATTTCTCTTTTCATAGTGCGGTCAAAACGTGACCACTGTGCTTTGCGATAATTGTAAGTATAAGGTTGTTTCCACAGCTCAAACAGCGTTTGCTCATTTGGAACTTTAATTGTTGCGGCGAGACCATCATGGTCATATTCGGCTGTTCTAAGACAATTTCTGTTATTGGTGTCTGTGTTTAGGAGTTGTATTCGACCATCGACTAAGAGGAAGTCCAGAAAAGAGTCACCTCTTGGGTACGATGGTGTGGTAGTAGCGTAAATTTCTACATTGTATTCGATTAGGTTTGCTTGCCACCAATCCAATAAGGCATTGCCTCTTGTGTTGGTGGTTGAGTTACCCCATATGGCATGTTTTGTATTCAGATCGCTGCCAAAAAGAAATAATTGTTTTCTGATTGCAGTCTGAGGCCCTGAAAGAGCGTATTTAGTTCACTGATGAAACGTGGGTTCTGGGTAGCTTCAGGGGCGTATAACGATACCACATATATATTCTTCTGACTTTGTAATGGGATTTCCACAATACTTGCTTTTAGAATTTGGAAGTTGTACACCTCTTTGCTGTGTATAATCTTATATCGAAGCCCTTTTTTGATTAACAGTGCAACACCGCCTCCTTGTGTGGAGTTCGGTCTGTCTCTTCTTACCATATTATAGTTTTTATAGCCCAGTTTATGCTTCTGGTTAAGCTTAGTTTCGCTAACCAAAAGAATATCAGGGCATTCGGCTTCCAACAGCTTAGCTAAGTTATCTCTTCTCTCAATTCTGATAAGTGAATTAACATTCACGGCGATAATTTTAATTGTTGATTCCATTTGTAAAAGTTCTGTGTTTATGGGAATGAAACTGCAAATAGCGACGAATAGATGAAATCTATTCGAGCAGTTTGTTCATTAAGTTTTTTCTCAAACTCAGTCATCTTTCCATGTATGACTAACAGTAAATTTTTTAGCTCTGAAATTTCTTCGCGAGCAGATCCTTTTTGCTCGGATTGAGCGTTTGGTGCTGGTTTAGCAGGTTTGTTCGACCCAGAGACCATTTGAGCATATGACATACTGGGAGCGACGAAGTTACTATAGGAGCGAATTTTCGTTTGTTTTTGTTCTTCTATTTGATGTTTACGCGTTTCCATTTTTGCCTTGAGAGCTTGGAATCTTGGACAACCCCTAAAATTCGCTGTATGGCCTGTGTTTTTGCATAACACACATGCCAGCTGACTTTTATCTGTGATCTTTTCTGTTCCCAGCGGGCATTCGCCCGTAGCATGTATGTTTAGTCACTTTACGCATCTATACTGCATATTGCAGTTTAAGGCAACGTGCCCGAAGCGTTGACATCGCGTGCACTGTAGTACTCGATTAGTCCTGCGGATTTTTTCCCAACTAATCATGTGGTGGTTGAGATGCTTAATGTGTGTCAGTCCATCAATTTTACTATCAGGACTTAATGAGACAATGAAAAACGGTAATTTACGGTTTCTACTTTTGGAAAATGAGGTCGAGAATGGTTTTACGCCTATAAATTTCAGATTGTCAGTTTCAACCGTCTTTAGTTCCTCGAGTATTTCCTCCGGAGAGAATTGTGGGTCTACTCCTTTAAGTAGCATGGTGATGGTTTTTTCCGCTTTCGGAGTGTACGTAAAGTACTGGATTTCCGCTTCCCCTAATGCAGATTTAAATCGTTGATAGTCTTCCATACTATCACAAGCTACACTACTCTTTACTTCACTAATTCTTTTAATGTTAAATTTTAATTTGGCTAACTTACCCATTTTAACTACATCTTTAGCTTCCATGAAGCTAATTACAATTGGCGGTAGTCTTGTTTTTTTCTTCTTCTTTTGTTTGCTGTGATGGCTGCTGCTTGTCCGCTGGCTGCTCCTTCTCCGATGTATCATTTGTTATCTCAGATGCCTCTTTTGGTTTAGTTATCCTTTGTTCCTGCTTTGTTTTGAGGTCGTTCTTCGTGTTTCGCGAGCCGTTATTTTTCTGTTTCATTGCTGCAATGAATTCTCTGAGTTCTTTTTGATTTTCATTGTTGGCGTTTACCAATTCTTTAAATTGATTGCCCAATCCATTGTAGAGACATTCATTATTTGGTGGTTCGTCAATTTACACGTCCCTATCTGTCAGGATTTCGTTATTGTTTGGCCTTTTATTGTTGGCTCTTTGTGTTTGGGTCATTCTTGTCTTCCTCATTGCCTTTAATTTTTCAAGTACCGGTTTGTTAATTGTTGTTGGTTTCATGACGGGCAGAGAACTCAACTCATAAATGCCGGTACTCAAGGTCACTCTGAATACAATTTGTAGGTATGCGTACACTTATTGTTTTTCACGCGGTCAATGTTTCAGAACTCGCACTGAGTTTCACGTACTCTCACACACACAATTTAGAATCTCCGCCGCTCGGTGTACCTCCGATTGGTTTGACAGCTGGTTAACGACTGTAATTTCCGCATGGGAGAATTGTCTTTAAGTAATTATTGTCAATTTCATCCATTATAGACTAGTTGAGCAAAATCATAAGGATTATAAAATATCGATAACAATTGGCATATGATCACAGCATAACGAATCAGATTAATGAGATACTATAGAATTGTGGATGTTTCGAGAGGAAAGAACATAAGAAAGTATAAAAATGAATGCGGTTTTGACGGTGAATTTGTGTGGCCTTGAGGGGAGCAAAGCATTGTGCAGCGGCGTACGGCGCTGATTCTCTTCGCATCCCCATCATTCACTTGATGAAAGTTCGGCAATAAATAGTTCACCGAGGGGAAACGTCACACACATGGGAAATAAAAAACGCCGCCAAGACACGCGGAAAAATTAAACACAGGATTCCTTTTGTTTAGTTTTATATTTATATTAATTGAAAAACACTATTGTTGGATAACTTGTTTGAATTAATAGATTATTGTTCCGTTTCATGTTCTTATTGGATACTAAAATTTTACGGTACCACTGCGTGAAAGTAACATTTTGAAGTCAATAAAGGAAACACATTCTTCGAAGATTGCCGCAAATAATATTCGACATGGAGGTTGCAAACACTTCGACACGACCCCGACGTATATTACGTATCTCCGCAGCCGGCGGAGAGCGGAAGATCGCGTGACCATGATAGTCAGGGGATGGAATTTGACTCCGACGATAGAACTCTGATCTGAATTCCGTCCTAGGTTAGGGTTAAGCAAAAGGAAGAGAGAGAAAAACTTTTCTCTTACGGGTGTGGTCGCCACAGAAATGCACTCTTTCAGGTGTGTGTGCACGATCGAACTGATCGATGTTATTTACACAGGTTCGAAGGCAGTCGAACAACGAAACAGGCAGCCGGCAAAGCCAAAGGAGATTCATGATATATGTCTATGCTGTGCAACGTCACTATGATAGATGTTAGGAAAAAAAGGTGCTAATGGGATGCGATACTTTATACAATGGAAATTGTATATCGTATCTTGGATTGGTGGCAGAAGCGACTCCCTTGCATGCCTTTGTATGTGTCGGGTAATTCGCTTTGTAGCCCCCAAAAAATTGAATATTGTCTGTCAATAGCGAAATGCTGGGAATACGATTATAGTTTGCCCTATCGCCAGATGCCAGCCACATGACAGCGTTCCTTTGTTTGCACTTAGTGCATTGCTAAGGCATTAGTCTCAACGTGGATGATGCTAATTACATGCATCTGCGTTGGACTATTTATCGCTGGCTAAAGGGGTCGCCAGTCGATGTGTGTGTAAATAGTTTTTGTACACATACTCAGGCTGGGATAATAGACGGCGCAATATTTATGGTCCCTGTCGTGACGGTTACATTGTATGCAATGAATCATTTTGTTTACAGGAACTTGTCTGGTACCGAAGGTGCCGAATTGGTTTGGAATTCCAGATAAGTAAAGCAAGAAATCTTACGGAAAATTGTATGCGAAGAGTTGCGTGAAGAGGTAAGTTTTCTTTACAGGGACTTTAAGATTATAGATTTGATCTATATAATGCGTGAAGCATTTTCAGGTACTAATGCGATTGCATTAGTGAAGTTAGGAAATTGGCCGAATGTTATGGGGGTTTTACAGTAAGTAGACAGTTGGGCTTGGCGGAACCACTACAGCCTCTGTAATGAGCATGAGTTTTATATTTATATTAATTGAATCCATTAACAGCGATTGTTCAAACCAAAAGAAATTAATCAGTGCTACATCGGTTAGTCGCGGCCAGAAAAAGGAAAGGATCATCAATCTTAGATAAGAAGAACAAAAATCGAATTCCATGGCACGTGGGGTGGTGAAAGAGAAAAATCCGACCAACGCGAATGTAATGAAGATTGCATAGACATTACACCCGGCTTTTATTTTATCGGGGGTCTGGAAACATAATCTACACAGGACAAAACAGAAAGCACCATGGAAATTGTTCCGAAATACAGTGATATTTTTAGCGTCGAGAATGAAAAGGTATACACTACTCCCGTTATCAGGTATAAGATTAGGACGAAAGATTTCTCAGAACCTATCTTCACTAAAACGTAGAGGTACCCCAAGATTCACGAGGACGAGGTTCGTGAACAGATTGAGAGGCTTAAGGCTGATTGAATTATACGCAACAGTGGTTCACCATGGAGATCGACTTAGTGGGTGGTGCCCAAAAAGGCCGATGCGAACGCTAAAAGGAAGTGGCACATGGTGGTTAATTATCGCAAGTTGAACGAATTAACGATTGTGGACAATTGCCCCTTGACCAACATAAACAAAATTCTAGATCAGTTAGGAAAAGCCAAATAATTTTCCACTTTGGACTTAGCGTCCGGATTCCATCAGATCCCAATAGATGAAGAAGATATCGAGAAAACGGCTTTTAGTACACCTTATGGTCATTTCGAAAACACTAGAATGCCATTTGGACTGAAGAATGCTACTGCCTGATTCCAAAAGCGACTGAATACCGTCTTAGCTGGATTACAGGGGATTAAATGCTTCGTCTACTTGGACGACATTCTCGTCTACGGACAGAATTTTCTAAGCACAACAAAAAACTTGTTGAGGTGTTTGAGAAACTCAGGAGGGAAAATCTCAAGCTTCAGCCCGAAAAGTGTGACTTTCTACGTAAAGAGGCGTCGTATCTTGGAAATATTATCACTGATAGACGTGTCAAACCAGACCTAGGATAGATTGAAAGTATCTTACACATGGAAGAACCGAGAAACACCAAAGGTATAAAATCATTCCTGGCAATGATAGAATATTATAGGAAATTGATAAGGAATTTTAGTCAGGTAGCTGAGCCGCTGAGCAGACTTTTGAAGAAGGCCACAGAATTCAGATGGGCTGCGGTACAACAATCATTCGAAACATTGAAGCAATGTATCGTAAGTTATCCCATTTTACAGTACCCAGATTTTCAGAAGACCTTCATAGTCACCACAGACGCGTCCAATCGCGGAATAGGTACTGGTCTAAGTCAAGAACACAATGTTCATGATCTACCAATACACTTCGCTAGCAGGACGTTTAATAAAGCCGAAATTAACTACAGTACAACGCAAAAAGAATGTTTGGCCATCGTGCGGGCTACTAAACGGTTTCGTCCATATATCTATGGAACCAAATTTGTCATCCAGACAGGCCACAGACCATTGACCTGGTTGTTCCACGTTAAGGATCCGGGTAGTCGGCTTGTGAGATGGCGTCGCAAGCTCTAAGAATTCGACTACGGCACAACCCACAGACAGGATAAAATCGCAGATGAGCTTAGCCACAACGTCAAAATCACCGAAAGGGAACAAGAAAACGTCAATGATGATTACGCAGTGAAGCGCAACAAGCCTAGCGACGAGATCGATCCTAATATAGTGGTTGAATCTGCTATCGGTGATGAAAACCCGACCACCGGGAAAGAAGCGTCAAGTGGCAAAGAAGATGTGATTGACGGAGACAGAAGGCAGGAAATCGTGACGGGGTACCATTAAGACTTAATAGGGGCTCATACGGGAAAAAGGCAACCTATGCTAAAATAAGAAGGAAATTTCGATGGAAAGAGATGCAAAAAGGCATCGAAAACTTTGTCAGCATTTGTCCCCAGTGTCAGACTGCAAAGGTTAACCGGGCGCCGACCAGAAGTCCTATGACAATAGTTAGTTCGGCCGACAGGGCCTTGGAGAAAATTACGATTGACGTTATAGGGCCGTGTCAGAAGACGGATGAAGGTTATAAATTTGGATTAACAATCCAGGATGATCTGTAGAAATTCATTCAATTCGTGCCTTTAAGGAATAAAGAAATGCTAACGTTGATCAAACTATCAGGGTAGTGAAGCACGAATTTGAAGTAGTGCAATCTGTTAAGTACCTTGGATCAATAGTTTCATCCGATAACAATATGGAAGAAGAAATACGCGACCGGCTGATCAAATCAAACAAAGCCTACTATGGTCTACCAAGGCTCTTTAAATCCCGAAATTTATCCAGAACATCCAAGCTACTACTGTACAAGACCATGAACTTACAAGTGCTCATGTATAGATCCGAGACCTGGGTGCTCAATAAAAGCACTCTGAACTCTTAGCCGCGTTCGTTAGGAAGGTCTTAATGAGAATTGTTGGCCCCGTTTGTGAGGGGGCACGAATGAGCGAAGAGGAGCCTGCCCGCAAAGTCCTTTGAGGCAGGATGTATGTAAGGAGACAGCGCGGTAGACCTTGTCTGCGATGGAAGGATGGCGTAGACCAGGATGCCAAGAGCCTGGGAATGCCAAACTGGAAGACATCGGCTTGAAATCGGGACCGGTGGAGAGATTTGTTAAAGAAGGCCAAGACCGAATCCTGGTTGTAGTGTCGATAACGATGATGATGAAGCGGTGTCGCGAGCGTTAATGGAAGGGTTGATAATAAAATTGATCTTTTCGGATAATGGCTCGGAGTTCCGTAATGAGCTTTTTAAGGAGTCTTATGACCTATTGGGAATGAAACATATAGCCACTAACATATAACCACCTGACATTGAATGCTTCACATCATACGGCATCATAAATCCCAAACCATTCGGCACCCTTGTCATCGTAAAATGCTATGTCGGACAGGTTGTTTATACAGCTGCAATAAACCGACCCGCGATTTGTTTGTCCAATCGACAAACAATTACCGCATCCCAAGCATTATCATCGAAACCGAATCCTCCAGCATTTCCTAGTATAAACAATAACTCGGTTCCTACTGCAGTCTGAGAAGCCATAAACATTAAAACCCATTAGCACCTTTTCCACGATTGTAATGATGCCCTTATTTGTTTTCAGCACCATTTCTCTGATGAATTGCCGTCTATGATAGCCACAATGCACAGCGTAAATATTCGATCCCTTTGTTTTTTTTCTTTCTCGTTTCAGGGTTCGTTTATCCTTTGCTAAATGCATCGATAAATACGCTGATGGGTACGATCACATACATACCAGCATGATCTGCATTACGAGATCTGGTTCTCTGTCCCGCAAAGAGAGACTTTACGTCTCTCTTGTGGTAGGTGAAACATATCCTTAGTGGAGAGGATATCCACCACCACCGAATCGAGGGTGAATCAAGAACCAGATTCCAATCCTCGATTGAGTCATTTTTTAACATCCAGACACGCTGGTCGGTTTTTTTTTTCTTCTGCTCCCCGTGGCGCCACGGGGGCGCATCAGTCCCAGAGTCTTATTCAACCGAGTGTCCGAGTCCTTTATTCTATGTCCAGAATCAGATTGTCTTCCTTTTCGTGATTCATAACTTGAGAAAGGCAAAATAAGTGTTGCGTTTTGTTGATTTGGAAGTGTCAGTTCTTTTCACGGTTGAAATTAAAATATAGTAAAAAGAGAATGTGCTTAAGGATATGCGACACCGAGTACGCGAAATTGAAGAGGTAACAAAAGATTCAATGATCGGAAAGGTGAAAGACCAATTTTATACATCAATTTTGTGGATTAGAACGTGTGAAATATTTTAATTGTTTTGTGTTTTGAAAATAAAAGGAACTTTATAAGGTAACTCCCAGTGTTTCATTCTCTCCTGTGATTGATGTATGCTTCTTCCCTCGGCGATCATTCGTTTGTTTTGGTGCAAGTTAAGTGGGGTGTTAGTGCGACGAAGTAGAACTCGCACCCATAGCGGTGCCACGACCTCGTACCCCACACACCCATAGGCTTTCCTTCCATCCTGATATGCAAAAATGTCAGAGCAACAATACAGGCAATCAATAATAAAGGATTTACATTGACATACCATGGACCCGTAAATAAAACTTTTCACATAGAAATTTGTAAGAAAATTTTTTTTACAGAAAATCAATATATACAAAATCTTTTAATGATTTGAAGAAATGTTTTATTCATATTCTGTTAGTCTGTTTACAACTATGGGGGTACAATGTATGGTATGGCACCGGTTCACTATCGCCCCACTAGTTATTCCGCCGACGGCACGTCCACAAGAAGCGAGCAAACTAGACAGGTAACGGTCCGAGAAATAACATGCAATCATACCATATACGGGGTCACTTTTGTTTGTTTATTACACTAAAACGTCTTTGTTTGCACGGCCTACAATAACCGGCGGCTGCTCAGGTGAATCTTTAATTTCATTAATATCCAGGATTACAGTCGTTTTATTGTGTCCTACTTTCGTTTTCCTCGCTATTGACGGTGGCAAGGATCTGAACCATCACAGGAGTTATCCATTATCCACTGACAAGCACTCAACTGACACGATTGTACCGAATACCGGTTTTTGAATAAAATTGGGATTTTTCATAAGTTGTTTAGTTTGTTCGGCCCGACCCCACTCGACTGAGACGCGAGAGACTTGATTGTATACTCGGGGGTTTGCACCCCCCGAGTGCACGTTACGAGGGGCTGAGTCCTAAGCCGATGTGCCCGCGGCGATGGTAGAATGATGGCTGACTAATGAAAGCAAAAGTTTATCGCATCGTGGCAGTGGCGTCATAAACTCACTGCCGCTTACTAAGAATTTAGTGGAAGAGTTGCTATGCCTGCATAAGAATTTAGTTCCAGCGAATCCTCGCCGAATAAGCTGAGTTGGATTCGTTGGTTGTGTGTACGGGGAAATTGGCTTTGGGAACACGAGCAAGTATGGGCATGCATTTTCGGGTGAAATTGGAATACCTTGGGTGCAAGCAACGAATATCATTTGGGTAAGATATTGACAGAAGTAATTTCGGGGAAATGTATGCGGCTTGGTATAGTTGGTGTCGATGGTTAATGTTCCGTTGTGGATTTGAATATGCGTTTGTTATGGCATATGAATTTTGGGGAAATTAAGATTGCTTGGTCGCAAAGAGAGAATATGGATTAAGTAGAGAATTGACCGAAGCAATTTTGGGAAAAATTATATGTGGGGTGATGTAAGAGATGATTTAGAGTATATTCTATTGAATTGTATCTTGCTGGGAGTTTTGGGAAATGCCTTTCATTGCAGATTGGAGATGAATTTGTGGGGTAGGAGCATGTGTGCCGACATTGGCACCGGTTAACTCCTATCCCCATCATGAGTACGATAGACAGAAAACACTGAGCGAAACTCCACGACAGAAAAAAGAAACACACATATCGCTATAGGATGCAATTAAATGTTTTATTGTTTGTTGAATCAAATGAAAAGCGTTAATTGAAGGTCACTTGGAATATCTAAGTTTCTTAATTTAAGTGTTCTCATTTCGACATTTAAAAGTACACAACTCACGATTTAACGGGAAACAACAACTACTCGACTCGCGGTTAATTCTATGGTGTATCTCGCATCCCGTGCGCATCGGGGCAGCGAGATTGGCATGACCAGCTCGGTCTGCGGATGTCTATGGACTCCTCGAGGATAGAACTCTGACTTGAATTCTATCTTCAATTAAGGGTGAGTTATGGAGGGAAAAGAGAAAATGTTCTCTTAAGGGTGTGGCCACTAAGAAAATGCGATCTTTTTGGTGCAGTGGTGTGTGTGCGCGATCGAACAGATTCAATGTTGTTGCACGTGTTCGAATGCAGTGGAACAACGAGAAAGGCAGTCGGCGAGAACAAAGGAAAAGCCGACCAAATGGTTTGCTCCGTAATGAGGGTCATGTTTATGCAACGTCGCTGTGACGGACGGTGGTAAAAAGGTGTTAATGGGATACGATACTTTATACAATGGAAATGGTATATCGAATCTTGGGTTAATTGCCGGAACGCATCCCTTGCTTGCATTTAGGTATGCCAAGCAATTAGTGGGCTCCTCAATAGTATACTGGTTAGTATACCCGCCTGTCACGCGGGAGACCGGGGTTCGATTCCTCGTCGGGGAGCCTCTGGCGCAAGACTAATGACCTTGCCCGGAAAAAAAAAAAAAAAAAAAAACAAATCATTATGGAAAATTTAACAAGCCTCAGGACTTGCTAAATAAGGCCAAGACCGGTTCTAGGTTGTAGTGCCGATGATGATGATGATGATGAAGCAATTAGTGGTGGCGAAGAAAGAAATGCATCATTGTTTGTCTATTGAATCGCTAGTGTTGCAGCTGTAAAAACAAGCTGACGACATAGTATTTTAACTCAGACAAAGGCTGTCGAATGTTTGGTATTTATGGCGCATATGCACATTAAGGATCAATTTTAGGAATTCCAGATAATGCTTGAAAGCATTACATGCCCTTGGAAAAGGAAATGTTTTCTGGGGCAAATGCAAATGCATTGGCGGAAAACAATGGGAGTTATGGAATTCCTAAAAAGGTCATGAAGAATTCTTACAGAAAATTGTATGCGAAGAGATGCATGAAGGTAAGGTTTCTTAACAGGGAATTTAAGATCATGGGTTTGATCTCTTAAATGCGTGCAGCGTTTTTGTGTGCCGAATGCGATTGCATTGGTGTAATTATATGGGAAGATGGGTGTTATGGGGGTTTTTAAGGAAAGCGTACCGTGGTGTTTGGCTGAACCGGTACAAATTCTTGCAAGTTCGGGCTGGATGCGCTTGCAGGTTGGGATTTGTTTTTGCATGTTTATAGGTTAGGGTAGGGTGACGCGTTGTTAGCGGTCGAAGTTAGGTGGGAATTGTGGGTTGGTTCTCCATGTGGTATAGAGAACCCCCACACAACCACATCATGTTTGATTAACATTGAATTTTCTAGTACATGGATTCCATGTTGTTGTTGTTGATGGTGGTAATATCTTGAATATTGTGGATTGTGTCGCTGAAAATATCTAAGGCTGCTGAACCCATAATCTTTGATATTGTACACTTGTTGATTTCTAGCTTTGCCAATGATATGTGTGATCCATTTCGTTTTTTCATCCCATTTGTGAAAATTCTGTCAGATTTTATGTTTTGCTTAGAAAATTTTGCACACTCTTGTAGATTATATTGCCGAGATTCCAAGAAAGATTATGATGATTTCTGCTTAGTCAATTCACTTGCCTCTGATCTTTAGGTGATAAGTTATCAAAGTCATATGTCGATTTATTGAGAAAATGGTGATGACAGAAACTAAAAGAGACGACTATTTTTTTCACAATGAATTAGTTATTTTTCACTTTAAATCTTTGCATGTCTATAGTTATAAAATTTTGCTCCATAATTCTTCTTTTCTTTGAGAGAGTGAAGCGTGTAGCTCCTTCTTAATTTAAGTACTGACTAAACAACTCGTCTAATCTCACCTGTAAGTGGAGTATAGTCTATGAGTTGATCATGTATGAGAACACAATATGCTGTTCTGTTTGGTAGTAAATTTCTATTAGTAGAAGCTCCACTTTGATATCAATGGGTCCCATTTTAATAGTTTCCTTGTGATGAATTACATCGACCACAATAATTGGAGATACTTTTGCGAATTCGCCTCGTGATAACAGAGGTTGTGGTTTGCGCATGTAATAGCTCTATTGAAATTTAGAATACATGTCATAAAGAAGAGCATAACGATTTCGACTAAAGTTGATTTGTAGATCATCATATCGATGTAGTAGCCTTTCACTCAGGGTGCTTGTCTCCGTGTCTTTAAAAGGGCGTGGGATCTCTCAAGACCGCTCCTGAGAAGGCTCATTTTCTTGAAGAGAACGGCAAGTGAACTGAAAAACAAGAAGAATAATTGAGGTTATTGTATCGAATTTGTTTTTCGTTGTAAAAATTACAAGCAACTGGCACAAGTATGATGTATGGAATATATTTATTTTAATCGAATTTGTTTCTTTTTAAACCAAATGGAAGAAGTCAACGGAGACAACCCGGACACTAGAAGGCAGGAAGGAAGGGGAAGTGGATCAAAGTGCAATTAGGTATCTGGTGGATCAGGGCGAAGAAACGGATACACAGGTCACGGAAACCATGAGTACCAACCATAGATAATTATTAATTTACTTAGAACATTTTGGCATACGCATTGTTTTGATTCAAATAAATTATAACAATTAAATATTGTGAAATCTAACGGCAAGAGTATTAAATATTCATAAAATTGAAAACAATTTCCGAAGACAAGTTGAAAGGAACGAAAATAATTATAATTGTGCTAAATAAATTACGCATTAAGTATTCATAAATTCGAAAAGAGTTTATGTAGACAAGTTGTAAGTGAAAGTGGTTTTCTCAATCCGAATTGTTTTGTTGCAGTATTTGTAGACAACTCGTGACGCTCAACCAAGAAAACTACAAGGCAAATGAAGGGCGGCCCAATCACGCAGGGGTACATTGGGTTCCATAAGATCCAACGACCTTAGGAAAACGGTGAGTACTATCTTAAACAAAAACCATATTTAATTGTATACAAATAAAAAATGCAACAATTTGGCGCAGCCGGTACTCACTATCCAGTAATGTACTGGTTTTACTATTCATCATCATCATCGGCACTACAACCGGGAACCGGTCTTGACCTGATTTAACAAGTGAGGCTTGTTAAATTTTCCATGATAATTTGTTTTTTTCGGGCAAGGTATTAGTCTTACGCCAGAGGCTCCCCGGCGGGGAATCGAACCCCGGTCTCCCACGTGACAGGCGGGGATACTAACCAATATACTATCGAGGAGCGCTGGTTTTACTATTAGTAAGCCTTAAATCCGGGGTTAATATAAAAACCTCGGGGGTACAAGGCTGATAATGAGGCGAGGCTTGAGCCCAACCACAGCAAGAAAATAAAACCTGGTTTTGCTTGTGATTATGCCGCTTTAAAAAATAATTTAATTAAATAAAACTCCAACAAAAATTTAAAAAAAATAGGAAAAAACACAACATTTTTAAAACAATGCAAAAATTAATGGGAGTATTAAATATAACACAAAACCATATCAAAAGTAGAATAAGAAGCAGAAAAATCTGAAGAACAAACCTTGCAACCATGTATTTCTTTGGTACAATATTTAAATTGTAACAATGTTTTCTTGTAACACTATTATTATTACAAAATCTGAGTGTACGATATTATTGTACCAATACGAAAAGGTAACACTCTTGATTTTTGTGCCCTCTATATAAATTTATATAGATATATTATTTATCGTTGGTGTAGGGTACTTAAGTGGTTGCTGCTGCTGAATTTGCTGGAACTAGTGTTGGTCGCTCCTGCGATCACTTCCGTCTCGATCACCGTAGATCGTCCTGTTTTTTCCCTTTGAGGATCTTTTGGGGGCGTATCGGGAAACAATTTGAACACACCGTTACGAAAAAGTTGTTCGAACACTAGGGATTTTACTGAATATCGTCCACCACCAAATTCAAAAACTCTCTGTCTCTTTGAAATTATTTATTTCACTTCAGTAATCTAACTTAATTATTTAATTCACTTGGGGTTCCTTTGATGTACATTTATTTACTGAAATTCTTTCTTTCACTTTCTGTTAGTTTGTTGACTTTCATTTAACTTTTCTATTAATTTTTTATATAAGTTCCTTGTTTTAATAGACGAGTAGTTGGTTAACTTTTCATGTAACTTTTCTATTCATTTTTTACATAAGTTCCTTCTTTCAATACATTGGTAATAGGTTAACTTTTCTATTCATTTTTATTTAAACACACACACGGACTTGACCCTTTTACTCACGATTACAGACTGTTTCCAACTGATACTCCTGTCCCATTCCTTCCTAACCCACAGGTACTTTTTCAAGATCACCCATTTTTGAATGCACACTCATCCTCATTCTCCCATTTCCCCATTTCCTCTACCCAAAAATCAATGAATTCAGGGAGAATCGGAAAATTGCAACGGAGAGCATGACGATTTCGGCGTTGATTTGGTTCCGCTTGCAACGAAAGGGAAACCAAGAGGGTGACCGTATGACCTCGTTACATCTCTAACTTGCCCTCAGGGTGCAGAATCGAAAATGCACTCCGATAAAGGGAAATATGGTGGATTCAAAAGTATATTTCTCATAATTTTCGCCTGACGCTGGGCTTTTGTTACCTAGCGAATAGCCGTGTCTAGCGACCCCAAAGGACGGCACTGGGGCTAGGGATAATATCGGCATGGGAATTCGCGATAACCCAAACCGTTTCTCTGTGTAGCAACAGCGTCGCTTACACAAGAGTAGTATGAATCAGAGGATTCTGGGCCAGGAAGTCACATCATCCTGGGGATTTCCTGTGACTACAGAGGGGATTTCCTGAGACGTCATACTGGGAAATCCCCAGGATGATGGCATCACCCTAGACCCTAGAACCTAGGCCTTATACCCTTGATTCTAGACCCTAAAGCCTAGACCCTAGACCCTTGACCCTTGACCGTTGGCCCTTGATTTTTGACCTTTGAATTTAGGGGTCAGAGGTCAAGGGTTCAGTGTTAAGGGTCAAGTGTCAACTGTCAAGGGACCCCCGGAAAGAGGGACGAACGATTGTTGAATACGGGCCAGATATTCCAATAAAAGGACAGTACCAATATATGATAGAAATTAAATTCATTTTTGTTTAGTTTAATTTATTGACGTCCTTACACCTAGGACGCCAATTGAGACTGATCTTCGAATCTGAAATTCATCAACCCTATAAATGAAACCAAATCGAGATTTTGTATTTCGAAGAGATCGAATTCAAAGCAAAGTCTCGATTTAGATACTTTGGCTGGAGCCAAGTGTGTGTTTTTTTAAAATAAGAATTCGGCTAGGCGAATTCTCGAACACATGAGCGTGAGTATGGAAATTGAACATCTGGTTCAATTTACCATATGTTTGCTTTTGTTTTCGGATCATTGGAAATTGATGTGCATGGTTGATAAACGAATATTTGGTTCGTTTACCAGGAATTTTGCTGGATTGGGGTTATTTAATTCTGTATTAATTCGATGATTATGGGGAGTTGGGTGCAAGGGCGGTAAACGAAGATTCTCCACGCTCTTCCCTCGATAAAAAGAGGAAGCACGGCGATTGGACATTCAACACTGGTGGCTGCGGTGGGATGATCCATCCAAAGGATCCCAAATAGAAAGAAAATAAGAAAAAAAAAAAAACAAGAAACAAAAATTTTTTAAACAGAAAACAAAATTTAAAACAACAAAAAAAAATGTTTATAAGCAGAAAAGAGAACACAAGAGAAATAACCAAATAAGAAGAAGAAAAAAAAAGTAAACATAAAACAACGAAAAACAAAGTAAACAAAAATTTAAAACAACAAAAAAAATGATTATACGAAGAAAAGAGAGCACAAGAGAAATAACCAAATAAGAAGAAGAAAAAAAATCTTTTCAAGAAGAAAAGAGAGAGAAAAAAAAACACAGGAGAAATAACCAAACCAAAATAAGAAGAAGAAAAAAAAACCCCGACATAAAACAACGAAATAAAAAGAAAAAAAAGGGAAAGCAGCCAAGACCAGGATAAGCAAATCAACTTTAGGACGTGAAGTCTGCCTGGCGGAAAAGGAAAAAAAAAATCTAAAAAGAAAAAAAAACACAAAGAAAACAACTAAGGAAAATTGAAAAAAAAAAAACAGCAACACTCAAGACAAAGACAATACAACGACAACAATTAGTAGAGTAAGAATTTTTTTTAAATAGCGACTTTTCTCTACTTTTTTTAGGAATATTTTCTACTTGGAAGCTCTCCTTATCCCAATAGAATATTTTTTGGATAGAAGATTCTATCTATATTCTTTGAAAATTCCCATTTCAGTATTTCGACGACATTTCCGTTTCTTTTCTTTCGCGTGTTTTCTCGATAGAAATTTTGAAAATTCTCTTTTCAGTTTTTTCGACGACATTTCCGTTTCTTTCGCGTCGAAAATTTTCTTTCTTTTCAGTTTTGGGACCAATTTATTTTTCTTTCATATATATATATATATTGAATAACAAAAAGAATGGCAAATTTTTCCATAACCATATTTTTAAGTTAACCATATTTTTAAGAATTGATAACGAATTTTCGCCTTTTATTTTAAACTTTCACTATTACGAGTCCATATTACACGAGACAGGCGGCTAGGCAGGGGGAAGAACAAATCCACTATCAACCGATACACATTAAACCCCCTGAAATGGCTCTCTCTGTCGGAATTTCTGATGTTTTCAGAATCGTCCCTACCTTTGACGGGAAACCCTGCGACTTAGGTAAATTTAGTTCCGGGGGAGACGTTTTATTTAGATCTATAAAGAAGGCAGACCCGGATATATACGAGACATTTTTAGAGCTAGTCAAAAATAGACTAGAGGGTCATGCTTACGATCTGATTAGGTATAGCCAATCTCTAAGTGGGAGGATTTAAAAGAAAAATTAGAATCGGAATATAAAGAGGAGCAATCTCGGTCGACGGCACACAATGAGTTGATTTCTCTGAAACAACGCTACAGAGAAACCGTCCGGGAATACGGCAATAGAGTCGCGAATGCTCTAAGGACTCTAAACTCTGCCACGTGTGAAATAACAGCAGACGCGGTGGTTAGGGAATACTTAATAGAAGAAAACATAAAATTGGCCGTACAAACATTTGAGGATGGACTAAACAACGAACAGCTAAAGATACTAGCTAAAGTCCATGGGGGAAACAATTTAAAACAGTCGATTGCACATGTAGTGTCACATACGGCTCGAATGGACAACTCTCCCAGGTCATATCAATATAACGAAAAACCTACATTCAATCGTATAGTCTGCCAAACCTGTGGTAAGTCAGGGCATACACAGGACACATGTTATCGAAACATGTAGTCCACTTTTCCGAATAGACAACCCATAAAAAGGGAATATAACATTTTATGCAATTTCTGTGGTCGGAATAATCACACAGAGAATGAGTGTAGATACAAGATATCTAGGAATGGATCGTCTTCAACAAATTACCAACAAGGTACAACAACGCGTAACCCATTCCGAAATAATCCTACAAACTCTGAAAATCGTTTTGGTGAAAATTCTAGGACCACCAATAGACAAAACGATAGACAAAATGTTCCCTTTTCTCGGGTGCAAGAGTCGGAAAACGAGGCCTGACGCCAACCAAAATTTATGGAAGACAGACCAAATTTTTTTATTTACAGCATTAGATCTTTGGAAATAGATAACGACCATTTTAATGAAGCTCCTAGCCAAATTTACCCTGAGCCCACATACTCCTATAAACCTAGACATATAAACAAAGATAACCCTGCCCCTAATATAAAGACTCCGATTCATACTCCCATTCTGGAAAATAATTCAGCAACACAGACTGAAAATTCGAAATTTTCAGCAGTATTAAAGACTGAAATCGCCAATATCTCAGATATCCCTATTGACAACGCAGACACTTCAGCAACCAAGACTGAAAACTCAGCAGTATTAAAGACTGAAAATTCGGATCCTGCAGAAAATATACAAACAGAAATCCCTAATATTCCGGCTATCCCAATAGACAACCCCGACACTTCAGCAACAAAGACTGAAAATTCAGCAGTGTTAAAGACTGAAGACCCAAAAGTTGCAATAAAAATCGAAACCCAAGTCAGTTCAGCAGCTAATACTGATGAACAAATCTTTTCTGCAGCAAAGACTGAAGGATTGAATGTTTCTACAGCAGATATAACTGAAGAAATAGTTCAAACAGCAAATAGGACTGGGAACCAAGATGTTCTAACAGCTAATAAGTCTGAAGAACTATACGAATCAGTAAATGAGACTGAGAAACTAAACGATCCATCAGCAGTGAGTAAGACTGAAAAGGTAAACGTTCCGACAGCGGTTAAAGCTATGGACAATGACAACACTAAGCCGAAAACAATAAATATTTTAAACAACGAAAACAAACACAAACACTTACTCAAACACGAAATAATAAATAATGAAAATAATAATTTAACTAAAATAGGTACGGAAAAGGAAAACCATATAAGTACATTACAAATCTTGTTTTACAACAATAAACATTTATTCAAACACAAAATACAAAAAAATAAAAAGTTACACAGTCATTTAGGACATTTGAAATCATTTCTTAAGAAGATTTTTGGTATTATGCATTTCTATACAATCATCATAATAATAGGCCCAAAAAGGTTTTGGAAACTTTTCCATAAATTTAAGGAAAAGATAAACACATAACAAATGGCCTTTGTTTTATTATTCAATATATATGAAATAATCTAACAATTGTAGGAAATGACGGAAATGAAAAAAAAAAAAAAAAAGTTAATGAGGGGGACGAAAGAAAAAAAAAATTTTTAGAGTTAATATGTATAATGAAAATTTTAGAATTAATATATATATTCGAACGGAAATGAGAATTTTGAAACATAATATTAATATTATATAATTAATATAATAAGTAATAATAATTTTTGGATAAGAAAAGAAAAGGTTCCAAGGAGAAATATTTAAATTTAGTTAATATATAATGTAAATAGACTATTTTGGACTATTTTTCTAGTGTTAAGAACTTTTTGATTACTGGAAAAATTTAGTTAATATATAATGTAAATAGATTATTTTTCTAGTATTAAGAACTTTTTGATTATTGTAACCTTTGATGAAAGATTAATTTTGAAAACCATTGTAATGTAATTGAACGAAAATCCAAGTCTTTAATTAATCTTAAGCTAACATATAGTTACTAGAAAATTATTCTCTTCAAGGATAATTTTCTTTCTCGAAGAAGGGTGGGATGTTGTATTCCAGAATACTACCCTTTATTAAATTTAACACTGAATCTCCTAACACATCCTTAAAAACTTCACTTAACATATATTACATTCTCACTTAATACATACCATTCATAAACATTCACAATATTACCAGTTACAGCACACTTAATAACCTGCACCTTTTTATTTATTCAAAAACATAGTAACTTGGATTTTCGTTCAATTTTGATTTAATGTGAAAAGTCACGGAGAGAAAATTAGAATAGAAAAAGCAGTTGAGAAATAGAGTCGAGGAAGTTAGTTGAAGTAGAAGAGTTTTGAATCAAGAGTTTCGAGAAGAGTTTTAAAAGAAGAGTTTTGATTGTAGAGTTGTAATATAAATTAACTATAGTTTGAGTTGTGTAAATAAATATGAACGCTAAAAATAAAACTAAACGCATTTATTAAAACCTCCACGCTCTTCCCTCGATAAAAAGACGAAGCACGGCGATTGGAGTTGCAACAATCGCGAATTTTCAATTTAGATGATTGTTTTTTGAATTCTAGTTACGGATCATGATTTAGATGTATGTGTGCGGGTAGGAGATGGTAGGGCTTTTCAGAGCACTATATGGATATGCATCAGAGTTAAGGTGTACTGTGAGGGTTCTCTATACTACATGGAGAACCAACCCACTATTTCCGCCTAATTTCGACCGTCAACAGCGTGTCAAACAAAACCCAATTTCTCCTACTTAGCTTTTCACCTGGGAAAGCATGTGGCAATAATGGACGCATAGCTAAACTCATTATCCTATGCAGATAATGCATAATTGAGTTTAGCTCCTCTTTTTGCCATACGGCAACTCTATTTTTGCTAGCACATGAGATTTTCATCGGAAATCACATCATGTCGGTTAGCAACAACAAACCTAACCAAACGACGCTGTTGCATCATAGCGAAACCGCTGTGGACTTTATCAAAATATCTAATTAGATTTCATGATAAATTACCCTAGCCAATTTGGCGTCACTTCGGCTTTTCTTCGGATCACATTTTACAGGTGAATAGGGCACACAACATTTTCCTCGCCTTCATAATTCTGTCTTCCTACGGCTCAATGCACTCTGAGATTACCACAGCTGTAACACTAGGGCAGTAGGTCATTCTCAGAAACTTCATTTGATATCGGCGCACAAGCTAAGTCAATCCCGAAGTTATTGCGCTCTTTCTTTTGTTATCTTTATCCTTCGCATGTCCAGCGTGGTGATGATTGGCTAATAGCTGTGCGAATACAGAAATCCCAATTTTCACCCCTAATTAAGGCAGTCGCTAGTCATACTTCACAGTGTCGAGTCACGTCCCTGCCCGATAAAAAAAAGGTCTTTCAATCACCATCACTGGTGCACACGCGCGAGTCACAAGTTTTAAAGAAAATACGATTAACAATTAAAACGTCATTTACGAATAGGGACGTACCGTGAAATCAACCGCGAGTTAATACTTAATAATCAAGAATTTCATAGTGCACTAGTTAAATTGTAATGCGAAATTTGCTATTTAAATTCGTTGCCTATAAAACAACGAGAAAAATATTCTCGGCTGAATAATCGTATTGTTGCTGAACTACAAAAAATTACAAGTGAATAATTAGAGAAAAGTATAGTTTAAGCGAAAATAAAGAAAAGGATATATTAGCAAATAAAAGGAATTCTAAAAACAATTGAACTACACAACAGTGCGTTTCATTACTAATCTTTCCTTTTGGTGCTCAATGTCTCTGGTGAACAATTTTGATGGCGTAAGTGTCGGAGACTAAAGTGAACCAAGTGCCCGTGTCTTGGCACCTTCTTGAACCCCCACAGTACTTTTCATCATCATCATCATCATCATCGGCACTACAACCTGGAACCGGTCTTGGCCTTATTTAGCAAGTCCTGAGACTTGTTAAATTTTCCATAATGATTTGTTTTTTCCGGGCAAGGTCATTAGTCTTGCGCCACAGTACTTTTACATCTGATAAATCACAATTTTGCAACCCGATTGTTGGATTCAAAAGAAAAAATTAATATAAATCGAGGTCTTTCGGTTTGTGGAGAAAGTTTCACCATCCACACGTTATGCATTTCTTGCGATAGTACGGGATTAAAATCACAATCCCAACTTCGAAATGCCACTTTTGAACTCTGTCCAGTACTTATTATTTTGAGAATTCCCAATTTTGTAAAATCGACCAACTGTATGTGAGGAACTTTCCATGTGTATTAAAAATGTTTAGCTGAACTTTTTCCTTTGCTTCAGTCGAATAGACAGCATTTGAATCTGATTTTTAGCGTAATAGTATAAGCTCATGCTTAGAGTTTAAAATAATTTCATTAAAGTCTTCAGCAAATCCTAAAAGCATTTTAAGTGGAAATAAATTGATCCTCCGTTGCAAATCATGCAGCATTGTGCAACATTGTGCTCTCGTTATGCTTTAATAAGACAACATTTTTAATCATCGTTGTTATTCCTGTACATCTATCTCAACTCCATTGATTTCATAGCGAATTTCCTCAAACAAGAACGCTATGCAATTGTTTTTTAGTTTAATATTATTCGACTTTCTTCCATTGTCCAATGTTACTGTTATGTTCTGTAGGCGTTGTTCCTCAGGAAGCACGTCTTCTTGTCTTGAAAAGGACGTAAGATCTCGTTGGTGGACCGCTCCTGAGAAAACCGTCCTACAAGGAGGCGTCGCCGTGCTTCCTCAAACCTTGAGGCAAGAGCAACTTCCTATGTTTAGTCCTGCCGCGTTTTTGTGTTTCACGATCCTCGTCTCCGCAGGTTTCCGTGGGAGTAGGTGATACTCTGTAAGGATAGCTTTTTTTCCTTGTGGAGGTACCACAACTTTACTCACCAGTTTCTTGTGTTGGAACAGTCAAAACTCAGAAAACGCATGTGTTTAATTTATACTTTTATTACATGTTATCAACTTGTTCTCCTGTGCTACTTCCTCCAGAAACATCAAAATACTGGCCTTTCTGTAGTATGTCCTATCGGGACAAATAGTGATCTTTTACTGCAGCCTTTTTCCTGGGGTACTTCCTCCAGGGAGAATGGACGATATTATACTGCGGCCCGGAGATCACTTAAATATTCCTTTATAAAGGAAAACAAATCGAAAATTGTATCCCGAAAATACACATTTTCGTACAACAATCTCGGTTTTTGGGTATCCTGAGTGAGATGTTGTGTTTTTATAAGATAAGAAGAAAATAAAAAATGTTTGATTCGTTGAATGCGAATTTTGGTCAATGTTTGGGTTTTTATGGGTTTCGATTGGATTTTGGGTTTTTGGGTAAAATAGCTAGGATTTGGATGTAGGATGGGGGAAAAAGGTGGTAGGGCTTTTTAGAGCACTCCATTACAAATCCTTCAATATAAATGTTATTCACACAAGGCAACAGGTAGATCTTGATTCTGAATAGATATTCTAATTTCATCGTTATTTTTATATGCTTGCAAGTATGGTATATAGCTATGATATTCTTTTTTTATAATGCTTTCATCGTAGATGGGTTTTTATAAAACATTTAGAACATTCATGGTTTGATCTGAAGTCCTAGTGATCTTAAATATTATTTGTTGATTGCAGTCAATTTTTTATTCCTTTTTTCTTTTCGTTGATGATGATGAGACGGTGTCTCTCTTAATAATGTTTTTTCTTTGAATGACAACGAAGAAGTGGTTAGAGGTCCGAATTTTGTATTACTTTTATTATTATAAATAATCATTAATGTGTTGGTCTTAAATGTAATCTGAGAGTAATTTTTTCTCCACGAAAATTAATAAGATTACCGTTCTGATCGACATTTGACCCTATCCGTCTGACGGTTGTAGCTAAATAAATAACATTTTAGTTAAAGTGAGCGTTATTGACATTTTCACGGCTAATTATAAAATGAAATATAAAATTAAAAGACAACGCTTTTTAGGTTATATATATTACATAATATTGTTTTATTAATTCAAGAGTTGTGTTTGTTTGAAAAGCCCAACAATTTCACAAGGACTCTATCACCTTTTGTGTGTAACATTTTTTCAACGAGGTTTTTTCATCAGTTCATATTCATAGAATCCTCCTCGTATTGTATTGCCCCGATAATCCTATAATATGTATGTATCAGGATTTGTACGCTTAATTGTTTTAATTTTGAAAATTTCCGTTGTCTAATTTGGTGTATAGCCTTTCTCGAAAGTATGTTTATATTTACTGATTCGTACGTGATGGCCAACGCGAAATGTTGGTTTGTCATATGTATATTTTCACGTTGTTATAGGCCGAGATTAATATCAGCTTTTTATTTGAATAGTTTACTTTACTTGGGCACATTCCTCTAGTTCGATGTTTTGTGTAATTATATTTCATAATCAAGTTGTTGTATATACTCAACCACTCGTGGGAGCCATTATAGCTAAATTCCTTCCACATTCGGCTCTTTAGGTTTCTGTTGAATTGTTCGGTTATTGACGCCATTACAACACTATTACTACTATTACTATTTATTGGCATGTAGGCACCCGGAAGTTCATGACCTCTCCTTCCACGCTTGAACAGCCCATCTCCGTCGCGGCAGTCCTGACGGTCTCATTCCCATTGGTCTACCGTCAAGAATTCTACGCACGGTCCTATCGTTGCCCATTCGAGTCACATGTGTGGCCCATCTCAATCTTCGCGACTTGATTACTCTCACTATTGTAGGTTTGCGGTATAGCTCTTCGAATTTGTGGTTGCGTTTCGCCCATTGTCCTGCCTCGTCGTCATATTTACCGCCAAAGATACCCCTTATAACTTTATTCTCGAATACGCGGAATAAGTTTTCTTCCCATTTTGTGAGAGCTCATGTTTCGCATCCAAATAGACCAATCGGCACGATTACGGTTCTTTAGATACGGAGCTTTATGTTACGCGATAGCAGTTTGGATTTCAGCAGTTTACTGACTGCATGCCAGCTAGGGTTGCCGGAGTGTAGTCTTTTGTTATTTTCCTTCGACATTTCGTTACTGGCCGTCAGTATTGTTCTTAGGTTTTTAAATTCTCCAACTTTTTCAAATATCTTGCCTCTGACGTTTATATGTGTTCCCTGACGTTCGCCGTAATCATGTATTTTGTTTTGTCTTAATTTATTTCTAGGCCCATCTCTTCTGCCGCTTGCATGATGATTCCACTGACTTTAACAGTTTTTAGATTACCGCCCAGAACGGCGATGTCATCCGCATATGCGAGCACCTGTGTGACACATTGCAGGGATGGTCCGGCCATGTCGTCGTCTTGTACCCTTCTGATGACATGCCCGAGCACAAGGTTAAAACGATACGGTGAGAGGCCATCCCCCTGTTTTAGTCCGTCCCAGATTTTAAATGTTTCTGAGAGGTGGTTTTCTATCCTAACTCGTCCTTTGTTTTCATTCATGCAAATTTGAATGATGGCGACTTAAATTTTCGGGATTCCCAGCTCAACTACAATATGGTAGAGTCTTTGCCTTGTGACTGTGTCGTAGGCTTTTTTGAAGTCAACGAACGGTTGGTCAACTGTGCCTCCGTATTCCCACTTATTTTGCAGTAGTTGCCGTATTGTGAACATTTGGTCGCTCATTGACCGGTTCATATGCAATCCGCATTGGTAGTCTCCCAGTATCTCTTCTGCGTACGGTGTGATTTTCGCCAGTATGACATTCGTTAGTAGTTTGTATATGGTTGGGAGCAATGATATTCCTCTGTAGTGTTCGAAGACAGCTCTGTCGCCTTTTTTGAAAATGGGGACGACTATTGAGGTTGTACATTCTTCCGGAGTGACTTCCTTATCCCATATTATTTTGATGAGTTGGTGAATCTTTCGAGCGGTTGCCTCTCTTCTATGCTTATCAAGCTCTTCCGGTATGCAGTCAACGCCGCGAGCCTTGTTGGTTTTCAATCGATTTATGGCGTCTACAACTTCGTTGAAAGAGGGCTTTGGGATCAGAGGCTCGGCTGTATGTACGTCTGGTGGGTTTATTTGTGGTTGATGAGTGCGCACAGTGAGCAGGTACTACTTCCATCTTGTCATGATATTGTTTGTTTCTGCGACCAGACAGCGGTTTTTGTCTCGAATTATTTTGGCTCTCCCTCGGTAGCTTATTGACTTTATGCCGGTATACATACCTCTGATATTCTAGGCTCTGGAATTTTCTAGGATTTTTTCGATCCGAGTCTTCTCCCATTCGCGTTTTTTTTTGCGTTTGAAAAGTCTCATTGTCTCTTTTGGAACTGTCGCGTATCTTTCTGCGTTGACTTCAACATATGTTTGTAAGTGGATCACTCTGAGGCAATTTCCTTCTTCGATCTTAGCCCTGCACCCATCCTCAAATCGAAGTTTGAACTTAGTCGTTTTCTTAAATCCTAATACCTTTTGGGCTATTTGTTTGATTGTGTATATGTTCGATGACCATTTAGTGTCCACACTATTGGCTTCCTTCTCCCCACTGCACCTATTCTCTAGGATGCTAAATCTATTCGTCAGTTCGTCTTGATATTCAACCTTTCTGCGTAGGCCTAGGACTTTTCTCAAATGCTTATCTTGATGATGTGATGAACTACCGAACTTGTCAACACTCATTTTTTGGAATGGTTATGTAAATGTAGATTTTACACAACTATATTTGTTGCACGGTGCGTTTACCGTGCCGGGTCAATTCGGAGCGAAACAGGACGACGATAAATAAAACGCTACATGATGAAATGATTGTATAAAATTCTCCTTTGTTTGGTCTATTATCGATATCAAAGAAAATGAAACCGAAACGAAATATTAATTATACAGATGTGAACGACTACGACAAAAACGTTATGTTTAACGATCTAAACAGATATCGTCATTTTGCTCCATACGACACGATTACACTTGAGCGAACTGCACGTTTATATAAAGAAGATGAAAAAGAGGCCACGAAAAAAAAATGAGTGGCGAGAGGGCCGACTTTAGCGAGACAAGGGCAGATGTGTCCTTCATCTTGTCTCTGATTTCTGGTCATCTTGCTCGGTCTCGCGATATCTGAAAAGAAAAGAAAAAAGTGGGGGTATCCAAGGATAGTGTGGGCAGTGTTAGTCCAGGTGTTCTCTAACTACTTGTATATAGGGATGGTGGGAAAGAAATCGTACAAGACCGGTAGGTCTTGGGTGCGGTAGTAAACGCAGATCACGTCTTTGGCGTCTGATAATGTGCGCTTTGGTCGGTGTGTATGTTTGTGTTTGTGCCGTCTTGTACTGTGCGTTCGTGTGTGTGGTTTGTTAATAGTAGACCCTATGGGATGGACCCAGGAATTCTCTATTATAGAGGGGGATGTTGTAGGGAAGGGTGCTTTCTTCAGTTTTGTACTGAAGAATAAATTGTTGGGGTTTGATTCGAAGAGATCGAAAGAGAGAAGGGTCAAGAACGCAAGAGTCCCGTACAAGTGGGTTCTCGCTGTTCTGAAAGAGGCCACGAACAGAAAACAAATTGCTTTTATAGTCGTTGAAGAGGGCAGTCCTCCTTTACACATTAATACAAAATGGTGGCGGAAGTCAATGGCAACGAAACACTTTAAATTACGAGAAAATGGGAGGAGCATGCGCCTGGTTTTACAGGAGGTTAAACGAAAGTAATAGAATTTTAATGTGAGATTACAAAATTAAGGCGATCATGGAGAAACGGCTAGACAGAACTACACGGAATACAAATTTTAACAATTAAGGTGGTAACACGAATGAAGGAAAATCCTTAAATACGTGTATTCTTCCCAGAACAGGCAAAACCAAGCATGCTGCGACAATATTACTCTCAATTCAATTCTTCAGTGATGGATATAATTTCATTGTTATGACTCGTATGACCAGCTGATTGTGATGAAATCAAAAGTCTTAATCTATCAACTAATTCATTAGGATTATCCCAATATATATAATTCGGTTTCTGCGTACTTACTCTCATAAAACCAGACCGTTTTTTCTCTTTCTGAAATAATGATTTTATAATTATTTTGCACTTGATTGCTTTGATTTGTTCGTTTTTATCATCTCTACGCTTATGGGCATTTGTTTCGGTGGGGGAGATATGAACGCCAAGCATAGAAATTGGGAAAATCATATATCTAATAACAGAGGAAATGTCACCCGGGAGACCGGGGTTCGGCTCCCCGTCGGGGAGCCTGTGGCGCAAGACTAATGACATTGCCCAGAAAAAATAAATCATTATGGAAAATTTAACAAGCCTTAGGACTTGCTAAAAAAGGCCAAGACCGGTCCCCGGTTGTAGCGCCGATGATGATGATGAACAGAGGAAATCAGTTGACTGCCTGGTTAGATCAGTATTATATTAAATATAGAACTGACCTGCTAGCTACGAAATATCCATCGTTCCCTCGAGATAGATCGTTCTTAGATATCTTGCAAATTGACTCACGACTGAAACTACTTAACACCAACAGACGAAACAGAAACTGTTTACGGACAATTGAATACGACAGTGATCACTGTGCATTCACGCCAGTAATAGAGCTTCCGAACGATCCCACCGATCTGGAGGAATTCGTGATCCCGCAACCCTATAACTACGGAGCAATGCGATGGCCGCGGTTCACCAGATCATTAACAAGAGAACTGCGTTCGAATGACTTGAATCTGCCAGTAAACAGAAACCTGACTAATGTCGAAATCGACAAATACATTCAACAAATGGACGAAACCGTAAAACGAACAATGGACAAAACAATTCCCAAAATAACAGTTATAGATCATATAAAGATGTACAGAAACACAACAATAAACGCACTCCACAAGAAAAAGAGCAGACTGCTATCGAAACTAAAACAATTACACACACAGTTTACAGACAGACCAGACCAAGAGATAAAATCACTGAAATCCTGATTAAAAAACCTCAAACAATTACTTAAAGCTAATTATAGGTTAGCAACAAATTTGTATTGCAACAACAGAATTCGAGCTATAAAAACTAATAACCCGAATATGTTCCCACAAATAAATAAAATATTCAGGAGAAATAATCAAAACGATATTCAGTGTCTCAAAATTCCACGCACTGAGGTAAACAAGCAACTGCTAATCGACACTGGCATAGATACAGAGAACGCTATCTTCAATAGTGAGCTCTTCGTGATAGAAGATCTTTTGGAAACGGTGAACGCTGTGGGAGCTGTCTTTCACGAAATGTACAAGGTGAATGAAAGCATTCGCCGAAATCACGACTTGGAGGAG
Source organism: Microdon myrmicae (assembly GCA_963931805.1). NCBI lineage: Eukaryota > Metazoa > Arthropoda > Insecta > Diptera > Syrphidae > Microdon > Microdon myrmicae. The sequence goes on from OZ007496.1 coordinate 126,071,514, forward strand.
AGAGTTCTACCGAATCACCTACACCTCCGAAATGAAATTTCACTTTGGCAATCGGAGAATCCGGGTTTTACCGAATTCAATGACGATAATCTGTTAATTGACATTAATGCCAATGGTGAGGCTAATAGCCTTTTAATCACAAGGGAAGGAATCCAGAGTATCTTCGACTCATTAAGAAGCAAAAAGTCAGTGGGAATAGATGGAGTACCTAACATCGTACTCAAGAACCTGCCCCCAATGGCAATAGATATATACACGGTCCTGTTTAACAACGCGTTGAATAAAGCATATTATCCCGCGCGTTGGAAAATGGCTATCATTCAGCCCATCGCAAAAAAGGGCAAAGACTGTACAAATCCAATGAACATGCGTTCGATAAGTTTACTCCCAAGCATCAGTAAAGCATTTGAAAAGACTATTAACAAAGCTCTGGTAAAATGGGTAGACGACAACAACATTATTCCAAATAACCAGTTTGGCTTTAAGGCGGGTCATGAAACCACACATGCCGCAGCTAAACTGGTCTCTGAAATACAATGGAAGAAATATAGGAACCAATGCACAGGGGCCTGTCTGATCGACCTGGAAAAGCCTTTGAGACTGTCTGGATCGAAGGGTTATATTGCAAACTGGTCAGACATGGCATACATAAGCCTTTACTATATGTACTTTACGATCTTTTAAGGGACAGGAGGTTCGTGGCCAAAAGTGGTAATGTGACCTCTAAACGTATAATATCAAGAATGGCTTGCAACAGGGAGCGGTACTTTCTCCGATTCTTTTTAACATTTACATTAGCGACTTATTAGATGTACTCCCGCAGGCTATTGCGTACGCAGACGATCTCATAATTTACAGAACAGCTTCGAAAGTTGAGATCATAAATAGTTTAATACAGCGAGACTTTAACAACTTGCAGCGGTATTGCGATGACTGGAAATTTAAGTTCAACTTCCAGAAATGTGAAGCCATCCTATTTGGAACTCCATTATATAAAGCCACGAACGACACAAGAAAAAACTGGCAAAAGCTAGTTATCGTGGGATCACATGGAAACAAACTGGAAACCAAGAGTTTAGTTAAATACCTTGGCATCTGGCTAGGTCAATATCTGTATTTCAACAGACATGTAGAGACTGCTTTGCTCAAAGCTAGGAAAACGTTTGCTATGACAAGGAGTCTATTTCACAGTAGCCAACTTGACAGTAGGGTAAGAGTCTACATGACGCTAATCAGGCCAATGCTCATATATAGTTGTCCAGTATGGTCTAACATAGGTCCAAATTTGATGGAAAAGATTCGGGTGTTCGAAAGGAAGTGTCTCAGAAGTTATCTCAGATTATATCGAACACCGGAATCGGACTACCAGAACTACTACTCCAATCAGACTATATATAATGAAGCCTGCATATATAGGGTGGATAATTTTACGATTAAATTAATCAGAGGACATATTGCGAGAGCTATGACCTAATTTTCGGGCCTTATTATCCAAATATCCTGTACTATGAGAACCTGCGTCGGTTTTGTTTCACCAAAGCCGTTCCTTGATTTGGACATGAATGAGCTTATACAGGATAGATCCGGAATTCCGCTGATCTATCATGTAAGTAGATCTTCCGTAGACGGGCGATTGTGCTACGACCGCGAAGTAACGCGCACTGAAGAAGAGCTCTTGCGCTTCAGTAGGGCTATCTCCCACAGAGACCGGAACGATAGTATTGGACAGCGTCAACAGTTCTGGTGGTCGAATGGTTTATAAAGACCTAGGTACCAATGTCGGTATAGAATAACAGTATCATAAGCCAGCTTACATAGACTTAGCTTTTCTAGAATTAGGGTAGTATAAGATTAAGGTTAGGTTAGGTTAAGTTTTTTTACATAAAATAAAATTAAAATGATGTAGGTTAAATTTTCAGAAAAAAACAAAAAAAAATTCGACACAAAGTTTTCCAAATTTTTCTTTGTCATTCAATTAATCATAAGTACAGCTACAAACAAAGTTCTGTCGCCCAAAGGCAAATTATACAATAGTTATATAATGTTTAGCTTAGAGCATCTGCGAAGGACCAGTAAGTTATAATATAAGATAATTAAGCTAGAATTTAAGCATATTTTGCCTAGCATGTAATTTAGAAACTAGGATGATAAAAATAAATTAAAAAAAAAACGTCTAAAAATGAAAAGGTGTTAACACTGGTTATGAGTTTCCTTACGTGGGGCCGGCGTCCTCCAACATTGTAGTAGGAGTCTCGTCAAAACTTTGCATCCTCTCGCCGTTTTTTAACTGGTTTTCGTCAGGTGTTCCTTGAAGCTCAGCCTGCTGTCGAGTATAACACCAAGGTATTTATTATAGGGACTGGATCTGATTATTTGTCCTTCTATCTCCAAATCAAGGTGTTCAACTTTCTTGCGGCTGCTTATTGAAACTGCCTCCGTCTTATGTTCAGCTAGTTTCAGTCCGGACATATCTAACCAGCATTTAATGCTCTGGTTTGCTTGGGGGCAAATATTCTCCAGATCATCTAGATGATTCGCTAGGGCCACGATCGCCAATTCATCTGTGTACCCAATGATTCTAACCCCTACTGGTACATTGACCCTGAGCACACCATCATATATTATATTTCATAACAGCGGACCTTATACAGATCCCTGAGGTACACCCGCTGTTATTTTATATTCCCGTAGTCCCTCATCTGTCTCATAGAGCAGTCTTCTATCCGAGAGATAGTTTGCTAGTATACGCACAAAGTAGGGCGAGACTTGTAGATCGCCCAACGCTTCTAGAATCAGATTCCAATTCACCGAGTTAAACGCATTTTTAACATCTAGCGCCACCACCGCGCAATATTTCTTTGTACCCCCTAGCCATCGTGCTCCAGCTATCGTATTGCGAGCGACGTCGCACCCCACAGATAGTGCCTTACCGGTTGATCTTCCTTTCCGGAATCTATACTGCGATTCAGAGAGCTCCGATGTCCCCTCAGTGAATTGTTCCAGGCGAGTGGCAATTACTCGCTCAAGCAGTTTTCCTGTTGGGTCCAACATGCACAACGGACGATAAGACGACGGCGCCTCTGGATTCTTGACTCCTTTTGGAATAAGCACAAGCCTCTGTTTTTTCCATTGTTTGGGAAACTGTCCTGTTTGAAGGCAGGTTTTGAAGAGACTACTGAATACTTCCGAGGTTTTTGTTAAAGCACTCTTCACTACAGCGTTAGGGATACCATCCACTCCCGGGGTTTTGTTTTTTTTTTTTGACAACCCTTGCAGCCAAGAGCACCTCTTCGGGGGTCACGCGAGGTATCTATCCTTCAGTAATACTCCACTCCTCTTGCACTCTCAACACTTCATCACACTGTGGGAAGAGAACAGCAACGATTCTTGCCATGTCAATTTTACTTTTGCATTTGACTACTGTGGGCCCCTCGATAGTATAGTGGTTAGTATACCCGGCTGTCACCCGGGAGACCGGGGTTCGATTCCCCGTCGGGGAGCCCCTGGCGCAAGACTAATGACCTTGCCCAGACAAAATAAATCATTATGGCCTCAGGACTTGCTAAATAAGACCAAGACCGGCTCCCGGTTGTAGTGCCGATGATGATGATTTGACTACTGTTGTTCTGTAGTTTTTTCACGACTATCCTGTAAGCGCTGTCCCATGGGTTGTTATTTAATTCATCCTTTAGGGAGCAGAACGCGTCATATTTACTTTTGCGGATCACATTCCTCAACTCTTTCCGTTTGTTGAGGAATTTCGCATGAAACTGTGGGTAGGTGTTACGGTTTCTTGCTCTTTGTTGCAAGCGCCTTAACCTGTTGCACTCCGATCGCACATGCGCGATTTCTGAGTTCCACCAATAGACTGGTTTGATAGCCCCTGTTGGTTGTCTTTGTCGTAGCATAGAAGCATCACATGCGGTAGTTAGCCACTTCATGACTTTTGCAGTGTGCCTGTTCATATCGGCCTCTGCGTCAAACTGTGCGTTCCGCATCGATATCCTTCTCTTTCCACCCAGTTTTTGGGCTCTCTTCGCCAATTTGCCAGTGATGAATCCCCTGTGCGGTAATATCTCGTACTGTGGGTGTGGGTGTCCAAAACTCACCACTCCATACTTCTTGCCAACATGGAGCTGGAAAATGTGATGTCGATTTTGGACCGGCCTCTCTCGTTTATGAAGGTGTCATCGATACCATCATTAAGCAACACCACATCTAGGACTGCGAAGGCTTCAAGTAGTGCCTGTCCTCTACTGTTGGTCCTTGTGCTTCCCCACTCTACTGCCCAAGCGTTGAAATCTCCAGCAACTATGAGTGGGCTCTTATCTCTAGCTTTGTGTGCGTGTTTTTTTTTTGGTTTCGGTAGGAACGTGGAAATCTCCAAAAGATACCTCTAGACCGATCCAGAGGTATGTCGGGTTTTTACCGACAAAAAACAACCTCCCGCCCGGCTCATACTCCCGTTGATCCCCGCGGATCTTTCTTTTAGATATTCCATCGCGAGGCGGGACGGAGTTTACTTGTTACTCCGCTCGTCACGTCGCAACTGCTGCATCATTTCACAGAGAATACCATTGGTTACGGGCCATGCCTGTTTTGAACGAAGCATTTATTCTATTACTTCAGTCGGAGTAACTGTCCGGCTCGTGTGTCTCTCCAAAATCGTTCGGAACAAAAGATTTATTCGACGCTGAACAGAAACTAGAGTGCCGACACCTGAATAAGAGAAGTCGTTCGGAAAAATACTATAGAACGGGTGAACAAAGTGTGTATGTGTGTGTGTGTGTCTTTTTTTTTTTGATGCGCCAACGGATGTGGAATTTTCATAGATACTAGCAGCCCGTGCTACTAGGATGGACGATTCGCGTAACTGGAACGACGGTTCCAAGTTGCACGCCCGCGTACTAAACCACAACCTCGCTCCCGTCAACCACTCTCCCCGCGGGACTGCCGTTAGGTATTACTTTGCGGGGCTGGTTAGCTTTATGCTTTTTTAAGCTGCTCTCTCCATGTCGGCTATTTGTGCTTGCCTTACTTTCTCGATTCTTCTAAGTTCGAGTTGCACTTTGGTCACATATGCGCTTATCTCCATCCAGTGTGTGTCTGTGTGTCTTTTTTTTTTTTTTGATGCGTCAACGGATGTGGAGTTTTCATAGATACTAGCAGCCCGTGCTACTAGCATGCACGATTCGTGTACCTGGAACGACGGTTCCAAGTCGCATGCCCGCGTACTAAACCACAACCTCGCTCCCGTCAACCACTCTCCCCGCGGGACTGCCGTTAGGTATTACTTTGCGGGGCTGGTTAGCTTTATGCTTTTTTAAGCTGCTCTCTCCATGTCGGCTATTTGTGCTTGTCTTACTTTCTCGATTCTTCTAAGTTCCAGTTATCCTCGGAGCATAGCATCTGCTCTATGAGGTCTTGCGGGCCTGGGAGATTGGGTGCTCCTTCCTTGAAGCGTCTGCAGTGGAACACCACATGCTCCGTATGTTCCTCTTGGTTTGGACACGCTGGACACAACGGTGAGCTGCTGTGTCCAAAACGGTGCAGATATTTGCGATATCCACCATGGCCGGTCAGGAACTGGGTAAGATGGTAGTTGCAGGCACCGTGGTCTCTATTCATCCAGGTGGCGACAGATGGGATTAATTTGTACGTCCATCTGCCTTTCGTGGTGTTGTCCAACCGAGTGTGCCATATGGTTAATGAGGTTGCTTTCTCTTCCTCCTTGATCTCCTTGACTGCTGTTGGTTCCAGTTGCCTTGACGTTCTCTTGTTGTAGATTCTTAACATCTCGTCCGCAAGGATATCAATTGGAACCATTTCGGCTACGACAAAAGCAGCTTCGTCCGAGATGGTTCGGAAACCGCTGATGGTTCTTAAGGCACAGCGTCTATAGACTGACGTCAGCTTTCTCCTCACTTCCTTCGTCGTTAGTATACTGACCCAAACAGGGGCGGCGTATATTAGGACCGAGGTCACTACTCTAGACATCAAGATTCTTTGTGGATATCAAGGTCCTCCGATGTTTGGTAGGATTCGAGCAAGAGCTGTTTGCAGCATTGACGCTTTTTTGCTAGAATACTTGACATGCTCTTTGAATTGTAGCCTGTTGTCGATCATAACTCCTAGATATTTTATTGCGTCTTTCGATCTAATAATTTGATCTCCGACCCTTATATTCATGTATTCCACCTTTTTTCGGCTAGTTATTAAAACCGCCTCTATTTTGTGGTCTGATAGCTCGAGACCAGCCATTCTTTGACTTTCACCACTGCCTCGTTAGTAGCTGCCTCTATCTCATGAATATGTTTTGCCACTGTCACAAGGGCAATGTCGTCCGCAAAACCTATCAACTGGACCTGTTGTGGCAACACCAATCGCAAAACGCCATCGTACATGATGTTCCATAAGAGGGGGCCTATGGGGTTTGAAGTCTTTTTGCTGTCGTTAGCTCGGTTCTACTCCTACCACCATAGTATCGCGCACTCTATTGTCAACAACTTGGGGAATAAACGTTCGATTGTGGTTTCGTCTGGTAATTAAGCGGAAGATCGGTTCGTGGAATGCACTGTCGCGGATACAGTTCTATCCGTCAAAAGCTATTAAAACACATTCTTCGTTTCTGTTCTTTTCTTTAGTTTTATTAATAACAATATAAAAGCAGTGTTTCACTTATATGATATTCGGTTACGTTAAAATAAAATATAATTTGTACGACACCTCTGGTCTGTTAAACGAATATAACTTAGTACAACGCTTAGGGTTCGGTTAAGTTAAAATGAAATATAATTGATACCACGCACAGGATAAAGTGTTATTTGATCAAAACTCAGTGTAATCTCCTTTGCTTCGTGAGTCCGCCCGCTATAGAATTCAGTTGAATATACAAAACGACCCGTGGTTCATCCAGACTATTACTTTGGATATAAAGCTATATTATTTCCGCATGAAACAGCACCACCGATACGACAATCCAGACACGCATGTACTGTTTAGCGATCCCTTGGGACGGCCCAAGAGGGATGTAAATTAACGCGAGGGCGCGACCTGCCCTCACGGAATCCGCACCGAGATTAAATCATTTCATCGAAGCGATAGGATACTAAAATCCCATCATCGCTTCGATGACCAAATTTGGTAATATGTCCCTTTTGCATTTGGTTCAACACAAAAGGGGTGGAAATACACACACGATGACCGCTTCCGCTGCTCATCGTGTGCGTCCGCAAGTATGCAGACATTGCATAAGTCCCCTTTAAAAGTTCGCAGCAGGTGCGAGTATATCAACGGCAAAAGGGTTGAAATGTTTACACGATCAGTGGCTACTAGTAGCATGATGCTGATCCTGTGCGTATTGTTGGTGTATCCTCGCAGTCGAACTCTGATGGTAATTTTCCATTTGCGAATTTGACTGCCGGGGCGCCAGCCGGATGCCCTCATGTATCGGTGGTTCGATGTGGGCATGCTTGCTAAGGCAATATACCTGTAGCGTCCTACGAACGCACAATTCCGCCCAGGTAAGGTTCCAAACCTTCAAGGAACTTACTTACCTTATCCATTACACGTGCCCACAGACACGTGTCCCCAAAGCTCTTAATCAGACCTGTAACAAGGGCATAGGAAGCTGCAACAATGTTGAACCCGACATAAAAAAAAACAAGGAACTTAACGTTCAAAAACTTTCAGTATCGACTCAACGCATCCATTCATAGTATGCAAAAACAATTCCAGATTACAGGCCATAAATCTTCCATTCAAAACATCTGCACGATGTTTCCAAGGAATTATATCTTCGGTAAATTAACCGAACCAGGGAGGCATACTCGGGTAGCTAAAGGCAATTAGCGCCTCTAATTCCGTGCAAGATCCCAAAAATCCAACAGCTAAAGCATCGCATACAGATCTCCTATCTTAAACATCTGCACGATGTTTACCGGGAATTACCATTTCCGGTAGATAGATAACAACGGATGCATACGCTGGCAGCTAAATGCAAGAAAGCATATCGCCTATCCGCTGCCAAAATTGTAAACAACCGTAATTATCGCAACAAGATAATTCGGAAGATTTACAAGACCAACGCCAACAAAGGAAATACTCCGGTCCCACGATTCCTTTGTAAAAAGTTCACACCCATTAGAGGGATCTAATGGATTTCGGTTGTGTTTGCAAAAGGCAAGCAACCACGGGCTGTACGCCCGAACAATCATCTCCGTCCTGCGCGCCAGATGTTCTGTGCAAACAGAAGGCCGTGGAAAAGGAAATGCTATCACCAACGATGCAAGATGACTTTCCCTTTCTCAGGAATCTACGAAATATCCCCGGGATGCGATAATATGCTGCTAACAGAAATTCGGAAATTCTGTTAGCAAAGGGAATAAGAAAATTTTTCGATACAGATACAGATACGATCTGTATCAGGGTATTTTTGAGGAGAATCGCGAACCAGTCAGATTTTGATCGGCAGCAAGACGAGGAGTATAATTTTGAGAGTCAAAGGATCAGAGAGTGCATTCAAGTTAGGAAAGTGAAAGTAACGTCGAGTGTTGAACGTACGTGCGGTGTAGCGAAGCGCTTTAAAATCGAAACAGAATTTAAAACGAAAATCAAAGCGTTAACTTCAAATAAACATCAAACTGATTAAAACAAAACAAAACATTTCTCGGAGTTTCATTTGTGTGCTGAACTAAGTTTTCGTGTGTCGCCGTGAACAGTGTTCGGCGGAGCACTCTAACGTAAGTAGCCATTGACATTCCATACTAATAGGCCAACATTCGTCAAAGTCCTATCCGTTAAATATTTACCCACCAAATACCTTTTCCTGCTGGTGTGCAGCTGGCGCACAAAAGAATATCGTGTAGATATTTGCACAGGCAATATTGGTTGATTGAAGATATTGTATTTGTGGCCGCTGTAATTTCATATCGGCGAGAATTTATGTTTCATGGTTTTCATGCAGGCTTTTAATGTATTTCAGGAAACTGTTACCTTTTGTACCTGTAAGGTAAGTAGTGGCGTTCAATGGAACTGCCACAGTACTTGTTTCTCTTTTTGATTGTATGCCCTATTTGGGGGCTTCTACTTATGTTATGGGATGATGTTGGTGGCGTTCGTGGGAACCGCCACAGGCCCAGAACTGATCCTTGTGGAACTCCCGCTGAAACGTTGTGGTATTTTACACCATCGTCTGTTGCATACCTCAGCTTCCTGTTAGTGAGGTAGCTGGAAATTATTCTGTGGAGGTAGTGTGGGGTGCCCATTCTGTGAAGGGCTCTATTTACGACTGGCCATTTTACCGAGTTAAAGGCATTCTTTATGTCCAGTGTTACAACTGCACAGTATTCCTTTGTACCCCAGCGCCATCTCTCTCCACTTATTGCTTCCATCGCAATGTCAACTACTCTCTTTATGGCATCGACGGTGGAGCGCGATTTTCTAAACCCGTATTGTTGGTTCGATAAGGCTGCTTTTTCTTCTGCTACGGTTAGCAGTCTTTCGTATATCACTCTTTCCAATATCGTTCCCATAGTGTCTAGAAGGCATATTGGGCGATATGATGAGGGTTCTCCAGGTGGTTTTCTACTTTTTGTTAGGAGCTCCAAGTGTTGCAGTTTCCAAATTTTTGGAAAGACACCTTCCTCTAGACACGTTTACATGGTGGTTATAAACATGTCCGGTCGACTTTCAGTTGCCGCTTTCACCGCCTTGTTTGGAATTCCGTCAGGACCCGGCGCTTTGCCGTCCTGTATCCGTCTGCATGTTGACTGTAGCTCGTCTGCCGTGATTCTCGGGATGTCCTCCACCACTGTCTCGCTTATTAAGTCGTAATGTGGGGATGTGCCTTGTGGGAATAGTTGGTTTACTATTGACCTCAGCATTTTTGGACATGATATCTGCGGGGACCTGGAAACATTCAGCTTACTCATTACCATCTTGTATGCCTTACCCCATGGATTTATATCGGCTCCTTCGCATAGGCTTTTGAAGGACCTCGTTTTGCTGTCCTTGATCACTTTTTTTAGATTGCGCCGTGCTGACCGGAACTCGTCCAGGTGCTCTTGGAAGTTGGCTGTCCTCCTAGGCCGCTGCACTTTGCGTCGGGCTTGTAGACAGCGATCCCTGAGTGCCTTTATTTCCTCATTCCACCAATAACAAGGAGTAATAAATTCTCCGTTGGATCTCTTGGCATAGCTACATCGCACGCTGTCGTGACAGCACGGATGAGTTGGTGTGACTGGGCTTCGGCTGTTTCAGCATTGGTTACATCGTTGGTACTCAATATTAATACAAAGGAGTCTTTGTCAAAAAATGGGTCTTTCCATATCAGGCCACCTACTTGGAGACTCCTTCTACGTTTGTTTTGTTGTATATTGACTATAATGGCCTGATGGTCGCTGTGCGTGTATTCCTCGCTGACCCGCCATTTTAACTTACGTAGGAGGGAGTTGCTCGCAAAAGTGATGTCAATGACCGGCCCTCGTCCTCCATTACGGTATGTATTTACCCGCCCGTTGTTTGCAATGCCGATGTCCAGAGATGCAAAGGTTTCCAACAGCATACGGCCTCTAGTGTTTGTTGATCGGCTGCCCTATTCCACTGCCCATGCGTTGAAGTCGCCGGTTATAATCACTTTAGGCCTTCCTTGGGCATCTGCCACCAAATTGTCCAACATGGCCTGGAATTGGCTAAGGGACCAACTTCGCCTGGCATAACAGCTGTAAAAATGTATGCCATTAATTTTTGTCCTGATAATGCCCTCGGCTTGTTTGTAGACGTCTTGAAACGCATGTCTTCCACCTAACCATATAGGTGCGGTATTTGTTTTGTCGCTCACCCATTTGTTGCTGCTGAGAGCCTTGTACGGTTCGCTGATGAGAATGACGTCAGCTCTCTCCTCCATAGCTGTTTGTTTCAGGATGGCCTGAGCTGCCTCACAGTGATTGAGATTAATTTGGATAATCTTCATATTTGTTTTCCCGTGATTGCTCTCCTAAATACAATGCATTTACTGCTGCCAGATATATGCTTCGCCTCGTCTGGGTGGTCCTTTTTACAGAACATGCATAGGGGATCGCTCCTACAGTCTCTTGCTGTGTGACCCTCAGTTCCACATCTTCTGCATAGCTTGGACCGGTCTTCATCGCACTTGCATTGTTTGGCAATGTGTCCGAACTCAAGGCATTTGTAGCACTTCCTCACTTTCTCACCGTCTGTTCCCTAATGCGACAGATAACCCATCCAACTTTAATTTTTTGCGCTCCCAGCAGTTTCTTTGCATTTTGTGTTGGAAGACTTATTGTCGCTGTTTGAGTTCCTCCGTACGCTTTGCGCAATGCTACTATATCGGCCATTGGTATCTCTAAACCAAGTTGAGCTCTCACGGCCTCACAGATTTCCTCTTTAGATGTGATTTCGTCGACGTCTTTCACCTCGATAGTTGTACGGTGAGTGAGCGTTCTAACGCTGCCCTGATCTCCTAAAGCCTCACTGAGTGCGTTTTTGTATTCAGCAGTTCTCTCGCACGATCCACCGAGCTGAAGAAGCAGATCTCCTTTTTGGGTCCTCCTGATCTTCGATATCGCTTTCCCAATGTCTCCCAGCTTGGGATCCGCCTTAACTTTTTCTAGGATCTGCGTATACGACATCTGTCCCTTTGCTTCGATGACAATGGCATCCGGTCTCAGTTGCTTCTTTTTTGGCAAGTTCGTACTCGCTTTTCCCTTGCTGGGGGTGTTTCGCTTGCCGCCAGCCTCCTTGGTAGCACCCATTTTCCGCTCTTTTTCGCCTGCTCTTTGCTTTGGTACCTTTCTCTGTACCACTGTCCATTTCTCTTTCTGAACTGGAGCTTTAGCGCAAGACTGATTCTGCTCTCCTTCTGGGGTTATGCTGGCCGTTGTCCCTTTCTTCTTGGTGTCGCGATCCACTGGCAGCAGAGGTAATGTCTGCGTATCGGTATCCTTTTTTATTACCGCGTTCGACTTATTTTCCGCCGTCCAGGATTCCGGTGCCTCATACAGCACTCTGATGCTTTCAATTGTATTGCGCATCGGTTGGTAGATAGTACGTCTAGGATTCCTCCAGCATTTCAACAAGACTTTTAATTTGTTTGCCTAGCTGGCAAACCAATTCATCGTTGTTCATTTGTCCCCACTGGCCTCTCAATTTGCTGCGACAGTCCATCACCTATCTCGAGGTTAGTGTGCCACGTCGCTAATTGAGTGGTTTGCGTCTGCCGCATTTTGAGCCAAGACTCACTACCTGTTTTGTTCGTGGTTGTTATGTTCGCTTTATCCACGTTTTCAGAACTTCTAGCCCACTTTAAGGCGCCTCAAAACAATTCACGTTCCACACGATACTTGTTCCACGTGTGGATTTAAAAAAAAATCCACCACCTGTCTTTGACGGGTCCTTTCACCGCTATTTTTTATTTTACTATTTATTTTAATTATAGTTCAAAAACGCTCACCTTGTTTAATTTAACGAATTGACTCCGTGGCGTGTGTTGATCTCCAGTTGTAGTTGCACTTTTTAAATCACCACTTATTAACTTTATTAACTTTTTCTTGGAGCACAAGAAACACGACCGCACCTTCCAATGGTTCAATAGCCACCCCTCTGTGTGTGTGTGTGTGTGTGTGGTTACAAACAAATGATGTTGACTTTAACTTGACTGTATATGGCGCGTTGATTTTTTCCAAAGGTCAAAGGTCAAAGGTAAAAGGTCAACGCTCGAAGGCAGCGCTAATTCTGTGACCGGGGGCTTGATTTACTAACATGGCGTCAAATGTCACTTCCTGGTACAGAATCCCCTGATTCCTACTACTCTCAAGATAATTTTTTCCGGGATTTTCTTTCCGTTAAAAAAAAAAATTTTTTCTCGTTTTTTCATGTGCCTTTTTTCCCCAAAGGTCAAAGCCCAAAGTTCAACGATCAAAGGCAACGGTGATTACGTCACAGGGGATTCCGCAGGATGACGTCATTGGGGAATTCGCCAGGGTGGCTGCGCGGTGAAACCCCTATGACGTCACGGGGTATCCTATATGACGTCACGGGATTCCCCAGGGTGACGTCAATTCCTGGCCTAGAATCCCCTAGTTCCTACTACTCCCACGCTTTACTGTTGCTAACCAGGCATGGAATTTTGATTTCAGGTAGGAAATCTTATGGGGGAGATCAGAGAATGGCGCTTTTTCAGGCCAATATAAATGCGAATTTGACGCAAGGATTTTCCTTGCCCGGAAAAAAAAATTATTATGGAAAATTTAACAAGCCTCAAAATTGTTAAATAAAGCCAAGACAAGTATTCTGGTTGCAGTGCTGATGAAGATGATAATGATAATTGCGAATCAATTTAATGATTCGGGGGGTGGTTTTGTTATGTAACAAACTTCAGGAAAGTATCATCATCACCAGTCAAGAAGCAGTCAGATTCCAAGAGAACATTCAACATTTTTATTAATCTGAATTTCTCATAGAATTCTTTTTTTTTATTAAACAGATTATAATATAAACAATTTATAATTAAGAATTTAATTTCATATCTACATCTAATAGCACATGTATTCGCGAGTCGTATTTATTGCTCTGGTTTTTATTTAAGTAACAATATTCGATTTTCCTCGTAGCAAATAGTCAACCTTCCGTTTTTGGAAAAAGGTTTCGTACTTTTCTTTCCGGTCTCTCTGTTCAAATTTAGTTTTGAAATACAAATATATCAGGGAGACTGTTATTATAGTTCACCCGTTCTATAGTATTTTTCCCAACGATTTCTCTTATCGGGTGTCGGCACTCTGGTTTCTGTTCAGCGTCGAATAAATCTTTTGTTTGGAAACCCTGAGTATCAACACAGGTCACGGAAACCGTGAGTACCAACAATAGATTATTAGTAATTTACTTAGAACATTTTGGTATACGCATTGTTTTGATTCAAATAAATTATAACAATTAAATATTGTATAATTTAACTGTAAAAGTATTAAATATTCATAAAATCGAAAACAGATTCTGTAGATAAGTTAAAAGTGAAAGCGGTTTTGTAGTGGTCCTCCTCTCAGGTAGCGTGTCTTCTTATCCTGAAAAGGACGTAAGATCTCTTAAAGACCGCTTCCGAGGGGACCCGTTGCGGTTGCCACCGTGCTTCCTCAAATCTCGAGGGAAGAGCAGCTACCGGTCGTCTAGTAGGAAGAATCGGCCAGGCCTAATAAAATGCTTTATATTTTATTTTAAATTTATTTTATTAATTTATTTTCTGGCGTCCTTACATCTAGAACGCCACTTGAGACTGAACTTCGAATCTGAAATTCATCACCCTTATAAAGAGAAACAAATCGAAATTTGTATCTCGAAAATACACAATTTCCTACAAAAATCCCGATTTTGGAATCCTGAGTGAGATGCTCAGTGTTTATTTAAGATAAGGATTCAGTTTCCTGAATTCCACCCCCCTAAAAAGACGGCAGCTATCTTGGAAAATATGGAAAACATGACCTTAACACAGGATCAAAGACTCCAGCAGGCCCTGGATCACATCAAGGCCCAGGAGAAGCTTATCAAGGAATTAACCAAGAGAATCGACGAATTGGAAAGCAGCTCTGCAAATTTTCCTGAAATGTTGGACGAGTCTGACATGGAGGAGCAACCGTCTCATCTATCAGCACCAGCTGCCAAGCCAACGCCAAAAATCTCCAGTATCCAAAAAATATCTGGAAGTCATAATCAACCGAAACCCCAAATAAATAACGCCGCTGCCAATGGAAGGGTTCCAAAGAACGAGAGGCCACCACAAATCAACATAAAAAAAGTTAACAACATCAAACAAGTTATTCAGCTTCTGGAGAGCGCCCTGGGGCACCGGAATTTTACCACCAGATCGAGAGGTGACAACGTGTCCGTAACACTCTCCTCTTTAAAAGGCCACGCGCTAGCTGAAAAAGCGCTTATCTCGAATAAACTGGAGTTCTTCACCTTCCTCAGGGCGGATCTCAAACCGAAAACGTTTATAATACGGCACATCGACCCTGCTTGGACTAATGAAGAAATAAGCGCGGAATTGACTAGACTAAGTCCTGACTTGAAAATATCCAAAGTCGACTACTACCAAACTCCTCACATGAGGGCGAGCAACATATTCAACCTACGGATCATCCAATTGGCACCAACCGAAGACACTAACAAGCTAAAACAGATCAAATATCTGTTCACCCACAAAATTCAGATAGAGATACCTCACAAGCAGGAGCTTCTCCACTGCAAGCGCTGTCAGCAGTCAGGTCATCTTTCATCTTCGTGTCATCTACCAAGACGATGCGTAAAATGTGCGCAGGAGCATGAACCAAACCAATGCAAAGTCAAGCCACCGGGTGAGGACCCAGAACGTATACACACGGAAAATCCGGATGGCTCCATTTCTGTAAAGGAAGTGTCAGTTGAATGCTGCAATTGTGGTGGACCGCATCCTGCAAACTTCACAAAATGCCCGCACAAGCTACGCTTACTGAAGCAGAGAGTGCCTCCAACCAAAAACAACACTGGCCAACTTAAGCAACCAACAGCAGTAGTTACTACAACAACGAGATCGAAATCCTATGCGGAAATTACCAGAGGAAACAACGCACCCTCATCACAACCAGGAACAAACCTAGGACTCGACATCATGGGATACATCCGAGAGTTGCAAGCTCTCTTACCGACGCTAAATGGATTAAGTAACTTCGAAAAAAAAGGTCAGATACTTTCTCTTATAACCTCACATATATTATCACAAAATGTCTAAGTTAAGTGTAGTTGCCCTCAATGTAGATTCCATTTCGTCAAACATACGGAGGCATCACCTCCGACTGCTAGTGAAGGAGTTTTCTCCAGACGTCCTCCTTCTTTGTGAAACCTGGCTCAAACCCAACTCTCGCATTTCTATTCCAAATTACCAACTTGTTTCAACTCCTCGAATTGACGGTGCAAAAGGAGGTACCGGTATCCTTATTCATAAAAGATTTCAATTCAGTGAAGTCAAATTTAGCAACATCTCCTGTGTCGAATACACTGCTGTCAAACTGCTTTGTGACAACAATAAAGTCTTGGTTCTAGTAGCCATCTATTTACAACCCAAGAGGTACCCTAACTTCCCATCTTCAGACTTCGATGAAATATTCCGTCAATCCCACCCCCACTCATTCATCATCGGAGGCGACTGGAATGCCCGTCATACCGCCTTCAACGACACCGCTTGCAATAAATTTGGCAAACAATTGCTTGCTTTCCTACCTCTCCACCCCTACGTCTATATCGACTCCCCTACGGAACCTACTCATTGCTCTAGCTCTACTCAATCAACTATAGACTTCTTCTTAAAATCTGCGATCCTACGCTCTGTATCTCCCCCTACTGTGTCGCACTTCTTCCCCTCTGATCATGCCTCCATCCACTCGGTAATTGACCTTGGCCCCTTAAATCCGCTTCAATCTCTCAACCCAGTCCATAATTTCTCCAGAACTAACTGGAGAAAGGTCAACAAATCCGTTGGCGATATGTTTCAAACGCTTCCCATCACAGAGACGAATAACTTGGATCCTAACGAAATTGAAGAAGCAGCTTGTAAGATGGAAGGGATCTTACAGCAAGCCCTGTATGCTAATACCCCTTCAAGGATGCCACACTCCTTCGTAGGTAAACCACTTCCATATCTCACCCTCAAACTCATCTCATTAAAAAAAAAGCTCCGCCGAAAACTATTTCGAAGATTTTGTCCCCTCCTGAAAGTACAGGTTCAATTATTGTCTACCCTCATTAACCAGCAGTTAAATGCTTTCGTAGAGCAGAACTACATCTCCACTTTAAATAGTATCAGACCCGACCGTAATCTTTACAAAAACATCAATCGCCTTACAGGACGAAAAATACACACCTCAATAGACAGACTAATTGGTCCCAGAAATAATATTCTGTACTCTGATTCTGAAATAGCAAACTATTTAGCGGAACACTTCTCCCAAGTGCATAGGCAAAATGATAGCCTAGGCAACTCCGAGTTTGAGGAAGTGGTCAACCGTTATACATCCCATGAACTAATCTCCTCATTCACTCCATTCATAACTGAATTTAATAATGACAATAGAGCATCTCAACCCACCGATACAAACTTCTTTTTACAACCACAGGAATTTAACCAAATGATATCTTCTCGTAGCAATAAAAACTCTACCGGCTTGGACAAAATTCCACATGTGCTTTTCAAAAACCTCAACCCTTCAAATCGACTATACATCATGACCCTGCTAAACCACATAATAAATGCTGGTCACATACCGGAGTCTTGGAAAACTGCCATAGTCATCCCCATTAAAAAATCGGGCGCATCCCTGATGGCGGCCAATTTTCGACCCATCTCACTACTTAATAATTTAAGCAAATTACTTGAATTAAAAATTCACCATTACCTACTCTCCTTCGCGGAAACTAACTCATTACTCCCTGATTTCCAATTCGGTTTTCGTGCACAACACTCAACATGTCACGCTCTCCTCAAGTTTACTCACGACATCACTATGGCTCTTAACGACCAGTGCCCCTCTGTGTGTATCTCCCTTGACATATCCAAGGCTTTCGACTGCGCGTGGACTGCGGGTCTTCTGTACAAATTACATTCCACGTATCGTCTCAACAATCACACTTCCAAGCTTCTCTACTCGTACTTATCAAATAGGAAATTCATGGTCAAGATAAATTCCACCCTTTCCCATACGTACTCAATAACAGCAGGAGTCCCCCAAGGATCCATTCTGGGCCCCCTCTTATACTTACTATACACATCTGATATTCCTCAACCCCTCTCACCGAATACTCGAATCCTCAACTACGCAGACGATACCCTTGTCTACTCCAGCAGCAGGCTCGTATTATCTGCCAGAAACCGCGTAAATGAATTCCTCCAAATTCTTTCCTCCTACTTCCTTAAATGGAAGATCCGCCTAAACCCCAACAAAACTCAACTGGTTGTATTTAAAGGTAGAAACGTTCACTGTACCAATAACACGGTACGTAACCATTCAAAAATCCAACTCAACCTCTGCAACACCTTCATAAAACCATCTAAATCACTAAAATACTTGGGCATTACTTTCGAAAATAATCTCTCTTTCACGACTCACATAAACAATGTCATCCGCAAAGCGGGGATACAGCTGAACCTTTGTCGGAAAGTAATGTGGAAGGCAGATGGTCTCTTTCAACAAGTCAAACTTCTACTTTATAAACAGATCATCAGGCCCACACTTACTTACGCTTGTCCCATCTGGTTCCATATCTCTCCCTCTCAAATGGAAAAACTTCGTATCTTCGAAAGGAAGTGTTTCAGACTAATCACAGGGCTACGTCGACAGCGCGACTCCCACAAATATATCGGAAGCCTTACGCTATACCACTCCGTCGGCCTAGAGAGATTGGATAGAAGGTTCCTGGAATTGTCGATAAGATTCATTGAAAACCTGTCAGCCAATCCAAACCCTCTCATCAATTCCCTTAGCCTCCCCAGCCACAATGCATCAAATCCCTATCTTCATGCACTCCATTTAAAGGCTCTCTTCTACGCAGGAAGATTAGTAAATGATGCGAACGAAATCATCTACCATAACAGGGTAACCGATCTTAACCACTTCAAATACTCAAACATTCAACCCTTTTCTCGGGTTCTTTCCTTTAACGAGCAGTCGGTGGAGAGACCTCCCTCTGCCGCTCCCTTCCCTCCTTAGGGTATGTACAGTACGAAATCTCAACTTAAGCTTAAGACGAGGCTAATTTGTTCTAAATGACTATATGTGAATTTATTTAACTACCTTAGATATAAGCTAGATTTAAGTAGAGATAAGTAGTTTTAAGAATATTTATTGTAAACATTGACAATCCATCCTGGTTTTTCATGACCTTTCCAGGAGTCCTACTAATAAATTGTATCTTATAGATCTCCTTAGACGTAAGACCTCAAATTAAATATTACTTGGAAAAATGTTCTAGACATTGTAAGTAAATTTGTCACAACTTAGTTAAGTTAGCTGTAAACTTATGTAACTAAACTTTTAATGGTCAATAAAGACAGCGTTTTATAAAAAAAAAAAAAAAAATTTCCTGAATTCCTATGAAACTATTGTGCAGATGTGGATATGTAAATGAATTCGGGTTTTTGTTTGTTCACTTTGATGGATTTTACCAAATTGAGATAACGTATCTCTGGTTTTTGAATTTAGATGATGCCGTGGGGCGAATATAGAACAATAAACGAATATTAGATTCGTTTATTGGGAATTTGATTTTAATTTAAGATTTTGGATTTAATTATGCCGTGGAAGCAGCTAATAAGCGATAAACGAATGTTTGATTCGTTTATTGCGAATTTTGGTTTATGTTTGGGTTTTTTCGGGTTTTGATCGGATTTTGAGTTTTGTAGTAAAATAGCTGGGATTTGGATGTGGAAATGGAGGAAAAAAGGTGGTAGGGCTTTTCAGAGCACTACATCCTCCCCTCCTTGAAAAAAAATTAATCTGTAAGAGATTAATTTTGTAGGAGTGACGCGATAAAAGATGAAGGGCGATGTCATCATGATTCGTTACATAATTTGGATTTCCAATTATAATGGTTACTTTAAATTTTCATTGTAGTTACAATTGCTGGCTACTTTTTTAAATGTTTGTTCTTGTTTTTACATATCATTCAATATTTTGTGTTAATTGTGTAGCTTACGGTAGAGTGTTCTTCAATATTTTGTTATGTTTTTAGAAAATCTAAGATTATGTGTTAAACTAAAAGCTTAAATTAACAATTTTTCTTATCGTGTATATAAGTACATTTTTAAGTTACATATATTAATAATGTTATTTACAGTATTTTTTATTTTTCCAATATATTTAATAATAATTGCGAATTATTTCTATATAATAAGGTTATTTTAAATAAAGTATTAAATTAAATTCATGAAAATATATATGGATAAATATTAGGTAAGTCGTAATAATGTATTGTATTACAGCTTTTGTATTATATAAAAATTTACGTTATCTACAGAGTAGATTTGTTTCATTTTGAGGACTGTATAGATTTGTTTTTCATGTATTATAAAGAAAGTTGTGATTCTAATTTTTTTTTTAAATTCATTTTGATTTAAAGTAAAAATGTTAGTTCCTTATTTTTCTTAGGATATATGTGATTAGGTTAATTGGAGAATGTTACATAGGTATTTGAAATTATTATATTTGTATTTAATATTGTTTATTTCATAGATTTTGTTTTGTTTAGTTGAATTTTTTTTTTTTTTTTTTACTTAGAATTATTTTTTTTTTATTACAAATTAAGATCATTTATTATTAAAACATTTTTGTTCATTTATTTAAATTTTAAGTTAACGGCAATTAATTAAAATATTGTATAATATTTACAAAATTATTTTATTGAGGGAGTTAATATTTGTTTCATCATTTGTGTGTTAATAATATGAATTTGGGGAGATTCTCTTCATAATATAAACGATTTAAAGATTTATTTGTGTTATATTTTACTTATTATCTCCCGAGTTTTAATACTGTTGTATTATTTATAAATTTTCTTAGTTTATTATAGACAATTTTCTTTTAGATACATAAATTTTCCAAAACAAAGTTGGTTGTTTTATTTTATTTATTTGCGTTATTATGTTTATGTATCTATTTTGATTTTTTTTTTTTTTTCAATAATTGGTAAAAAGGCGAATTAAATATTATTAATTTTATATTTCCTATTTAATTTACATATTGTTTTTGTTTTTTTTAATATTTATTGATTTACAATGTCCGAATTGGTATTTTATTATTTATATGTTCATACACATATACATATATATTTCAAAGGAATAATCCATTTGTTTCACTTTAGGTTTTTCTTTAAATTTGTGAAAAATTTTCCATATTTTCTTAGGGTTGGTTTGTGTAACGTAGTTTAAAGTTTGGGCAATAAAACCATGTAGAAAGAACATTTTAAAGGATGCAGAATTCATAATAAATTTTGGAAGTTCAACCATTGTTTTATTTGTAAAAGGGATTTTGATCATTTGTTTATTTTTATGTTTAATTTGTAGAACCCATTTTAAAGTATGGAAAATTAGAGAAACGAGGGAGACGATGCGGACAAACAAGTAATTTAAAAGGAATATTTTGATACAGCTGTTCTTTACAGACTTATACTCTGCTGTGACTTCTTGTTCCTCAGTCTTACTCTTAGCTGGGAATCTTTGTTCCTCAGGCTTAACGGATGCTGGAAATTGTTGTAGTTTTTCAAGCTTAAGTTCTGCTGGGACTCTTTGTTCCGCAGGCGTACACTTAGCTGAAAGTTTTTCTTCCTCGGGCTTACAGTTTGCTGGGAGTTCTTGCTCATCAGGCTTACACTTTGCCGGAATTTTCTGTTTGTGCTCTATGACCTTGGACGTGTTGTTGCTAGAAGTCGGAGCATTTAAGAATATAAAAGTAGATGGAGGTGTTAGGATAGTATGGTCAGGAGTCTTTGTCGAATCATCAGATCCGGCCCGTAGACAAACGGATGCAAATGTTGACTGTTGGATGCGATCTTTGGCCAATACCTCCTCTATTTGGGGGGCCTCTAGATCGTCCTGCCTCTGATTTTTGTCCCTATTATCTCTAATGCCAATTTCATCCGTAGACGACACCTTGTAAGGTGAGGCATTTTCTACCTTCCTGTTTATATCATTAGCTTCTAATAACGATTGTTTAGATCTTTGGCTGTTTAATGTTCCTATATAAATTTGTGATTGCTGTACCCTACTCGTTTTGTTAATTACTCCACTTCTCAAAACGTTTGCGGTAGAAGTGGGCTGAGGTCTGAAATCATTTTTATTTCGTTTTGACTTGTGAAATGGGACAGTCTCCTACATTCTGCTTGGGAATGATTAAATTTGTTGCAATATGTGCATTGGAGGCGTTCAACCTCTGCTTTAATTTGGGAAATGGCATTACAACCATTTTCATTTCGACGACATGCCGCAGAAGTATGACCAGACCTATTGCACGATTGGCAAATTGCTGGTTGGCTATATTTGGAATTATAAGATAAATTAAGAAGGTTTCTATCGCCTAGTCGTGGGGCCTGCTCGAGAGCGTAATTTATTGCTGCTCTAAGACTTGGGGTACCTCGTGCTTTCACTAAGAGTTTTAAATGGGAATCCCTAAGACCATCTTCAAAAGTATGCAAGGCGAGCTTTTTATTTTCTTCGAGGATATATGTTCGCACCGCAGGATCGACAGTGCTTTCGAACGTGGCTTTGTTCAGCAGATGCAGGAGGTGTGCGAGTCTGTTTCCAAACTCCTTCACATCTTCCTTGCTATCTTGCTTGGCTTTCACCAGACTGTTTTGTGCCGCTGACCTTGAGGTGAGAATTTTAAATTCTCCCTTTAATTCGGAAGCAAGATCATTCCAGGTTGAAATGACCTTGTACCGGATGTGGTCGTATGCTGGCCCCTGTAGTCTGGTTTTCACCACGCTTAGGAAGAAAGCATGCTGACTGTCGTCCTGTGCCTGTGAAAAAATAATATCTTCGCAAGAAACAAAATTATCCAATTCGTCCGGGTTACCGTTAAACACCGGTACGAAATCCAAAATATCCTTTAACCCGATTGTGACCTTCATTTTTTCGCGCACTTCAAATATTCGATTCGGGTATTATTTTGGGCGAAATATTCCTTCGGAAAATTCATCCTGCCAAACACAAGTGTAACAAAGGCGAATAGTGAGAAGAGAGTTTTTCGAACTCAACTGAAGCGAAAATAGAAGAAGACTAAAGGGAAAAGAGTAGAAATGCTTTCAAACCCAAATATGTCGATATATATATACAGGAAATTTCGAAAATACTAAAGGTAAGGAGAAGATCTTTATTGACCCGAAGTAAAACAATCCTAATATCGAAGGATCCTGATAGATGGATAAGCAGAAGAGATCCTGTGAAGGAAGCCAAGGGCAAAAAGAGAGGACATTTTTATCGAGCCCAAAGTGAGAGGAGCCTGCAAGTGGAAAGATCCTGGATAGGGGAAAGTGATCCTAAGGAATTTTGATCTAAACAGATGAAAGGAAAAAGACCAACAGACAGATAAGGGTGAGCGCGCTAAAATCGAGAATTTCCTGTTAGAAAGTATGGAAAATATTCATCAAGTAAATTAAATCCTTAAGAAACTTATTTAATGAATGTAAATATGTGCATATGTATAGGTATATGTAAAAATGTAAGTAAAAATTGATTTTATAAGTGTAGGGTTTGTACTTTCTTATTCTCCCTTTGTATATTTAAATTTTTCTTGGGGTTTTTGTTATTATTGTAAACCATTCAAGTGATTACGTTAAAAAATGCTGTTTATAAAATAAAATTTTCAAAATTTGCTTTTCTTGATATCCCCTTTGATTAATTTTTCACAATTTAATTTGTTTGGTGATTTTCTATGCGTTCCTTTTTTGTTTTTATGAACTTTTTAAATGTGTATTGTGGGTTTTGTTTGTCCTCTTAAATTAACTAATACATTTTTATAGATAGAATGTATGTGCATACCTTGTACATTTTTGTGCCGGTGTTGCTGGCTGCTACAGCTGTATTGACTGCTCCTACTGGTGCGGTGTTGTTATATGGACATGAAATTTTTGTTGTTTATGATGTTGAGTATGTTGGAGTTGTCCCTGATCACCTTGTTGTTCCTTTTGCTAGTGTCTTGCTGGGAATAGTAGATTGGACAAATAGCCAGCTGTTCAGACTAAGACCTTTATCGGGTTTTGCTAGTTCCACATTTCACAGTCCCACTAGAGCTCCTGCCTATCGATTGCCAGAGTTTCCGTCTCCATTCGCATGTGTCGATATAGTTTGTGTTTGGTGTGTTTGCTTTTGGCCGCTGGACGTTGTTTTAAAAATTATATTTTTTTCACTATTAACTGTGATGTTTTTGTTTATGGGGTGTCGTTCTCGTTTTGTTGATAAGGGATTATGGTATAATCCCAGTTGATCTTTGCCTGGACGCCAATTGAGACTCTTCTTGGTAGGGGATTATTTGTCTCAGATCCAAACCGCTGCCGTCAGTCTTCTTTGTAGGGGATGAATGAATCAGTCCGATCCACTGCTCATTTATTTTTTATTTTATTGGTAGGGGATGTTGGGATCCCAAACCGCTGCCACCATTTTGTAGTCGTCCTCCTCTCAGGTAGCGTGTCTTCTTATCCTGAAAAGGACGTAAGATCTCTTAAAGACCGCTCCCGAGGGGACCCGTTGCGGTTGCCACCGTGCTTCCTCAAATCTCGAGGGAAGAGCAGCTACCGGTCGTCTAGTAGGAAGAATCGGCCAGGCCTAATAAAATGCTTTATATTTTATTTTAAATTTATTTTATTAATTTATTTTCTGGCGTCCTTACATCTAGAACGCCACTTGAGACTGAACTTCGAATCTGAAATTCATCACCCTTATAAAGAGAAACAAATCGAAATTTGTATCTCGAAAATACACAATTTCCTACAAAAATCCCGATTTTGGAATCCTGAGTGAGATGCTCAGTGTTTATTTAAGATAAGGATTCAGTTTCCTGAATTCCTTTGAAACTATTGTGCAGATGTGGATATGTAAATGAATTCGGGTTTTTGTTTGTTCACTTTGATGGATTTTACCAAATTGAGATAACGTATCTCTGGTTTTGGAATTTAGATGATGCCGTGGGGCGAATATAGAACAATAAACGAATATTAGATTCGTTTATTGGGAATTTGATTTTAATTTAAGATTTTGGATTTAATTATGCCGTGGAAGCAGCTAATAAGCGATAAACGAATGTTTGATTCGTTTATTGCGAATTTTGGTTTATGTTTGGGTTTTTTCGGGTTTTGATCGGATTTTGAGTTTTGTAGTAAAATAGCTGGGATTTGGATGTGGAAATGGAGGAAAAAAGGTGGTAGGGCTTTTCAGAGCACTACAGTTTTCTCAATTCGAATTGTTTTGTTGCAGTACTTATAGACCAAGAGAATTGCAATGCAAAGGAAGGACGGCCCAACCACACAGGCGTACATTGGGTTCCATAAGAACCTATGGCCTTAGGAAACTGTGAGTACCCTCTTAAACAAAAACCATATTTAATTGTGTGCAAACAAAAATTGGAACAATAATCAAGAAAAGATTACACAACAACAGTAGTCAAATGCAAAAAAGTAAAAACGACATGTCCAGAATCCTTGCTGTCCTCTTCCCGCAGTGTGATGAGGTATTGAGAGCGCAAGAGGAATGGAACGTCACTGGAAGAGAAATACCTCCTGTGACCACGGCCGGAAGTCTACAGCAGCTTCTTCACAACCTGCCTTCAAACAGGAAAATTTCTTAAACGATGGAAAAAACAGCTGCTTGAGCTTATACCAAAAGGAGTCAAGAATCCAGAAGCACCGTCATCCTATCGCCCGATGTGCATGCTGGACACAACAGGGAAATTGCTTGAGCTGAGGGGACATCGGGACTCTCTGAATGGCGGTATGAGTTCCGGGCAGGTAGATCAATCGGTAAGGCACTATCTGTGGTGTGCGACATCGCTCGCAATGCAATACCTGGAACACGATGGCTAGGTGGTACGAAAAAATATTACTCGGTGGTGACGTTAGATGTTAAAAATTCATTTAATTTGGTGAACTGTAATCGGATTCTAGAAGCGTTGGGCGAACTACAAGTCTCACCCTACTTGGTGCGTATACTAGCAAACTATCTCTCGGATAAAAGACTGCTCTATGACACAGATGAGGGACCACAGGAATATAACATTACAACGGGTGTATCTCAGGGGTCTGTGTTATGGTCCACTGTTATGGAATATAATGTATGATGGTGTGCTCAGAGTCAATGTACCAGAGGGGGTTAGAATCATTGGGTACGCAGATGAATTGGCGATAGTGGCCGTAGCTAAACATCTAGACGATCTGGAGAATATTTGCCCCCAAGCAATCCAGAGCATTAAATGCTGGATAGATATGGCCGGACTAAAACTAACTGAACACAAAACGGAGACGGTTTTAATAAGCAGCCTCAAGAAAGTTGAACACCTTGATTTGGAGATAGAAGGACAAATAATCAGATCCAGTCCCTATATTAAAATCTTAGTGTTATACTCGACAACAGGTTGAACTTCAAGGAACACCTGCAGAAAACGAATGAAAAACTTACATATGGACAGGAGCTGCACAGTGTAAGTCGTACATGAGAGGAGTGAACTCCGCACATCGGCTGGCATCACTAAGAGTATGCTGCGCATTCCGCAAGGTATCCGAAGATGCCATAAATGTTTCGGCCTGAATGACACCACTTGACATTGCAGCTAAAGAAAACGCTGCATTGCATGAGTTTTCCCAAGAGAATCTGTGGCGGTTCCGCCAAACCCCATTGTCTACTTACCGTAAAACCCCCATAACATTCAGCCAATTTCCTTACTTCACTAATGCAATCGCATTAGTACCTGAAAATGCTTCACGCGTCATATAGATCAAATCTATGATCTTAAAAAGTCCCTGCCAAAGAAAACTTACCTTTCATGCATTCTCTTCGCATACAATTTCCCGTAAGATTTCTATCTTTATGTTATCAGGCAGAACCCCCATTATTAGAACCCAATCTACATCAGTTTCTGCCAATGCAACAGCATTAGCACCTGTAAATGCTTCACGCATTATATAGATCAAATCTATAATCTTAAAGTCCCTGTAAAGAAAACTTACCTTTTCATGCATCCCTTCACATACAAATTTCCGCTTTACTCATCTGGAATTCCAAACCTATTCGGCACCTTCGGTACCAGACAAATTCCTGTAAACAAACTGATTCGGTTTGCATACAATGTATCCGTCATGACAGGGACCATAAATATTGCGCCGTCTATTTTCCCAGCCGCGCCATGTGTACAACAATGTTCCCTACATAGACATTGGCTGGCGGCTTACACCCAAGGGACCAAAGCAAATACGCATTCCGCGTCTCTTGGCATCAATTAAATCCTACAGCATAAGCAAATGCAAATAGGAATTCAATACCTACCCTTACTAGCGATGTCATAAACACCATTTCCCAGTAACCTAGCTAAAACTCATTAGCACATTTCCACATCGCATCGTCGTCTCTTTGTTTAGCCGCGACGCACATTTCCAACAAAGGTCCCATTAGCATCCGACGAGTTCGGTTTTATTTCATCATCATCATCATCATCATCATTATCATCGGCACTACAACCGGGAACTAGTCTTGGCCTTATTTAACAAGTCCTGAGGCTTGTTAAATTTTCCATAATGATTTGTTTTTTCCGGGCAAGGTCATTAGTGTTGCGCCAGAGCCTCCCCGACGGGGAATCGAACCCCGGTCTCCCACGTGACAGGCGGCTATACTAACCACTATACTATCGAGGAGCCCTCGGTTTTATTTGCTTTACCGAAATCGGATCCCATGAATGCACTTTAAGCCCTTTCTTTGTTCTAGGTTCGTTCTCATCCATGAAAGAACCATGCACTCATACTCGTACCACCATGATCACGATTAGCCAGTGAGCTCTGCACGAGCAAGATATCGCTGAGTCGTAGTATAACCATCAAGGCGGGCGGGTCGCCCGCTATCCACCGTACCGACGCTGGTACGGTGTGTAAACGATAGACGGAATTTGAGTCGAGTGGGCCGGTTGCGCGCACAGTAGCACATATAAAGTAAAAAGAATTGTTTGTTGTGAGTTATTGCTTAAAGTAATATATTGTAGCGAGCTTAGGGTTCGCTGGATTAATTATTTTGAATAAATAAGAGCCGTTAAATTGAATTTGAATTAATATAACACTTTATTAGTCCGTTAATAACAACCCTTACTTTTACTTCTTACTTCAGTGCTTACTGCTTACTTCTTACTTATCGATGGCCTCACTTTCTTACTTATTACTTTTCTCCATGACAAAAAAAAAAAAAAAAAAAATGGGTGGCGAGAGGGCCGACTTTAGCGAGACAAGGACAGATGTGTCCTTCATCTTGTCTCTGACTTCTGGTCATCTTGCGATAACATCCGTGAGGATGTTGGGCTCGGTCTCGCGATATCTGAAAAAAAAAATCGGGGGGTAGCCAGGGATAGTGTGGACAGTGTTAGTCCAAGTGTTCTCTAACTACTTTTATATAGGGATGGTGGGAAAGAAATCGTACAAGACCGGTAGGTCTTGGGTGCGGTAGTAAACGCAGATCACGTCTTTGGCGTCTGATAATGTGCGCTTTGGTCGGTGTGTATGTTTGTGTTTGTGCCGTCTTGTACTGTGCGTTCATGTGTGTGGTTTGTTAATAGTAGACCCTATGGGATGGATCCAGGAATTCTCTATTATAGAGGGGAATGTTGTAGGGAAGCGTGCTTTCTTCAGTTTTGTACTGAAGAAGAAATTGTGGGGGTTTGATCCGAAGAGATCGAGAGAGAGAAGCGTCAAGAACGCAAGAGTCCCGTACAAGTGGGTTCTCGCTGTTCTGAATGTTTTCGAGGAACTTGTATGCTAATTGAAGCAAGTACTCGTCGATAGGGATAACAGAGGCGCCTTCGTATAGGTGAGAGTTGGGGTAATGACGACCGTCAGGCCTTATAGATTGATTGGTGCATCTTCTGAGGAGTTCCTTTCGAAAACCCGAAGTCTTTCCATTAGAGCAGAGGATATGCATGACCATATGGGAAAGGCGTACGATATTCCAGATCGGATTAGCTGCTTATAGCAGAGAAGCTTAACTTTGGTGTCAACTCTGTTCCTCCACTTCAAGATGTTGTGCAGTTGCTTCGACCGACCGAGGCCCCTTTGGTGAATGTGGGTCACAAGTTTGAAGAAATTCATTTTTGGGGTATAAGTGACCCCAAGATATTTCATCCTGTCCTGTGGTCTAATCGTAGTATCTCCCATTTTTATTCGAATATTCTGTGAATATCGAGAAGCAGGTTGGGAGTGTATACTACTCAGAATTATAGCTACTGCTTTGGATGGATTAAGTCGAATTTTCCATCGACGGTAATACTGATACAGTTCGTCCAAGTGACGGTTGAGTCGATTTGTTGCGAGATTAGGGCCTTTGGTTGACGTGTACACCAGGACGTGATCCGCGTAGCATATCTGGTTTACTCTCCCGTCCACATGGCGGGGAATATCGGAGGTGTAAATATTGAATAAGATGGGGCCTAGAATGGTACGCCTGCAGCGGCGTGAAAAGTTCGGGAAAGCTTTCCAGTCACTCTAACTTGGAAGGTTCTGTTTCGAACGAACTGGTAGATGAGACTACATAGCGTTATACAGAGGCCAGTATTCAATAATTTAAAAGCGAGACCTTCGATCCAAGTCGTGTCAAATGCTTTTTCAATGTCCAGGCTCAACGCAACGGTGGGTTTCTTATTAAAGAGCCGCACGCAGACGTAGTTTTGGAATATGTTGAGAGCCATAGTGGTGCTGTGCGCTCTTCGAATTCCAAATTGGAAATCAGGTATTAGGTGCCTGGCACTGACAAAGTTATTAAGTTTCTCGTATATGAATTTCTCATATATTTTGCTGATGCAAGTGAGAAGCGAGATAGGGCGGAAGCTTGGGGGTAATACGTTGGTTTCCCAACTTTTGCTATTGGACAGACAACAGCATGCTTCCAAGCTTGGGGAATGTACCCGATGTTGTAGGCATGCTTGAACAGAATGGAGAGCTTTATAAAGAAGAAAGCAGAAAGCCTTCGCAACGAGTGGTATGTCATGTTGTCGATACCGGGTGACTTCTTAGGGTACCGAGATTTAACCAGGCTCTGTAGGGTATTTGGTGTGATGAAACCGTGACCATTATCACGTGTGTCATCGAAGTATGCACTGTTAGTTGGGTTAAAGAAACCAATTGGCTCGTTGAAGTCGTCCAACTTACTGTGGACCTCTGAACCAATGATCGCATTAGTATCCGGGTCGCCATCTTGGAGAGTAAGTTTGTGATTGTTTTCGAAGGTCCTCCAATGATATTTGCTTTATTGGTGTCGTTATTAACAACAACATCATTGTGCACGATTGGCCCAGTGATACGGGAAGCGCCACATATCTTTTTAACATTTTTATAAACGTCCTGGTCCATCTGAATACCCTTCAGTTTGTCTTCCAATTGTCGGGTACGATTGTTTTGGATTCTCTGTTTTATCAGTGTACCAATATTGTGAATAATGGATCGCAATAATGACTCCCTTTGCGTGAAGCGGTGACGATATCTCATTCTGCAGAGCTTTTTACGCTCCCGGATGAGACGAAGAGTGATGTCGTCATGGGGAATCTGATAAGTTTTTCAAGTTTGTACTTCGGGACATGAGTCTCCGAAGTTTCAACTAGAATCTCGTGAAGTCGTTTTGCAGCGTCGTTTATTTCAGTCGTCTTTAGGTTCCTGTCAGTGGGAAGAGAGAATTGGTGGATTTTATCGTTCAATGTAATATTGAAGTTGTCCCAATTTGTCCGCCCATAATCGGGTATTTATCTGACATGAGCCCGGGATGCTCGATAGCCACGAATGTATGTGGTCACAGCGTTGTGGTCAGATACACCCACTGAAACTTGAGGAGGAGTGATTTGTGGAAGTAAGGCTTTGGACACGAAAATATGTCCAGAATTGAGTTACCTCGAGTACCAACCGTAGGTGCGACTATTTCGAAGTTGAGGGCATATGTGCTTTCAGTGTACCTACTTCTCTCCATGATCTCTGTGCGATGTATTTATACCGTTTCCCCACATTCTGATTCGGTGTTTCGTTTCCGTCCGTTCCATAGCATTGAATGTTCTATTGTTCGTAGTACGAGGATTGCCTCTTATGTTTCGGGATTTGGCAACCCTAGTGTTGCAATCCGGCAATTGACAGCTCTGTCGTAAAGTTGGACATATTTGAGGTTATACGCACTTATAACGTTTTGACATACGAGCGCTATTTGTGTTGTTTACAGTAATCATATCGGCCCAAAAATGGAATTAAATCGTCAACATTTTCGTGCGATTATTTTTTACAACTTTCGGCGTGGATTAACTCAGCAACAGTGCATGGATGAACTTAATTCAATTTTCGGCGATGAAGCTCCATCAAGGACCAGTGTTTATGGATGGCATGGTGAATTCAATCGTGGTCATAGTTCACTCCAAGATGAATTTCGTGAAGGTCGTCCAAAATCAGTTGTTGTTCCGAAAACCATTGATGCTGTGCGCGAACTGATATTGGAAGATCGTCATGTGACCTATCGTGAGATTGAGACAACCTTAGGCGTTAGTGGGACCAGCATACATTCAATATTGCATAAACATTTGACCGTCAAAAGAATTTGTTCGCGTTGGATCCCACACAATTTGTCAATCGCCCAAAAAAAGGCTCGTGTCATTTGGTCGAAAGAAATGCTCAAAAAATACGGTCGCAGTGCTTCGAAACACGTCTATGACATCGAGACAGGTGATGAATCGTGGATTTACGCGTATGAGTCCGAAAGTAAACAGCAGTCGGCTGTTAGGGTGTTTTAAGATGAGCCAAATCCAACAAAAGTTGTTCGCGCACGAAGCACTTCCAAGCAAATGGTCGCCTGTTTTTTCGGAAAAACTGGACATTTCGCAACCGTACCACTAGAACAACGCAGAACAGCCAATTCTGAGTGGTACTCAATCATTTGTTTGCCAGTTGTCTTCCAAGAAATCAGGAAAACCAACCGCCGAAGACGGATCCCTCTTCACCACGACAATGCGAGCTCTCACACATCGGCTGCGACAACTGCATTTTTGAGCACCCAAAACATCGATTTGATGGGTCATCCGCCGTATAGTCCTGACTTGGCACCGAATGACTTCTTTTTATTCCCGTACGTAAAAAACAAACTGAGAGGTCAACGTTTTTCGACACCTGAAGAAGCGGTTGCTGCATTCAGAATGCATGTGTTGGAGATACCTCAATCAGAATGGCAAAAGTGCTTCGACAATTGGTTCAAACGCATGCAAAAATGTATAGATCTTCATGGGGAATATTTTGAAAAACAATAAAGTGATTTTCGATGATCAATATTTGTTTTTGTTCTCTAATCCCGAAATATAAAAGGCAACCCTCGTGTTTCATAGTTATAAACTTTCAATCAAAGAGAATAAAACATTAACGTACACGAACCTTGAGTTTCTGTTACCGTGCCGCAGCTTCCCCGGGTGTTCCAATATTCTGTCATTGTTTCCGGTGATCGTGTTTTATATTCGGCGGTATTTGTGATTGTGGAGTTCCCATGAGCTCTCAACCCTAAGAGGATGGCAACGAAGGTGGGATTCTTCCACCAAAGCAAGATGTTGTTATACCATCGTGAAGTAATTATTATGGAAATATACATTGGTGGCGCCCATGCATTTGGTAATGTTTATCGACTTTTAATCATCATTTTGATGAAAATCTATTATTATTATTATTATTATTTTTCGGCTAATGATGAAAATCTAGTTAATCTATATAATAGGAAACCATGCAACGTCTCAAAGAACACTTGGATATTTTCACACATGTGTACAAGTAGCAAAGTCAACCAGCAACCAATCAAATTGCCTATTATAAATAAATCATAACTGGCCAGTGGTTTAGGGCTTTCGATTCTAGTTAACTTGTTTACCCGTTTCAAGAACCAAGTCCCAGCTGCTTATAATGCTAATTTAAAAAATATCAATGCACATATTGAGTTATCCTCACTCAATCATTATAAGACAATAGCCATCTATAAACGGGTTGTCATGTCACAAAGACTTTCTACATGGTGGTTAACTATTCCAGTCAATTGGACAATGGCGAAACGAGGTTCATACCTGAGTCACTTTTTTAAATTGGCAGCTACAACATACAACATTCTACATTATTAATCTTCAATATTGAAATGCGGCGCAATTTGACGAAGTTATCGGTTCTATATGGTTAAAGTTGAAGGACATTTATGGCAGAATGTCAACCCAACTACTGCCACGCACGGTTTCCCACGGCTCTAGGCATAAGCTCTAAATATTATGAATAAATAGAAAAGACATAATCGGAAGTCTTTCAATTGGAGTATAGACAGGCAATATGGCAGTTGTGAAAAATTTTCGAGGTTTGTTCATTGCAACTCAGCGAGTCATATTCGAAGGCGAACACCCAAAGGAAGTCGCATTCATTTTAAGTGAATTTGTATTTCGGTAAGATTTGATTACGAATAAATGTTATGTGGTCCGTTGAAATCAATGCGGACAAAAGGAACGACTAGATTGAGGATTGAAGGAGCAATTTTCTGAAAGCAATCGACAAAACTTATAATGCGAGATATTTTTCAAATTTCTGAGCGGAAGTATACGAGAGAGAAATTTACTTTAAGTTCCTGTTCAATATACACTACTGATTGAACAGGCTGTACTAAATTAACGTAAAAGTTTCAAAGTAAAGATCGAAAACAGAATCAGAGGTAGGGTTGTTATTCCGGTGAAAAATTGAGGTTTTCATAATAAAAATACAAATTCTTAATATAGTTTCCCTTTAGTTCAATACATTTCGTCAATATTTGGATGCTGGCATGAGATGTTATTTTGAGATCTTCAAATAGTTCATTTAGTGTTGCTATCGCTTCATCGTTTAACCCATAACGTTTTTCAGCCAAACATTTCTTAACATTTGAGAACAAATGAGTGTCGGTGAAAACTAAATCTAACGAATAGACTGTATCTTCCAATCACTTAAACATTAAACACTTCAGTTTACCTATTGCCAAAGAGCTTTTGTAAAATGGTGCATCGTGCTACGGAAAAACAGCTTTTTGTTTAGCTAGTTAAGATAGGTCCGTATTACTTGACTAAGCCTTTAGTATCAACTATCAAAAAGGTAGGGTTGACGGGCTACTCGGGTGGTTGGTGCGGTGCTGAGAGGAGGGCTGAACGCTTGGAAAACAAGATGGCCCTGCTTGCTTCGGGAGGCGCGGTGGTTAGATAGTGGTACTGTCGTGTTGACGAGTTCCTGGGTCATGGCTGGGCTTGGGGCGGGAATGAGAGTGGATCTGGTTGTTACCGCGGGTGATGCTGGCAGGAGCAAGGGGGTGCGGTGGGGTCCACTGTCCTGTTTTGGGTCGGATCGACCAACATGTTGTGTCATCCGAGTAGGTCGGGGCCGATCGGGGGTTCGCTCGCATCCGCAGTGACGAAGTGCCGTGTGCGGGATGGAGGAGATTCAAGTCCAGTGTCAGTGTTTTTCGTTCATACATTTGTATGGAGAATTGTTTGCCGCTGACAATTGTGAGGGGCCGGGCACGCGGTTGCCCGGGTCAACGATCGTCGGAGAACCGATATATCGGCACCGGTGTCGACGACGGAACACGATATACGATCTCTGCGTCCTCGATCGTTGGGCAACTTATGAGGAGGTGCCGACTGGTAGCGCTTGCGTGGCGGTAGGCGACTAGTTTGGAGGCGGCTCCTGTTGGGTGGTTGGTTGTGTCCAACTGCAGGGCGCCCTACCGTTTATGGCACGCGCTCCGAAGCTATTGAATGATGCACCTGGTGCGAGTGGCGGCGTAGTTTGGCTTGTTTTGCCAAATGGAATAGCCGCTTGGATTGGTCCGAGGTACAGCTGGGTAGGACCCTAAGAAATGCGGCCCAATTTGGTCGTCATGCATTTCCGGGCCCGCTACTGAACGTGAATGTGTTAGGTAGTAGGGTGTGGCCCCAGGCCGGAGGTATTGGTTTGCTTAGCCAATCATTGTTGCCGAGACGCTTGGGAGACGTTAAGGGTACATTCTCATCAGTTGGGTCAAATTTTGGTCAACTTTTTTTTTGTGGAATTCGATAGCTATAACTGTCTAGAATATCACGTTACAAGGAAAAATTCGTAACGGTTAAAAAGTTATTAGCCTCGAGCCGACTGAGTCAAAGCAGGTAGCGAGTACACTTAAAACTTTAAACGCGTTTTCTGGAAAACAACGTTTTTTCGTTTTGTTTTTGTTGCGGATTCGCAATTATATGCAGCGGGGAGAATCTAGTACGTCCATCGTCGAGTACTCTTGTGGGGGAGGGGGTAGATGTCGGCAGGGACATGGATTCACTACACTCCCACCAACGATTGCGTAGCCGGGGATTGCCCACCAAACCAAGAGGAGAAAAAAAACTCGCCGATGTTGTCAGTCATCCGCAAATAGTTTTATTGCTTTATCGCCACTTGTGGATAGGTAAAGATTGTCTATATGTTACATACTAAAAATACGCCACACACGAATTTCTTTTGATTCCCTCTTATACGTTTATTTGTCGGTTAATTCCCCCTTTTTGTCTAGGATTATTTTAGTGCCGCGTTTCACTTAACCACGTCTCCAAGAGCGTTTAACTTTAGTTCGACTTCCGAAGCGAAATTTCGCGGATTGATTCCGATTAACCGCGAACGGGGACACTATGCGACTTTCGGCACCTGGTGGTTGCGGCTCGACCTTTGTGTTCTGGCCCCGGTGCGGTTGGAAGAAGAGTGTTAGTGTTAGCGGAAGAGTTGCTATGCCTGCATAGGAATAGTTCCAGCGAATCCTTGCCGTATAAGCTAAGTTGGATTCGTTGGTTGTGTATACCGGGAAACTGCAATTGCTTGGGTGCAAGCAAGGGATATCGTTTAGATAGAATTTTGACCGAAGTCGTTTCGGGGAAATGTATGCGGCTTGGTATAATTGTTAATGTTCCGTTGTGGATTTGAATATGCGTTCGTTACGCCATATGAATTTCGGGGAAGTTAAGATTGCTTGGTCACAAAGGGTAAATATGAATTAGGTAAGGAATTGACCGAAGCAATTTTGGTAAAATGTATGTGGGGTGATGTAATTGAGGGAAATGATTAATATTCCGTTGTAAATTGGAATATGCATTTATTTCAGCTTGGGAAATGGGTTCCTGGTAAGTATGGGGTGTATACAAATGCAGATTTTGCATGGGGAGTTGGGTTGAAGTGACGCGCTGTTAGCAGTCAAGAATGGTTGGCATTGTGGGTTGGTTCTCCATCTGGTATAGAGAACCCCCACACTCTCCCCGACAACCATATTCACCACACCTGCCAGTAACACGATGACAGTGCATCAACAACTGTTTTTTGTCTTGTCAATCGTTTTTTCTCGATCGCCTGCATGTGGTTTTAATTGTAAATTCAAAGATTTTAATTGATGCTTATATCGCACACTTTAGTAGTTATATTGTCAACAATTCTGCGACAAGTGTATACCCGTCAAACAAGAAGGCAACCAATTACAGCATTTATACGAAATCAGCGCTATTGGCAGATTGGAACTTGTACAGCTGTATACATCGTCAGAGCATGAACAAAGAAAATTGGTGATCAATTAGTGGAGTACGGACTTTTGTTAACAACTATTTTGTGATTTTGGGTTGATCAGTTACTCGATTAAAAAAGCTACCATTTTGGATAAATTACATTGCGTTTTTCTTGCAAGGAAACCAAAGGACAGCTGCAAAGATTTGCATCTGCCTCACGTGACCAGGTAAATTGTTCCTGGATTAAAAACAAAAGAATTCTACTCTAACGTCATCGTTGTTTTCTGGGATACCTCATCTTGAGTATCTTGGCTGGACTAAACCCCCCTTATTATCATCGACATCATTTGCTGGCTCATCAGGATTCAAGTCGCAGATTTGTCACCAGTAGACGAGGTTGGATTTGTGCTTCATATTCGTGGTCAACAACGGCTTGGTTTGCACAGTTTTTAAATACATGTTTTCCCCGACTTACGACCGAGATAGGTTCCTGGTCATCGGTCGTAAGTCGATTAAGTCGCAAGTCGAATTTCATATTGAAAAAAATTCCGACTTAGCTAATGTAATGTATTATTTTGTTGGTTTATTCTTACGAAGTGCAAAAAGTAATCAACATAAAATTTATTTTTCCTAGTAACTGGAATTCATTGGCAAAGGATATGGCGCCTAAAATCGAAGTGACTAATACAACGACTGCCCTATGGTGTTCTAGGTTTCAGATTTAGTTTTCAGAATAAAGTCATAAAATTAAGATTGTGTGTGTATGAATGTGAGATTGATTTTGAGACCATGGTGTCAATTCGTGCACTTGAGAGAGTTCTCGTTTGGTCTGGTTTTTGCCGAGAACAGGCGTGCCTTCCTCGTGCTAGTAGAGTCAAGTTATTTGAATATAAGAATGTGTTAAAAGTACATGAAATTGTTTATTATTTTATCCCATAACTCCCATAGGTGGTCCACTTTTCTTGGAAATGCCTGTGCTCAGCCGCAACCTTTCGTTTTTTTGTTTGCTTTTCCGACATGCTAGTATGGGTTAAAAATTTGAAAGTTAAAAAAAAAGTAATAAAACAAAGTTTTTAATGAAAAAACTCTAATATTACCTTTTTACAATAATATTGCACTCACGCCTTTCAAGAATCACCAGTCTGACTGATTGTGTGACAGAAGCAAACACAAACCAGCACACAACTCGCAGACAAGTAAGTAACTCGTCACAAAAAATTGCTTCTGTTTAGCATGTACTACCATTTATTATAATTAAGTTTTTTACGCCCGGTGCATTTACCGGACACGAGCGATGACAAATAAAGCAAATACACGAAATGTTTATTTTTCACAATTCCTTTTATTGGATATGTTTAATAAACCGACAAGATTCAATATTCGAATAATTTAATTTACCGAGAGCAAACGAAAGGATAAACACAGATTTGTAAACTCAAACAACGAACTCTCAAACGACGACGAACGAAAACTGGCAGTAACGAAAACAAACAGTGCTGCCAAACGTGCAGATAATAACAAAACTATAACGAATTAATAGTTAATAATAAAAATATGATATTTAAGAACAAAGAATGGGAGAAAGTCGATAAAATAAATTCAATTTTAGAAAGGGCCGCATAAACATGTTTAACGGGCCGCGTTTTGCTCATCCCTGGTTTAGAATATTAGTAATTTCTTTCTAGGGTAGAAATTGAACACCTGCGAGTTTATAAAGGAATGTGGTAAAGTTTCTATATTAACATACAATGGAAAGTTTTGTCCACAAAATATAATTTTTTGGGATGGGATTTTGTTGTTGGCGCAAGACTAATGACCTTGCCCGGAAAATAACAAATCATTATGGAAAGTTTTACAAGCCACAGCACTTGCTAAATAAGGCCAAGGCCGATACCCGGTTGTAGTGCCGATGATGGTGATGGTGATGATGATTTTATGTTCAAGGGACGATATGATAACAAATGTATCTATTTAATGTGATTGAATGTGCTGTGTATGAATGAGGAATCGAATTAACGACCGATTTTAATGATTTAAAATGGAGTAATAATTATCACATGTTAATTATGTAATAGTCTGAATGCAAATAAAACCAAATGTTGATCGTGTGAATTGCGCTGCATGGTCGCAGATGACTCTGGCTTGCATGACCATGAAACGGCTTGACGAGTATCACAGCCGTTTGACAGCATCTTGCACCAAAGTTAGTTGGTGATATAAGGTTAGATCATGATTGTTTGTGTTAAGTGAGGACATGCGGCGGCAAATTTGTGTGAACAAACACTGCATGACCATCCCCAGCAACCGCACATAAAACGGAAAAGCACGAGGGTAAGCCGCTGGCTATACCAACGGAGAACTGTTATGTTGCTTGATCGATTTTCATCCACCGGAAGATTGGTAATTTGCCAAGCAAACCAACCCTCTGGTGGTAATCGAACACATTCCGAAAACAAAACTTCTACTATATCAGACCATTATTAGACCAATTATAACTTACGGGTTCCCTATATGGTGTACAATTTCGCCAACGCAAAGCGTCTAGAGATCTTCGAAACGGTTCTAGACCATGTGCTGGTATGCACTATAAACCCCACAACAAAAGTTGCTTTAACAGGGAAGGCTACATGAGGGCTAAAGTTGCCCAATAGGGGACTACATCGTCAGAGCGATGGTAACAGGAATTGCAAAGAGGTCCAATAATGCAAACAATGATATCAAAAACCTACTCGACAACGACATCTCCTTACCCAATTTCAAAGAAGCAACCAAGTAATCCCCGGCCAAAACAGGGGCTAAGGTGCGTCCCGGGGAACCGTTCAATTAGATGTTATGCGTCTATTTTACGAAGAACAATTTATAAAATTACTTTAACCAAAACAATTAATATCAACACATCCTAAAAATGGAGATATGCATGCACTTAAGGGGACATTCCGGTGTGTTCGGTTCAAAAAATCAATTTATTTTTTTTGCTTAATCTATGGTTTTATCCTTCAAAAATAATATGTTAAAGTTTGGAAACGAAACCTTAGACGGTTCCAAAGTTATAGGTCATTAAAGCGTCGGGTCTCCCGCGGATACAAATTCGTATCATAGGTGGCAACTACCGTGTATTTAGAAAGATGCAGACTATCCATTTATGGGCATTAATTTGCTTCGCTGTTGGCTTGGGCCAACTGCCTCTTCTTTGAATATGTCGCAGTCTTGTGCGACTGAACAACATCTTCATAAGCGGTAATGGATAGTCGCTCCTGTGTATGTTGTTTTTACATTCGGGCGTACTGCGGGTGACCTGCGATTGCCTGAGTTTTAGTTAGTTTCATATATATGAAACTAACTTGCCCGTTACATGGTGCTGGTGGTTTTTTCTTGTTTGGTTTCTATGGAAGATGTTCCTACCGGTGACGTCGCGGGGTAGGTATTTTTGATGTTTCTTTGTTTCTTTTTCATGAGGAGGAAAAAGTATTTAGTGTAAACGTGGTCTCAGAGCGTGCAGTGCTCGCGTTTAGGCGTCCGTTTCATACGTTTTCCAACGGTAAATTTTTCTAACATAATGTTTAAAAATGTTAAAGGTTCGCGTAAGTCAGGGGTGCGTCCAGGGAGTCGATATAAAAAACGAAAAGAATTTATGGGAACTGTAAATGGACTGGAAACGGAGTATGCGACTACATCGGCACAAAATTTGGCTACATCGCCTGACTTTGCTCCAACGGTCACAGTGACGGCAGCATACGTGATGTTACTTTTTTTTCAGTTTTTTCCGAACTTTCAAACATTATAAATTGTAAAAACGGTGACGGTTCGATAAACTTTTCCAAAAAATCTGAGAAAGGCCTAGGATTCAAACTGGTCGTCGAATGCAACTGTGGTGAGAGGGTCATCGAGTCCGGTCCACGAATCGCCAACAAAGCTTACGAAATTAATCGTAGAATAGTGTTCATAATGCGCATCTTGGGTGTCGGGTTAAATGGACTACATTGTTTCACTTCACTGATGGATATTGACGAATTTACGAAACACATCCAATACGCTGTTCTCGATAATGCACACACCGCTTGTATCGGCGTTTTTTCTTCCGTGATAAAAAAAAGCTAGCAAAGAAGAAAAAGAATAAACTGATGAAAGTGAAGATACAAAATTTACTGCTTCTGGAGATGGTAGTTGGAGCAAAAGGGGTCATACTGCAAATTATGGCGTTATGACAAACAAAGTTCTCGATCTTACTGTGTTATTGCCAAGGCTGCAACCTTATGAAAACAAAGAAAGGCACCCCTGAATATGATACTTGGTGGGATGAGCACGAACCAGTTTGCACATTGGATCACAATGGAAGTTCGGATAAAATGGAGCCTGACGGAATGTTAGAGATGTTCGAGTACGCTTTTGATCTGCACGGCCGCATTTACTAAAGGTACGTTGGAGACGGGTATGTAAAAATAATGAATGCGTTGCAGAAATCATTTCCAAATGTTGTGAAGGCCGAGTGTATCAATCACGTGGGAAATCGAGTCGGTTCGCAATTACGCGGTGTCATAAAAAAATAAAAAAATAAACAGACCAATTAGGAGGAACTGGTCCTGGCAAACTTACAGGTTACTGAGCGACTCGACAAAATTTACAAACGTAGTCGAAAGATGAATAAAATGTTTAAGAAAAAATTGTTGTTATATCTTTACTACCTTCTCTTAAAAAAAATCATGAAAATAACCTATTTTTTGACCCGACAAACCGGCATGTCCCCTTAATATGCGAGATGTCATTAAGATTGTATATAACTTTAAATAATTATTAGTTATTAGTTGTATTATAATTATAAAGTTGGATATAAGATGTTCGACAGCGTAAGAAGAGAGAAACCACCCCAGGATTAAAAAAGAAGAAAACAAAATAATTAATAACAGAAAAAAGGGTGAGGGTTAAAGTTGTTACCAACGTATGGCACAGGATTCACTTAGTCCCCAACGATGTTGCTGCTCGAAATGATCGTCAGGAAATCCACGAGAAGAGATTAAATAAATGAAACTCACCGGAGGTTCTGTGGGGCTTTTCAGGGCCCGAAGAGCCATACATCATTCGATCCCCACTATTCTAGGCGAACCGACTCACCTCTAAGTCGAACTTCAGCAAGGTTGCGTAACCTTGCTACGGCATTTACCGCCAGCCAAATCGCTGGAATTAATACAGTTACCCAATCGGATAACTGTCACGAATATCTGTTAGGCAGCTTACCTATTCTGTGGGGGGTTTTCCTTCCAAACCCCTTTTTCTCCATCACCATCCCTGAAAACATTAAGTCCACGGCAAAGCTTATCACTTAGCCGTGGCATCGAAAATTCATCCTCGGGCAGGCATTGATATCTGGAAAACATTAAGTCCACGGCAAAGCTTATCACTTAGCCGTGGCATCGAAAATTCATCCTCGGGCAGGCATTGATATCTGGAAAACATTAAGTCCACGGCAAAGTTTATCACTTAGCCGTGGCATCGAAAATCCATCCTCGGGCAGCCATTGATATCTGAAAAACATTAAGTCCACGACAAAGATTATCACATTGCCGTGGCATTTGAAATCTCATCCTCAGGCATGCACTCTACCCAGGGCATCTCGTTCCCATAGCCTTATGCTATGGAAACAACATCAACAAAGAGTTCTTTGATTACTCGTTGTCTTGTTTGCCCATGGCACCCCTAGCATGCGGCTATTAGGTCCCATTGGTTGCCACCGCCGACAAGGTTTCGGCTGAGGCAAACCAAACATTTCCCTAATTACCAGCAATAGCTGGTTTCCTATTATCGGTCCCCACCGATCAGGGACCGCAAACAAGCAACGAATTGGATGCAGCCAGCAAGTGTTACTTTTAACATCTGGCAATGGCTGCACCCTATAGTCGTTGCAATATCTAAACATCGCATTTGCACCACAGAGTGTTATGAATATACAATTCCCTATTAACGGCCGCCACCCGTCGGCGGACCAAAGGAAATTCACACCATCAACCTAAATGTTGATTTATGGCCTCCCATAGGATGACCAGATCTTCGGTCGTGTTGTTTTCACTCGAGATGTTTCTGGTTGCCGGCATGTATAGCACAATCCATTGTGTACACAGCCGCAGGTCATTCATTGTTTGCATTCGTGGAAGATGCAGTCGCGATGCTGGCATCCATCCTCGGTCGCCGGACGATCGTATGCGAGGCATACACACACATGCATAATGTATGCCTATTCCCCGGTCCAATCACGATTAACTACCTCGAGTTAATCGTGCAGCTCCTCCCCTTTTGCGGTTTTCTTTGGGTGTCCCTTTTCTTTTGTGGGCATTAAATATCGAGTCTGATTTCATCCCCTTAAGTGTGCACATGCACTATACGAGTCTTGTTAGGATCGGTAAAAATGTATACGATGTTGAGTTCGTAATTAAGTACCGCTTTTAGTCTTGTGCGTGTTTCTATTTGGTGTCGAGTTAGTAATTGAGTATCGTCTGGATTTTTGTGCAAGCCACTAAATATAACTTCATATCCGTCGTGAAAGTGTAAAATCAAATAAGCTAAACGCAGCTTCCACATTATTAACGCTAATATGTACCGCTAGTTCTAATAAAAAGAACGTTTTATCATAAAAAGACACTGTGCTAAGGAGTAACAAATAATACTTGGCCACCATCAAGTTAACATTAATAAAGAGAACGTTTTATCATAAAAAGACACTGTGCTAAGAAGTAACAAATTATACGTTCCCGCCAACAAGTGAACATAAATAAAAGACGTTTTATAAATAGAATAAACCATCTTGTTTCATTCCATCAACTCCGCCAGGGTGAACAGTGTTTAGTCCTAACATCGGTGGTGTTTTTTTTATTTCTACTACTTTCTCTTGTGTTTGGTGTTTCGTCAGCTTTTAATCCGTGGGTGCTTTGCTGAAACCGCGCCCGTGTAGGTGCCCTAGCCAAAACCACCCCACAGTTCCTTTATAGATAACGTTTTTTATTATGTTTTAATTGGAATCTACTTTAATTATAATGCACAATTTAATAGGAACTTTAGTTTTGAATGTACATCAAAATCTAGCAACACATAAAACCACAGGTTTTTATCAATTCTTTCACCAACTTTACGAAAGTACTTTCGACATTGAATTTGAATCAAGAAGTAAAATAACAATTACTTAGTTAACTCTCGAAATATCCATGTGAGAGCGATATTCACCAGCCAAAACTTTATTGCGAACTTCCTACTCAAAAAGTTTGAGCTAATTATAACAGCGTTCTCGAACACTTTGATGGTTGAGATGCGACTGATTTAATAATAACTTTTTTTAACCGAGCGGCGTGAGACAGTACTGCGAAGGAGAGGAGAACCTAGTTGGTGCTATTCACCTGCAAAAAGAGGATCATTGATCCCAAGCGAATGGCTGATCTGGGAAAAGTCAATAGGACGCCGCATCGGCTAGGGAAATAATACCGTGGGAAAAACTCTATGGAATGTTGGTAAATACCCAAGCCAATGGATGATGATGCAACCGCGTCGTTTGGTTTGACTTGGTTGTTGCTAACCAATACGAATAGAATTTCCGGTGGAAATCCCATGGTTAGAGCAATAGTGTTGCCGTTTGGTGAAGATAGTAGCTAAACTCAATTATGCATTATCTGCATAGAATAATGAGTTCAGCTATGCGTCCCTGGGGAAAACATGTTATTTCAGGTGAATAGCATATAAGGGAAATGGGTATGTATGACGCGCTGAAAGCCGTCCAATTAAGGCGGAAATTGTGGTTGGGATTGTGGATTGATTCTCATGTAGAATAGAGAAACCGCACAGTACTCCCCCGCCAGTGACGTACTCACGAAATAATGGTAGGGCGGAAGGAGTAGTTTGATGGGTGTCGGAAGGAAGTTAGGTGCTTGATGGGTTGGAAGGATTCGGCTGCCTAAGGAGACGTGCTCGGCTTCGGGTGAGTGGAGGTTGAGGTGGGTGGTCCTTTGTGAATGTTTTCAAGAGCAGCCACAGGGGTTCTTTAGATAAGTAACGGTGGGGGGCGGCGGAACCGCCACAGTATAACACTTCAGGCCGCACAGTGTCGAAAGTTCTTTCCAAGTCAATCGAATTTGTAGTTGTGCATTGGTTCTTGGATTTATTCCGTCGTAGGTCACACAACAGTTTAACAGCGGCATGTGCGGTTTTGTGCCCCTCCTTAAAATTAAACTTGTTATAGAATATTGCTATTGTCATCAGGTTATTTTCACAGAGCTTTATTGCGACCCTATCGAATAGTCCTCTA
Organism: Microdon myrmicae; assembly: GCA_963931805.1. NCBI lineage: Eukaryota > Metazoa > Arthropoda > Insecta > Diptera > Syrphidae > Microdon > Microdon myrmicae. The sequence continues at coordinate 126,116,085 of OZ007496.1, forward strand.
ATATTCGGTATTCGCCGGTGAATGAGGCGAGTAAGGCAGCTGGGGGTATGTTTGATAGGTCATTCGATGCTACTCATACCTTAACAGGTCAACCCCAGTATTGTATATGTGTACGCAGTGGTACACACAGCAACCCCAGACAGTGACGTCTGCAACCTTGCTCCAACTACATTTGTTTTCCATAACAGGCTGGCGGTGACCAGTTCCACCACAGCCATTATGCTCCAAGGCACTCGGTTGGTGCACCCTTTAGCTGCGCGTATGGCTTGCAGCTGTTGTAACGAAAAGGAGCCTGTGGCGGTTTGTAGTTGTGCATCACCATGGACGCGAGTTCAATACAAACACCACCTACTACACGCTGCGAAAATTGTCTATCCAAAAACCAAACACCAGATAAAAGGACGAATAAAAGGCTCCGAGTGATTTTGACATTAACGTTCTCTCTATTCAAAGTAATTTTCACAACTACTTTTTGGGTTTCGTTAGCTAGTCTTTCACATAACATTTTATCCACTAGTCAATCGTACTAATCACATTCGCACATAATTGTCATTGCCCGTCGTTTATTTACTACGTTTGAAGGTTTGATTCGATTGTTATTTCTAGATTGTTAAGTTAAAAAAAACACGTTTGTTGTTTTGGGAGTTTTGACCGATTTACTTAAAACCCAGACTCACACGACTTTTGATGCTTCGCCACAGACTCCTGATTATCGGCTCGACGCGTGGGATTGATTGCGCTATTCAAATCTAACTTACGTCACGTCATCGGTACGTGTGCGCGGTTCGAAGGTTACTCTCTGACTCTGTGACGATTCTAGATGTCGTTTCGCGCGGATATCACTATTCGAGATGCATACAAACAGGAAGAGAGCCTGTACATGGGGAAGAACATTATTGCATGTATCGGCTGCAGACGAATAAGGAAAAACGACAACAAAAACTGACTAACCATATTTGAATTCCAATGTGTCAGCTGTGCAAATAGATGGTCGCTCGTATAGCGGCCGGAAAAGGTTTCTGTGTTTGAACTAGCGATTCGTCGATGCAGAAATAGGTTTCAGAGTATTATGTCAACAGAAACGCTATTTCGGAGTTCAAACGCTAAGATACGCGTTTGTTTGCCTTGTTATGCTCTCGGTTTCAGGAAGCGTGTTTCTTAATCCTTAAAAGGACTAAGAGATCTCTTATAAAAGTTCCCGAAAACCTGTCGCACAACAGGGTTCGTTGCCGTGCTTCCTTTGAGTCCAAAGGGAAGAGCAACGTCCTTAGATATGGGTCGAATGTCCTTTTCTTCTTTTGGTCTTCCAGGCCAGGTGAAATGAAAAACCGGGTTGTCTTCGTTTTCAGATTTTATTTCTTCTCCCACTGGGGTATCTCCTCCAGGGACAAGATACGAATTTAAACTGCGGCCCGGAGATCACGAAACCATTCCTTTATAAAGGAAAAGGAATCGAAAATTGTATCTCAAAGATACACATTTTCGTGCAACAATCTCGATCTTTTGGATATTTCGAGCGAGATGTTGTGTTTACACAAGATAAGAAATCAATTTCTTGAATTCTTACGAAACCATTACGCAGGTGTGTGAATGTATCTGCTTTTGAGTTTTTGTTTGTTTAACTCAATGGAATTTTTAGGATAGAGATAACAATCTCTGAATTTTGGATTTGGGTAATGCTGTGGAGCAAATATAGAACAATAAACGAATATTGGATTCGTTTATTGTGAATTTTAATTTTAATTTTGATTCTGGATTTAATTATGCCGTGGGGGCAAATGTTATGCGATAAACGAATGTTTGATTCGTTTATTGCGAATTTTGGATAATGTTTGGGTTTTTTCAGGTTTTGATAGGATTTTGGATTAGGAATGGGAGAAAAAGATGTTAGGGCTTTTTGGAGCACTACATCCTCCCCTTCTTGAAAAAAAGAAAATTGATCTTTATGAGATTAATTTTCTGGAAAATGGTGTGATTGGGAATAAGGATGATAGTATCGTGATTCCGTTACATATGCCTGATATTTTCTAACATAGTAGCTTTATGTATACAATATTTATTATAAGTGTGTAATTTTTGTTCTTTGTTTTTTTTCTTAATATTTATGTATTCATATTTATGGTCGTGTATCCAAGTTTCCACAATGGTTATTTATATAATAAAAATATTTTCTTTTGAAATTTTGTACAAATATAATTTTGTTTTTAAGTTTTGAATTTTCTTAGTATAGGTGTGTTTAACAGTAATTGTTGGTTATCCAAAATAAAGTTTTCTTATATTAAGTATTTTATTTTGAGTTAAGGGTATATTCATTTAGTTTGGTTTTGGTTATATGTACAATAGACATTTGGTTTTAAAATTTCATATAATTTGTTTTTTTTTTTCATGTTGGTTAAACATTGTATTAGAATGAAACATTTGATTCTAAAAATTTTCGTTTCGATTTATAGTAAATATTTTCTTATTTTCTGCGTGTAAGGTTAATTGTAGAATGCTTTATAATTACATAAGTATTTGAATTCATTATATTAAATTTAACTTTGGGTTTTTTTTTTGTTTTATATTTTTATAAAGTACTATTTGTAAAAAGATACATAGATAAGTAAGGTTTTTATGGTTTATTCTTACAATTTGTATATTACATAGAATTTTCATTGTTTATATACTCGTATAAATTTTCATTATTTACATATATTATTTTTGTTCTCTTTTTTTTTTCATTGTCCTTATTAGTCGGGCGTTTATTTATTTATATAATTTTTCCCATGTATTTGGACGTACAATTTAATTCTATAACTTTCCCTTTTTTTTTTGTTATATAAAAATTTTCTTACTTTCTTAGTATTTTCTTAGTTGAAAACTGTTTTGTATTTATATAAATATTAGAAGTTCTTATTTTAACACTGTTTTGTAAGTTTTGTTTTTGTATTTTCGTTTTTTTCATATATATATATAATGTGTTTCTTCTTATAATTTAAGATTATTTATTATTACAAAATTTTGTTGTTGTTTATTTATTTAAGTTAGTGGTGGTTATTTAAAACATGATATAAACTTATTTTATTAAGTGCGTTAATATTTGTTTTTATCTATATATTTATTTTTGTTTTGTTTGTTTTTTTTTCTCTTTTTTTTTTTGTATTAAAAGTGTTGTATACTATTTACAAAATTATTTTATTCGTATACAATTATTTGAAGTGAAAATTTTTGAAGCAAATTTTATATACATTGTCGTAGTGTTATTTTTTTTTTTTTTGACTTTATTTTTTTTTGTAAGTTTATCTATACATATATGCATTTATTTATTTCTCTTTTTTTTTAAGGTTATCTATACATATATACATTTTTTTTCAACTTTTATTTTTCTTTGGAGTTTCCTATTCGTGATTGCCTAATCCACAAATAGTTTTATATTATTGTTGTGGACTATTCGAGTTCCTTTTCCTATTTTGAGGATTGAATTTTCTTCGGATAGGATCTTTACAATTTCATAGGGGCCTTTCCACAGGGAGGTTAGTTTGTTAGGTCTTGAATGATTCTTTAATAGAACCTTGTCGCCAACATTAAATTTCTTACGGCCTACTTTTTGGTCGTAGTATACCTTAGATTTTTGTTTTTTCTCTATCAGTATTCCCTTAGCTGTACGATAAACATGTTGTAATCGCATTTTTAATTCATTTGAATATATATCATATATATCATATATATCATATCAATAAGGGAACTCTTAGCGGTTTCCTGGTCGCTTAGGTTTCTGAAAGGCAATGGCAATGTGATGGCGCATAACCTATCTTGCTCATGAAACGTAATTTTACCTACGTCTGGCTTGGTGAAGTTTGGGATTCTTCCTGCCAGGTTTTCTTCCTCAGCAGAGTCTATCAATGGGAGGATTATAATACGTAGTCCAAGTTTCTTCTTGGTATAGATGGACCCTGTTTGTTCTTGCCATACAAGATTGGTAGTATCTTTGTATGATTGTGCAGCCACATCTTCTTCGAGTTTGGCTTTACTTCGTGTGGTGACGAGGATATTATTTTTGATGGGATCGACTGGGGTAGTCATTGTTATACGGCTGAGAGCATCAGCATTTGCATTTTGCTTTCCTTTTTTATGGACGATTGTGTACTCATACTCTTCGAGTAGAATTCTCCATCGCATAAGTCTGGATGTAGGATCCTTTCGTCCTATAAGCCACTGTAGAGAGCTATGGTCAGTTACTATTGTGAACTTTCGTCCGTAGACATATGGTCGCAACTGTGCTAATGCAAAAACGATTGCTAGTAATTCCTTTTCAGACGTTGTATACCGTGTTTCGGCGTCGTTTAGTGTTCGGCTAGTGAAAGCAATAGGTTTATCTTGTCCTATTGTACCTTGAGATAGGACTGCTCCTAACGCAACATTGCTAGCATCCGTGGTTATTATAAACTCCCGGTTAAAGTCTGGATAAGCCAGTATTGGTGGGGTAATAACCTTTCTTTTTAAACCTGTGAATGCCTCATCACAAAAGGCATCCCAATGAAATGGAACATTCTTCCTGAGTAATTTGCTTAAGGGTTTTGCCAGTTCGGCGAAATTAGGGATACATTTTCTATAGTAGCCTACAAAACCGAGAAAAGATTTTACATCTTTTTGTTTCTTGGGCGTTGGAAACGTTTTCACCGCTTTAGTTTTTTCTGGATCTGGTTTTATACCTTCCTTTGAAATAACATGCCCCAAGTAGGTGAGCTCTTTCCTTATGAAGTGACACTTTTCTGGTTGTATTTTCAGATTGTGTCTTTGTAATCGCTCGAAAACTCTGGTAAGTCGGGAATTGTTATCGTTCAGATCGTATCCGTAAATTACGATATCATCTACATAGACGAAACATTCTATTCCTTGGAGACCCATGAGTACATTATTCATAAGCCTTTGGAATGTGGCGGGTGCGTTTTTAAGTCCGAAGGGCATTCGATTATATTCGTAATGTCCGAAGGGTGTGCTAAGCGCTGTTTTTGCCTTGTCTCTATTGTCCATGCGTATTTGGTGGAAACCATTTGCTAAGTCTAAAGTGCTAAAATATTTAGCTTTTCCTAGCTGGTCCAACATATCAGTAATATTGGGCAATGGATATGCATCTCCGACTGTTATTTTATTTAAGGCTCTAAAGTCGACAACCACTCTCCACCGTTTTGTCCCATCAGGTCCTGCCTTCTTGGGTACTAGTAAGAGAGGGGAATTCCAAGGACTGAAACTTGGTTGTACCACGCCATCCTGAAGCATTTCGTTCACTTGTTTGTGGATTTCTTGCTTCGAGCTATCTGGGAGGCGATATGGTCTTATGTAAAGTGGGGGCTTTCCTTCTTCCGTGATGATCTGATGCTCTATGGCGTCAGTGTGTGTGAGATGGTCGCCCTCTAAGTAAAAGAGATCGTTAAATCTGCGGCAGATGTCTAGGAGAGATTTCCTTTCCTCCTGGTTACAATGACGCAACTCTAGGAGTGATTCTAGCCGTCCAAGCCTATTTTTTAGAAAGTTCTTAGTTTCATCCGCCTGTAACACATTGTAGTCATCCAGATCTTCCCATTCGACTTCTATGTCGTTGGTGCTTACTTCTTGATCGGTGTCTAATGTGTTCATTAGTAATACCTTTATTTTGTTGTCCTGTGGTGTTGTCAAACTATTACCCAGATATATCCCTGGCATGATCTCGGATTTTTTTATAATCACTTCTTGACTGGATTTTTTTTTAAAGGGAATCTCCATTATTTGTTGAGATCGTGAATGCAATTTTATGTAGTCGACCGTGGTGTTTCGTTTTAAATTTACTGCGGGTATTAGAGTTTCAGGTTCATGTTTTCCTGAACTCAGTTTTTCAGCAGTTTCCTTAACTTTTTCGTTACCACAAACTTTATTTAAATGGGGAGAGGAAGATTCAAGGGTGGTTGGTTTCGTTGTGTTTGTCACAGCATCAGATCCGGCCCGTAGACAAACGGATTCGGATGTTGACTCACGAACGGTGTTATCCAATTTTTCAAGAATGCCTGTATTATCCGTGGAAGACACCTCGTAAGGCGTGGCATTCTGAATATTTTCCATAACCTCATTTTTGTTCCCACTACAAATAGATTATGCTTAAAGGGTATGGAGTGCCTATCAGTTCTGAATTCGAACTCCCCCAATACCTTTCCGCATGTGCTGACCGTTTTTCCAGCAATGGTGGATATAGTCACTGGGTCTGAATTGTCTACAGATTGTTCAATATAAGGATTATCTAATTTGATCAGGCTGATGTCGGCGCCTGTATCGATAAGGAAAGTCGAGTATTGTTTATCCGATGGATTAAATTTTACACGTATTACTGGCTCCTTAAATTCAGGGCAGAAAAATACGCGCATTTGAAAATTTACATCGGGATGGGGTGTATATCGGCGATTGTCTGCACTCGAGAAGGATTGCCGTTGCTCGCTGCCCGAGTGAGTTCGTTTCCCTGTTGTGAATTGGATACCATGTTAATATTTTGATTTTGTCGGGTATTTCGATTTTCAATGCGGGGCGAGTTTGTTATTGTCCTATTTTGAGATTGATTGGGCTGAGTTCTGAAAGGATTTCGACTCGTTGAAGGTTGGTCCTGGTTTCGCATATGAGCTAACCTGGTTCTGCACTCTGCCTGAATGTGATTATGCTTCCGACAGTATGTGCATTGGAGACGTTCAACCTCTGTGTTAATGCGTTGGGGGACGAAGTTTGGAAAATTAGTGTTGCGATAGCAAGTCGCAGAAGTATGTCCCCTCTTGTTGCATGTTTGACAAACAATTGGTTGGTTATTTCTCCTAAAATTGTTAGTGGAAGTTACCATTGTGTTATCGCTGTTCAATCTTTGAGATTGTTCCAAAGCGTAGCTAATGGCCGCTTTGAGATTTGAAGCCCTATGTGCTTTTACTAAGATTTTGAGGCTGGAATTTCGTATCCCATCCTCAAACGTATTTAAAGCGAGTCTTTGATTTTCAGCCAGAAGATAAGTTCTGACTGCAGGATCAGATGAACTAGCGTATGTGGCGCTGTCCAATTCATGCAGGTGGTGTGTGAGTCTAGTCGAAAATTCTTTCACACCCTCCTTGCTATCCTGTTTTGTTGCCACCAAGTTATTTTGGGCAGCAGACCTAGAGATGAGAGGTTTAAATTCTCCCTCTAATTCTGAAACAAGATCTTCCCAAGTAGAAATAATTTTATTTCTGATAGAATCACGCGCCGGTCCCTGCAATCTGGTTTTGACCACCCTTAGAATAAAGGACTTCTGGTTGTCATCTTGTGCTTGTGAGAACAAAATGTCTCCACAAGAGACGAAACCCTCTAATTCGTCAGGATTACCGTTAAATACAGGCACGAATCCCAATACGTCGTTTAATCCTATAGGAAAGTTCATTCTAGAACTCTGTTCGTGTATTTCCGTACGTAACGTTTCCGACGTTTCGTCCTCGCGATTTTGTATGAGCTCGGGCTCAGGTCTCTGCGAACGCGTACCCGGTTTATTTTTGTCGCTCACGACGTATTTGTGAAACAGACGTTCCCAAATGATGGTGAAAAGGGGTAGAGAACCAAGAGATGAGATCTTCATTATTGTTGGGTAAGATGGCCAAGAGAAAAGACAAGACCAACGACAAGAGAAGTGTCTTCAAACTCAGTTAGTTTTGATCCTATTAGAAAGCCTTTGTTCTACTTAAGGTGAGAGAATCCACCCTTTCGCCCTATGGAAAAAGTGTCTAAACCTAAAATGGATTTTCGAAGAGCCACAGATGAGTCAAAGGAAAAGATTCAACCCAAAGAAAATTTTCCAAACTAGACGCTAAGGACAAGGACCAAGAATTTAAATTTTGTTCGTTATTGTTTTAGCTTGTCACGTAAGAAAAATCTTCCCAAAAGAAAATGTATGTATATATGTTTATGTGTATAATTAATTAAAATATATATCAAAAAATAAATAATAAAACCAAATTTGTAGTTAATTTTTGTGTGGGGGGTTTTTTATTTTGTCCCCTTTTGAAGAATAAAATTGTTGATATTTTTGAAAAATAAATGTGTATATGTATATGTTTATAAGAATTAAAAATGGTTTTATAAGTTTATTAAAAATGTTTTCTATGAGTTGAAATAGTTTTGGAAAATATATGCATATTGTCTATGTGTAAAAATTTGATAAAATGATCGAATAAATTTATTTGTAACAAGATATATTGAAATTTTGCCTAGAAAAAAAAATTTCTATAGTTCACTTGATTGATTTTGTATTATTCTTTTATCCCATTATGGCACTTGTGTGGATATTTGTATTTTTGTGGTGTATATTCTCATTAGAAGAGAAGGAGAAAAAAAAAATATAAAAGATCAAATTTCATTTAAATCCACAAATCAAAATTTAGGGGATTTTCTTGATCCCCATGTGAAAAGAAAATTTTTATTTCAAATTACGGAAAAGTATTTAAAAAGAAAGAAAAATAACAAAATTTAACTTGTTCTTGGCATCCCCTTTCAATTTACAAATTTTCAAAATTAAAAGGAATTTATTTTGGGGAGCCAATCACTATTACCGGAATCGTATGATTTAATTTTTTTTCACTTTTCACTTTACTATAATAAAATTTCGTACCTGTGATTTCTAGCTGCAGGTTTGTTGGGTGTCCTGTTGTTTGTCGTCAGTAGCTGCTTGGTCCTGGTGTTGCCGCTGCATCTGGAATCCCGGTCTATCTTTGGCTGCTCGTTGTTATTTTTCACACTGTTACCTCTCCTCGGTGTATGCCCCAGAGGAACGTGTTTAGCCCCGGGCACGCTGTTTTTATCGGAATTAATTATTATTTTCCACTGAACGCTTTTTTGTATTGGAAGGGGATGTTGGGAATCAGTCCGATTCACTGCTCTCACCAAAATTTTGCTTGTTGTGATACTCCTTCTTTTGTTGGTAGGGGATTATGGCAATCCACGAGTCTTCTTCTTCTGTGGTAGATTGTTCAATCCCACCGCTGCCACCAAAATTTTTTTGTTATGCTCTCGGTTTCAGGAAGCGTGTTTCTTAATCCTTAAAAGGACTAAGAGATCTCTTATAAAAGTTCCCGAAAACCTGTCGCACAACAGGGTTCGTTGCCGTGCTTCCTTTGAGTCCAAAGGGAAGAGCAACGTCCTTAGATATGGGTCGAATGTCCTTTTCTTCTTTTGGTCTTCCAGGCCAGGTGAAATGAAAAAACCGGGTTGTCTTCGTTTTCAGATTTTATTTCTTCTCCCACTGGGGTATCTCCTCCAGGGACAAGATACGAATTTAAACTGCGGCCCGGAGATCACGAAACCATTCCTTTATAAAGGAAAAGGAATCGAAAATTGTATCTCAAAGATACACATTTTCGTGCAACAATCTCGATCTTTTGGATATTTCGAGCGAGATGTTGTGTTTACACAAGATAAGAAATCAATTTCTTGAATTCTTACGAAACCATTACGCAGGTGTGTGATCTGCTTTTGAGTTTTTGTTTGTTTAACTCAATGGAATTTTTAGGATAGAGATAACAATCTCTGAATTTTGGATTTGGGTGATGCTGTGGAGCAAATATAGAACAATAAACGAATATTAGATTCGTTTATTGTGAATTTTAATTTTAATTTTGATTCTGGATTTAATTATGCCGTGGGGGCAAATGTTATGCGATAAACGAATGTTTGATTCGTTTATTGCGAATTTTGGATAATGTTTGGGTTTTTTCAGGTTTTGATAGGATTTTGGATTAGGAATGGGAGAAAAAGATGGTAGGGCTTTTTGGAGCACTACAGCTTTGGTTAATGGTACGAGAGTTGTTTAAGGGAATGATACTTTGTGGGGATAATGTATTGTTGTGCACCGGCGTACGGCGCTTGGTTCACTTTTTTCCTCCGTATTACTTTCACTTTCGCCGTCTCTGTCGCCTCTATGGCTGGTTATTTCCTCTGCATTGTCAGTACTGTGGGTGTTATTATCAGGTCCTTGTAGATGTGCACCAAGTGCACTAGTTCACTAGGGTTCCCAAAACTCCAACAAAAATAAAACACGGTAGTAGTTCTGTTGAGAAGTTCAGCTAATAGGTTTTATTTACAAATGAACTTAAATGAAGATTTACACACTGAAAACATAAAATATAGTTCTTATTCGTTAACTGCACTTAGCACTTAAGGTTTCAGTCTGAATATATTATTTACAAGAAGAATTACATAAGATTTTTGCGTTCCGAGATAGTAGTTCAGTACACTGAATTACTGAATTAACTCTCACTTGAAGAAAGCTTCATTAATGGTGAACGCAAGATTAAATTGTTTCGAGGTATGGGTTGGAACTGGGCACAATAGGTATTTACTGTTTTTCTTTAATAATATTGGCGACGAGTTTAAATTTACTAACTTCAGGCACTCTTTTCTCGACGGTAGCTGTTTTCTGACTATACATCGATGTTTAACGTGTAGGGCCCGACTTGCCTCCACGGAATCCTAATTGCGATTGGTTAGGTCACCGAAGACGACAACATAGCAAATTTTATTCATCGCCTCGGTGCCCAACAAGGGATGATTTACTTTGCATCAGCACAAAGGGCGCGAAACATACACGATGTTTGCCTCTGTTGCTCATATTGTGTATGTCCACAAGTATGCGGGCCGTGGATCACCCAAATCCATAAGAGGAATATTAAATGACATGGTTGCCGCTGATGCAACTATCTCAAAGTAGATATAAGGGTGTTTACACGATCAGCAATTGCGTACAGCATTTATGCTGATCGTGCACATCTTGGCGGCATTTCCAAGTAGTCGAATTCTCGCCGGTAATTTTACATTTTTGAGAACTCGACTTCCTTGGGCGGTCAGCCGTATGCCATAATGTATTTGTCGATCGGTTGACCGACCGATGTGGGCATAGATAAAAGAAAAAGAAGAAATATCTCCTGCACGTGTGTGGCAGGCTCATTAGGAAATTTCATTTTCATTTTTAAAACATTTTTTTTTTATTTTCTATTTATATTCTTAGTTTCTAAATTAAAGGCTAGTCAAAAAATGCTTAAATTCTAGCTAAATTATCTTATATAATAACTTGCTGGTCCTTCGCAGACGCTCTAAGCTGAACGTTACTTAACCATTATATAATTTGCCTTTCGGCGACAGAATTTTGTGGCAGTACTTATAATTATTAGAAACACAAAGAAAAATTTGAAAAACTTTGTAATTTTTTTTTTCTTTTTTTTTTCTTAAAATTTAACTTGCTTAACTTACCTATTTTTTATCTATTTATTTATTTATTTATTTATTATTATTTTTTTTAATTTTTAATTTTATGTAAAAGTACTTAACTTAACTTAACCAAAATTAATTCTAGAAAAGCTAAGTCTATCTAAGCTAGCTGATGATAGAGTGATTCTATACCGACTTTGGTATCCAGGTCTTTATATGCCATCCAACCACCAGAACTGTTGACGCTGTCTAATACTATCGTCCCAGTCTCTGTGGGAGATAGCCCTACTGAAGCGCAGGAGCTCTTCTTCGGTGCGCGTTACTTCCCGGTCGTAGCACAATCGCCCGTCTACGGATGATCTACTTACATGATAGATCAGCGGAATTCCGGATCTATCCTGTATAAGCCCTTTCATGTCCTAGTCAAGGAACGCCTCTGGTGGAACAAAACCGTTGCGACGCACGCTCTCATAGTACAGAGTGTTTGGATAATAGGCCCCGAAAATTAGGTCATTGGACGAGCGTATTGCTCTCGCAATATGTCCTCTGATTAATTTAATCATAAAATTATCCACCCTATTTATGTACGCTTCATTATATAAAGTCTCATTTGAATAATACTTTTTATAGTCCGATTCCGGTGTTCGATATAATCTGAGATAACTTCTGAGACACTTCCTTTCGAACACCCGAATCTTTTCCATCAAATTTGGACTTATGTTGAACCATACTGGACAACCATATATGAGCATTGGCCTGATTAGTGTCATGTAGCATATGACTTTTACCCTGCTGTCAAGTTGGCTACTGTGAAATAGCCTCCTTGTCATAGCAAACGTTTTCCTAGCTTTGAGCAAAGCAGCCTCTACATGTCTGTTCAAATACAGATATTGGTCTAGCCAGATGTCAAGGTATTTAACTAAACTCTTGGTTTCCAGTTTATCTCCATGCGGTCCCACGATAACTAGCTTTCGCCAGTTTTTCCTTGTGTCGTACGTGGCTTTATATAATGGAGTTCCAAATAGGATGGCTTCACATTTCTGGAAGTTGATCTTAAGTTTCCAGTCATCGCAATAGCGCTGTACGTTGTTGAAGTCTCGTTGTATTAAACTATTTATGATCTCAACTTTCGGCGCTGTTCTGTAAATTATGAGATCATCTGCGTACGCAATAGCCTGCGGAAGTGCATCTAATAAGTCGCTAATATAAATGTTAAAAAGAAGCGGAGAGAGTACCGCGCCCTGTTGCAAGCCATTCTTGATATTATACGTTTTATTAGAGGTCGCATTACCACTTTTGACCACGAACCTCCTATCCTTTAACATATCGTAAAGTACATATAGTATGCCATGTCTGACCAGTTTGTAATACAACCCTTCGATCCAGACGGTATCAAAGACTTTCTCCAAGTCGATCAGACAGGCACCTGTGCATTGGTTCCTACATTTATTCCATTGTATTTCAGAGACCAGTTTAGCTGCGGCATGTGTGGTGTCATGACCCGCCTTAAAGCCAAACTGGTTATTTGGAATAATGTTGTTGTCGTCTACCCATTTTACCAGAGCTTTGTTAATGGTTTTTTCAAATACTTTACTGATGCTTGGGAGTAAACTTATCGAACGCATGTTCATTGGGTTTGTACAGTCTTTCCCCTTTTTTGCGATGGGCTGAATGCTGAACGCGCGGGATAATATGCATTATTCAACGCGTTGTTAAACAGGACCGTGTATATATCTATTGCCATTGGGGGCAGGTTCTTGAGTACGATGTTAGGTACTCCATCTATTCCCACTGACTTTTTGCTTCTTAATGAGTCGAAGATACTCTGGATTCCTTCCCTTGTGATTAAAAGGCTACCACTACACCATTGGCATTAATGTCAATTCACAGATTATCGTCACTGAATTCGGTAAAACCCGGATTCTCCGATTGCCAAAGTGAAATTTCATTCCGGAGGTGCAGGTGATTGAGTAGGACTCTGTCCTCCAGGTCGTGATTTCGGTGAATGCTTTCATTCACCTTGTACATTTCGTGAAAGACAGCTCCCACAGCGTTCACCTTTTCCAAAGGATCTTCGATCACGAAGAGCTCACTATTGAGGATAGCGTTCTCTGTATCTATGCCAATGTTGGTTAGCAGCTGCCCGTTTACATCAGTATGTGGAATTTGGAGACACTGAATCTCGTTTTGATTATTTCTCCTGAATATTTTATTTATTTGTGGGAACATATTCGGGTTATTAGTTTTTATAGCTCGAATTCTGTTGTTCCAATTCAAATTTGTTGCTAATCTATAATTAGCTTTAAGTAATTGTTGGAGGTTTTTTAATCGGGATTTCAGTGACATTATCTCCTGGTCTTGTCTGTCTGTAAACTGTCTGTGTAATTGTTTTAATTTCGATAGCAGTCTGGTCTTTTTCTTGTGGAGTGTGTTTATTGTTGCGTTTCTGTACATGTTAGTGTGATCTGTAACTGTTGTTTTGGGAATTGTTTTGTCCATTGTTCGTTTTACGGTTTCGTCCATTTGTTGAATGTATTTGTCGATTTCGACATTAGTCAGGTTTCTGTTTACTGGCAGATTAAAGTCATTCGAACTAAGTTCTCTTGTTAATGATCTGGTGAACCGCGGCCATCGCATTGCCCCGTAGTTATAGGGTTGCGGGATCACGAATTCCTCCAGATCTGCGAGCTCGTTCGGAAGCTCTATTACTGCCGTGAATGCACAGTGGTCACTGTCGTATTCAATTGTCCGTAAACAGTTTGTGTTTCGTCTGTTGGTGCTAAGTAATCTCTAAGAACGATCTATCTCTGGGGAACGATGGATATTCCGTGGCTAGCAGGTCAGTTCTATATTCAATATGAAACTGATCTAACCAACCAGCCAACTGATTTCCTCTGGCATTAGATATATGATTTACCCAATTTCTATGTTTGGCGTTCATATCTCCCCCTAGGATAAAGTAATTTTTGCCCAGGTGCAATTGTAAGCATGGGAAGAGTGTCTCGACCTCTGCTATAAATAGATTATGTTGGTGCTCCTCAGGTGCGTAGACCGCACCTTGATGAAGGGGTATGCGTACTATACAGGCTTCCAGCACCCGGAACCTGCGCACTTCTCCACTATATATTACTTTATGATTGATCCCTTTTCTTATAAAGATTGTGACACTTTTGATGATCCAAGACTGTAATCTTTCTTAGACCACCAATTCTGCTGCTGGGCGTTAGTTGAACCAAAAAGAAGGGTAGCTTGCGGTTTTCCCTTCTTGCCTTGGTTGTGGTGAACGGTTTTACGGAGATAAACTCGAGATCGTTGTGCCTCAACTTTTGAAGCATCTCGAGCAGAGCCTCCGGTTCCACCTCAGGGTCGACACCCTTTAATAGAACCGTTACCCTCTTTGTTTGCTTCGCCGTGAACGAGTAGAATTCCGCGGTGGCCCTTTTTAAGACCTCTTTAATTATTTTGTGGTCTGCCACCGCATAGGTTTGAATGGCATGCCTATTACCAGCCAGTCTTTTAACTACAAAATTGTTTCATATAGCTAGCTTACAAAGACTTACCAATTCCTTACACTCAATATCTACAGTGTTGATTGGTGGCATCTTTATTTGTTGGTTGTTATTCTTGCTTTGCGCTGTTGTGTTGCTTGCTGTGGTCGATTTTGTGTTGATTGTTGCTGTTGATGTTGATGTTGATGTTGTTGTTGCTGTTGCTGTTGGCCGACTTTTGGCTTCGGCTTTTGTTGTTGTTCGGTGTCTTTTTCTTTTTCGAGTGCCGCTATTTTTTTCTTTCGGCGTCTCTCTTCTAGACGGGCTCTTGCCATAGCAAGTTTCGCCTCCAATTCAGTTATTTCCTCCTCTTCATCCTCAGACTCTGAGGATGCAAGAGAAGCGAACGAATTGTTTGCCCCATACATATTAAAATTGTAGGGGGCGGGGCGCTCTCTGTCCTCCTCCATTTTTTCTCCATTGTTAATTTCGCGGTTTTACTTCGCGTCACAATGCAGATTTTCGGTGTACCTTTTCGTTTGTTTGTCGCGTTTTTCTCTTCCTCCGTGTTCATGCTGGTTCTTTCCAGTTTGTTTTCAGTTTAAAAAAACAAAGGCGACCGCAATACGAATCACGAAGTCGATTTCTTCCGTACGCCGACTCGAACTCGGGTATCGTCGGCTAAGAGTCAGTAATCTTGCACTCGCGCCAAATGATGCTTTGAGAACTCTTTGCTTAACTAGCAATATATTGTGTATTTTAATTTTCACTTTTACGACTGAGGTGATATAATTTAATTGACTGACGTTGTTTTTGCACCTCACTGAAGTAATTTTGTGAGCACGTTTTTTGTCACTTTTAACATTTGTTTTGTTTGTTTGTTGTTGTTGCACTTTGATTTAGTTGTCACGTCACTGTTTTTCTATTTCGTGGCTTCGTTCTTGGTTATGAATTAGATTAATTATATCGTTTTATAAACACACGTTTTGAAACTGAGTAATCACCTTTTTTGATTGGATTTTAATGGTAGTATGGTATTGGCACATCGTATCGAATCAAAATATATTAAACGCAAATTAAGTACGCACGGAAAGTCGCGAATGCCGTCTGTGGCTCGTTCTGTTTTATTAGTTTATGTTTATGTATAATAACTTTGTTTTGACTGTTCTTGTCACTAGAATTGATTTATTTATAAATAGTCTTATTATTTAAAATTTCACTCGCGACTCATAAAAGTAGCTTTTACATTTATCTCGATTGGCGATTTGAAAGCACGTCCGCACTCGGTCAGTGTGTATCGTTCACGACTCATTAGGAGATATTTCATCGATATGGTTCGGGTAATGTTGGTTGCTTGATTGTGCAACCAAATTGCTTTTAAGGCACATGATGCGTTTTATGCGACCATGCCCATACCTATTTGTTGCTGGAGGATTTTGGATCAGCGAAATTATAGTTCTAAAGCATTTCAGGAGATAGTTGGTACAACTATAGGAAGGTAAGTACATGTTTTCCAGGGTTTATGTGTTTTAGGAAACTGTTTCTTCATCATAGGCTGTAAGGTCAGTAGTGGTGTTCAATGGAACAATATTTGTTTTATATCGTTTTTGGGTGCTCTAGGTTGGAAGTTTTCGAATGGTTAATGGGAAGGTGAGTAGTGGCGTTCAAGGGAAGCGCCACAATACCGTGGGACCTGATCTGGTGATCGGAATGATTACACAATGCCAGTTGTGTATTTATCCACATCAATTATGCATTGCTCCCATAGCGAGTCGAGGGTCGAATTCCAGTGTGAATATTTACACTGGCAAAGAATACGGCTCTTGGCAGTTAGGCGCGAGTTGCGCTTTGCTTTGTAGGTTGAATGAAGGCCGCCCTGGGTACTGATACACTATGAAAACCTGTCGCGCACGTGTGGGACAGAAAATGCAGGCAGCGAAGGTTCCGCTGATTGTTTCTATAATCCATTTATAGTTATATAGTATGGCAACCGAAATGTTTTCTTTTAGAATAATACTGAGATGCATTGATGGTATGCGGTACTGGCGTACCGATTTCTTCCAGGAAGAACGATATAACTAAATGCGCGAATGTCCTTGACGGGAAAATTGCCTGAGGGTGTTGAATGTCATTGCATAATCGAAAAATGATAATATCGGTGGGAGAATGATGGGGGGTGTTAATGCTCTTTGAAAAATAATAAGATCGCTGGGGCTTTGAGGCAGAAAGATTGGGAGGTAAGTGGAAAATGTTAGTAGAACCGCCACAGGCCCCTGTATGATGGGTATCGGCGAAATACTCCCTTCTGTCGAGATTGCGGGCATTATGGGCACCACTTCGTACATCCATAACGCCATCCCGGAGCCCTGATAGAGTCCCAGAGGAAGATACATCCGGGACCACACCAACCCTACGGTACTAAGGAACCAGCAACGTCAAGCCCAATACCGTATAACATCCGATGTTGCACGCGTGGGAGGGGTGCGAATACAGAGTGGGGTGGAAAAAAACAAGAAATCTCCAGGCAACAACCACCCTAACACGCAGCCAAGTGGCCACGACTGAACGTCAACGCCAAATCCCTCAGACGTGCACGGTCCATGGAAACTCAAAAGCAGAGCAGAGTAGACGGAGACAAGGGCGGTTAACACCAGATGCCCTGGCCACAACACCGTCGGCCCACGGCAGGTGAAAGCCGCTCTAGTTCTGCTACTAAGGCTCAGAAACAGAACAAAGGCGTACCCACGGGCTCAACGAGTCAGAAGCACCGATCCCAACCCCGTCGAACCAATGCAGTCCAAGGTCGCTCTAGCTCTGCTAGCACTGAGTCTGTGGGTATTTCTATTAGTGCGTCTACACGGACGCAGGTACAACGAAAACACCACCGCTGTTTCAACAAGAGAATTCGACTGGCGACACTGGAAGGTTAGTCCAACAACGAAAGGAAACTCAGGAACGATTGTTTTGTAATTTTTTATTGTTTTCCTTTAATCGATACACAAACACTGAAAAACGCGATTCTGTAGGAATTTGCGTTGGTCTACATACGCGATTAAATGACAAAAACGTGTAAATTATCGAACGACTTCATCGGATTAAATCTGAATAACTATTTGTTTTGTTATCCTACTGCCCAGCGTCTTTTTAAAAAAACCACAAGGTATTACACCGCACAACGTCATCAAGGGACAACACTCGACTCGAGATGCAATCTGACTGGTGACTCCAGCTCACCAAAGAAACGGAAAACCCTCAAAAGAAACTAAAAAGGAGGCGGAGTTACACGATTAACTTGAAGTAGTTAATCGTGATTGGACCGGACGGGGTAGTCATACATTACGCATGTGTGGGTATGCCATGCATACGATCGTTCGGCGACCGTGGTGGATGGAGGTACATCGCTAGTGCATTTTCTAAGAAAGTAAACACTAGCATGTGGGGTGTGAAAACCCGAAACCGATGATTTGGTCATCCTAATGGAAGGCCATAAATCATCACTTCGGTTGCCGATGATTAAACATTGCAACGAACATAGGGTGCAGCCATTGCCAGATGTTGTAAGTAAACATTTTCTGGCTGCTGGTGATCGTTGTTTGAATGCTATCTCTGAACATGGGGACCGACAATTGGAAGCCAGCGATTGCTGGTAATCAGGGACATGTTTGGTTTGCTTCAGCAGAAACCTTGTCGGCGGTAGCAAATCAATAGGGGCAAATAGCCGCATGCATGTTATGCCGAGGGTAAACAAATACAACGAGTCACAAGGAACTCTTGTTGATTGTTGTTTCCATAGCTTAAGGCTATGGAAACGAGATGCCCTGGCAGAATGTATGCCTAAAGATATGATTTCAGATGCCATGGCAATGTGATGATTTTGCCGTGGACTTATGCTTTTTATTTAGGAGATAATATGCGCCTCGGGGGTGAATTTTCGATGCCACGGTAAGGTGATAAGCTTTGCCGTGGGCTTAATGTTTCTTAGGGAATATGGACTGGCCGAGGGTAAGTTTCGATGCCACGGCAAGGTGATAAGCTTTGCCGTGGATTTAATGTTTTCAGTGGTGGTGATGGAGAAAAAGGGGTTTGGAAGGAAATCCCCTACAGAATAGGTAAGCTGCCTAACAGAACTTCAAAACAGTTATCCGATTGGGTAACCGTAATAATTCCGGCGATTTGGCTGGGGGTAAATGCCGTAGCAAGGTTACGCAACCTTGCTGAATTTCGACCGAGAGGTAAGTCGTTCGCCTGGAAAAGTGGGGATCGAGCGATGCCTGGCTCTTCGGGCCCTGAAAAGCCCCACAAGTCTACAGAGGCTCCAAAAGCAGAGCAACAAATCAACACACATGCACGGCAGAAGTGTCGACAAAAAGCAAAATTGGAGCGGTCGGAAAACTCCCAGAGGTCTGGTCGGGAACCCCAACCCGACCGCAGTACACCCGCAACTTAGCCAAAGCTGTTCTCAGCTTTTCCCAACCAAGGTCCCGATTGTCCAACTACCGTCGGGCATTGGCCATAGAACCACTACGCGCCTAATGGTGAACACCAGCGCCGACATCACCATCTTAAAGCACTCCACACTAAACATGTTGTGGATGTTCAAAAATCCACGACACTCCAGACGCTTTTTGGCAAGAGCAAGGCGCGGGGGTGCTGCCATGGGAATTTTAAGTTACAACACGAGATTCCATGCAGTTTCCAAGTAATGGACTTGTGGGGGTTTCTCTAAACTACACGGAGATCCACCCACCATTCCCGGCCAATCCCATCCAATTTCGACCGCCACAGCGCGCCAAACCAACCCCATCCCCCCCTACTTACCCGTTCACCAGCAAAGAATGTTACCTGCAGGGCGCATAGCTGAACTCATTTTTCCATGCGGACAACGCATAAAAGAGTTTAGCTTCCCTTTTCTGCCATAGGGCAACCCTGGTTCACGTCGATTAGCCACAAGCAAATCCAGCCGGACGAAGTTGTCGCATCATTGCAGAACCGCTTGGGAATATTATCCAAACATTCGATTGAATCACGCGAGAATACTTCCCTAGCGTCACTTGGCCCTTTCCCAGTTCCCCATTCTTCCTTTCCATAGCCATGCGCCTCCGGGATAATCACCACACCACACTACCCCAGTGCGAAACACCTCGGAGACCACATTACCACACGCACACTAAGCCAGATCAACCCGAGTTATCGCGCTCCTCGCTTTGTACATTTCGTCCGCTCTGCGCACATCGGCGTGCAACGAATGCGCCAGCGCTTGTTCACGTGCGTGCATGGGGAAACGAAGAGCGCACAAGAGAGAGCGCAATCACATCGGCTGGCTAGTGCGCACCAGTAATAAATTTCCCTTGTTCCTTTTCTTACTCGCCGGACAAAGTCAAGTCAGTCGTCACCCAACTACCGGCACGCGGGCGTCGAGGTTACCCCGTAACCGCCGCGGCCACACCGGGGCATTCCAATGCTTCTTGGCTATTATCTACTTAATAATAAAGCGGATGGTCCTTAATATTTAGGAAGAGTGAACAAAACGTCTTGTAATTGCTGTCAGGTTTCGCCGCTTGCCACAATGATTTTGAAATAACTAGCACATACTAGCTAATACCACAACAATGATCAAATTGTACTAAAAACGTTTTAAAAAAGACATGCAAATATATCGTTTTCTTTTTTCTTTTCCAATATAGACAGTTGGGAGGTTGGGCTTCGAAAATGTCAGAAGTATCAATTGGCTACGCACTTATCAATAGAATTTCACAATTTAATGTCATAGTTTGTGTCGCAGCTATATTTTGGAATGTTTATTTTGTGATGCAAGAAATTGATAAGCTTGGAGTTGCTCTCTCTTTCGCAGCTGAAGTAAGTGTTATAAAGTAAATCGCTTTCGGCTTCACTGTTAATAAAATATACATTTTTGCATCTTTGACAGGCCTTGATGATTATTATAAAGCTAATTTTGTATCAAGTTAAGAAGCCCGGTATTTTATTGATAATGGACGAGTTCGTGTCACTGCACAAGGAGAACATGACAGGTTCCACAGCTATCCGAAATATCCAAAAAAAAGCTTTTATTAAGGAAGCCTGCATATTTTGTATATCACTTCTGTCATGGCAGTGTTTCTTGATTGTAGGGATTCCTTACACATTAATTACCGGGCACTTTCAAGAGTTATTTGTTCCTGCGAAGTATCCTGGTCATCTCACTAACAAATATTACTTCGCTTTCGTGTTCTCAGCTCAAACCATTAGTTTACTACTGGTATCAACCTATAGCTCTTGCATTGACCACATTCTCTTTGCGTTCATCTCTCAAACTTCAGTCAACTTGAAAATCTTAAATGTGAAGATACGAGAATTATCCCAGAGTAGAACGCCTCATGATGATTTGAAAAATATTGTCAATGACCATCAGAGAATCATAAGGTATGTGAAATCTTTTTAGTCTTACCATTGGTATTTATGATCAGTAATTCGTTTCAGATTAACCGATTTGGTAAACGATAATTACTACTATGGCTATTTAGTGCACTTATGCATTACAACATTAACGACCATTTGCACGACGTTCGCAATCCATTTGTTACGTGGTCAGCCTCTCTCAGTCCTGCAACATCTATGGTTCTTGGCATCGATGTTCATCCCAATGGTTTTCTACTGTTGGGTTGGGGATCAGGCAGAGGATGAGGTACGCTCGAAAGTATATCACATTTACCTTGATAATAAATAACTTTTTCTAGTCAGAGGAAATCGCAATAGCTGCCTACTCATGTGGTTGGGAAACCCGGACGACAGAGTTTAAACGTGATATAATGTTTATCATTCAAAAAGCACAGACGCCAATTTCTTTTCAGCCTACCCCAGTGCCTGGGTATAATTATCGGACCCTTTTCACAGTAATTTCCTTAATTTATTAATATGGCGAGTACTAATTTTCACTTTTTCCAGATACTAAAGTGGTCCTATTCGTTTTTCACCATGTTGCTCAATTTCGATTTCAAAGTGAAGAATGCTGATGAAGGACCAGTGAATTAAATGACAGCAGAGAACATACAACTCACATTGGCTTACTAAATCCTGATCGATTGCGAGTGATTACAAAACAGCTCGCACAACACTGAAACTATATTTTCATTTATACTCGTATTAAAAAAGCTTTCTCACTTTGCACTGAGTTTAAGAATTATTAACCAAACGACAGAATCAATAAAACCCTGGGATTATCAATAAGAAACCTCTGGCATAAATAATATTGGCAGTTAAAATAATTTGAAACACAACCTTGCGTGAAAAAAACCATTGGGTAGTGGTAATAGTTTTAAAAATAATCCTCGTTGTTTGCTACGATATAGTAAAATACTTTCACGGCTTTTACCTCGCTGCCACAATAGTATGAAGTCATCAACTGAAGAAACATACCAACAATCGCTCTTATGTGGCACATTTCATAAGGCAGTGTAATGTTGGATTATCACCAAAGTATTTTTCATTATTGCAATGTAGTGCTCTAAAAAGCCCTACTACATTTTTCCCCCATTCCTAAATCCGAAACCCTATCAAAACCCGAATTAACCCAAACATAAACCAAAATTCGCAATAAACGAATCAAACATTCGTTTATCGCTTATTAGCTGCTTCCACGGCATAATTAAATCCAAAATCTTAAATTAAAATCAAATTCCCAATGAACGAATCTAATATTCGTTTATTGTTCTACATTCGCCCCACGGCATCATCAAAACTCAAAATCCAGAGATCGTTATCTCTATCTGAAAAATTCCATTGAGTTAAACAAACAAAAACCCAAAACCAGATACATATCGACATCTGCGAAATAGTTTCGTAAGAATTCAAGAAATTGAATTCTTATCTTAAATAAACACTGAGCATCTCACTCGGGATTCCAAAATCGGGATTTTTGTAGGAAATTGTGTATTTTCGAGATACAAATTTCGATTTGTTTCTCTTTATAAGGGCGATGGATTTTGTATTCGAGGATCACTTCACTTCGGAACGTTCATGCAGTCAGACATACTGATCGTGTGCTCGTGTACAAATAAGATTGAAAAAAAAAAATTGAATTCGACGATCGATCGCGTTCACATCGTACCTTATGTGATATACTGCGTTTGTTCGTAAGTATTTGGACAAATTATAATTACAAAAAAAAAAAAAAAAAAACTATACAAACACGAGCAAACACGTGTAATTTTCGCTGGATGCCGTAGTCGAAATCTGTCTTCAAAGATGCCAGACAACGACCCGAGCGCTACCCGGGAATATCTATTGGAACGGAAGAGAAGAGCCATTGAAACTCTTCAAAACTCATCTAAGAAGACCACAAAATTGGAAAATCCAGGAAAACACATGGACTACGAACAACAATTCCACGAAACCGTGGAATACATCCAACAGCTTTCAGCAGAGGTGAAACAACTCCGGGAGGAAATTCACTCCCTAAAGCAACCCACCCAAAACACCGACGATGCCTGTATGGAGATGACGCCTTCTCCCAGCTTAAACCATAAAACATCTCCACCCAAACAACAATCATCAGCCCATAAGGAATCCACCAAACAAGCCAAGCCAGCACCAAGTCCCCTGCCTGCCCAGCACAAAAACGAAAGACCGCCGCCAATCTACATCAGAAACCCGACCAGCACCAAAGCACTAATTCAAACCCTGCAAAATGCCCTCGGTCACCGGAATTTTAGCACCAATGCAAAAGGATCTAGGACTTCAATAACAGTCAGATCATTACTCGATCATGATAGGGAAGTTAAAAAACTGTTGGAGGAGCAATATCAGTTCTTCACCTTCCAGCATCCGAACAGCAAACCAGCCACCTTTATTATAAGGCACATCGATCCCGAATGGTCCAACGAAGAAGTGGGCCTGGAAATCGCTAGGATATGTCCACAAATAAAGATCAATAAGCTGGACTACTTCCAAACACCGTACATGATGACAAACAACGTAAAAAACCTCCGGATCATACAAATCCCACCTAATCAGGACATCAAGCAACTTAAACAAATTAAATATTTGTTTACCCAAAAAGTCGCAATCGAAGAGCCCCACAAACAAGAAATTCTTCATTGTAAGCGATGCCAAGAATCAGGACACTTGGCGGTCTCATGCCACCAGCAAAGACGTTGCGGCAGATGCGCAGAGGTACACGAGCTCGAGGAATACAAGGTAAATCCACAAGGCCTGGAACCTGAAACAATACAAACCGTCAACGCTGATGGATCCATTACCAACAAAAAGATCACAGTTAAATGCTGTACCTGTGGAGGCCCTCATCCGGCAAATTTTTCCCAATGCCCTCAGAAGCTAAAACTTCTGGAAAGACGGAAATTAGCAACAACTATTAAATCAACAACAACAACAACAAAAACGAAACCAACAGTATTGCTGGAAACGAAGTCAACCCGACCCGGAATATCGTACGCGGATGCAGCAAGAGGAAACCTCAACACTACCACTCCCCCTAACAACAATACTGAAAACTTCAATCTGGACATCATGGGATACATCCAAAGCTTACAAGCCATGCTACCTTCGCTGAGGAAGATGTCAGAAATAGAGCAAAAAGGTCAGATTCTTTCACTAATAACTTCCCATATTCTTTCCAGCTCTCTCTAAACTAACCATTATCTCCCTCAACACAGAATCCATTTACTCTAACATACGTAAGCAACACCTCCGGTTGTTTGTTGAAAAGTTTTCCCCAGATATCCTCTTCCTTTCAGAGACCTGGCTCAAACCAAATTCCCGAGTTTCAATTCCCAATTACACTTTAGTTTCTAACCCCAGAACTAATGGATCTCATGGAGGTACCGGCATATTAATTCACAAAAAATTTCAATTCAGTGAAATTAGATTCAGCTGTGTATCCAGCATTGAATACACAGCAGTAAAACTTTTCTGTGAGAACAATAAAGTGCTCGTCTTAGCGTCCATTTATATTCACCCTTCACGACAACCAGATTTCCCAGATACTGACATTTCGCAGATTATCCAACAGTCCGTTCCCGCTCCATTTATAATCGGAGGAGACTGGAATGCTCGTCATACAGCATTCAATGATAATAAATGCAACAAATATGGTCGCCAATTGCTAGCCCTCCTCCCGTCTTATCCATATACTTACATTGACTCCCCATTACAGCCAACTCGTGTCTCTAGCTCAGCCAGGTCAACAATCGACTTCTTCCTCAAGTCCGACGATGTTTATTCAGCGGGTCCACCTACAGTCTCCTTTATATTTCCTTCTGATCATGGTTCCGTTCACACCACGATCCAAATCCCCTCTTTCGAACCACTATACTCGTCAAACCCTGTCCCAAACTTCACCAAAACAAATTGGAGAAAAGTCAATAGGGACATAGCGATAAGTTTCTCTGACTTGTATATCCCTGAAGCATCTAACTTACTCCCTACTGAAATCGATCAAGCATCTTTAAGAATAGAGCAAATTCTTAAGGAGGCTCTCAGCAAAAACACCCCGACAACCATTCCTCATAGCTATTTAGGAAAGCCTTTGCCCAGCATCCTAACCAAATTATTGCGCCTTAAAAAGCAGCTCCGCCGTAAACTTCATACAAGATACTGCCCCTTTATTAAAAGCCAAATCTAACTCCTATCCACTCTGATAAATGAGCAGTTGAAAGAGTTCGCAGATGAGAACTACATCTCCACACTTATTAACATCAAACCAAATCGTGATCTTTTCAAGAACATCAATCAATTAACTGGTCGTAAATATAAACCTCGAATTGACCAATTAACCCGATCAGCAATAATATTGCCCAGTCCGATTCGGACATAGCAAATTGCCTCGCAGAACACTTTGCAAAGATCCATGAGCAAAATAATTCTCTCTCAACTCCTGGCTTCGAGAACACAGTAAACGAATACATCTCAAACAGATTATTCCCATCTTTTACTCCTTTCATCAGTGAATTCAACAACACAAACATAGCTTCACACCCCTTAGACACTACAAATTTTCTAACTGCGGACGAATTATCCGAAATCGTAAGATCAGGAAATAACAAAAAGTCAACTGGATTAGATGGAATCCCACGTCTTCTATTTAAAAGGCTGCGCCCACCGAATCTACTTCCCATCCTCATTCTTCTTAATCATATAATTAATGCATCGCACTTCCCAGAGAACTGGAAAACTGCGGTAGTAATTCCTATTAAGAAGCCCGGTAGTAGTAATAGTCCTTGCAATTATCGTCCAATATCCCTATTAAGTACACTAAGTAAGATACTGGAACGCAAGATCTACCAAAATATTCTCTCATTTGCCAATGAGAATGCCCTCATCCCTAACTGTCAGTTCGGATTTCGTAAGCGACAATCCACATGTCATGCTCTACTAAAACTCACACACGATGTTACAACTGGTCTCCAAAACCAAAGCCCTACTGTGTGTATATCTCTCGATATTTCTAAGGCGTTTGATTGCGTCTGGATCTCAGGACTTCTGTACAAACTGCACTCCATATTTAATCTAAACTCTCACACAACAAAGCTCTTAGCCTCATATCTTTCTGCCAGAAAATTCGTTGTGAGAATAAATTCTTCTGTCTCAGAAACCCACACCATAACCGCGGGTGTTCCCCAAGGCTCCATTTTAGGGCCAATTTTATATCTGTTATATACCTCAGATATTCCTCAACCCGTATCTCCTAATGTTGTGATGCTGAATTATGCTGATGATACATTAATTTACTCTAGCAGCAAATTTGTTAAGGCTGCAAGAAACCGCATTAACAAGTTCCTCCCTAACCTATCAACATACTTTAATAAGTGGAAAATTCACCTTAATCCAAATAAAACGCAGCTCATAGTGTTCAAGGGCAAAAACGAGCACTGTACAAACAACACTAGACGCTGCCACAACAAAATTAAGATTCAACTGAACAACACTCTGATAAAACCCTCCAAAACCCTAAAATATCTGGGAATCACTTTTTCTAATAACTGGTCTTTTTCCTCCCACATTAAAAATTCCCTTCAAAAAGCCATAATTCAGCTTAGTCTCTGTAGAAGAGTAATGTGGAAACCTAATAGTCTCTCTCACAAAGTCAAACTGCTCATTTACAAACAAATTATCAGGCCCACACTCACGTACGCGTGTCCATTGTGGTACCATATCACTCCCTCCCAAATGGAGAAATTACGAGTATTCGAAAGAAAATGCTTTAGGTATGTCTCTGGGTTACATCGTCGTCCTAACTCCTATAAGTACTATAGTAACGTCGAACTCTACAATACCGCTGGTATCGAGCGCCTCGATAGACGATTCCTCGAACTGTCTATCAAATTTATCGAAAACCTACAAAATAATCCCAATCCCATAATAACTTCGCTCTTAGAGAACCCTCTAGATATCAGAACTAACTATCCCAACTGTCTCCACACCAGAGCTATCTTCGCCTCAGGCAGACTGGTAAATGATTCAAATGAGATCATATATCACAACACCGAAGTTACCCCTAACCAGTTCAAATACTGTAACGTCCAACCATTTTCCAACATCCTACGCTTTTCCAACGAACAACCGGAGAGAAATACTCTACCTCTAACCCATAACTGACCTCATTCCACATCCTTTAATTCATAAATCCCATTAATTATAAAACTTTGTTTTGTTTATAGCTCATTTTATAATAATCAGACTAAGTTAGGTTAAGTTATATTTATATTTATATTTAGGGTTAAGTTTAGATTAAGTAAAGTAAAAATAAGAAATTCCTGGTTTTCTGACCTTTTCCAGGAAGACGAAACCCTACTAAATGTATAAACACACATATAGCCTATAACTCTTAAAACATTGTTTGGAAAATGTATTATAATAATAATTACATGTAAGCAATTGTCACGAATTTAATTTTAAGTCACTGTATTACTTAAATGTACAAATTTTAATTATGGTTAATAAATACAGTTTTAAAAAAAAAAAAAAAAAATTTATTCGAGGATCAGTCTCAATTGGCGTTCTAGGTGTAAGGACGCCAGAAAATGAATTTACAAATAAAATTAAAATTTAATAAAATGAAAAGTATTTTTAATTGATCCTGGCCGATTCCCAGGACCATATTCGATCGGTAGCTGCTCTTCCCTCAAGGTTTGAGGAAGCACGGCGGCACCGTCACGGGTCACCTCAGGAGCTATCTTAAAGAGATCCCTCGTCCTTTTCAGGACCAGACACGGTCCCTGAGAGAAGGACCACAACAGCAACTTGAAATTGATTTTCGTTTTCCTTTTTCACTTCAGACAAATCTATTTTATTATCTTTGTTGAATGAACTTTTTCCTCCCTTTCTGCAACTTTTTAAATCCATTGTCATAGAAATAAAGTCCTTGTCAGAAAAAAGGCAAACTAAGTGATATTTGAGATCATCATTGAAAAAATTGTGCAGCTTGCGGAAAAATGGTAAAACGAAGTAAATATAGAGAAACCATTGGAAGGGAAGAGAAGAGAGATAGATGATTGCATAAGCAGTTGCATATGCACTCCAATCGTGGAGCAACACACTATAGCGTTCTAAGCTCGCATAGTTCTGTGGGGAAGTTTTTACGATGGCATCAGCAAGGATGCGAGTTCCATAAAAACAACCACCGCAGAAAACAAAGGAACAACAAGGCAAGCACTGGAACTGTTCGACAACGAAGAATGTAACGAATAAAACATTTGATATTGATGTTGAACACTGTTTTTTATTGATCGAACTTTTCTTTGTTAATTAACATCACACCACGCACATTCAACTTTCGCACACGACTCTTTTATTTACAAGGGGTTTAAACTCCGATCTAATTTAATTCCAAAAGGCTATCGATCTGTACTCCCCCGCTTGGTAGAAACCTTGACGTGGTGCGGAATCTTAAACTACAATGAATCACTCAGGCTATGCTGACGGAAGCGTATGCTTCCAGTAGGGCCACCCATGTCAGACAGGCTAGCACACAACTTCTACCACCCCTAATCCAGGGTGTTACGCGTCACCGTGCCCATTGGATGGTTTGCAGCTAGGGGTATACCGGCTGTATTATAACGGCGCCTCTCTGACACCGGGTCGAACCAGAGCAGTAAGCAGACCTTACCATATCAAAACGGGGCTCTGATGTGGCGGACTATTTGAAACCCCAAAACTCGTGGGATTAAAAATGAATAACCAATATACAACAAACAATCCCACGAAAAACCCGGTAGGCGTAGGTATGATGAGCCGACACTACCATAAGGGAAAAAATCATCAAGAACACACCGACTCGGCAAAAAGAAGATGTAGGGAAAAACGGAAAAAGCGGGATACACGCGTCGGCACGTGGAATGTTCGAACGTTATATAAACCAGGCGCGATACAGACGGTCGTAGAAAACGCGAAACAATATAAAATGGACATCGTCGCGCTTCAGGAAGTCCGACTCCCACATCAAGTAATCGAAACCAACCGGTTTACACTGGCGTGTGAAGGTACCGATACACATAACCTCGGAATCGGCTTCATCATAAGCAAGAAGATTACGCCCCATGTAAAAGATGTGCAATTCATTAATGACCAAATGTCGGTGCTAAAAATACAGGGCCCATGGTACAGTTATATATTTATAAACGTACACGCCCCAACAGAATCTACCGACGAAGAAACGAAGGACACATTCTACGAGACCCTAGAGGAAGTATTTGATGGGATCTCATCATTCGATGTTAAAATCCTCCTCGGCGGCCCTAATGCAAAAATTGGAAAGGAAGATGTGGAGTGTTTTAACTGTGCTCCTGGACGGGAGCAGATTCGATAAACACCCACTGAATAACACTGGATAACAATAAGGCAAAAAAAAAGTCAAAAATACTAAAACGCGCTGGATTGACTGTTGTTAATATTTTCTTCCTTTATTTATCTTTAATTTGTTTACGTTGACAAAGCTGACTTAATTGCACTGAGGCGCCTAGTACACTTGAGTTCACTTAATTCAAACTACAAATTCACACGAGTGATTCACAATAACTTTAGAAATTTTCGAGAGCACTTCGACTTTTTGGTTGGAATGTTTCTTCACTGATATTGAACGTCCGCAGTATGTCCACATAGTTTTTAATTCCCGATAGCACGTTCACACCGATTATCCATGGGTCCGGTGACAGCCCGATCGCACAATAAGCTATTCGCAAATTCTCTAGTATGAAATAAAAATTGAAACTTGAAGTTTTTTTTTTACGCATCCGCACTCTACAACCCGGGGGTAAAGGAGAACTCGACTCTTGACACGCGTGTATTCCCGACAGCGGATTAAATCTGACTCAGATGATGATGCAACTCACATCCATCTGTTCGATGGCCGCGAATTGCATAGATAAGGGAGGATTATATATGTGGGCGTATAGGAAAAGTACAATGCCCTGCGATGAGGGCGATGATCGGTGGACACCTGATCAAACAGAAGTACATCGTTGGTGATGTATGGCAGAGATCGAAATAGTTTTTTGTTTCAAAGTAAACAAAAACGCTATTTCACAGATCAATGGTGCATATGATGATGAAGATGCACGGATGATGTATATGATGTGCCTATGATAGAAAAGGGGTCGTCATTGTATTTGCCTAAGATTCCCTGTAAACACCGATGTAGGCAATATCCAATCTAGTCATATGGCTCCGGTGCACAATTTTGTTGACATAAGTCAACAGGAACCTCGTCGACGGCGGCAAAGGGCCAGGCTGGATGGCTATATGTTTAGATTAATATGCGGGTAGGTAAAACGCACACAGTGGGATATGGTATGTTTAATTTAGGTTTTCAGGCGGGGCATCATATGCATGGCATGGGTAAGGTTACTTGAATAATGATCTTTTCCATGCCAAAATTCCAGGATCGGTTGATAACCGATGAAAGGGAAT
Source organism: Microdon myrmicae (assembly GCA_963931805.1). Lineage (NCBI taxonomy): Eukaryota > Metazoa > Arthropoda > Insecta > Diptera > Syrphidae > Microdon > Microdon myrmicae. The sequence goes on from OZ007496.1 coordinate 126,146,705, forward strand.
TGTCGCAAGTGTTGCGGACCTAAGGGTATAGGCGCGATATTCACTCATGGATCGTAGCAAGAATACCGGCTACAGCTATGTCAACAATTACGCTGGCCAGCGTGTATTTATCTTTTATAATTGCTGACTAGCCGAGCCGATTGTCTGGCACGGTGCATGTATGAATGAAATAATTTGTTTGGAGTGCATGGTTGATAAGATTTAATTTTCAGGTGAAAGAGAATGAAGGGTAGCTTAAGCTGCCCCAAAATTGCAGGTAGGTATAGTGGGTTGGAAAGTGGTTAATTTAAGAGGATGGGCGGTTCTTTGGGAATGTATTAAAGAACCGCCACAAGGATATCTTCCAACCAACATAACGTAAAGAAAGCCTACATGACGTTTCAAATGATAATGGTATTCGAATTATCACGTTCGCGGCGTTAAGAGATCTGGTAGTGAACAGCACGATGTTCAAGCACAAACAAATCCATAAAGCCACATGGATATCACTCGACGGCGTAACGCGTAACCCAATAGACCACTTCCTCATAGACAAAAGACACCACTCGAATATCCTTGACGTAAGATCATATACTGGAGCAGATTGCGACTCCGATCACCTTTCTAGTGATGGGCATTATTAGAAGTCGGCTTGCAGCAAACCCACATTGACAGTCACGGGAGACGAGCAAAAAGTTCGAAATTGATAAACTAAAAGACCGGCGTAAAAGGGCTTATTATCAAGACGAACTAACGAATAGATTCAGCATCCTAGGGAATAACAGTGTTAGGAAAAGGAAGCCAATAGTGCGGACACTAAATGGTCATCGATCAGAGACACAATCAAACAAACAGCCCAAGAGGTATTAGCATTTAAGAAAACAACTAAGTCCAAACCCTGGTTTGACGATGAGTGCAGGGCAAAGATCGAACAACGTAAACGCCTCAGAATGATCCACTTAGAAGCATATGACGAAGTCAACGCAGTAAGATACGCAACAATTCGGAAAGAAACAACTAGACTTTTCAAACCCAAAAAATGCGAATGGGAGAAGACTCGGATCGAAAAAATCATAGAAAATGCCAGAGCAAAGAACAGCAAAGGTATGTATGCCGGCATAAATTCAATTAGAAATGGCTACCGAGGGAGAGCCAAAATAATCCGAGACACAAAGGGCTGTCTGGTGACAGAAACAAAAAATATTGTAACAAGATTGAAGCTCTACTTTGAAAACCTGCTCAATGTGCGCACCCATCAACCACAAATAAACGCACCAGACGTACATACCCACCGAGCCCCAGATCCCAGAGCCCCCTTTCGACGAAGTTGTAGACGCGATCAATCGACTGAAAAACAACAAGGTTCCCGGAGTCGATTGCATACCGGCAGAACTTGTGAAACATGGAGGGGGGGCAACCGCTCGAAAGATCCACCAACTGGTTAAAATAATATGGGACAAGGAAGACTGCGAAAATTACAAAGGATCAATCATTGCTACCAATCACATACAAAATATTAACAAATGTCATACTGGCAAGAATCACATCGTACGCAGAAGAAATATTGGGAGACTACCAATGCGGATTCCGTCGGAACCGGTCAACAAGCGACCAGATGTTCACAATAAGGCAACTGCTGGAAAAGAAGTGGGAATATGGAGAGACGGTTCACCAACTCTTCGTTGACTTGAAAAAAGCCTACGACTCAGTCGCAAGGCAAAGACTCTACCATATTGTAGTTGAGCTGGCAATCCCGAAAAAATATGCCACCCGTATTCAAATCTTCATGAACGAAAACAAAGGGAGAGTTAGAATAGAAAACCACCTCTCAGAACCATTTGAAATCCGGGACGGACTAAAACAGGGCGATGGCCTCGCCATGCCTTTTTAACATTGTCCTCGAGTATGTTATCAGAAAGATACAAGACGACAGCACGGTCGGATCATCCCTGAACGGGGTCCCACAAGTGCTCGCGTATGCGGATGACATCGCCATTCTGGGCGATAATCCAGAAACTGTAAGTAAAAACTGTGAAATCATCATGCAAGCGGCAGAAGAGGTGGACCTAGAAATAAACGAAAACAAAACGAAATACATAATTACGGCGAAAGCAGGTGGACCTCAGAGAACACATATAAACGTCAGGGGCAAGATATTTGGAAATGTCAAAGAATTTAACCGTTATGTTAATGACCAACTTTACCCACAGTAATCATTTAGTCGCAATTTCACGACTGCTCGGCCTAGTAGACGAATTTTGGTCCCATGTCTTAGATCATCTCCATTCAAACGTTTCTGAATGATAATTACGAAATTTCAGTGAAAAAAAAAATTTTTTTTTACTTTCAAATTGACATTTTAAAAAATCGAAATGGTTACCCGGGTACCCGGTCATTGACATAAGGGTTAAATATCTGGGAACGATACTGACGACCAGAAACGAAACGTCAAAGGAAATTAACAAAAGACTACATTCCGACAACGCTAGTTGGCACGCAGCCAGTAAACCATTGAAATCCAAACTACTATCACGTAATATAAAAAGCTCCGTGTCTATAGAACCATAATCATGCCGATTTCTCTATACGGATGCGAAACATGGGCTCTCACAAAACGGAAAGAGAACAAATTCCGCGTATTCGAGAATAAAGTATTAAGGGGTATATTTGGCGGTAAATATGATGAGGAGTCAGGACAATGGAGGAAACTCCACAACCACGAATTAGAAGAGCTATACTCTAAACCTACAATAGTGAGAGTAATCAAGTCGCGAAGATTAAGATGGGCCGGACACGTAGCGCGAATGGGCGATGATAGGACCGTGCATAGAATTCTTGACGGTAAACTAACGGGGAAGAAACCGACAGGACGGCCGCGACGGAGATGGGAGGACGATGTTAGATTGCACCTCGAGGAGATCGGATCGGATGGCCGAACGTGGAAGGAGAGCGCACAGGACAGGGAACAATGGCGGAGCCGAGTCGGTGAAGCCATGCACTTCCGGGTTCCTACAGGCCAGTAAATAATAATAAAATAATAATCGATCTGTACTCTCGGAACTTGTACGACCTCGGTGACGGTAGAAATTTGACTCCGATGCTATTCACATCCATCAGTTCGATGGCCGCCAATTGCATCGATAGGGGTGGATTGTACATGTGTCCGTATAGGACAAGTACGATGCCCTGCGATGGAAATGATGATCGGTGGACACCTGATTAAACAGACGAACGATAATCGGGGGCGATGTACCATTCATCGTTGATGATGTATGCCAGGGATCGAAATAGATTTTTGTTTTAAAGTAAACAAAAACTCTATTTCACAGATCAAATGGTGGCACACTTGATGTAAATGATGTGCCTAGGATACAAGGTGTCGTCATGGTATTTGCCTAAGATTCCTTGGAAACACCGATGTAGGTAATATCCAATCTAGCCGTATAGCTCCGGCGCACAAGGATGCAAATTATTTTGTTGACATAAGTCAGCAGAAACCTCGTCGACGGCGGCAAAGGGTCAGGCTGGATGGCTGTATGTTTGATTAATATGCGGGTAAGTAAAACGCACACAGTGAGATACTGTATGTTTACTTTAGGTTTTCAGGCAGGTCATCATAGTCCTGGCATGGGTAAGGTTACCTAAACAATGTTCAAATACATGCCCAAATTAATGATCGGTTGTTAGCCGATAAAGGAAAATGGTCGCAAGTGTTGCAAACCTCGGGACTGGGACAATAAATGGTTATGAACCGTAGCAAAACCCATGAACTACGACTGTGTCAACAATTACTGGCCAGCAAGTATTTATCTATTATAATTGCTGACAAGCCGAGCCGATGGAGATATGGTACGGTTCATATAATAATTCAATGTGATACGTGCCTTGATGACTTTCAAGTGTGATGCTGCAGGGGAGCTTACGCTGCCCCTAATTGCAGGTAAGTACTATGGGTTTGGAAGGTGGTTAATTTAAGAGGATGGGCGGTTCTTTGGGAATGTTATAAAGAACCGCCACAGTTCGACCAAAGAACTCGTCGCTCTGCTAGTCTATCCAACGAAATTTAGCTTCAAATGTGGGCTCAGAGTTCACTCTGAGTAAAGGCTTTTGTGGACAAATACTCGAGAATAAGAAGCACAATATCCGAGGTTGACATAACCTCATTCATTTTTCAAAATTTTTTATTTTTTTCATAGATTCTAAATTACCATCATCATCATCGGCCCTACAACCGTGATCCGGTCTTGGCCTCATTTAGCAAGTCTCTCCACCGATACCGATTTCGAGCCGATGTTATCCAGTTTGACATTCCCAGGCTCTGGGCGTCTTGGTCTACCCCATCCCTCCATCGCAGACAAGGTCTGCCGCGCTGTCTCCTTCCATTCATCCTGCCACATACAACTTTCGGGGCAGGCTCCTCTTCGCTCATTCGAGCTAGGTGTCCCGCCCACCGGAGTCTACCGAGCTTGATTTCTTTTACAACATTAGCTTCGAGGTAGATCGCGTACAACTCATGGTTGTAGTGTCTCCGGAATCATTCTCCCTCACATACGGGGGCAACAATTCTCCTTAAGACCTACCTCTTGAACGCGGCTAAGAGTTCAGAGTGTCTTTTATTGAGCATCCAGGTCTCGGATCCACACATGAGTACTGGTGAGACAATGGTTTTGTACAGTAGTACCTTGGATGTTCTGGATAAAGTTTGTGATTTAAACAACCTTACTAGACATAGTAGGTTTGTGGGTTGAATCTTAATTTTATTTGAGTTTATTTTTATTTAATTATTATAACAAATCCCGCTTTACTCAATACAATTGTGTCCTTTCATTTACAATATCACGGTAGTTAATAGAACTCAACAGCTCTCCTATTTATTACTAAAGGCGCTGCTTTGTTACGAAAAGATTTAAAACGCTCATATATTAATCGATCAGCTCAACGTATAATTTACACGAATGTCGGAAAAATTCGCACTTTTCTCATCATCAACTCCATGTCACACAAAGATTTAACAAACACTTCTAGCTCGTCCGCACTCAACCCCGGTTCGACTCTGTTTATTGATTTATTAATAGGTTCTATTTGATGATGATGTTTAACAGAGGGTTTATGTGGAATTAAGGCTTTAACAAGTAAGGAGAATCTTTGGCACTCGCGCCGAGATTTTATTCGAATCGGGGTGTGCGCACTCCCGTGCGCACGCTACGGGGGATGGAAAACGACTCGCGGGTGGTTGTTTTTTTCACTGACTTACCCAGTGAATAACCTCGAGAGACTCTGGTGAGTCCTCTCTCAGCTAAGGGTGAGTTTTATTATCACGAAAGAAACGTGACGTCTCTCTTTGTGGTGGTGAATTAGAGAGGATCTCTCTAAATGAGGAAAATGAAACTGAGAAAAGGGGAATCGACAAAGGACATCATAGTGGTTTTGGATGCAGCTGGACAAATAGTCTGCATTGCAATTAGGAAACTGATGCTTAGAGCAGTTTAGGTACACAATGGTCAATGTGCACTATATCTCAGCTGGCGGACAGGGTCGGATTATTGCATGTGTATGGTTATATTTTTGTGATTATTATTTCGTACCTCCGCGGTGGAGCGGCTTCTCTCCAAGTCTCCTGGCAGCGGGTTCAAAATTAGAAGAAGCTTTCTTAGTTAGTATTTGGTTAATATATTTGGTAATATTGATTTATTTTATTTAGTAATATGTTGTGGCCGTTGCCTTGGGTGGGTCTTTCCAATTGGTACAATAATGAGATGCGTGGTTTTATATAATTTATTTTTAATCTTATTTTATTTATTTCACTTGTATACTTGTGGCCTCTGGATCCCGACTGATCACGAATCCAAAATATGACGCCCTTTTATACTCTGAGTCATCGGGATTTATCAAATTTTATTTAAAAATTCCAAGAAGCACAAGATTTTGTGTGCTTCAATTGGAATAGTATTCCGGGAAGTTGATAGGAATTCATTTGAATAAATTCCTGGAAGGGGAAATCATGAAATTCATTTAGATTTAAGCATTTCATGATGTTAGGATTATTAGGAATTGAATCAATGTACGACAAATGGATTTTGGTTTAATTTTGTCGTGCATATGATTCAATTGGGGAAACATGATTTGGATTATGGGTAAGGGTGAGGTAATTAGGAATTGAGTCAATGTGCGATAAATTAACTTTTGGTTTATTCTGTCACTCAATGATTCACTATGGGATATGGTTAAGGTTATAGGAGATAATGGGGATTGGATGGGAGTAGTGATTTAGGCTGACTACACTCCTCCCCCCTCCAGAGAAGAAAATTAATCTCGAAGAGATTAATTTTCTAGAACGAGTGAAAAGGAAAGGGCGGTGGCATTTTGATTTCGCGATAGTTTACATATGCAATTGGGTTGGTATATGAACATTAATTGTTTAAATTTTGTTGTAGCTGTGTCTATTTTAGCAAGATGTGATTATTGAGCTTATTGAATTGACATTTAATTTATTTGTGTTTAGATTGTAGCGTTTAATAGCTCGTAGCACTTTCGTTTTGTTAGTAGTTTTGCTTATTTTGGTATTTACTTTTAACAATAGTGATGATAATGATAGTAATACTTTGTTAATGATAAAAGATATTATTTATCTGATATGTCATTGCATTGCCAGACGAACTCTCGAACTGTAAGGACGCACATTTTAACCGTATTGTGCAGTGAAAGAATTGTGAACACAAAACCGCGTGTGAATATTTTATTACGGTACTGTGCGTGTTGTAAGTGTATTGCTTTTGTTAGTGAATTTTAAATCAACCGGTTCCAAAGTAAAGCAAAAGTAAAAGAAAAATAAATAAAAAATGGCCTTAGGGCCAAAGCAGCACACCGGCAACAGATTCGGTATGTTGCAGGAAACGTCCTTGGGTGACGTTCCCGTCAATAAAAAAAAAACGGCAGGCATTTAGTCCTATTGAATCGAACTTCCCGGAATTGCCAACAAAGGCAAATGAAAAAAACCCGAAATTTATACAAATTGTTCCTAATGAGGCGACAAAACCTCTCACCGGAGTGAACGTATTCGTGTTAAAAAGAGCTATAGACTCAATTAGTACACAATATGAAAAAGTGTCCATGCTAAGAGACGGTTCAATTCTTTTACTAGTGAAAGATGAACAAACAGCTCTACGTTTTATAAATACCAAACGGTTCGATCAACTATGTCCGGTAACAATAAAGTTGCATCCGAAATTAAGGTATTGTTTACGAAAGGTATTGTTTACGCACCATACCTAATTAATGTTCCGGAAGAAGACATCGTCCAAGAAATGAAACCTCAAGGAGTGGTAAGTGTCCATACATTTAAAAAACCGCAAAATGGCGAAATCAGGGCTTCCGGACTAATGTTGTTTTCATTTGACCGCTTCAATCCACCGAGTAACATAGAAATCGGATGGCACAAAGCCAAAGTAAACGAGTATATCCCAAGACCAATGCGCTGCCGCCAATGCCAACTACTCGGACATACAGCCAAATGGTGCAAGCGAAACCCAGCGTGCAACAACTGCAACCTTCCTCCACACCCCGACTTAGAATGCGCCCGAACCCACTGTGCCAACTGTCAAGGTCCTCACGCCGCTTCATCACAATCATGCCCCCAATATATAGAAAACCAGGCCATTCTTGAAATACAGACAAGAAATAAAATTTCTCTATCCGTAGCGAAACGGATATATAGGGAACGAAATCCCACGCCATCAAACAAACCAAAGGAATCCTATGCCGCACTCCTCAAAACAACAGCCACACATATAACATCACCAATAAAAGAAACTACAAAACAAACCCCAACAAAAACTACACTCCAACCAACATCGATAAACACTTCATCCATTTCAAACTGCCCTTCTACATCTGCAGAATACCGTAAAGCCATACAAAACCAATCATCTCTAATCATAAAACCCACAACAACTAACCGAAACAACGAACCTATACCTATTAACAAAATCACTACCCAAAAAATAAATGAACCCACTATTGAAGAATTATTAAACTCCCCACTCCCTCACAATAACCACATATAACCCTAACACTCCCAACGAAAGCACAGTCTCTGTGTCTCGAGAAAATCCCAACTCGGGCCGAAGCACAGAGGGTTTCGGCTTGAATGGATCAACACTCGAGACACGGAGACTGAACCCTTACAACAAAAAATTCCCCAACAGCAGCAGGTTTAATATACACAATAGCATTCATGCCCATAAACTCACAATACTACAGTGGAATCTGAACGGACTCAAAAACAATAAGCATGAGCTCCAAATACTCATCAAAGATCTGAAACCATCCATCATAGCTCTACAAGAAACGCACATCCGCCACGCCTCTCGGGCCACAGGACCCAAAGAATACGCGGCATTCTTTCACAACCTTACGGAAAATGTTGCTTCTAAACATGGTACAGGTATACTTATACATAGATCAATCCCACATAAACTTATAGTAGTACACTCTGCAATCTCGGTCGTAGCAGTAGAAATAAATATCGGCAGAAACCTCACGATAATATCAGCATACACCCCCACATCCCAACCAATAACGATACACGATCTTACCACTATCACAGATAGCATCCAAACACCGATACTTTTTCTCGGAGATTTTAATGCGTGGAGCCCCATCTGGGGATCTTCGTCCACTAATAAAAGGGGAAAAACCGTAGAGAAATACATACTGACCGCAAATCTAGCACTACTCAATAACGGTAGCCACACACATTTTTCCACTCACAAATTCTTCACACATGTAGACTTATCACTAGCCTCACCTCAATTGGCCCCAATTTGCACTTGGAATACTTTACCCAACCTGCACGGGAGCGACCACTTTCCAATAATAATAAACATTGACAATAGCATGTGTCCCAAACCCTCCAAACTTCTTCCTAAATTCCAAACCGAACTTGCTAATTGGAAAAAATTTCAAAATATAACTACCCAGGCACTAAGTCAACATGTAGAGAGTCAAAATATTAATTAAGAAACAGCCATAATCACTAAAGCAATCCGAATAGGAGCAAATGCCTCGATACCACAAACAAGTCGAAAACTCCATAAGGCAGTAGTTCCCTGGTGGAATCCAGTATTGAACAACCTAAGGAAGAAAAAACAAGAAGCCTGGAGTATTTTCAAAAGATTCCCCTCTGATTTTAACCTAATCAATTATAAAAAGTTAAATGCTCTTTTTCGCAAAAATGCCAAGGAAGAAAAAAGAAAAGCCTTCCAAACATTTACCGAAAAGTTAAATCCGAACTCTACTCCCAGAAAAATCTGGGCGGATATAAAAATGCTCACTGGGCAGTATCGCCCCCTCTCAATAAAATCCATGAACACCGACTCAGGCACTCTCACATCTCCCCAGCAAATTGCAGACCATCTCGGCAAAACATGGTCAAACTACGCAGAAGACGTAAACTTTCATCCGTCATTTCTCTCTGCCAAAAGAGACACAATTAGCCCGTCCCCTCACACAAGCCCATCCTCTAAATTAATAGATCTCCCGATCAATAAAATTGAATTAGAGTCAACCCTACACGGCGCCACAGGTAAAACACCAGGATATGATCGAGTCGATTACATAATTTTAAAAAGAGTCCACCACTCCATCTCTTCAATAACATACTCCAAACAGGTGTAATTCCACAAGTGTGGAAAGTAGCCATAATTGTACCCATACCAAAACCCACGGGCGAACCGACCTCGGCAAAAGGATATCGCCCAATATCGTTACTCCCATGTCTAGGAAAAACATATGAAAAAATTGTAGCTAGACGACTCAACTGGTTCATGGAGAAAAACAATCTAATAAGCATTGAACAAGTTGGTTTCAAGCAAGGACGTGGAACGATTGATGCGCTACTCCATATCGACAACTTCATCACATCTTCTTTATCAACCAAAAAGCATACAACAATTCTCTCCATAGATTTTGAAAAAGCGTTCGACCGGATCGGTCCTCATGTGATTTTGAATAAATTAGCGCAATGGAGAGTTGGTAACAATATGTTCTACATAATCAAGTCCTTTCTTTCCAACAGGAAGTTTAGAGTCAAAACAGGTGGTGCATTCTCACAAAAATACAACATAAAAAACGGTATCCCACAGGGTTCTCCACTATCAGTCCTATTATTCGCGATAGCCTTTGACGGAATAAACGACATTCTCGTAAAATATAAAAACATACGAGGGTTGCCTTTTATATTTCGGGATTAGAGAACAAAAACAAATATTGATCATCGAAAATCACTTTATTGTTTTTCAAAATATTCCCCATGAAGATCTATACACTTTTGCATGCGTTTGAACCAATTGCCGAAGCACTTTTGTCACTCTGATTGAGGTATCTCCAACACATGCATTCTGAATGCAGCAACCGCTTCTTCAGGTGTAAAACACGTTGACCTCTCAGTTTGTTTTTTACGTACGGGAATAAAAAGAAGTCATTCGGTGCCAAGTCAGGACTATACGGCGGATGACCCATCAAATCGATATTTTGGGTGCTCAAAAATGCAGTTGTCGCAGCCGATGTGTGAGAGCTCGCATTGTCGTGGTGAAGAGTGATCCGTCTTCGGCGGTTGGTTTTCCTGATTTCTTGGAAGCCAACTGGCAAACAAATGGTTGTGTACCACTCAGAATTGACTGTTCTGCGTTGTTCTAGTGGTACGGTTGCGACATGTCCAGTTTTTCCGAAAAAACAGGCGACCATTTGCTTGGAAGTGCTTCGTGCGCGAACAACTTTTGTTGGATTTGGCTCATCTTGAAACACCCAGATAGTCGACTGCTGTTAACTTTCGGGCTCATACGGGTAAATCCACGATTCATCACCTGTCACGATGTCATAGACGTGTTTCGAAGCACCGCGACCGTATTTTTTGAGCATTTCTTTCGACCAATTGACACGAGCCTTTTTTTGGGCGATTGACAAATTGTGTGGGATCCAACGCGGACAAATTTTTTTGACAGTCAAATGTTTATGCAATATTGAATGTATGCTGGTCCCACTAACGCCTAAGGTTGTCTCAATCTCACGATTGGCCACATGACGATCTTCCAATATCAGTTCGCGCACAGCATCAATGGTTTTCGGAACAATAACTGATTTTGGACGACCTTCACGAAATTCATCTTGGAGTGAACTACGACCACGATTGAATTCACCATACCATCGATAAACACTGGTCCTTGATGGAGCTTCATCGCCAAAAATTAAATTAAGTTCATCCATGCACTGTTGCTGAGTTAATCCACGCCGAAAGTTGTAAAAAATAATCGCACGAAAATGTTGACGATTTAATTCCATTTTTGGGCCGAGATGAATCTTTTAAGTTACTGTAAACAACACAAATAGCGCTCGTATGTCAAAACGTTCTGAGTGCGTATAACCTCAAAAATGTCCAACTTTACGACAGAGCTGTCAATTGCGGGATTGCAACACTAGGGTTGCCAAATCCCGAAACATAAGAGGCAACCCTCGTAAAACACTGCCTCTACGCTGACGACCTAGTTATTCTAACAAACGTAAACGATCTCAATGAAATACAATCTACCTATTCAGAAATACTACACGACATCACTAATTGGTGTAAAACCCCAGGCGCACCCCTCGAAAAAACTAAAATGTTACACATTTGTAGAAAAACCAGCTGCAGCAAAAACGTCACACTTCCCTTTCAGAATCACACAATCCCTACAATCCAATCCATGAAAATCCTCGGTATCCTCTTTGACAGTAAATACAATTTTAAAGAACATTGTTTAGCACTTAAGAAAAGCCTAGCTGCAAGATTAAATATTGTAAAATACTTAGCATATAAGACTGGATCTGCACACACTAACACCCTTATTAATATAACTAAAGCCATCATCCTATCTAAAATCGACTACGGACTAATGATATACGGAAAATGTAGCAAAACGACCCTGCAAACAATAAAATCTCCCTATCACGCCGCAGCTCGAGCAAGTACCGGAGCATTTCGTACTACACCAATTAAAAACATCCTCGTCGAATGCGGTCTCCCATCTATAGAAAACAGAGTAAAATATATATCAGCTACATTCGCTTACAAATTTACAATGTCTATAGCAACCCCCATAGTGCAGGACATCCGAAAAATTTATAAAAAAAAACGAAGGTCGAGATACCGCTCAGGACTGGAAAGGGCCATCGATATAGCCAAGGACTTACATATCCCTATAAATATTTCAAAACCTCACCGCCCACAGCACCCTCCACGGTTAATTTCGAGAAATACAATCTTAGATGACCTGTCCCATTATCCAAAACATTCAACAAATCAGATAATCTATCAAAAACTTTTCAAGGATACCATCGACAAACATCAAAACTGGAACCTGTTTTTCACAGATGGTTCCAAAAACGAATCAAATGTGTAATTTGCTATAGTCAACAACCGCAAAAAAATAATCAGAATGGGATCACTTCCCATCTTTTGTTCCATCCTATCAGCGGAAGCAACGGCAATTTTGGAAGCAACAAAACTGATCCAGAAAATCCCAACGATTATCTGTACTAATAGCCTTTCAACTCTAGAAGCAATAACCAACGTAAACTCCACAAATGCTGTCATTCGTCAAATCCAAGATAACATTATTAAGAAAGCTAATAAAATAAAGCCACTTTGGACCCCCGGGCACTGTAACATCAGTGGAAATGAAGCAGCCGATACGGCCGCAAAACTAGGGACAAATTCTCCTCTCGTCTCCTTCTATTATCCTAACAAAACGGACATAAGAAGACAGGTAAAAAATGCCCTTAAGAACGTGGAGGAAGAAGAATGGCACCACTACACCCACCTGTACAGCACTATTAAACAGGACACCAAACCCGTTACTTACCCAACAACAGTCTCAAACAGAAAAATAAATTGCTTCCTACGACTCCGGCTAGGACACACCAAAATCACACACCAACACATCCTTACAAAAACCAGCCCCCCACAATGCAGTAACAGCAACAACCAAGTCCCACTTACTCCACATCACATCATATTCGACTGCCCAAAAGTCCAAACCATCGCAAACCAACTATTTGGAAACGACCCCTTCAGCAACATTCTGGCAAAACTATCAGAACAGAATATCAACTACACATACGAATTACTAACACTTACTAACCTTCATAACAAAATTTAAAGCAACTAGATATTACCCGAAAGCCCTAGCAGCTAGCGCTATTTAGAATTAAGTTATTGTGTAATTAATTACATCGTAATAAATAATAATAATAATAATAATTATCTGATATGTACATTTTTTTCTTTATTATTATTTATCTAGGTAACGCATTTTTGTGTTTTACTGTTTTCCAGTAAATTTAAAAGTAGATTTATATAATTGTAAAATTTGTTAATGCTAAATAGTTAAAATTAATAATTGATATTAATACAAAAGTGAATAACAATAATGGGCTATGTTGCTTTGGATTTACCTATAATTTTGTTTAGCTACTTTCTTCTTGTTACAATTTAGTTTATAAACTGTCTTCCTCGTCGAGGGTTAATGTTTGTTGGTTCGTACGTTAGTTCTTTTCGTACTTAACTGTTTTCATATGTTTTTTTTTTTTGTATTATTTAGTGTTTTTAACTTTTAATGTTTTAGGGTTTGGAAGGCGATTCATCTTTTTAAGTTAGGTCTTAATTAGGATTTACATGCTTTTTTTGAAATAAGCTGGGGCACGAGTTTTTTGGATTAGCTGACGCAGTGTCAGTTATTTGATTAATACTTTTGATGTTACCACTTGGCTCCTTGGGGCTTCTCTTCTTATGGTTAAGATTTAACCTGAAGATTTTGCGCTTACTTTGGGCTTGCTCCAGTTTCCCTTTAGCGTATTTATTTTCAGGTGCCTTCTTCTCGACGTGTGAGAACTTTATTGGCACACTAAATACATTGGGGTTTATTTCCGTGCGAGGAAAACTGACGCCTTGTTTGGGGCCGTCCACATTGCAATTCTTCGAGAGGAAGTCGTTTCCAAGCAGACCGTCTTCTGGTAGACTGGGCATACTGCTCACTACCTGGAACTTGAATGGGAGTTTAGACCTACCTTTTAACTGGAAGTTCACCTTGGAGCCTCCCAAGGTTCTAATACTTCCGAACGGCGTCTCTAGGGTGTAAGCCTCTTGGCGATTTATTTTGGCGTCTGATTTTCTAAGGCAATTTTTGTTAATCAGACTTATTTCCGCGCCAGTGTCCACTACTAGTGTTGTGGTTTTGTTAACACCTACATCTATTGGTAGTTGAACGGTTGGAACGTTGGTTAACGGCGAGCGTGGGGTCCTGATATGGTAGCTCCTTTTTGCCACCGTGGGTTTTGACCTTCTTCGTTTTGCGCTCGAAGTGGGGGAATTCTTTTCAGGTTGGCATTGAGCTCACGACTCCCATTTCGGCTTTTGCTGACAGGATCGTAGATTGTGGCCGTTTTGGCCACAGAAGCCGCAAATCGCTCTCTCCCTTAATCGCCGACAATCATGGAGATCGTGATTCAATTGCTGGCAGTGTGTGCAAAAGGGTGTGTTTTTCCTTTTCACACAACCCTCATAGACATGCCTTCTTTTGTTGCTGTAACTGCAGGTTATTCTGCTGAGGGGGGCATCGTGTGTCAATGATATGTTGGGAGGGTCTGATTCCATTACTCCTTCGGTCGTAAGTTTCTGGAGGTGCTATTGGTGTATACGGCGAAGGAGAATTAAGTGAAACCTGCGCAGAAATTAACGGCAGCTGAGGTTGTTGGATTTGTTCCAACTCCAATGTTTTTTCCATTAGCGAATCTGTCGATGCATCTCCCATCAATACTAAAAATTGCCGGTGGTATGGATTTATGAACCCCTTTTTGTAGATGCTTTTTGCAAAGTTATCTATTGTGTCTTTACGACCTTGGATAATATGGGACCGTATTTTAATTCCGCTGCTTTCTTACATTCCATTAACGATTTATTCAGTCGTAATTGGAACAGGATAATTGCATCTGCCGGATTTTGCCGATTAATTACCAGGTCCTGATAGTTTTCTACTGGTAAATAATAAGGCAGATGCTCCTCGCCACAATCTAGTAGAGAATATCTGTACGAAAGCCCCGTGTTCTTCGGTCCTGAGGCAGTTTAAGACCCTTTTGCAGCAATCCATAAAGGTTTCCAATTCTACACCATATGCGGATTAGGTTCCCCGGAGAAGATGGAGATTAGCTATGTGACAGCTTCGCAACCTTTGTGTAATCAATAGCCATTGTTTCAAAGGTTGCGAAATATGTTTGGTGGTGAGGAACTGCAATTTCTGGCAAAGGGGAGTCGGAGACGCGAATTTTGATCAGACGGTTTTCTTCGATTATAGTTCCGCCCCGGAGCCTTTTTGGTGAAGGGGGTACAAGGTCGCGGGATGTATTAGCGTTTGGAGCGGTTCTCTGTTCCATAGACCGACAGTGGAATGGTTAGGTGTTTATAGTGATAAGGGAAGAAAAAATTTTAGTAATAATAATATATAGGGAGAGGTTGTTAATGTTTAAGACACTTGCTATCCCGAGCGTGTTTTTTCTTTTTGTATCAAAAGAAGCGGAAATACTTCCCTAAGGCTTAATGGCTACACAATACAGACAAACAGGCAATTTTTTCAAGGGTGATTGGTAAGATGGACGGAGATGGAGATGACCCAGTCTTAAAAATTGGTTTCGTTTTGTTTTAAATATTATTTTTGGAGTAAACTAAGATCGTAGGTTTCTTTTTTTAAAGTAATGTCTTAATTGAAATTATTAATAAAAAGAAAAAATGCTTACTTATTCTATTCTCTGTGCGTTAACTGCTGGCAATCTGCGTACAAGCTAATTGATGCTGTACGCAATGGCCTAACCCCCTAAGGTTCGCTACAGTTGCGACCAATTTCCTTTTACCGGTTATTCACCGATTATGGGATTTGGGCACGAATATGATTGACTTTAGACAATCATATCCATGATCATGCCTAATGACGCTTCGGCCTGTAAAGCAAACAAACACACAGTGGCATGACTGTGTTTATGCTATTAACCAACCGCTGGTCCATGGCTACCCTGGACGAGACGTATGCTTGCACATCTGCAAGGCTAATTCCTCGCCATTGTACTCATGTACCAGCACCGTCATGTAAACAAGACCCAAATTTTCGGCTGACCTATCGTCACCGAAGAATGTATAGCCTACAACGGCATCATCATGAATGCCTGAGTAAACACGATGTGCATTTCATCATGACCGTTGAAATAGCGTTTTTGTTTACCTTAAAGCAAAAACCAATTTCGTTCTCAGGCGCAGGTCATCAAGAATTTATGACCACATTGCCTGCAGTACCTTATGATCGTTCCCTTATTTGTTCAGGTGCGGTATCGTTCATTGTCGATACTTCGAGCGAAAGGGGCATTGTACTGTCCCTATGCAGCATTCGAGAAATCCTCCCTTTGAACCCTTTCCTCGATCACCATTGGCCGTCGCCAAGTTGAGTCTGTTCGCTCCTCCCACAACGATGTGATCCATCACCGTTGAATCTGACGGATGTGGATTGCACCGAGGAGTCAGAATTTAAGATATGGAGAGTGCGCATGTGCCACGGAGTCCCATTTTAAGAGCCGAGTTATACACACACGTTTGTGGTCGAGTCGGAAGCTCAGTTCTTTTGTCAGTTTTAAGATTTGAAATTGCAGTTCAGTTTTCTTTTGTCCGTTTCTTCAGAGTCGTGTGCGCGAAATATACTAACGTCTAATATGCAACCCATTGCGCAGGAAATCTGAAGGAACATCAATGTTGTGTTGAAGCAGTACGTAACCAGAACCATAACCAGAATCACCCACATCCGTGAGGATGTTGGGCTCGGTCTCAAGATATCTGAAAAGAAAGAGGAAGGACGTATTTAAGGATAGTGTGGACAGGGTTAGTTCAATTGTCCTCTAACTACTTGGAGGAGGGGATGATGGGAAAGAAATCGAACAATACCGGTAGGTTTTGAGTACTGAAGTAAACGCAGATCACGTCTTTGGCGTCTGATAATCTGCGCTTTGGTACTGATCACGAATCAAAAATGTGACGCCCTTTTATACTCTGGGTCATCGGGATTTGTCAAATTTTATTTAAAACTTCGATAAGTTTTCCGCTTTATTGCGGTTACTTGGTACGGTAACCGAATTGTTTTTTCCTAGGAAAATGATGAGCTGCATTGTTGTTGTAAAGAATTCTTTCAGCGAATTTTGAAGATGCATTGGACGCACGGATGATGAGAATTCTTTACAGGGAATTTTAGGAAATGCATTAGGTGCATTAAATGTCCTTGGTGAAGGAAATGTTTGCAGGTTTGCAAAGGGAGTTGGGATGGAATTGTGGATGATTCTTGCGTATGTTTAAAGAACTCCCACATGTTTACTTGGATTTGATCAGCAGTCCGCGTATTTCTTCTTCCATTTGTACTGATACTACACAAAGCAGTTAAAAGATTGCACTACTTCAAATTCGTGCTTGGCTACCCTGATAGTTTGACCAGCGTTAGGTCTTCTCTTCACAGATGTTGCCACCAAGAACTTAGTTTTTCCTCATTAATGTGCAGAACCTGTTTTTTTTTTGCGTCTGTTCGATCTGGGTGAAGGAGCCCTGTACAGCCGAATCGGATCTACCGACGATCATCAATTTTTCAACATTTTTTATTTCCGTGTTTTTCTTAGATTCTAAATTACACGCTACACAATAAATGCTGAAATTCCAGCTTAATTATCTTATATTACACCCTATTGATCGTACCCAGACACTCTAAGCTAAACTTTACATCTCTATTGTACAATTTGACTTTCAACGACAGAACTTTGTTCGTTTTTATTTATGTTCGTTTTAATAACCAAGAAAAACTAGAAAAAACGTTGTGAATTTTGTTTTTTTTTTGTTAACTTAAAATTAACTAATACATATACATATTTCTATATATATATATATATATATATATATATATATATATATATATATATATATATATATTCTATTTATTGGCCGGTAGAAGCCCGAAAGTTCATGACCTCACCGACTCGACTCCGCCATTATTCCCTGTCCTGTGCACTCTCCTTCTACGTTCGATCATCCGATCCGACCTCCTCGAGGTGCAACCTAACATTGTCCTCCCATCTCCGTCGCGGCCGTTCTGTCGGTCTCTTTGCCGTTGGCTTACGGTCAAGAATTCTATGCACGGTCCTATCGTTGCCCATTCGCGCCACGTGTCCGGCCCATCTTAATCTTCGCGATTGATTACTCTCACTATTGTAGGTTTGCGGTATAACTCTTCCAATTCGTGGTTGTGGAGTTTCCTCCATTCTCCTGCCTCCTCGTCATATTTGCCACAAAAGATACCCCTTAGAACTTTATTCTCGAATACGCGGAATTTGTTTTCTTCCCGTTTTGTGAGAGCCCTGTGGCGGTTTTAATAACGCCACCGCTCGTTTTTCCTAGGTACAACACCTAACTTCCCATAGGGCATTACAGAAAGCATAAAAACCTGGAAGGCATTTACTTACCTTTCTATGGTTAGAACCGCAATAGCTTAAATTCGGTAAACCTATAATTTTCGCTGATGTAAAATACATCAGCAACAACGGACATTCACCACAAGGGCATAGTCGTACGAAACATTGCCCAACAAGTATCAAAGAAATACCTCCTAATGTGTCTGCCACATACCACAGGAGATATTTCTTCCTTTTTGTTGTCGCCTATACCCACATCGGTCGACCACCCGATCGACAAACGAATTTTTTAGCACCTATGAAATGCCCCTGAAATACAACTCGGTACATCATCACTTAGCCGACATAAATCCTTGACGTTGTCCATGCACACAAGAGGAAAGAATCTTTCTCACACACGTGCATGGCGATTCATATCAGAGGACGCCAGCAACGCGCGCCCGATCAGCATGAATGTTCCACACAGTGCTGGTCGGATAAACATATCCTTTTATGGAAATGTAATGTACACGATCAGCAATAATGCTTTACGCAGTCGTTGATCGTGTAAACATTTCAACCCCTTTTCAGGATGGCTTGCCCCCGCCGCGAATTTGTTTATCTTTATTTGATTTCATGTTCATGGTTCGCATGCTGGGCGACACACGAGATGAGCAGCAAAGTGGATCGTCGTGTGTATGTTAAGTTGCAACCCTTTACTTTCAGAAGGAATTTATGATCAAATGTGGTCATCGAGGCGATGATGGAATATGTGGTATTCTATCGCTTCGATGAACATATTTAATCGCGTTCTAGATTTCGTGCAGGCAAGTCGGGCCTCCCCGTTAAGTAAACGGTAACTAAGTGGAGTGTCGGGAGTCGAACGTGCGACCGAAGGAGGACCATTTAAATCTATATTTCAGTGGTGCTTAACTTTACGTCAAGACAATTTAATCTTACGTTTTTCGATTAATGAAGTTTTCTTTAAGTGAGAGTTAATCCGATATCGCAGTATACTAACTCCTATCGCGGAACACAAAAATTTTAATTAATGCTTCTTGTAAATAATAGATTCAGACTGAAACCTTAAGTGCTAAGTGCAGTTAACGAATAAGAACTATATTTTATGTTGTTAATGTGAATATTCATTTAAGTTCGTTTGTAAATAAAACATCTTAGCTGAACTATTCATCAAAACTAAATATAAAAGCGTCGTTCTTGTAAAAATAAATGTATTCTTGTATAAATGGCACAAGCTACTACGGTGTTTTATTTTTTTGGAAGTTTTGGAACAGTGACTGTCAACTTGGGGTCCTTGAAGAACCAGTGCACCTGCCTGCACATAGCCGAGAGACAGCCTACCCCATAGTCCATGTTTCGCATCGGTATAGAACAATCGATATGATTATGGTTCTATAGACACGGAGCTTTATATTACGTGATAGCAGTTTGGATTTCAGCAGTTTACTGACTGCGTGCCAAGTAGCGTTGCCGGAGTGTAGTCTTTTGTTAATTTATTTCGACATTTCGTTACTGGCCGTCAGTATTGTTCCCAGATATTTAAATCCTTTGACATTTTCAAATATCTTGCCCCTGATGTTTATATGTATTCTCTGAGGTCCTGTGGGGAACGATGTATGTGTGCGTATACACGGGCACGCGGTTCACTTCTGCCCCCATCATATTACGCGAACAACTTTCGTCTGCACAAAGTTCTTGTGTTGACATTTATTTATTTAAATCCATTAACAATTTACAAACACTTTTCGTCTATACAAAGTTTCTGTATTAACCTTTATTTATTAAAATCCATTAACAATTTACAGACACTTCTCGCCTATACAAAGTTTCTGTGATAACATTTATTTATTTAACACTCCACGGGAAATAATATCTGACTTGAGCGTGTGCACTTGCATGCACACGCTGCGGTGGTTCAACAACCACCTGGTGCGGTGTGACCGACCGAGTTGAATATTGGCAAGGGACTGACTGGAATTAGGGATAATTGGGTAGTTTTGCTTTTGCACAACGATCAGCCATTGGTGATCGTGCTCTCTTGTGCATCCTTCAATTCTCTACGCTCATCGAGGTAGATAAATACTTGGGTATTCGTTCGACATCGATGGCATAGAAGGGATGAAGAAATCAAAATGAAAGCACAATGACCCAGGGCTGATCTGGCTTTGGTGTGGGTGTATCAATGCAACTCTGAGAAAGGCCCACTGACCTAGTGCGGGGACTGTAGTGATCTTAGAGTGCATTGAACTATGAAAAGACAAAATCGTGAAGGAGAGGAAAATGTATCTTGTGCTAGTAGTAGTGTATTTTAGCGGGTTCTGGGACAGCGCTTGGCCGGTTCTGGCGCTTGTGACGTCACAATGACCCCACCTCTTACCGCGGGGCCTTTTGGGGGTTGGTGCCTGGGTTCCCGGTGGGGGATGAGCTTACTAGTGGCGCCATCTTGAAAACTCTCCCAATACTCTCCCCTGACCCTTTATTATAAGAATGTCAGAGGACATCGGTGCAAAACCCATTCGATTTTCCAAAATACTCCCTCCCTTCCCTTTGATATATGCGCATTGACCGCCTCACCCCCAGTATGAATAGCCCTTCGCCCCCCCCCCCCCCCCCCCATGACAATTTTCGCCCCATAAATGAGTTCATCAACAATATCTTACTCCACTTAAACGATATAAGTGTAGAGGTCTGTCAAAAAAACGACGGCTCCAGACTGCCTGAAATTTTGGTGAGTAACTATCAAAATATGCAAAACTACATTTGTGGGGTTTTTTTGTTTTAATTGTGCAGGCAGGTGCGATGGTCCACTAAGACACCCCAACGCGCTAGTCATTGATCACGTTGCAGAAACTAAAACCGACACCAATCCTTCTTTCCAGCTTTTATTCGTTATATAAGGTTACACCTGAAATAGTTCGCAACTTACGTACCATGTCTAAATTTATTTACATTTAGTCAAAATTGATTATAATTAAACAACGCATTCAGCTTCACTTATATTTATAGATGATAGATTACAGTCAGATATATTTTATATTTAGATAAAAATTGATTATAATTAAACAACACATTCAGCTTCACTTATATTTATAGATGATAGATTACAGTCAGATATATTTTATATTTAGATAAAAATTGATTATAATTAAACAACACATTCAGCTTCACTTATATTTATAGATGATAGATTACAGTCAGATATATTTTATATTTAGATAAAAATTGATTATAATTTCAACGGCACATTCAGGTTCGACTCCGTGAACGCCAGGCTCGTGTGCACCCACTGGCGGCTGAAACTCGACTCTCTATTTTGTGTTTAACGTGGAGGCCTGACTTGCCTCCCCGGAATCCGTATCGCGATTGATTTCTTTCAAAAGACACAATTTCATTCTCCGCTTATCGACATAAGGGGATGATTTTGCTTGTATCGGTCCCAGCACAATGGCGCGAAACGCACACACGATGATCGCTTCTTCTGCTCATGGTGTGTATCCACAAGTATCCGGACCGTGGATCAACCGAATCCATAAGGGGAACTTTAGCTGGCATGGTTGCAGCTGGTGCAACTATCTCGAACGATATTTTGTGTTTACACGATCAGAAACTGTGTACAGCATTTATGCTGATCGTGCACATCTTGGCGGCATCTTCAAGCAGTCGAATTCTTACTGGTAATTTTCTATTTTTGAGGACTCAGCTTCCTTGGGCGGTCAGCCGTATGCCATAATGTATTCGTCGATCGCATGACCAACCGATGTGATTGTAGGTAAAAGTAAACCAAGGAATATCTCTTGCATGTGTGCAGCGGAATTCGTTCGGAGACATGTGTAATGAAATGGTTCGGGTCATGTTGGTTGCTTGGTGGTGCAACCAAATTGCTTAGAAGTAACATGTCTGTTTGGTGCTGATCGATTTTGCATCAGCTAATATTATGGATTTACAGCATTTCAGGTAGCTAACATAAACTAAAAAAGAAAAAACTAAACTATGGTACAAACTATGGTAGGTAAATTCACCAGTTTTTATTGACGAGTGCTGGTATCTTCACGTTGAGGTCGGAAACTTTTCAGGCCACCAATGTACACATTTATCATATTTATTTCATCTTGTTTGAACATTATAATCATATTTGAATTGTCCCGTATTAAATGCTTTGGAATAAATGTATAAGACTGACATAAATAAAAAGTATTAATGCTTTTATGACGTCCCACACGAAAAATAGTGTCATATTATTTTCCTTCACACATGCAACATCATCAATAATTGTAATAGAGTTGGGATTTTCTGGATCCGGTGTTAGTACATCATCATCTTCAGAGCATGTATAATATCCCATAACCTTTATGGGTTGTATTAATTTTTCTTGGTACTTATATTTGGGTTGATACAGCGATTTTGAATAAATATAAGTATTTTTAAACTTTAATCCATTTGGACTCCCTATTAAACTCAACATGACTTTGTTTTACCACAATTTGACGGACCAGCTGTGGGTTTATGTCCAGTGTTGTCTTTATGTCAACTGTTGTCTTATATGTGTGTTCACTATTGTTCTCTTAAGTCTTCCGTTTAATCAACAATGAAAACAACGTTTACTCACTCTAATTACTCATTTATTTATTTAAACAACAATAGTATAAACCTAACAAACAAAAAAATTCACAATGCTTCTTTCCTGCTTAAAGAAGTAAGATGACTCCACTGTTCGACTGGTTCACGATTCATAAATTAGGTACTCAGTGTCTGACTAATCGATATGAATCTGAACTGCAGAGATTTTACTATATAGGATCACTGATGTAAGATTTACATTTTTACCGGCTGCGCCATTTATGATATTTTCCACAAAATAAATATATATATTGTAGCGAGCTTAGGGTTCGCTGGATTAATTATGTTAAAATAAATAAGAGCCGTTAAATCGATACAACACTTTATTAGTCCGTAATACAACCGTTGCTTTTTACCGTACACATAATGATTTCTTTGTAAACACTTTCTACTTCTTACTCGAGACTTTCGCTTCCGCACGTATCGCTTGCTTCACTGCCTTACTTATGACTCATCCCATGGTCTGTGTGCAACGTATTTATGCCGTTCCCCCATTCTGATTCGGCGTTTCGTTTCCGCCCGTTCCATAATCTCGACTTTTCTATTCTAGTTTTCCAGTACTTCCTAAAATAATCTAGTACTTTGTTTCGGACTTTCTCGAAGATTCCAGTTTATTTTTTATTTTTTTTATTTTTAAACGCATTTATTTACAACAATAATTACAGTTCGTTTTTACAGTTTTTTGATTAAATGCTAACTCAACTTTCACCTATTTAATTTGTATTCTATTTTACTGGCTCTACGCGAGCACTCTAAATTATACTAATAACAAATTTTAAGACTACCTTTCGGTATACAATTATATATTAATTACTTATACAGCTTTCAAATAGTAAATTAATTTTCAAGTAAAAAGATTGCGAATAAAAAAACTTGAAACTATAATCATATAAATTTTTGATTTCATGTTTTTTTTTTTTTTAAACATATATATACGTACACATCCACATACACACACACACACCCATATATAAATATATATACACATATGCATACGAGTATATATATATATAAATGTGCACACATATACATATATTTTTTTGTTGGCTCATTATATTTAAAATCAAAAGAATTTGGTTAATAAATGAGTAAAAATAGTGAGGAAGCGGAATGTGAAGGGCGATAACGGGGCGAGGGAGCTAAGGGGTAAGAGAAGACATTTAGCCTATACGGCCTTCTAAGTGTCAGGACGTGCAGTCCTTTCTTCGGTATTTAACCACCACCAGACTGTTGGAAGCTTAAGTGCACATTGTTTATCTCGGTCTCCAACGGCCATGTTGTAACATAGACGAATTGAGCTATTAGGGAGAGCATTATTATAATTAATTCTTTTATCCCTAGTTCCCCGAAACACATGGTAGATAATGGGGATTCCTGATCTATTTTGTATTAGACCTCTACTGTCTAATAAGAGGAATGCTTCTGGGGGGATAAAGCCACTCTGCAGAGTGCTCTCCAGATACCGAAAGTTAGGATAGAAAGCTCCTGCGATTAAATTATTTCCATTCGCGGCCGCTCGTGCAACGTGGCTTCGAATTATTTTGATTATAAAATTATCTATTCTGTTAAGACCTGCTTTATTATAGAGGTCCTCATTTCGATAGTATTTCGTATACTGAGACTCCGGCGTCCTGTACATTTGGAGACAAGAACGCAGACATTGTCTCTCGAATACCCGTAATTTCTCCATGTAGTAAGGGGCAATGTTAAACCATACTGGGCTATCGTACACGAGTATAGGTCGTATTAGTGCTGTATATGAGATGATTTTAGCTTTCGAGTCCAGGGCTCGATTGCGAAATAATCTGCTAGCCATAGCATAGGAAGTTCGAGCTCGGGAGAGCGATGTTGCTATATGTTTATCGAAATAAAGAAACTGGTCTAGCACGACACCAAGGTATCTAACAACCGTTTTGACTACTAGAGGTATTCCGTTTTGACCGATAACGGAAAATTGTTTCCAGTTCTTTTTTGTGTCACCCGAGGCCTTGCTTAAAGGTGTCCTAAAAAGAATAGTTTCAGTCTTGAGGAAGTTTATTTTTATCTTCCACTTATCACAGTAGTCTTTTATTCTATTGAGATCATCTTGTAAATGTCTGTTGATGCTCTCAAATTTACTACCTGATCTGTAGATTACTATGTCATCGGCATATGCAATGGCATGCGTAAGCGAATTTACGAGATCGCTCGTATATATGTTAAATAGAACAGGCGAGTTGACTGCCCCCTGCTGCAAGCCGTTTTTTATATTGAAAGTCTTGTTGGAGAATGTGTCTCCGCATTTAACGATGAACTGTTTGTTCATTAGCATATCATATACAATGTACAGCAAGTTTGCGGGCATGCCAAGGGTGGTTAGCTTATAGAAAAGTCCTTCTAACCATACGGTATCAAAAGCCTTTTCAAAATCAACCAAACATGCGCCAGTGCACTGCCGTTTAGCTCTATTTCATTGAATATCGGAGACAAGTTTGGACGCCGCATGCACAGTGCTGTGTTCGGCTCTAAAACCAAATTGATTATCTGGAATCACTGTGTTGTCCTCAGTCCATTCTATTAGCACCTTGTTTATCACTTTATCGAAAACCTTGCTGATGTTGGGGAGTATACTGATCGAGCGGAGATTATTTGGTCTACTGTTGTCTTTACCCGGCTTTGGCAAGGGATGGACTATTGCTGTTTTCTAACGCTGTGGATAATATGAATTATTCAACGCATTATTGAACAGAGTGGTGTAAATATTTACTGCCTCAGGTGGCAAGTGTTTGAGGGCAACGTTTGGAATTTGGTCAATTCCAGCAGACTTGTTATTTTTGAGTGAATTAAAAATACTGAGGAGTTCTTCTTTATTTACAAACAAGTTTTTGTCTGAATTTGTAACGGGATCGTTCGCGCTGTTATTTTCATTACAAACTGTGAAGTTTCTACTTTCGGAACGCCGCCTACTAATCGTGTTGCGAAGTGAAATGTGGTTTTGAAGTACCCGTTCCTCCAGTATATTATTGGAGTAAGAGGGTTCGTTCACTTTGTGTATTGCCTCAAAACACGCACCGGTAGCATTCGATTTCTCTTCAGGATCCTCTGTTGTGTTCTGTAGGGGTTAGTTTCAGGACGCGAGTCTCCTGATCCTTAAAAGGACAAGGCGATCTCTTAAAACAGACCGCTCCTGAAATCTTGTCCTACAAGGGGTCGTTAACCGTGCTTCCTCTGATCCAGAGGGAAGAGTAACGTCCTTTTGGTTTGGCCTTCGTCCTTAGTCTTCACTTGGTCTTCCGTGGGGGGGCAGGTGATACTTAGCTATCCATTGTTGGGTAAAAATGAAAGCACGTCTTGTTTCCTTTGGAATGTGTTTTTTATTATTTTCTCAAAGATTATCCTGGGGTACTTCCTCCAGGGACTGTACACGAATTTAGACTGCGGCCCGGAGATCACGAAACCATTCCTTTATAAAGGAAAAGGAATCGAAAATTGTATCTCAAAGATACACATTTTCGTGCAACAATCTCGATCTTTTGGATATTTCGAGCGAGATGTTGTGTTTACACAAGATAAGAAATCAATTTCTTGAATTCTTACGAAACCATTACGCAGATGTGTGAATGTATCTGCTTTTGAGTTTTTGTTTGTTTAACTCAATGGAATTTTTAGGATAGAGATAACAATCTCTGAATTTTGGATTTGGGTGATGCTGTGGAGCAAATATAGAACAATAAACGAATATTAGATTCGTTTATTGTGAATTTTAATTTTAATTCGGATTTTGGATTAAACTTCGCCGTGGGGGCAAATGTTATGCGATAAACGAATTTTGATTCGTTTATTGCGAATTTTGGGTTATGTTTGGGTTTTTGTGGGTTTGGATAGGATTTTGGGTTAGGAATGGCGGAAAAAGATGGTAGGGCTTTTTGGAGCACTACATCCTCCCCTCCTTGAAAAAAAAGAAAATTGATCTTTATGAGATTAATTTTCTGGAAAATGGTGTGATTGGGAATAAGGATGACGGTATCGTGATTCCGTTACATATGCCTGATATTTTCTAACATAGTAGCTTTTTGTATACAATATTTATTATAATTGTGTAATTTTTGTTCTTTGTTTTTTTCTTAATATTTATGTATTCGTATTTATGGTCGTGTATTCAAGTTTCCACAATGGTTATATAATAAAATATTTTCTTTTTTTTCTGAGTGTAAGGTTAATTGTAGAATGTTTTATAATTACATAAGTATTTGAATTCATTATATTAAATTTAACTTTGCGTTTTTTTTTTTTTTTTTTTTTTTTTTTATAAAGTACTATTTGTAAAAAGATACATAGATAAGTAAGGTTTTTATGGTTTATTCTTACAATTTGTATATTACATAGAATTTTCATTGTTTATATACTCGTATAAATTTATTTACATATATTATTTTTGTTCTCTTTTTTTTCATTGTCCTTATTAGTCGGGCGTTTATTTATTTATATAATTTTTTCCATGTATTTGGACGTACATTTTAATTCTATAACTTTTCCTTTTTGTTTTTTGTTATATAAAAATTTTCTTACTTTCCTAGTATTTTCTTAGTTGAAAACTGTTTTGAATTTATATAAATATTAGAAGTTCTTATTTTAACACTGTTTTGTAAGTTTTGTTTTTGTATTTTCGTTTTTTCATATATATATAATGTGTTTTTTCTTATAACCTAAGATTATTTATTATTATTACAAAATTTTGTTGTTGTTGTTTATTTATTTAAGTTAGTGGTGGTTATTTAAAACATGATATAAACTTATTTTATTAAGTGCGTTAATATTTGTTTTTATCTATATATTTATTTTTTTTGTGTTTTGTTTGTTTTTTTTTTCTTTTTTTTTTTTTTTTTTGTATTAAAAGTGTTGTATACTATTTACAAAATTATTTTATTCGTATACAATTATTTGAATAGAAAATTTTTTTCGCAAATTTTAAATACATTATCGTGGTATTTTGGTACAGTGTTAGTTTATAATTTTTTTTTTTTTTTGTGTTTACTATACGTGTATGCATTTATTTATTTCTCTTTTTTCTTTTTTAAGGTTATCTATACATATATACATTTTTTCTTTCAACTTTTATTTTTCTTTGGAGTTTCTTATTCGTGATTGCCTAGTCCACAAATAGTTTTATATTATTGTTGTGGACTATTCGAGTTCCTTTTCCTATTTTGAGGATTGAATTTTCTTCGGATAGGATCTTTACAATTTCGTAGGGGCCTTTCCACAGGGAGGTTAGTTTGTTAGGTCTTGAGTGATTCTTTAATAGAACCTTGTCGCCAACATTAAATTTCTTACGGCCTACTTTTTGGTCGTAGTATGCCTTAGATTTTTGTTTTTTCTCTATCAGTATTCCCTTAGCTGTACAATAACCATCTTGTAATCGCATTTTTAATTCATTTGCGTAATGGTCGTAGTTATAAGTGCTTTCGGGGTTTTGTCTGAGAGAACTGGGTATTTCGGCTGGGAAACCATATAGTAATTCATGCGGCGTGTAGCCTGTATTACTGTGGGGTGTAGTATTGTACACAAACATTGCGTAAGGTATCCAGGTGTCCCAGGTGAGAGGATCCTGGTTTATATAGTGGCGGAGGTATTCCACCAGAGTTCTATGGCTCCGTTCTAGTGCTCCATTCGTTTGTGGATGGTAGGGTGCTGTGTTTAGTTTTCTCATTTTAAGTAAGGAACAAATGTCCTTAAAAAGTGCGCTGAGAAAATTTGCACCTCGGTCAGTTAATAGAGAAGATGGTATGCCGTGCTGGCAGACGATATTTTCAACGAAAATTCTGGCCACGTCCTTGGTTTCGGCGCTGGCCAGTGCGTAAGCTCCTGAAAATTTAGTCTAATCGTCTTGAAACGTTAGTAGGTATTTATTTCCATTATAGCTGACTGGTAATGGTCCTACTATATCTAAAGCAATTCTTTCGAAAGGTTTTGAGCTTGTTGTGGTTATCTTCATAGGAATTCTAGAATTCCTTCCACTTTTGTTTATCTGGCAGGAAGCACATTTTCTAATATACGCTGCAACGTCAGCGGTCATTGTGCGCCAGTAATATTTTTGCTTCAATCTATTGATTGTTCGGGTGGCTCCTTGGTGTCCTCCGAAAGGTGAGTTGTGGTATTCCGCGAGTAACTTTTGTATTTCGTTAGGATCTGTTAGAAGCTTCTTTTTATTGGAGAAAACGTACATTGTCACGTTGAGGTGAGCAAAAGTTTCTTTTAGCAAGTTATTAAGTGTTACTTTTGATTCGTTTTCTATGAAGGGGACTAAAATTCCAATGGAATTGAAATTCCGGTCTTCGCAAATCTTCTTCAGATCAATAAGGGAGCTCTTAGCGGTTTCCTGGTCGCTTAGGTTTCTGAAAGGCAATGGCAATGTGATGGCGCATAACCCATCTTGCTCATGAAACGTAATTTTACCTACGTCTGGCTTGGTGAAGTTTGGGATTCTTCCTGCCAGGTTTTCTTCCTCAGCAGAGTCTATCAATGGGAGGATTATAATACGTAGTCCAAGTTTTTTCTTGGTATAGATGGACCCTGTTTGTTCTTGCCATACAAGATTGGTAGTATCTTTGTATGATTGTGCAGCCACATCTTCTTCGAGTTTGGCTTTACTTCGTGTGGTGACGAGGATATTATTTTTGATGGAATCGACTGGGGTAGTAATTGTTATACGGCTGAGAGCACCAGCATTTGCATTTTGCTTTCCTTTTTTATGGACGATTGTGTACTCATACTCTTCGAGTAGAGTTCTCCATCGCATAAGTCTGGATGTAGGATCTTTTCGTCCTATAAGCCACTGTAGAGAGCTATGGTCAGTTACTATAGTAAATTTTCGTCCGTAAACGTATGGTCGGAACTGGGCTAGTGCAAAAACGATTGCCAATAATTCCTTTTCGGATGTTGTATATCGAGTTTCTGCGTCGTTTAAAGTTCGGCAAGCGAAAGCAATAGGTTTATCTTGTCCTATTGTACCTTGAGATAGCACTGCTCCTAACGCAACATTGCTAGCATCTGTAGTTATTATAAACTCCCGGTTAAAGTCTGGATAAGCCAGTATTGGTGGGGTAATAACCTTTCTTTTTAAACCTGTGAATGCCTCATCACAAAAGGCATCCCAATAAAATGGAACATTCTTCCTGAGCAATCTGCTTAAAGGTTTTGCCAGTTCGGCGAAATTAGGGATAAATTTTCTATAGTAGCCTACAAAACCGAGAAAAGATTTTACGTCTTTTTGTTTCTTGGGCGTTGGAAACGTTTTCACCGCTTTAGTTTTTTCTGGATCTGGTTTTATACCTTCCTTTGAAATAACATGCCCTAAGTAGGTGAGCTCCTTCCTTATGAAGTGACACTTTTCTGGTTGTATTTTCAGATTGTGCCTTTGTAATCGCTCGAAAATTCTGGTAAGTCGGGAATTGTGATCGTTCAGATCGTATCCGTAAATTACAATATCATCTACATAGACGAAACATTCTATTCCTTGGAGACCCATGAGTACATTATTCATAAGCCTTTGGAATGTGGCGGGTGCGTTTTTAAGTCCGAAGGGCATTCGATTATATTCGTAATGTCCGAAGGGTGTGCTAAACGCTGTTTTTGCCTTGTCTCTATTGTCCATGCGTATTTGGTGGAAACCATTTGCTAGATCTAAAGTGCTAAAATATTTAGCTTTTCCTAGCTGGTCCAAAATATCTGTAATATTGGGCAATGGATATGCATCTCCGACTGTTATTTTATTTAAGGCTCTAAAGTCGACAACCACTCTCCACCGTTTTGTCCCATCAGGTCCTGCCTTCTTGGGTACTAGTAAGAGAGGGGAATTCCAAGGACTGAAACTTGGTTGTACCACGCCATCCTGAAGCATTTCATTCACTTGTTTGTGGATTTCTTGCTTCGAGCTATCTGGGAGGCGATATGGTCTTATGTAAAGTGGGGGCTTTCCTTCTTCCGTGATGATCTGATGCTCTATGGCGTCAGTGTGTGTGAGATGGTCGCCCTCTAAGTAAAAGAGATCGTTAAATCTGCGGCAGATGTCTAGGATAGATATCCTTTCCTCCTGGTTACAATGACGCAACTCTAGGAGTGATTCTAGCCGTTCAAGCCTATTTTTTAGAAAGTTCTTAGTTTCATCCGCCTGTAACACATTGTAGTCATCCAGATCTTCCCATTCGACTTCTATGTCGTTGGTGCTTACTTCTTGATCGGTGTCTAATGTGTTCATTAATAATACCTTTATTTTGTTGTCCTGTGGTGTTGTCAAACTATTACCCAGATATATCCCCGGCATGATCTCGGATTTTTTAATAATCAGTTCTTGACTGGATTTTTCTTTAAAGGGAATCTCCATTATTTGTTGAGATCGTGAATGCAATTTTATGTAGTCGACCGTGGTGTTTCGTTTTAAATTTACTGACGGTATTAGAGTTTCAGGTTCATGTTTTCCTGAACTCAGTTTTTCGGCAGTTTCCTTACCTTTTCTGTTACCACAAACTTTACTTAAATGGGGAGAGGAAGATTCAAGGGTGGTTGGTTTCGTTGTGTTTGTCACAGCATCAGATCCGGCCCGTAGACAAACGGATTCGGATGTTGACTCACGAACGGTGTTATCCAATTTTTCAAGAATGCCTGTATTATCCGTGGAAGATACCTCGTAAGGCGTGGCATTCTGAATATTTTCCTTGACCTCATTTTTGTTCCCTAAAGGCTGCTCGAGTTCTACCATAGTTCTCTTCTTTACAGCGAATTTAAGGAATCCCTTTTCAAAGTTAATGTGGCACTGGTGCTTCGTAAGGAAATCGCTTCCCAGTATGCCATCGTGTTGGAAGTCTACGTTGCTTCCCACTACAAATAGATTATGCTTAAAGGGTATGGAGTGCCTATCAGTTCTGAATTCGAACTCCCCCAATACCTTTCCGCATGTGCTGACCGTTTTTCCAGCAATGGTGGATATAGTCACTGGGTCTGAATTTTCTACAGATTGTTCAATCTAAAGATTATCTAATTTGATCAGGCTGATGTCGGCGCCTGTATCGATAAGGAAAGTCGAGTATTGTTTATCCGATGGATTAAATTTTACACGTATTACTGGCTCCTTAAATTCAGGGCAGAAAAATACGCGCATTTGAAAATTTACATCGGGATGGGGTGTATATCGGCGATTGTCTGAACTCGAGAAGGATTGCCGTTGCTCGCTGCCCGAGTGAGTTCGTTTCCCTGTTGTTGATTGGATACCCTGTTAATATTTTGATTTTGTCGGGTATTACGATTTTCAATGCGGGGCGAGTTTGTTATTGTCCTATTTTGAGATTGATTGGATTGGTTAAGATGAGTTTTAAAGGGATTACGACTCGTCGAATGTTGGTCCTGGTTTCGCATATGAGCTAACCTGCTTCTGCACTCTGCCTGAGTGTGATTATACTTTCGACAGTATGTGCATTGGAGACGTTCAGCCTCAGTCTTAATGCGTTGGGGGACGAAATTAGGAAAATTAGTGTTGCGATAGCAAGTCGCAGAAGTATGCCCCCTGTTGTTGCATGTTTGGCAAACAATTTGTTGGTTATTTCTCCTAAAATTGTTATTGGAAGTTAGCATTGAGTTATCGTTACCTAATCTTCGAGATTGTTGTAAAGCGTAGCTGATGGCTGCTTTTAAATTTGGGGCGTTGTGAGACTTCACCAAGATTCTGAGGCTGGAATTTCGTATCCCATCCTCAAACGTATTCAACGCGAGTCTCTGATTCTCAGCCAGAAGATAACTTCTGACTGCAGGCTCAGGTGAACTAGCGTATGTGGCGCTGTCCAATTCATGCAGGTGATATGTGAGTCTATTTGAAAATTCTTTCACACCCTCCTTGCTATCTTGTTTTGTTGCCACTAAGTTATTTTGGGCAGCAGACCTAGAGATGAGAGCTTTAAATTCTCCCTCTAATTCTGAAACAAGATCTTCCCAGGTAGAAATGATTTTATGCCTGATACAATCACGCGCCGGTCCCTGCAATCTGGTTTTGACCACCCTTAGAATAAAGGACTTCTGATTGTCATCTTGTGCTTGTGAGAACAAAATGTCTCCACAAGAGACGAAACCCTCTAATTCGTCAGGATTACCGTTAAATATCGGCACGAGTCCCAGTATGTCACTTAATCCTATTGGTAAGTTCATTCTAGAACTCTGTTCGCGTGTTTCCATACGTACGGTTTCCGATATTTCGTCCTCGCGATTTTGTATGAGCTCGGGCTCAGGTCTCTGCGAACGCGTACCCGGTTTATTTTTGTCGCTCACGACATATTTGTGAAACAGACCTTCCCAAATGATGGTGAAAAGGGGTAGAGAACAAAGAGATGAGATCTTCATCGTTCCTAACAAGAAGAAAACACAAGACGAAAAAGCTTCTGCAAACTCGTTTAAATTCGATCCTATATGAGGATGTTTGTTCTGTTCAAAGTGAAAGAAATCAACCCTTTCGCCCTATGGAAAAAGTGTCTAAACTGTCGAGAGAAAAATATCCCAGAATAGATTTTCAAAAGTCGCAGATGATTCAGAGGAAAAATTCGACCTAAAGAAAACTTTCCAAAAAAGACGCTAAGGACAAAGACCAAGGATTTAAATTTTGTTCATTATTGTTCAGCTTATCACGTAAGAAAAATCTTCCCCAAAAAGTTGAAATAATTTCAGGAAATATATGTATATATGTATGTGTATAGTAAATTCAAATATATCAAAAATCAAAAAATAAAAATCTAATTTATAGTTTGTTTTTGTATGGGGCTTTTATTTTGTCCCCTTTTGAAGAATAAAATGTTGAAATTTTAAAAAAATGTGTATATGTATGTGTGTAAAAATTTTTGAAAATTTGTTAAAAATATGTTTTTTTTTTGTTTTTTAAAAAATGCGTTTAAGAAGGATGTATTTAAAAATTTTCTACAAGCCTAAATAGTTGTAAAAATAAGTGGGTACTTGTCTTTTTTAAAAAGTTTTGTAAAAAATTCTTTTATTTTCTTGTTTGTCACTTTGGGCACTTGTGCCTGTATATATATTTTTCAGAAATTTAAATTAAAAAATTTTCGGCTTGGGGGTTTATTCTTTATCCCCGTGTAAAAAGAACAATTAAAATAAATATTCAATTTATTCTTGGCGTCCCCTTTTTGTTAACAATTTCAAAACTTTTTAAAAATTTATTTATTTGGGAGCCAATCACCAAGACAAAAAAATGACAAAACTGAATTTAATTTCAGTTCACTTTTTGTTTCTAAGAAGTTACATTTATCACTTTGGGGAGCTCTCTTAGCCTCATAAAATTTTCCACTATATATTTAAGAAATGAAATCTTTTACCTTATTTTCCTGGTGCGTGGTTCAGCTTTCTCCTGTTGGTGTTACCGCTGCTGTCTTCGCTGCTGGATCTAGCTGCTTGGTCCTGGTGTTGAGCTCCTAGTGTTATGCGGGACAAATTTTCCTGCTTCTCCACGGGACTCGTGGTCGTCATACAATTAACACTTTGCTTTTTCTACCGCCGGTGTCTAAGCCCCAGGCAACGCTTGTAAAAGTTTTACTTACTTTCCGGTGTCAGCCCCGGAATACGCTTTTTTTTTAAAAATTTAAAATATTTAAATCACTTTCCGGTGTTAGCCCCGGAATACGCTTTAAAAGAAATTCTGCTTTTACTTTTGTTGCAAAATTTTTTCCTTCTGCAGAATTTTTTCATCAGTCTGCGTGTTAGGATCCGCACCAGTCTTTTCAGATTTGCAGAGGATTTTCAGATTCCGCTTAATCGGGACGTCTTCGTGGATAATTTCACCAGTTTCTCTTTGGTAGGGGATTGTTGGATAATCCCCGAGTCTTCTGTGGTAGGGGATTTTGGGTATCCCACCGCTGCCACCAAAATTTTTTGTTGTGTTCTGTAGGGGTTAGTTTCAGGACGCGAGTCTCCTGATCCTTAAAAGGACAAGGCGATCTCTTAAAACAGACCGCTCCTGAAATCTTGTCCTACAAGGGGTCGTTAACCGTGCTTCCTCTGATCCAGAGGGAAGAGTAACGTCCTTTTGGTTTGGCCTTCGTCCTTAGTCTTCACTTGGTCTTCCGTGGGGGGGCAGGTGATACTTAGCTATCCATTGTTGGGTAAAAATGAAAGCACGTCTTGTTTCCTTTGGAATGTGTTTTTTATTATTTTCTCAAAGATTATCCTGGGGTACTTCCTCCAGGGACTGTACACGAATTTAGACTGCGGCCCGGAGATCACGAAACCATTCCTTTATAAAGGAAAAGGAATCGAAAATTGTATCTCAAAGATACACATTTTCGTGCAACAATCTCGATCTTTTGGATATTTCGAGCGAGATGTTGTGTTTACACAAGATAAGAAATCAATTTCTTGAATTCTTACGAAACCATTACGCAGATGTGTGAATGTATCTGCTTTTGAGTTTTTGTTTGTTTAACTCAATGGAATTTTTAGGATAGAGATAACAATCTCTGAATTTTGGATTTGGGTGATGCTGTGGAGCAAATATAGAACAATAAACGAATATTAGATTCGTTTATTGTGAATTTTAATTTTAATTCGGATTTTGGATTAAACTTCGCCGTGGGGGCAAATGTTATGCGATAAACGAATTTTGATTCGTTTATTGCGAATTTTGGGTTATGTTTGGGTTTTTGTGGGTTTTGATAGGATTTTGGGTTAGGAATGGCGGAAAAAGATGGTAGGGCTTTTTGGAGCACTACACCTCTATAATATAACAGTCATCATCGGCAATAATGTTTTCGAGATTAAAACCTGCGTTTAGCAGTGTTCGGCCGTTATCTGGAGTTTGTGGTATTTTCAGACAGGGCATATCATTATGGTTTTTCCTTCGGAGCAGTTTGTTTATTTGTTGGAACATATTCGAGCCATTTGTTTTAATAGCTCGAATTTTCTTTTCCCAATCTGCGTTTATGTTTACTCTGTAATTTTCCCTTATCAATTTTTTTATATTTCGAATCAGAGATTTTAGTGTTGTTATTTCTGCGTTTTGGCGGTCAGTGAATTGCCGGTACAGGGTTTTCAACCTGGATAGGAGGGAACTTTTCTGTCTATTCAGAGCGTCTATGGTTGAGTTTCTGTATTGACTTGTGTAACCCCCATCCTTATTTATTTTCTGAATAGAGAGATCCATTGATTTCCGAATAATATTTTCCATCGTTTGGAGATAGTGATCTATTTCTGTGTTTTGAAGGTTCCTATAAGTGGGTGGGTCTGCAGCATTTGAGCGAATTTCTCTTCTCAAAGTGCGTTCAAAACGCGACCAGTGAACTTTGTGGAAATTGTAGGAGTCTTTTTGTGCCCTCGTTTCGAGCAACATTTCTTCATTAGGGACTTTAATAGTTGCGACTAGTCCATAGTGATCACTGTCATAATCGACTGTTCGAAGACAATTTCTGATATTTGTATTTGTATTTAGGAGTTGTATACGGCTATCTATTAGGAGGAGGTCCAAAAAGGAGTCCCCTCTTGGGTAAGATGGTGTAGCAGTGGCATAGATTTCTACATTGTATTCGATTATGTTTGTTTGCCACCAATCGAATAGGGTCTTACCTCTGGTATTGGAGGTCGAGTTACCCCAACTAGAATGTTTTGCATTGATGTCTCCTGCCAAAAGGAAATAGTTGTTTCCTGACTGTAATCTGAGGCCCTCGAAGAGCGTGTTTAGTTCGCTTATAAAACGTGGGTTTTGGACTGTTTCAGGGGCATATAGGGATACGACGTATATACGTTTCTGACTTTGGAGAGGTATTTCTACAATACATGCTTCTAGCACTGGAAACCTGTACACATCTTTACTGTGCAAAGTTTTATATCAGAGACCTTTTTTAATTAGAAGTGCAACACCGCCTCCTTGTGTGGAGTTTGGTCTGTCTTTTCTTACGATATTGTGTATTTTGAAGCCTAATTTATGCTTTGGGTTTAGCTTAGTTTCGCTGATTAAAAGAATATCCGGGCATTCTGCTTCCAACAGTGTAGCTAAGTTGTCTCTTCTCTCTGTTCTGATGAGTGAATTAACATTCACGGCGATAATTTTAAGTGCTGATTCAATTTGGAGTTCCGTGGTTATGGCAAGGGTTCTCTTAACAGCGACGAATAGACGAAATCCATTCGAGCAGTTTTTTCATCTAATTTCTTTTCTAACTCAGTGATCCTTCTAAGTAAGACCTGTACTAAATTTTTTAGCTCTGCATTTTCTTCACTAGCAGAACCTTTCTGCTCGCTTTGAGCCCTTGTTGCGACATTAGTTGGTTTGTTCGACCCAGAAGCCATTTGAGCGTATAATATAGTGGGCGCAACGAAGTTGTTATATGAGCGAACTTTCGCTCGTTTTTGCTCTTCAATTTGATGCTTTCGTGCATCCATTTTTGCCTTCAGTGTTTGAGCTACTGGGCAACCCCTAAAATTGGCTGTATGTCCTGTATTTTTGCACAACACACAGGCTAACTTGCTTCTATCTTCAAGCTTTTCTGTTCCCAGATGGCATTCTCCAACCGGATGAATGTCTAGACACTTTACGCATCTATACTGCATATTGCAGTTTGATGCTACATGTCCAAAGCGTTAGCAACGCATGCACTGTAGTACGCGATTAGATCTACGAATCTTTTCCCAACTAACAATGTGCTGGTGGAGGTATTTAATTTGTCTTAATCCATCAATTTTACTATCAGGACTTATTGAGACAATGAAAAACGGTAATCTGCGATTCGTGTTTCTAGAATACGAGGTCGAAAATGGTTTTACCCCTGTAAATTTCAAACTGTCTGTTTCAACATTTTTGAGTTCCTCTAGAATTCCTTCGGGGGAAAATGATGGATCTACTTCTTTGAGTAACATGGCCATTTTTTTTTCTGTTTTGTGTGTGCGTGATGTACTGGCTTTCCGATTTCCCTAATGCCGCTTTTAATTTTCGATAGTCTTCAATACTATCACATGTTACACTAGTTTTTACCTGGTTTATTCTTTTAATTTTTAAATGCAATTTTGCCAACTTACCTAATTTAATGATGTCCTTAGCTTTTGTTTGATTTTCTTGTTGTGATTGCTGCTTCTCAGGTAGTCGTTGATCTTTTGTCGCCTCGTTTGCTGTTTTTCTTGGTTTTTCTCGTTTTTGGTATTTGTGTTTTTTTGCTTCATTGCAGCAATAAAATTTTTGTATTCACTGTTCTCGTGGCCTGTTATTAGGTCCTTAAATTTGTTTCCTAATCCGCTGTAGGAGCATTCACTGTTTATGGCTTCAGTGTTTTGCACTTCACTTACATTTGACATTTTGTTTAGTTTAGCTCGTTTATTTTGTTTTTGTGTTTGGGAACTTTTTGTCTTTCCCATTATCCTTGATTGTTTGTTTTTTTTATATTTTGTCTTCCGAATTTTTATCGCGTTTGCATGATGTGCGGATAATGCACATTCGTAAATATCAGCACTCAACTTAGTTTCCAGTTTTCTCATTTTTTTTGTTTTTTTTGTTTGGAATATTATTTTCGATTACCTCGTGCTCATAGGCACACACACTTTTACTTCCGTCGCGAGAAACTTGTTTTCGTCCGATTCAACCGGTGTTGAGTCAAAAACCGTTCTTAGTAACGGCCACAAATTTATTGTTCACACGCCGGTACGTGTGTTTTTTTTTTTCCTTTCCTGCCCTTTTGTCTTCTTCTCTGAAGCGACGAGCGATTGCAAAACGCGTCCTTTCGCTTTGACGATAACAGTACGAATGTCGAAGATTCCAGTACTGATTGTCATATGCGTCACAATATATATATATGTCAGTACCTGCCTGACTTTCAAACAGACAACTTGTCTCGCAGTTTTGCTCGTGCTATTTATCTTAATCATCCGTTATTTTCACAATAATTTTCACAATTTAATTATCATTATCTTGTTTTCTTTGCCTGAGTGATGTGAGTTTTTCACCCACTCACGTAAGGAAAATCATCCATTAAAGGTAGTGTTATCCGGGTTAGACTTAATTAGCAACGATATAGTGAAAAATGAGCTAATTGCACTCGGGATTAAGTGCCTAGATGTTAAAACCATCACATTAAATCCGTCAACAAAAGCCCTGCACAAATACTACTTGTACATCGCTACATTCAACGCGGTACTGTTAAATTAAACGAACTAAAACGGAACTACTCCACCTTGTTCAAAACCATCGTTCGCTGGGACTTTAAAAAACATAATCCAGGTAAGGTCACACAATGTCACAATTGCCAGCTTTATGGTCACGGCTCGATGCATTGTCATATAAATAGCTTCTGTGCAATATGTTCGGAAAACCATAAAACATCCGACTGCAAAACGAATGAGGTCATCAAGTGTGCAAATTGTAGTGGGCCACATAAATCCACCGATCCAGAATGCATAAGCCGAAAGCAGTACATAGACATTCGCCGCAAATTATCCCCACGCGGACGTGGTACAGGAAATACAACGTTTCTACAGCCTCCGAGTTACAAACAGCAGCCACTGCCCGACCGATTATCCATTGATAATTTTCCCCCACTACCCCGATCTGTGCGTCAACCTTTACTTCCTTCATCCACCTGGGCTTCTGGCCTCCATCAAACCCAGCAACCTTCCAACAGTGATACGACACACACGAAGAAAAATCCGTCAGAAACATTAACTAATGATAACCTGTTCTCATTTAGCGAGAGAAACTCTCTTCTTAATGAAGTTGTAACCAAGCTTAGTGCTTGTCAAACCAAAGCTGACCAATTTAACGTCATTACTTCATTAGCTATTAAGTACATATACTCGGAAAAAACATGTTAAGAAACTCTCTTAACATCATAACTTGGAATGCGAGAAGCATCAAAAACAAAAAGCATGAATTTTTTAGTTTCTTGATAAATTTTAATATTGACATTGCACTTGTTTCAGAAACCTGGCTCAAACAAGACATTTCTTTCTCACATCAAAATTACATATGTTATCGCCTAGACAGGGTACATGCTAGTGGTGGAGGTGTCGCCATTGTTGTGAAAAAATGTATAGAACATTCCTTGCGTCCTTCATTGCGCCTTAAGTTAATTGAGGAAATTAGTATATATGTAACATTAAGTGACAACTCCAAGGTGAGTCTTTTTTCGGTCTATTTCCCTGGAGGAAATAGAAACATTGAGAAATCTACTTACTTTAAGCGGGATCTGCAAAAATTGTATAGAGTCAACACTCGAAACAAGGTAATTATTGGTGGTGATCTAAACTGCAGACATCAGTCGTGGAATTGTCTTAGGGCAAACTGCTGGGGTAACATTTTACTAGATGTTACTGAATCCAGCCCAAGTTTTTCCATACTTTATCCACTTCTCCCCACCTATATCCCAGCGAGTGCTAACAAGAACCCCTCAACTCTTGATCTATATATCACTAATATTCCAAATTACTGCACAATGCCATTAACTCTAAATGCGTTAAGTTCAGACCACCTTCCGATCAGCCTCACAGTGAATCATACAGTATCTATAAATCGTTCCAGTTTATACTACAACTATGCCGCCGCCAACTGGAATTGTTATAAATCATATATAACCACGACTTTGGTTCTAGGTGATACCAGCCTAAATTCTATAACCTGCAGCGAGCACATTGATATCCTATGTAACAATTTTGTTTCTGTTATCAATAGAGCGGCCGATCTTGCGATACCTAAATGTTCCACTGCTCCAGTTGATAAGGCACCGCTTCCTGAAAATATCTTACATCTGATTAGGCTACGAAACTCTGAAAGAAGAAAGTGGCTGCGTTATAGAATCGATTATTTTCTAGTTAATGTTAAAGTCTTAAATAATATCATTAAAAACGAAATCTCAACATATAGGAACAAGTGTTGGAATAAACACCTTTCCTCTCTTGACAAAGCTAGCAAACCGATCTGGAAAATATCAAAAATTATGAAAAAGAGAGGGTCAAGTATTCCTCCGTTTAAAGTTCACGACAAGTTGTTTATTTCTTCAGTGGAGAAATCGAACCTACTTGCTAACACGTTTAGTATGAACCACTCCATATCTATGCATCTAAGCGACGCGTATACTGAAGGTGAAGTTGCTAACACTATCCATGTACTTTCTCAAACACCAGCTGAAAGTACTTACGCAACTAATATCAGCAAAGTTAAAGAATTGATAAAAAAATCGAAATCAAAAAAGGCTGCGGGTCTCGATAATATTAACAACAAATTAATTAAAGCACTTCCACCTGCTGCAAGTAACTATTTAACGTTCATTTTCAACGCTTGTCTTAAGAATTGTTATTTTCCGGACTGTTGGAAAACAGCAAAGGTAATACCTATCCCGAAACCCGGCAAACCCAAAAACAGCCCCGAAAGCTACAGACCTATTAGTCTACTTAGCTGTCTAAGTAAGCTCTTAGAAAAAATCATTAAGGAAAGAATTGATCGTTTTGTGGAAGACAATAACATCTTACCAAACTTTCAGTTCGGTTTCCGTGGTGGTCACAGCACAATCCGCCAAGTCTTGCGCATTAAAAACCACATAGCTGGTAAATTCATCGACAAGGAGTCAACGGGACTGGTTCTTCTAGACATCGAAAAAGCCTTTGATACGGTATGGCACGATGCCTTGATTTATAAGCTACTAATGTCTACAACTCTTTGCAAGCAGCTCTTGATAAACTAGCAGTATATTACAGGAAATGGAAAATAAAAATAAATGGTAATAAAACACAAGTTGTCTGGTTTTCGAGATGTAGGAAACACTGCTACCTACCAAATGGCACTAAACTCAGTATGTGTGCAGTTGATATGGATTGGTCCGAAGACTGTAGATATCTAGGTATTATTCTAGATAAAAAACTCATCTTTCAAAAACACATCACTACCACAATTGACAAAATAAACAAGGTCGTAAGAGTTATGTATCCATTAGTGTGTAGAAAGTCAAAGCTTAGCATCGAAATTAAAATTTTAATATTTAAAACCATTTTTCAAGCTATACTCCTGTACGGGGCCCCTGTATGGTGTAATTGTGCTCGCACACACAAAATAATATTGCAAACGTGTCAAAATAAAATATTGAAAATGTTTGCTGAATTTGCCATGGCATTATTCGACACATGAACTACATGAAAACGCCAACGTTAAACCGGTAGAGTTCCTTATTGACAAAATCAATCGAAATTTTTCGTCAATTGTTCTTTTTCTGACAATGTTCTCGTTTCCCGTCTTGCGTTATCCTAAATCACTACATATGTACTCTGTCTATGAAAATTATATCGCGGTCATTACTATATAAAATAACCGGAAGCTCGTGCAATATTAGTCTTAAAATTCAAATAAGGGTTTTTTATTGTAGTTTTCCCTTAATTTATTATTTGTTATTCATTAAAATTGTGCTATTGTCGTTATATAGATTTAAGATTATAGTTGTAAAGGAATTGCTATCCTAAATCTCTTAAGTACTAGTTGTAAAATATACCATAAATGTAATTATCTACCAAATAAAAATTGAATTGAATTGAATATATATATGTAAATAATTTACCTGATGTTCAGGAGCCTCGTTCGGAAATGTTCTTTGGTTGGGGTCTTCAATTCCTCACACCTCGTGGTTGTCTGCGCCAACTGAGGTATTTCTTTGTACTACTGTGTATTTTAATTGTATCAGATTTTAAAATTGTTCCATATATTTAAGTGTTGTATTTGATGTCATCTGCTGTTCCATGTAAACGGCGCCACTTGCTGTATTTGAAGTACAGCTAATTGTAACGGTGCTGAGCCGTGTCAGTTATAGCAACTATGTTGTAAGGAAACAATATAGATGGGCATATACCACGCTTACCCGTATCTTCTGGATTCTTCTGTTTGCATTTTCTTCTCCGTAACCTTTAGGTTCCGCAGCACTGCTCCACTGGATTTCCACAATGTGGCATTCTCGTCGTCCTCAATTTGGGGGTTCTTGGGTATCCACCCACAAAACTGTCACCCTTCAATCTCTCGGTTGGATTCTCCGACAACGGTGCGTCCTCCGAACCCTCCGCAACAATCAACACAAAAAGACACAACAACTTCCGGTCAGTGAATTTTATTGGATCAGCAATTTAACATTTTCTCACATTCATTCATTTAACAACTTTTTTACATTTCTTACAAAAAACAAAAACGCGCCTTTCCTTTTCAGGTGCACACAGCACAGCACTTCTTTTCTGACTCCTCGATTCCCTTCTTTCTTCAACTGTGCGGAAATCTACTGTCTCGTCGAACTGTTTACTTTTTCACCGTATTCTTGACGAAAACAAGACAAACGGAATCCAAAAATTTCTTGCCGCCTCTCTCTCTCGCTCTCCCTCAACGTCCACTCCGAAAACAGAATTCGAACTCGCCGACGATCCACACTCGAATCGGGGCGTGTTCGAACGCTCACTTGTGGATCGCGCAATTCTTCCACCACCTTACCATCAAACTACAATAAAACAAATTATATTAAATACAATTAATTGGTGGGGTGACGGAAGCCGCACGTAACATACCCCCCCCCCCCCCCCCCCGACCCACAAGACTGCGAGGCATTCTTAGGAGAGGAATGTCACGCCGGAGAGTGGACGGCGAAGAGCAAACAAACAAACAATCAACAACATCAACGAAATCAATAAATAAATTAATTAATTAATTAATTAACAATTAGGTGTTAAGTAGATGTTAGTAAGTTTTTATACTACCTATATATTAGGGTTAGTAAGAAATAAATAAATAGATAACAATTTAATAGGGGAACACTAACAACACAGATTTCCATCTTTCGCGGCGGGCCCGACACTTAAAACGATGGTCCGACCGAAAGCTCGACCGCCCACACGATCCGGTTAGGACCCCCCCCCGCTAAAGCGAAGTGATCCCCTCTCGTCTAACCTCCAAAATGTCACCCGGCCGGCGAAATCGTCCCGCTCCTATAAATTTCCTCTTGACTCCTTTACGCCCAGTCCATGGGTTGGCAGATCGGGGGGTTGCCCCGTTCCGGCGGGAAAACCTACCATCACCCGACATTATAGTGCGCTTTCGCACTTTCATAATTGCGATCCAACCCACAGCACTGGGGTTTGCTTCTGCA
The DNA here is from genome assembly GCA_963931805.1 of Microdon myrmicae. Taxonomy (NCBI): domain Eukaryota; kingdom Metazoa; phylum Arthropoda; class Insecta; order Diptera; family Syrphidae; genus Microdon; species Microdon myrmicae. Next base: position 126,190,921 of record OZ007496.1, read on the forward strand.
GTCTGCGCTGGGACTGCGCCTGCAGCATTAGGCCTGGCCTTAAAGACTTTCTCGTCAGACTCCATTTGGTTTCCCTGCGACGAAGGTCCTTTACAAGGACGAAGATTCCGGAGGGAAACCAGAGTCTGGCCAGCTAGGATCAGGGGCTCCAAGTTACAGGAAGGCTTATCCTTTCCTTGTTCTTGTATAAAAAAAATGTTGTTTGTAACTCTGTACCAATAACGTCCGCTGTTCGGGGTTTATCCGGATGACCACGTGGGTAGCACGTGGTTGAACAGCTTTTCGCAGCCCTCCCCTGTATGGGTAGGGTCTCCGGGCGAGTACCTTCCGCAGTATCGACTTTAACAGGTCCTTTGGCACGTCTCCCCGTTCGGCTGCGACATGTTCAACCCTTCCCGTCCCATAGCTGGTAAATTGAATGGAGAATGGCACGGGATTTACGGTCGTTCGGGGAAAAACCAAACAACCACCCGGCCCGTCTACCTTACAATTCTGAGACAGGAAGTCGTACCCCAACAATCCGTCTTCCTCCAAACCCGGCAAGGAGTCCACTATTTGGAAACTGCAGGTAATCTCATGGTGCAACTTGAAATTCCCAGTACAGCATCCCCTCGACTTGCCTTTGACAAACAGCGCTTGGAGCGTAGTAAATTCATGCACATCCATGCCATATCTAGGATGGAATGCCTTCAGCTTCAACAGGCTGATCTCAGCGCCGGTTTCCACGATTAGGCGCGTAGAGTTCCTACGGCCAATGTCTAAAGGAAGGGTGACAATCGGGACCTGAGTCGGCGAAATCTGAGAACAACTGGAGCTGGGTTGCGTTTCTAGTGCGGTCGGGTTGGATCTTGCCGACCCGACCTTTGGGAGTTTCCCGAACTCTCCCATTTTGCCTTATGTCGACACTCTGCCGCCTTGTGAGTGTGTCGACCGCAAAACTCGCACAATAATCCGCTCCTCCGTTCAGGACTGTCCCGCTCGGGAGTCCCACTTGACTCCGAACTAGCGGAACTGGAGCTATTTTTTCTGCCCACTTTGGGCCCAATGCGCCGGGGTCGCCTTTCCCGGTTCTCCGCGCTGCTTGATGCGGCGTCATGTCTCGCATCCGCCTTTGAGGACTTCGAGTCCATGGAGTCGGGTCGCTTACCGCCACCGCTCGACACAGAGGATCGTCGCCTATTATCCTCACTCACCTCCAGGGAGTTCAAAGCCACCGCGCGACTACTACCGGCTCCTCGATTGCGCCGTCGCTGTCTTCCACGCCTTCCGCGCCTATTTCTCGCGCTTTCCCCAGTCTCCACACGGGTGTCCTGCTCTCGGCCCGCAACAGGTGCTGTTCCGGCGTGCCGCTTGTGGGGAGAACCCCGGGAACTCTGTTGTTGTTCCCACCTTTGTCTGTATTCGCACCCGCGCAAGCTATGACCTTGTCGGCCACAAAACTCGCAACAGCACCGGACGCTGAATACTCTGGGGCCTGATGTCGCCGGCCCGCCACCCGTAGACGGGGGCTGCGGCTCCGGTAGGGCTCTCCTCTGAAATTGCGGCAGCTGATGGGGCGGCCCATGCCGCGCGAATCCGCCCTGCTGACCTCTACCCCTGTATGGAGCCTGGGGTTTGCGCGTCCGGGCAGTCCACTATATTGCGGCCATACTGCCAGCATTCGCGACAGATCGTGTGGGCAGTCGAGCTTTCGGTCGGACCATCGTTTTAAGTGTCGGGCCCGTCGCGATAGATGGAAATCTGTGTTGTTAGTGTTCCCCTATTAAATTGTTATCTATTTATTTATTTCTTACTAACCCTAATATATAGGTAGTATAAAAACTTACTAACATCTACTTAACACCTAATTGTTAATTAATTAATTAATTAATTTATTTATTGATTTCGTTGATGTTGTTGATTGTTTGTTTGTTTGCTCTTCGCCGTCCACTCTCCGGCGTGACATTCCTCTCCTAAGAATGCCACGCAGTCTTGTGGGTCGGGGGGGGGGGGGGGGGGGGGTATGTTACGTGCGGCTCCCGCCACCCCACCAATTAATTGTATTTAACATAATTTGTTTTAATGTAGTTTGATGGTAAGGTGGTGGAAGAATTGCGCGATCCACAAGTGAGTATTCGAACATGCCCCGATTCGAGTGTGGATCATGGGCGAGTTCGAATTCTGTTTTCGGAGTGGACGTTGAGGGAGAGCGAGAGAGAGAGGCGGCAAGAAATTTTTGGATTCCGTTTGTCTTGTTTTCGTCAAGAATACGGTGAAAAAGTAAACAGTTCGACGAGACAGTAGATTTCCGCACAGTTGAAGAAAGAAGGGAATCGAGGAGTCAGAAAAGAAGTGTTGTGCTGTGTGCACCTGAAAAGGAAAGGCGCGTTTTTGTTTTTTGTAAGAAATGTAAAAAAGTTGTTAAATGAATGAATGTGAAAAAATGTTAAATTGCTGATCCAATAAAATTCGCTGACCGGAAGTTGTTGTCTTTTTGTGTTGATTGTTGCGGAGGGTTCGGAGGACGCACCGTTGTCGGAGAATCCAACCGAGAGATTGAAGGGTGACAGTTTTGTGGGTGGATACCCAAGAACCCCCAAATTGAGGACGACAAGAATGCCGCATTGTTGAAATCCGGTGGAGCAGTGCTGCGGAACATAAAGGTTACGGAGAAGAAAATGCAGACTGAAGAATCCAGAAGATACGGGTGTTAAGTGTGTCAGGGATAACATAGAAAAGGATATCATTCAAGGGGTCAGTGATACACTTGATCAGAAAAGTACAACCAGATTCTGAACTCCAGTAACCTTACAGCCTAATGAGTACATCCAAGTCATCAATCCAAAAGAAATCAATCAAAAAACGATTAATTGCATTTATCAAACCAATTAACGATTGCACAAGCTGGAACAATTAAAATACGGAAACATCGAAACTGCATGTTCCAGCACAATCGGCATAAGTGCAATTAACTGGGTCAATTCATGAACGCAAAAGTTCAACTCGAGTCCGAATCGATGAAAAAGTATTGACCAGCTCATCAATATGAGGCGTTTGTGAACTAAAGCCGATGATCGGTAATTGGGACAATTAAAACCCAAATTGCTGATTGTGAATCGAGTGGTCTTAACCCCGGAGGTGAACTGAAAACGTTAACCCCGGAAGATGATGACGGAGTAGGAGGTTTCTTGGGGCAATGAATAAGGGAATTACGGCAGTTGGATGTCGGAAGTGAAGGATAAGAAGTCGGTAATTGGAAGTCAGTGGCTGGTTATCAGTTTTGGGGGAGTCTAATATTTGCTTTGAAAGAAGTAACATATGTTTATTTTTGGGAGTTAAGAGAAAAGGATGAAGAAGCCCGATTTGGCGTTTATTGTGATATTGTGAGTGGTGATCAATTGAAGATACAAATTGACTAATTAAATATTATACGTATCACTTATTTTTACGAATCCTGCTCTGGAATGTTGCTACTAAAGTTGATATAAATGAAAAGTAATGATAACGATAATGAAAACTTTCTTCTTACATTGTTAAACAATTGTGCATTCATGTTAAATTCAAGTCGATGGATTAAAAATAGAAAAGTGAATAAATATGTTAAGTGTGCCGAACCTTTATCTAAATGAATGTATAGATAAAATAAAAGAAGATGATTTTTGACGATTAATATAAAAACTAAATAAATGTTAGCCAGAACCTGCAATCGAAGAGATTTGAAAGATAAAAATTGTAGAAATAACTTACGGTGGACATTAAGTGAATAAATATGTTTAGTGTGCCAAACCTTTGTTTAAACAAATATATATGGATAAACTAAAAGAAGGAGAAGATTTCTGACATTTGACTTATAGACTAGATAAGTGTTAATTGTACCTACAATCGATGAAATTTTAAAAATAGAACTAGAGAAATAGATTACTGTTGGCAGTTAATATATAATCATATTAAGTGTTTGCCGAATCACTATTTAGAGAAAAAATAAAAGTGGATAAAAGTTAACGGATACCCTTGAGTTTTAATTATTGAACATCATTGAGTAGTGACTTCCAGGTTTATAAAAGGGAAGATTCGGTTGCTGGTACCCTTGGTGTCGTGACTCTGATATCGGTGAAACTTTCACAAAACATAACTCGGGTAAGCGTGGTATATGCCCATCTATATTATTTCCTTACAACATAGTTGCTGCAACTGACACGGCTCAGCACCGTTACAATTAGCTGTACTTCAAATACAGCAAGTGGCGCCGTTTACATGGAACAGCAGATGACATCAAATACAACACTTAAATATATGGAACAATTTTAAAATCTGATACAATTAAAATACACAGTAGTACAAAGAAATGCCACAGTTGGCGCAGCACGAGGTGTGAGGGATTGAAGACCACAGCCAAAAAACATTTCCGAACGAGGCTCCTGAACATCAGGTAAATTATTTACATATATATATATATATATATATATATATATATATATATATATATATATATATATATATATATATATATATATATTTATTTATTTATTTTGTGGAAAATATCACAGTATAAAGATAATAATTAACAGAAATGGTTTAAACTGCAAAGAATATGTTATCCAGGATCACTGATGTATGATTTAGTTTAAAGTTAATAATTAATGGAAATGATTTAAATGGAAATGATTTAAATGTAAATGATTTAAACTGCAAATAATATGTTATCCGGGGTCACTGATATATACTTTAGCTTAAAGATAATAATTAACAGAAATACTGTACACGGTTTAACAGACACAATCGAAATAACACACGCTTAGCTTACAAATTGGAACGATTTGATATGGTAAGTTTGGGTGCACTTCCACCGGTAGCTGGTCTCAGATTGACTTCACCATCCAACTACCCGTAAGATAAAAAAAAAAACAAGAATACAAATTTCGAATGCATCTGTGGCGGTTTATACAAACCCCACTGATTAATCCTCTAGCTCAGAACCCCTGAATAACAAACGACCTACCCTAACCCTACATAAAAGTATTACCAGGTGTAGTCGGGAAGAATCGTTTACCTGCCAAAAGGAACCAATAAGCATACATGAGACGCCACCATAGGAATATTTCCAATAGTGATTCAAAATAATAAAAACCACCAGCACTATATGCAACGGGCAAATTAGTTTCAAACACATGAAACTAACTGAACTCTGGAAATCGTGGGACACCTGCAGCACGCCCAAAGAAATATTCAGTCGCACAAGATTGCGACACATTCATGGAAATACCAAGCGGCCCAAGCCACAGAGGCGCAAATGAATGCCCATAAATGGACATACTTTAACCGCCCAAATACATATTAGTTTCCGCTCATGATACGAATTCGTATCCGCGGCCGTACCCACACAGCGATGGCGACTACTGCCTACGGAGCGGTCATGGTAATAATGGATGCATGAAGAAGCAACGAAAATCCAGCACACATCCAGGAAAGTGGAGTGGCCACCGGCGTTGCGTTACGCACAGCTATCGCTGCGCAAGCAACATCACCGTGGTGTGTTCCCTTCGATGCCGCACACAGTCCAAGGCAGCTGTGATTTCACATCCTTGGCTGTGTGCAACGTGCCAGGAGGATGCGAGGATCCCCACATCAAGATCAAATGCTCGGCGGGCGTTGTGTCGTTATGTGGGTGTAAAAGATCAACCCCTATGGATAGTGCACATCCATGGGAGTTGCGGCAGTCATTATCAATTGGCCGAGAGTTCGAAAAGGGTTGAATAGTGAAAGTCAAACGTTTGGTGGGGGTTGCTTGAGTGAATTCTGTAAATCGAATTAATGTGTACTTTGTTTGTTTAAATCCTGTATAACGAATTAATGTGTACTCGCTTTTAATGAGAACTGATAGTGTGCATCTTGTAAAACGAATTAATGTGTACTTGTTTTAATAAGAACTGATAGTGTGAATTTTGTAAATCGAATTAATGTGTACTTGTTTATAGTAAGAACTATTTGTTTGAATCCTGTAAAACGAATTAATGTGTACTTGTGTAATAAGAACCGATAGTGTGAATACTGTAAATCGGATTTATGTGTACTTGTTTATAATAAGAACAGATTGTGTAAAAATTGTAAAACGAATTAATGTCAACCATGAGCACTTGTTTTCTTTGAGTAAGAGCAAATATTGTATGAATCAGTTTTAGTTAACCACAAATAGACTTAAACAAAAGTGATATAGTCAAGTTTTGTTTTGCTTTTGAGTAATTAAGACCATAAAAACACCCTAAAGAGAAGAACGGCGTGTTGTGTGTTTCTTGATTTTGAGTTCAACCGGAAACCCTCTGCTAAGTACAACCGATTCCGTACCATGTAGAATCATGCCAAAGACCAAAAACCCCATACATCCCCCTGGCTAAGCGACTTGTAGGAAAAGATCTCCGACGATCGGTCCAATTTAGGATGCGCACACGCACCATGATTTCCCCGGTTGCACATGCTGAGCATCCTTCAGCATGCGAACCGTGGACATACCGATACACTTGCCCGACAAGAGATACGCTTGCGGCTGAGGCAAGCTATTATACGAGGGTTGCCTCTTATGTTTCGGGATTTGGCAGCCCTAGTGTTGCAATCCGGCAATTGACAGGTCTGTCGTAAAGTTGGACATTTTTGAGGTTATACGCACTCAGAACGTTTTGACATACGAGCGCTATTTGTGTTGTTTACAGTAACTTAAAAGATTCATCTCGGCCCAAAAATGGAATTAAATAGTCAACATTTTCGTGCGATTATTTTTTACAACTTTCGGCGTGGATTAACTCAGCAACAGTGCATGGATGAACTTAATTCAATTTTTGGAGATGAAGCTCCATCAAGGACCAGTGTTTATCGATGGTATGGTGAATTCAATCGTGGTCGTAGTTCACCCCAAGATGAATTTCGTGAAGGTCGTCCAAAATCAGTTGTTGTTCCGAAAACCATTGATGCTGTGCGCGAACTGATATTGGAATATCGTCATGTGACCTATCGTGAGATTGAGACAACTTTAAGTGTTAGTGGGACCAGCATACATTCAATATTGCATAAACATTTGACTGTCAAAAAAATTTGTTCGCGTTGGATCCCACACAATTTGTCAATCGCCCAAAAAAAGGCTCGTGTCAATTGGTCGAAAGAAATGCTTAAAAAATGCGGTCGCGGTGCTTCGAAACACGTCTATGACATCGTGACAGGTGATGAATCGTGGATTTACGCGTATGAGCCCGAAAGTAAACAGCAGTCGACTGTCTGGGTGTTTCAAGATGAGCCAAATCCAACAAAAGTTGTTCGCGCACGAAGCACTTCCAAGCAAATGGTCGCCTGTTTTTTCGGAAAAAACTGGACATGTCGCAACCGTACCACTAGAACAACGCAGAACAGTCAATTCTGAGTGATACACAACCATTTGTTTGCCAGCTGTCTTCCAAGAAATCAGGAAAACCAACCGCCGAAGGCGGATCACTCTTCACCACGACAATGCGAGCTCTCACACATCGGCTAACATTTTTGAGCACCCAAAACATCGATTTGATGGGTCATCCGCCGTATAGTCCTGACTTGGCACCGAATGACTTCTTTTTATTCCCGTACGTAAAAAACAAACTGAGAGGTCAACGTTTTTCGACACCTGAAGAAGCGGTTGCTGCATTCAGAATGCATGTGTTGGAGATACCTCAATCAGAGTGGCAAAAGTGCTTCGACAATTGGTTCAAACGCATGCAAAAGTGTATAGATCTTCATGGGGAATATTTTGAAAAACAATAAAGTGATTTTCGATGATCAATATTTGTTTTTGTTCTCTAATCCCGAAATATAAAAGGCAACCCTCGTACGAGGGTGTTTACATTATCGTAAACTATGTACAGCGCCAATGCTGATCATGCTTATGACCTGAACCGACGGAAGGGTCGAACTCTCGTGTGTATTTTGATTTTACAGAGAATTCCTTTTCCTCGGCGGCCAGTCGCGACGCATGATACTTCTTGAGGCTCGTGACCGGCCAACATGCACGCAGATAGGAAAAAATCAAAAACAGAGAATAATCAAAAGGGTTGCAGCTGTGCACTCGTTGTATAAAGAGACGTCGGATGCTTGTACGATCGGCAACTGCGTACATTTTCGCCGATCGCACATCCCTCGTTGGCAATTGGTGCAGCATTTTCGCGGCTGCTATGTTGGTTTGGTTCTCTTGGGGCAGCTAGGCATGGTTCATACATTGCCTGTGGCTTGGTTTAGCGGCCGAGATGCTCGCGGTAAAACAGAAAAAAAAAGAATATCCCCTGCACGTGTGCGGCGGGATTGGACAGGAGATATGAGCGCCCAAATATATTTCAAGTTGTATCGGTTGCTTAGTGATGTGACCGTATTTCCTTTTAGAAGCATGGGTGTTTCACGTAATTATGTCCCTGTGGAAAATACTCGTTTGGTGCTGATGGATTTTGCATCAACGAAGATTATAGATTTAAGGCATTTCAGGTGATAGTTTGCGCAAACGATGGAAAGGTAAGTAAATGCTTTCCAGGTTTTTGGTGCTCTAGCGAGCAGTTTTTTGAATAATTTGTGGGAAGGTAAGTAGTGGCGTTCAAAGGAACCTGCACACAACCATTAATGCTGTAATTGTATTTGATAAAACAGGACTATAGCGTTTGAAATAATAGTGAAGAAGATCGTGTGATTCGAACTGACGCTATGACAGCTCGAATCACGGAAAAATTGAACCTAAGCGTTACCCATCAGGCTACTGACCGTGTTTGAAATTCGATTTTAAAACTCGACTATACTCCACTGATGTGAATTGTTATGTTATCCGCTAAGGTATACGGTTCTGATGTATTTTCTTATTCGATTTTTCATTCGGTGCTTCTTCACTATTTTGCTTGTGAATTGTGTGTGTATCTGTTACAGTCGCTACACCACTCCCTCCGCAGTAACTTCGGTACGATCGGATTCGTATGCGAACGACGGACGAACGAGAGGAGAGAACGAGAAAACGTCGGAGGCTGTGCTCTATGCGGAAGTCGTGATCGTGTGCGAAGTTCTGCTTACTATGGGAAAGTGTATGATGTGTGTACACAGATCACGTCGTAGTCACCAATTATAGCGTTTGAAATAATAGTGAAGAAGATCGTGTGGTTCGAACTGACGCTTTGACAATCTGAATCACGAAATAAATTTTACCTAAGCGTTACCCATCAGGCTACTGACCGTGTTTAGAATTTGATTTTTAAACTCGACTTTATCCACTGATTTGAATTATTTTTATTATCGCTATGGTATACGGTTCTGAAGTATTTTCTTATTCGATGTTTCGTTCGGTGCTTCTTCACTATTTTGCTTGTGAATTGTGTGTGTATCTGTTAGAGTCGCCACAGGACTATGTCTCCTTCCTTTTGATACACGACAACTATGGAAAATTTAACAAGTCTCAGGACTTGCTAAATAAGGCCAAGACCGGTTCCCGGTTGTAGTGCCGATGATGATAACATGTGCTCAGCGGTCGCCATTGTCCTGGAGCATGTTCGAATATAAGGGTCTTATGGCGGAAAATTTACATATGAACTTGAGTGGTTCAAGCGGTAAAACGGATTTTATTTTGACTAGGATAGTTATTTGACAAAGGCATATGTACTGGCGTGGTTCAAGTGGTAAAAAAGATTGGCGCAGTTGTTGATATTAGTTATTGGCCTCACTCACAGGTAGCGTATCTCCTGGTCCTGAAAAGGATGGGGGATCTCTATTGGCCGCTTCTGAGGGGACCCGTTGCGGTCGTCGCCGTACTTCCTCAAACCTGAGGGAAGAAGAGCGACCGATCGTTGTCGATTCTAGTGACGCAAACTTCTGGGGGCAATCACCAGCGGCTTTTGCTGGCTTCCGTGAGGCAAGTCATCTTCAGCATCAGCGACAATCTGTGAAGAAAAACGAAAATGGGGAGAGCCACAGCTCTACTCGCCATATAAGAATAAAATTCAGATTTTTTCCTAAACCGTACAGGTCTTCTTTATTTTGTCAAATCATTTATTTATTATCCTGACGGTCTCTTGCAGCACTTCCTGCAGGGAGCATATATATCTATCAATTGCTCCCGGAGATCGCGATGTATCTTCCTTATAAACGAAAACGAATCGAGATTTTGTATCTTGAAACGAACGTTTTAGATGGAAAATCTCGAATTCAGGTGTGGTGTTCAATGTACTCATTAGGGTAATGGTTCGGCTTTACGATACACAGATCTCGTGCAGTGCGGACGAGAATTACAGTACGCAGTACGCAAACGTGCTTACACGTAAAAAGTGTATTACTAAATTATCAATTTGTGTAGTTTAAACACCAGAAAAAAAAAAATCTTAACAGCAGGTAAGCCGTTACTTACTGACAAAACTGATGAAAGGCGATGACCCAGGCCACGCACTGGAGTACATACAAGAGCGAAAAAGGAAAGCTCTAGACATTCTACGGAACGCACCGAAAAAATCTACGAACATGGAGAGATCAAGGAGCCCCGAAGATTATAAACGAAAACTCGAGGAAGCCCTGGAAACAATAAACCAGCTAACACAAAAAGTGAAACAACTACAGGAACAAATTCATAAAGGAGATTCCATCTATAACACCGATGACATCCATATGGCAGAAACGTCCCGCCAAACCCGCAATTCGAGCCACAGCCAGGGCGAACTACCAGCCAATCCACCCACACAAACCAAGCCCACATCAAACCAAATACCTGCTCCATCCAGAGGAGAAACTTTAACAAGATCGACCACGAAAAACGAAAGACCACCGCCAATCTACATCAGAAACCCGACCAGCACCAATGCACTAATTCAAACCCTGCAAAATGCCTTGGGTCACCGGAGTTTTAGCACCAATGCAAAAGGTTCTAGGACTTCCATAACAGTCAGATCATTAGTCGATCATGAAAGGGCAGTTAAAAAACGGTTAGAGGAACAATATCAGTTCTTCACCTTCCAGAATCCGAACAACAAACCAGCTACCTTTATTATAAGGCACATCGATCCCGAATGGACCAAAGAAGAAGTGGCACTGGAAATCGCTAGGATATGTCCACAAATAAAAATCAATAAGCTGGACTACTTCCAAACACCGTACATGAGAACAAACAACGTAAAAAGCCTCCGGATCATACAAATCCCACCTAATCACGACATCAAGCAACTTAAACAAATTAAATATTTGTTTACGCAAAAAATCGCAATCGAAGAGCCACACAAACCAAAAATTCTTCATTGTAAGCGATGCCAAGACTCAGGACACTTGGCGATCTCATGCCACCAGCAAAGACGTTGCGGCAGATGCGCAGATGATCACGGGCTCGATGAATGCAAGGTAAATCCACAAGGCCCGGAACCTGAAACAATACAAACCGTCAACGCTGATGGATCCATTACCACCAAAAAGGTCACAGTAAAATGCTGTAACTGCGGATGCCCTCATCCGGCAAATTTTTCCCAATGCCCTCAGAAGCTAAAACTTCTGGAAAGACGGAAATTAGCAACAACTATTAAATCAACAACAACAAAACCAACAGTATTGCAGGAAACGAACTCAACCCGACCCGGAATATCGTACGCGGATGCAACAAGAGGAAACCTCAACACTACCACTCCCTCTAACAACAATACTAAAAATTTCAACCTGGACATCATGGGTTACGTCCAAAGCTTACAAGCCATGCTACCTTCGCTGAGAAACATGTCAGAAACAGAAAAAAAAAGGTCAGATTCTTTCACTAATAACTTCCCATATTCTTTCCAGCTCTTTTTAAACTAACCATTATCTCCCTCAACACAGAATCTATTTACTCTAGCATACGTAAGCAACACCTCCGGTTGTTTGTTGAAAAGTTTTCCCCAGATATCCTATTCCATTCAGAGACCTGGCTCAAACCAAATTCCCGAGTTTCCATTCCCAATTATACTTTTGTTTCTAACCCCAGAACTAATAGATCTCATGGAGGTACCGGCATCTTAATTCACAAAAAATTTCAATTCAGTGAAATTAGATTCACCGATATATCCAGCATTGAATGAATACACAGTAGTAAAACTTTTCTGTGAGAACAATAAAGTGCTCGTCTTAGCATCCATTTATATTCACCCTTCACGACAACCAGATTTTCCAGATACTGACATTTCGCAGATTATCCAACAGTCCGTTCCCGCTCCATTTATAATCGGAGGAGACTGGAATGCTCGTCATACAGCATTCAATGATAATAAATGCAACAAATATGGTCGCCAATTGCTAGCCCTCCTCCCGTCTTATCCATATACTTACATTGACTCCCCATTACAGCCAACTCGTGTCTCTAGCTCAGCCAGGTCAACAATCGACTTCTTCCTCAAGTCCGACGATGTTTATTCAGCGGGTCCACCTACAGTCTCCTTTATATTTCCTTCTGATCATGGTTCCGTTCACACCACGATCCAAATCCCCTCTCTCGATCCACTATACTCGTCAAACCCTGTCCCAAACTTCACCAAAACAAATTGGAGAAAAGTCAATAGGGACATAGCGATAAGTTTCTCTGACTTGTATATCCCTGAAGCATCTAACTTACTCCCTACTGAAATCGATCAAGCATCTTTAAGAATAGAGCAAATTCTTAAGGAGGCTCTCAGCAAAAACACCCCGACAACCATTCCTCATAACTATTTAGGAAAGCCTTTGCCCAGCATCCTAACCAAATTATTGCGCCTTAAAAAGCAGCTCCGCCGAAAACTTCATACAAGATACTGCCCCTTTATTAAAAGCCAAATCCAACTCCTATCCACTCTGATAAATGAGCAGTTGAAAAAGTTCGCAGATGAGAACTACATCTCCACACTTAGTAACATCAAACCAAATCGTGATCTTTTCAAGAACATCAATCAATTAACTGGTCGTAAATATAAACCCCGAATTGACCATCTCATTAACCGAATCAGCAATAATATTGCCCAGTCCGATACGGACATAGCAAATTGCCTCGCAGAACACTATGCAAAGATTCATGAGCAAAATAATTCTCTCTCAACTCCTGGCTTCGAGAACACAGTAAACGAACACATCTCAAACAGATTATTCCCATCTTTTACTCCTTTCATCGGTGAATTTAACAACACAAACATAGCTTCACACCCCTTAGACACTACAAATTTTCTAACTGCGGACTAATTATCCGAGATCGTACGATCAGGAAATAACAAAAAGTCAACTAGATTAGATGGAATCCCACGTCTTCTATTTAAAAGGCTACGCCCACCGAATCTACTTCCCATCCTCATTCTTCTTAATTATATAATTAATGCATCGCACTTCCCAGAGAACTGGAAAACTGCGGTAGTAATTCCTATTAAGAAGCCCGGTAGTAGTAATAGCCCTTTCAATTATCGTCCAATATCCCTATTAAGTACATTAAGTAAGATACTGGAACGCAAGATCTACCAAAATCTTCTCTCATTTGCCAATGAGAATGCCCTCATCCCTAACTGTCAGTTCGGATTTCGTAAGCGACAATCCACATGTCATGCTCTACTAAAACTTACACACGATGTTAAAACTGGTCTCCAAAACCAAAGTCCTTTCTAAGGCGTTTGATTGCGTCTGGATCTCAGGGCTTCTGTACAAACTGCACTCCATATTTAATCTAAACTCTCACACAACAAAGCTCTTATCCTCTTATCTTTCTGACAGAAAATTCGTTGTGAGAATAAATTCTTCTGTCTCAGAAACCCGTAACGTAACCGCGGGTGTTCCCCAAGGCTCTATTTTAGGGCCAATTTTATATCTGTTATATACCGCGGATATTCCTCAACCCGTATCTCCTAATGTTGTGATGTTGAATTATGCTGACGATACATTAATTTACTCTAGCAGCAAATTTGTTAAGGCTGCAACAAACCGCATTAACAACTTCCTCCCTAACCTATCAACATACTTTAATAAGTGGAAAATTCACCTTAACCCAAATAAAACGCAGCTCATAGTGTTCAAGGGCAAACACGAGCACTGTACAAACAACTCTAGACGCTGCCACAACAAAATTAAACTTAACCTAAACAACACTCTAATAAAACCCTCCAAAACCCTAAAATATCTGGTAATCACTTTTTCTAATAATTTGTCTTTTACCTCCCACATTAAAAATTCCCTTCAAAAAGCCACAATTCAGCTTAATCTCTGTAGAAGAGTAATGTGGAAACCTAATAGTCTCTCTCACAAAGTCAAACTGCTCATTCACAAACAAATTATCAGACCCACACTCACGTACGCGTGCCCATTGTGGTACCATATCACTTCCTCCCAAATGGAGAAGTTACGAGCATTCGAAAGAAAATGCTTTAGGTATGTCTCTGGGTTACATCGTCGTCCTAACTCCTATAAGTACTATAGTAACGTCGAACTCTACAATACCGCTGGTATTGAGCGCCTCGATAGACGATTCCTCGAGCTGTCTATCAAATTTATCGAAAACCTACAAAATAATCCCAATCCCATAATAACCTCGCTCTTAGAGAACCCTCTAGATATAAGAACTAACTATCCCAACTGTCTCCACACAAGAGTAATGTTCACCTCAGGAAGACTGGTAAATGATTCAAACGAGATCATATACCACAACACCGAAGTTACCCCTAACCAGTTCAAATACTGTGTTGACGTCCGGCGCCGTGCTTCCTCTTTCGGGGGAAGAGCGGGGACCTTTTATTTTAATTCCATTTATTAAAACTCCTTCTTTTACTCTTGTTTTCGAATTGAATAAATTAACTTTATTCTTTTTCTTCATTTATTGTGCTTCTATAGTGTTTGAAGTTTATTCTCATTAGTTTTTACGATTAAATTTCTAGATGTGTATTTCCCGAATTCAGAGATATTATTAATTCTTACTATTGTTGTATTTTTCTTTATTCCTTTTCTTTCTGTATCTTTTTCAGAACTGTATATTCTATTCTCTAATAACTTCTGTGAACTTATTTCTCAAAACTAACTTCCGAACTCAACTCGTTCGAAACTGAAATTTTTCTATTTCTAATTTTCTCTGTGACTTTTCACATTGATAAATTTGGACGAAAATCCAAGTTACTATGTTTTTGAATGAATAAAAAGTTGCAGGTTATTAAATGTGCATGTTATTAAATGATATAGAATATTGTGAATGTTTATGAATGGAATGTATTAAGTGAGAATGTATTATATGTTAAAGGAAGTTTTTAAGGATGTGTAAGGAGATTCAGTGTTAAATTTAATAAAGGGTAGTATTCTGGAATACAACAACTGTAACGTCCAACCATTTTCCAACATTCTATGTTTCTCCAACGAACAGCCGGAAAGAAATACTATACCTCTAACCCATAACTGACCTCACTCCACATCCTTCAATTCCTATATCCCCTTAATTATAAAACTTTGTTTTGTTTATAGCTCATTTTATAATAATCAGACTAAATTAGGTTAAGTTATATTTATATTTATATTTAGGGTTAAGTTTAGATTAAGTAAAGTAAAAATAAGAAATTCCTGGTTTTCTGACCTTTTCCAGGAAGACGAAACCCTACTAAATGTATATACACACATCTATCCTGTAACTCTTAAAACATTGTTTGGAAAATGTATTATAATAATAATTACATGTAAACAGTTGTTACAAAATTAATTTTAAGTCACTTATCACTTAAATGTACAAATTAAAAATACGGTTAATAAATACAGTTTAAAAAAAAAAAAGGTTCGGTTTTATGAGTTCTCATAAAACTATTATGCATAATTCGGATATGCATTGGAATTTGGATTTTTTGTTTTTGTTATCCATCTGGCTTATACAGACAAGATTTTTCGTGTCCTTCGGATGGGTAACACAAGATCCGTGGGAATTAGGTATTGGTTTTTGAATTGGTGCATTTACAAGTCATAAAACATCAGGCATGTGAAGATATGCATTAGGAAGTTTAAGATTGCTCGAATGTGTGTCGGCGGAAAATAGATATGCCTTTGTTTAGACACATGCACGTTTTGGGCAATGGATCTTGTAGAAATTTGAATTGAATTGAATTCAGTGTTTGAGAGTTTGAACGTTTAGTTCGATTTGGTTGACTCATTCGAGCACCCCTACAGCCCTACCTATTTTTCGTACCCTACGGTCTACTTACCTGAAAAACCCCCATAACTACTACCCTACTCCCCTAAGTTTGCTAATGCAACAGTATTAGTACCTGTAAATGCTGCACGCATTTAAGGGATCAAATCTATGATCTTTAAGTCCCTGTAAAGAAAACTTACCTTCATGCATTCTCTTCGCATACCACTGCTCCTTAAGATTTCTTTATTAGCTTACCAGGAATTTCCAATCAATTTCGGCATCTACGTCGCCAGTCAAATTTCCTTAGATGAATTCCTGTAAACAAAATAATTCGGATTGCATTCAATGTAACCGTCATCACAGGGACCATAAATATTGCGCCGTCTATTTTCCCAGCCGCGTCATGTACCTTTTCATACACATTGCCTGGCAACCTTTTTACCGGCGCCGGTACGGTGTGGTTTCTAAGAGTCGTGTCGAAGTGCTTAATCCATATTAAAATTAATTAAAACTAAGTCCGCACCGTGCGAATTATGTTTTCTTAAACTCCACTTGAGTGAAATGAAGGAAAACACTTTTAAATAAAATTTATATTTTATTCAATTTCGAATTTAACAAACGTCTGCTCTTCAGAGGGCCGTTTTGTAAACTAAACTTACTCTAACATAAAATCTTATATCTAGGTTTGTTTCTCTACGTTGCAATATAATATCTTTATCACAATGGATATTATATTGCAATTAGTGTAATATTCATTTTCGTGTTTCCACGAGTTCTTGCTAATTATCTTTGAGTTTGTTCATCTGGATGAAATGTGCAATTAGGTAACATATGTTGTCATATACATTATATTCTAATTTGGTTATTCCATATTTTACGTTTGTTTGAATTTTTGTAGTTAGTAACCTTTTGAGTTTTGTTCTTAATAATATTTCTGTCTAGATAAAATGTGTAATTAGGTTACACATTTTGGTTGATGGGTTTTTGTGTCGTCAAGGATTCTTGGACGTAACATGCGTGCTTTAATTACCGATAAAAAAAAAGTTATAAATTACAGACGACAAGCCGTAAGTGTTTTCATTTGGTTTTACCTCTGATGGACGGTATGCTGAGACGATGTACTTGTTTTGTTTCTTTTGATGGACAGTGCATTTGACTTTCTTTCCCACGGAACCTCAGTGACATTTTGCTGCATCGTACTTTTCGTTTCTGGGCGTCTATTGTTGTCAGTTTGTTTGGTGATTGTGATTGTTATTTTCGGCGGACTTCCTAACAATCGTGAAATTGTATCGGTGGAACAACTATGATGGAGGAAGAAGGGAATCTCGTGCCCTTGTTAGGTACATACTTCTTCCCCACAGGCTTACATTTAGTAACGACATTTTTCCATTATAAACCGAATGTTGAAGCAGCGTTGTTTAATTTATTTTAGATCGTGAGTCACATCAACCAATTTGATAGGGACATGCCATGAGAGCCATCTCATTGGAACAGGTTATTTGAAGAAAGTTGGTGATTAAAGTCAAAGGGCACATATCACAAAGGTAAATAGTAACTCATGGGATAAGTAATATATATATATATATAATATAAGTAAATAAAGCGATCTCCATATGACTTTGAATTTGATGGGGAATGTTAATTCGGAACCTAATGTCAGTGTGGAATAAATAACCTTCTGAATAACCTACTAAGCGTTGGGACCCCCTTCAATTTTCTGTGTAATGAAAAATAGATATTTTCGTTAAGAAGTGGAAGATGTCTTTTTTTTTTATTGTTGTTATAACTCTTAATCATGCATAGTGAAGTAATTATTATGGAAATATACATTTGCGGGACTCATAGATTTGGTAATATTTATCGACTTTTAATCATCGTTTTGATGAAAATCTAGTAAATCTATATAATAGGAAACCATTCAACGCCTCAAAGAACACTTGCATATTTTCACACATATATACAAGTAGCAAAGTCAACCAGCAACCAATCAAATTACCTATTGTAAATAAATCATACATGGCAAGTGGTTTATGGCATTCGATTCCAGTTAACTTGTTTCGACCCATTTCAAGAACAATGTTCCACCTGCTTATTATGCTAATTTAAAAAACACCTATGCACATATCGAGTTATCCTCACTCAATCGTTATAAGACAATAGCCACCTGTAAACGGGTAGTCATGTCACAAAGACTTTCTACATGGTGGTTAAATATTCCAGTCAATTGGCCAATGGCGAAACGAGGTTCACGCCTCAGTCACTTCTTCAAATTGGCAGCTACAACATATCTCGTCTACATTATTTATCTCCAATATTGAAATGCGGCGCAATTTGATGAAGTTATGAAGGACATTTATGGCAACTACTGCCACGCAGGGTTTCCCACGGCTCTAGGCAATAGCTCTAAATGACAGGTACGAATAGCGAGTTGGATTTGTGTTATGAATAAATAGCAGTACTGGATATTCACAGATATTAATAAATATACTTCTAGTATTTTACAGTATAAAACTGTTGAAATAATCGGAAGTCTTTCAATCCGAGTTTAGACAGGCAATATGGCAGTTGTGGAACATTTTCGAGGTTTGTTCATTGCAACTCAGCGAGTCATGTTCGAAGGCGAACACCCAAAGGAAGTCGCATTCATTTTAAGTGAATTTGTGTTTCGGTAAGATTTGATTACGAATAAGTGTTATGTGATCCGTTGAAATCAATGCGGACAAAAGGAACGACTAGATTGAGGATTGAAGGAGCAATTTTCTGAAAGCAATCGACAAAACTTATAATGCGCGATATTTTTCAAATTTCTGAGCGGAAGTATACGAGAGAAAAATTTACTTTAAGTTCCTGTTCAATATACACTACTGATTGAACAGACTATACTAAATTGACGTAAGAGTTTCAAAGTAATAAATCGAATTAGAGGCAGTGTTGTTATTCTGGTGAAAAATTGAGGTTTTCATAATAAAAATACATTTCTTTCTTTATATAGTTTCCCTTTAGTTCAATACATTTCGTTCAGCTTTCGTCAATATTCGGATGCTGTCATGAGATGTTATTTTGAGAGATCTTCAAATTGTCCATTTAGTGGTGCTATCGTTTAACCCAAAACCTTTTTCAGCCAAACATTTCTTAACATTTGAGAACAAATGAGTGTTGGTGAAAACTAAATCTAGCGAATAGACTGTATCTTCTAATCATCCAAACATCAAACACTTCAGTTCACATATTGCCAAAGAGTTTTTGTAAAATGGTGCATCGTGCTACGGAAAAACATCTTTTTGTTTAGCTAGTTAAGATGGTTCCGTATTAATTGATTAAGCCTTTGGTATCCACCATGGTCAATTTGAAATTAAAAAAAAGCAAAAGACGTAACCCTTCCAGTTGAGGTCATTGTCTTTTTTTTTCCGAGTGGAAACTCATCGGATTCTGTTCATTGCTTAGACTGCTACTTTGAAATGAAGTGTAAAGTAAGAGACCAACTTATATCTATTAATAGAAATGGACGCTGTTTATTACTTGGATTTGTAAACAACATAAAAATTGAATCAACATCTGTTTGTGATCAGACTTTATCAAATAATGCAAAACTTCATTGTACTGAGCTCTTCTTATAAAATAGGCCGTATTTGATCTCTGTAGCATTAGCTCCCTTATGCACATTATATCGTCGATTATCTAGAACCATTTGGTGTTCTTATTCCTATTTGGTTCGAAAGTTAGTTTTTGATCGTGTGCCTTCATGGTCCTGTTCAAATTTGGATGCAGACTACTTTTACACTTCCATCAACTTAATTGAATATCTGCTAGCAGTAAACTATTCACAGCTACCCATTGTATGACGGTGCGCTTATGCACTGTAAACAGTTGTTTAAAACAAACTATTCGACTTATTAAATTCACATTTAACATTTACTTGTGCAGTGAGTATGTAAACTTATTAGTTGTGGAACTAAATTCTCGCTGTTTGTCAATAGATGGCTCCAGCAATAAGTGCTGGTCGAGTTCGATATATCCAAGACGTCATGAAGGAACCTTTGACGTATGGTAAACAATCCGCTTTGACACAGTAGTGATTTTGTTTTGAGGTCATATACTTTTGGTTGTGTGAAAATGTCTGATTTTGTCCTAAATAATCGTCATTTGCATCGGGAGCTCCACAAAGGTTTCGAAGATGCTGTTCTAAGTGAAACAACGGGCCGTGATTGGTTCCTTCGCTTCAAAAACGGTAATTTGGATATAGACGACCGTGCGCATGAAGGAAGACAAAAACTTCGAAGATGCTGAAGGAGGCATTGCTCGATGAGGATTCATGCTAAACAGTGCTTCAGTGACCGTTGAACGAACAACTCGTTTGTCGCTCGTCAACGAAAAAGAAATAAAGTTATTATTCGCGTACACGTTTTTTTTTTTTTTTTTTTTGGTTTCGGTAGGAAGGTGGAAATCTTCAAAAGATACCTCTAGACCGATCCAGTGGTATGCCGGGTTTTTACCGACTAAATCCACCTCCCGCCACGCTCATATTCCCGTTGATCCCCGCGGAACACTCTTTTAGATATTCCATCGCGGGTCGGGACCGAGTTTACCTGTTACTCCGCTCGAGTAACACGTGTGTGTGTATGTGTGGGGGTATTCCGTAGTACCAAACTGACCACCATCCGGTAAACATCCCTCATCGAAACGAACGTTAAATGAATGTGAGTGTAAACATAGGCAATAAACTGTGTTTCGTCTTATGAGTATGAGTATGGCAACAACTTTTCTGCACCCGAAGTAGTAAAAAAACAACTAGTGCCGGTACGCGTTGTACGAAGTGTTTTTTTCCATGGGTGTGTGCACACTATAATGAAATATATACTTGAATGTAAATACTTGTGACGATAATATTTATAAAAATCGAACGTGTGGGCGGTTTTATGCGTGTGCACGCGAACATTGCGTGCGTGTGCGCGAGTCCACAATCTATTTGTCCTTCGCGCTATAAAAGAAAAAACGAAAAAAAGGAAACAAAAGTGAGAACATGTGGTCCATAATATGGACGTAAATCAGCCGAAAGAAAAAAATAGCGGCGCTCGAACAAGAACAAAACCCGCAACAACTACAAAAGCTAAAGCCAAAAGTCGGCCAACAGCAACAATTTCACCATCAACAGCAACATCAACTTCAATATCAGCAGCATCAACAGCAACATCAACAGCAACTACCAACACAAAGGCGATCAACGAACCAGCAAGCAACACAGCAGCAGCAAAACAACAATATCAGCGGAAAAATAAAGATGCCACCAATCAACACCATAGATGTGGACTGTAAAGAATTGGTAAGTCTTTGTAAGCTAGCCATAGGTAACAATTTTGCAGTTAAAAGACTGACGGGTAACAGGCACGCCATTCAAACATATACGGTGGCAGACCACGACAAAATTAAAGAGGTCTTAAAAAGAGCCACCGCGGAATTTTACTCGTTCACGCCGAAACAAACGAAGAGCGTAACGGTTCTATTAAAGGGTGTCGACCCTGAAACGGAACCGGAGGCTCTGCTCGAAATGCTTCAAAACCTGAAGCACGAAGATCTCGAGTTTACCGCGGTAAAACCATTCACCACACCCAAGGCAAGAAGGGAAAACCGCAAGCTACCCTTCTTTTTGGTGCAATTAACACCCAGCAGTAGAATTGGTGGTCTAAGAAAAATTACAGTCTTGGATCATCAAATAGTCACATGGGACAAAAAAAAGGCAGAGACATCCAGCAATGTGTCCGTTGCCAAAGGTTTGGTCACGCGGCGGCTAACTGTGAAATGCAGCGCCGTTGCGTAAAATGCGGAAAGGACCATAAGGCAGAAGAATGTCCTTTCGGAAAAGAAAGGGTAGAAGACAAAGCCCTTCTAAAGTGCGTAGTGTGTCGGAATGAGGGACACCCCGCTAACTATCGAGGATGTTCTAAATTCCGAGAAATAATGGCAAGAAGTGTGACCCGGCAAAGAAACACAGAGCCAGCTCGCACTACAACAATGCCCGTAACATCGCAGCGGTCGTACGCACAAGTTGCTTCGGTTGGGAGAACACCAAATCAGGCTACATCCCAGGTAGCCACAAATACTCCCACACGGACTGAAACAACACCGCAAGCAGACGTGTTCGCAATCCTGCTCAATCTGCAGAGACAGATGACACAGCTACAAAGCCAAATAAAGGAGATCTACTCGCATTTACCCAGTCTAAATAACAAGTCGATATAAACCCTCTCACCACAACATCAATAAAAGCTCTTGTCGGGAATGTAAATTCACTAATAAGAACTGAGAGAAGAGCCAATCTTTTTAACCTGTTGCAAGAGGAACAACCTGATGTACTTCTGGCGGGGGAACAAAGTAAAACCAGAGACATAAGATAGGACATAAAAACTACGATATTATACGAAGAGATAGACCTAACTCCTCTCAAGGGGGGGGTGTCGCAATCTTTATTAGAAAAGGGATCAATCATAAAGTAATATATAGTGGAGAAGTGCGCAGGTTCCGGGTGCTGGAAGCCTGTATCGTCCGCATACCCCTTCAGCAAGGAAGGGGTTTGTATGCGATTGCGGTCTATGCACCTGAGGAGCACCAACAAAACCTATTTATAGCGGAGCTCGAGACACTCTTTCGATGCTTACAATTGCACCTGGGCAAAAATTACTTTATCCTTGGGAGAGATATGAACGCCAAGCATAGAAATTGGGGAAATTATATATCTAATGCCAGAGGAAATCAGTTGGCTGGTTGGTTAGATCAGTATCATATTGAATACAGAACTGACCTGCTAGCTACGAAATATCCATCGTTCCCCAGAGGTAGATCGTTCTTAGATATCTTGATAATCGACTCACGACTGAGATTACTTAGCACCAACAGACGAAACACAAACTGTTTACGGACAATTGAATACGACAGTGACCACTGTGCATTCACGGCAGTAATAGAGCTTCCGAACGAGCTCGCAGATCTGGAGGAATTCGTGATCCCGCAACCCTATAACTACAGGGCAATGCGATGTCCGCGGTTCACCAGATCATTAACAAGAGAACTTTGTTCGAACGACTTTAATCTGCCAGGAAACAGAAACCTGACAAATGACGAAATCGACAAATACATTCAACAAATGGACGAAACCGTAAAACGAATAATGGACAAAACAATTCCCAAAACAACAGTTACAGATCACATTAACATGTACAGAAACGCAACAATAAACGCACTCCACAAGAAAAAGAGCAGACTGCTATCGAAATTAAAACAATTACACAGACAGTTTACAGACAGACAAGACCAGGAGATAATATCACTGAAATCTCAATTAAAAAACCTCCTACAATTACTTAAAGCTAATTATAGATTAGCAACAAATTTGTATTGGAACAACAGAATTCGAGCTATAAAAACTAATAACCCGAATAAGTTCCCACAAATAAATAAAATATTCAGGAGAAATAATCAAAACGAGATTCAGTGTCTCCAAATTCCACGTACTGAGGTAAACAAGCAGCTGCTAACCAACATTGGCATAGATACAGAGAACGCTATCTTCAATAGTGAGCTCTTCGTGATCGAAGATCCTTTGGAGAAGGCGAACGCTGTGGGAGCTGTCTTTCAGGAAATGTACAAGGTGAATGAAAGCATTCACCGAAATCATGACCTGGAGGACAGAGTTCTACTCAATCACCTGCACCTCCGGAATGAAATTTCACATTGGCAATCGGAGAATCCGGGTTTTACGGAATTCAGTGACGATAATCTGTCAATTGACATTAATGCCAATGGTGTAGTGGATAATAGCCTTCTAATAACAAGGGAAGGAATCCAGAGTATCTTCGACTTATTAAGAAGCAAAAAGTCAGTGGGAATAGATGGAGTACCTAACATCGTACTCAAGAACCTGCCCCCAATGGCAATAGATATATACACGGTCCTGTTTAACAACGCGTTGAATAATGCATATTATCCCGCGCGTTCAGCATTCAGCCCATCGCAAAAAAGGGGAAAGACTGCACAAACCCAATGAACATGCGTTCGATAAGTTTACTCCCAAGCATCAGTAAAGTATTTGAAAAAACCATTAACAAAGCTCTGGTAAAATGGGTAGACGACAACAACATTATTCCAAATAACCAGTTTGGCTTTAAGGCGGGTCTCCGACATACAATGGAATAAATGTAGGAACCAATGCACAGGTGCCTGTCTGATCGACTTGGAGAAAGCCTTTGATACCGTCTGGATCGAAGGGTTGTATTACAAACTGGTCAGACATGGCATACATAAGCCTTTACTATATGTACTTTACGATATGTTAAAGGACAGGAGGTTCGTGGTCAAAAGTGGTAATGCGACCTCTAATAAAACGTATAATATCAAGAATGGCTTGCAACAGGGCGCGCTACTCTCTCCGATTCTTTTTAACATTTATACTAGCGACTTATTAGATGCACTTTCGCAGGCTATTGCGTACGCAGACGATCTCATAATTTACAGAACAGCGCCGAAAGTTGAGATCATAAATAGTTTAATACAACGAGACTTCAACAACGTACAGCGCTATTGCGATGACTGGAAACTTAAGATCAAATTCCAGAAATGTGAAGCCATCCTATTTAGAACTCCATTATATAAAGCCACGTACGACACAAGGAAAAACTGGCGAAAGCTAGTTATCGTGGGACCGCATGGAGATAAACTGGAAACCAAGAGTTTAATTAAATACCTGGGAATCTGGCTAGACCAATATCTGTATTTGAACAGACATGTAGAGGCTGCTTTGCTCAAAGCGAGGAAAACGTTTGCTATGACAAGGAGGCTATTTCACAGTAGCCAACTTGACAGCAGGGTAAAAGTCATATGCTACATGACGCTAATCAGGCCAATGCTCATATATGGTTGTCCAGTATAGTTTACCATAGGTCCAAATTTGAAGGAAAATATTCGGGTGTTCGAAAGGAAGTGTCTCAGAAGTTGTCTCAGATTATATCGGACACCGAAATCGGACTATAAAAAGTATTATTCAAATGAGACTTTATATAATGAAGTGTACATAAATAGGGTGGAAAATTTTATGAATAAATTAATCAGAGGACATATTGCGAGAGCAATAAGCTCGTCCAATGACCTAATTTTCGGGGCCTTTTATCCAAACACTCTGTACTATGAGAGCGTGCGTCGCAACGGCTTTGTTCCACCAGAGGCGTTGCTTGACTTGCACATGAAAGGGCTTATACAGGATAGATCCGGAATTCCCCTGATCTATCATGTAAGTAGATCATCCGTAGACGGGCGATTGTGCTACGACCGGGAAGTAACGCGCACCGAAGAAGAGCTCCTGCGCATCAGTAGGGCTATCTCCCACAGTGACCGGGACGATAGTATTAGACAGCGTCAACAGTTCTGGTGGTTGAATGGCATATAAAGACCTGGATACCAAAGTCGGTATAGAATCACTCTATCATCAGCTAGCTTACATAGACTTAGCTTTTCTAGAATTAATTTTGGTTAAGTTAAGTTAAGTACTTTTACATAAAATTAAAAATTAAAAAAAAAAAAAAATAAATAAATAAATAAATAAATAAAACATAGGTAAGTTAAGTAAGTTAAATTTTAAGAAAAAAAAAAAAACAAAAAAATCGACAACGTTTTTCAAATTTTTCTTTGTCTTTCAAATAATTATAAGTATTGCCACAAAGTTTTGTCGCCGAAAGGCAAATTATACAAATATTAAGTAATGTTTAGCTTAGAGCGCCTGCGAAGGACCAGTAAGTTATTATATAAGATATTTAAGCTAGAATTTAAGCATTTTTTGTCTAGCCTTTAATTTAGAAACTAAGAATATAGAAAGAAAATAAAAAAATGTTTAAAAATAAAAAAAAAATGGACGTAAATCAAAAATGCAAAATGGCAGAGAAGAAACAAGTAATTAAAAAGTTAAAACCAAAGTCCGCGGTAATAAAACGCCCTGCGAGCTCCCCACTGACACGAGCGACAACAAAAGTCAACAAACCAACCGAGGCGATAACAGACTTGCTCGGAAAAGGGCAAAAAATGGAAGAGGACAACACATTCCCGCCGGTTCCATATAATGACTGCAATGTAACAAATAACATGTTTGCATGTTTAGCGACTACCGAGACTAAGGACGAGGAGGAGGAAATCAGCGACCTTGAAGCAAGGCTAGCGGCAGCAAGGACACAATTAGCTGAGAACCGTCGCAGAAAAAAGGAATTGGCTGAAAAGGAGCAGCTAATGGTGAAACAACAGCAGCAGCAAAAACAGCAACAATGTGCACAACAAAATACTAACCAGCAAAAAGAATGTCCACCGCACCAGACGATGCAACAACAACCACAACAAGAGCAACACGCAGCAAAAAGGAAAACGAAGATGCCTCCCATCAACACTCCAGGTGTGGATTGTAACGAACTGGTAAGTCTATGTAAGCTTTCTCTTGTGGAGGATTTTTCAATTAAAAAACTGACAGGGAACAGGTTTGCCATACAGACAAATTCGGTTGAGGACTTCGCAAAAATGAAAAATGTGCTAAAAACGACCACCGCGGAATTGTACACGTACACCCCGAAAGAAATAAAGAATATAACGGTTCTACTAAAGGGCGCCGACCCTGAAACAGAACCAGAAGTTCTATTACAAACGCTACGAGAGCTTAACTGTAATAATATTGAGTTTATGGCGGTAAAACCCTTCAAAACAGCTAGGGCTAGACGGGGAATCGTAAATTACCATTCTACCTGGTGCAGCTGGGCAAAATTGGTGGACTTAGAAAAATCACTATCCTGAATCATCAAATTGACACATGGGACAAATTGAAAAAAGGCTGAGGTATAATCTAGTGTCTTCTTTGCTAAGGGTTCGGCCAGTCAGCGGAGAACTCCAGTATCGGTGCGCAGAACAATGCACGTTAGGTAAAGAAAGAGTAGACGCCAGATCTCTTCTAAAGTGTGCAGTTTGTAAGAGCGAGGGACACCCCGTTAATTATCGAGGCTGTCCCAAATTCTGCGAAATACAGGAAAAAAAGTTTCCACAGCAAAGAAAACTAGAACGCCCACTAGTGCAAGCTCGACCAGCACTAAATGTAACACCCCAGCTCTCGTTTGCTCAACTAACAGCTGGTGGGAGAAACACCTCATAACCTACCACATGGGTACCGCCGCAACATACGGTGCCTCCAGAAACGGCAACACTAGCAGATGTGCTCACAACATCGCCCGCTACTCAGACGCAGATGACACAAATGCAAAAACAAATAAAGGACCAGGACACTAGACTAAATTGGGTCTATTCGCAGTTGTCTACCCAGCCGTCAATATAAACCCCCGAACAGAAAGCACAATTAAGGCTCTAGTCGTGAATGTAAATTCATTTATCAGAATCGAGAGAAGAGCCGCTCTCTTTAAACTGTTGCAAGACGAGTGTCGTGACGTGCTTCTGGTTACCGAAACTAAGCTGAATCAGAGGTATTTTTTATTTCATTTTTACAACATTTTTCTATTTTTTTTTATCTTCCTAGTTTCTAAATTACATGCTTAAATTCTAGCTTTATTATCTTATATTATAACTTACTGGTCCTTCGCAGACGCTCTAAGCTAAATATTACATCATCATCATTATCGGCACTACAACCGGGAGCCGGTCTTGGCCTTATTTACCAAGTCCTGAGACTTGTTAAATTTTCCATAATGATTTCTTTTTTCTGGGCAAGGTCATTAGTCTTGTGCCAGAGGCTCCCCAACGGGGAATAAATATTACATAACTATTGTATAATTTGCCTTTCGGTTTCCTCCTTTTCGAGTGATCGGCCGATTGGTGCATCAACGTCGCACCAGCTGAGATGTAGACAGATTGACTCTCTGAACCAGGATCTAGATAAAGTCCTGCAGTGGGAAAAGGCCAATCTTGTCGACTTCAACGCAACGAAGACCCAGTATACAACATTCACAAAGAAAACTGGATCATCGGTTCCACAGCTGAGGATGAGTGGCCGGGCCCTCGAGGCTGAGGAAAGTTTGAAATTGCTCGGCGTCACGGTCTGTGGAGCGTTACAACCTGCAACTGTTCAAAAAGAACTGCAACAGTTATTTGATGGCATCTCGGGGCGCCCACTCGACGCTATAGGTTCGCCTCTCCCGAGAGAAGTAAAATAAAAAAAAAAAAGAAAAAGAAAAAAGAACTTTGTTTGTGGCTGTACTTATGATTCAATTAATGACAAAGAAAAATTTGGAAAACTTTGTGTCGAATTTTTTTTTGTTTTTTTCTTAAAATTTAACCTACATAATTTTTTTTTTAATTTTATTTAAAAGAACTTAACCTAACCTAGCCATAATCTTATACTACCCTAATTCTAGAAAAGCTAAGTCTACGTAAGTTGTTTGATGATACTGTTATTTTATACCGACATTGGTTTCCAGGTCTTTATATGCCATTCAACCACCAGAACTCTTGACGCTGTCCAATACTATCGTCCCGGTCCCTATGAAAGAGCAAGAGCTCTTCTTCGGTACGCGTTACTTCCTGGTCGTAGCACTATCGCCCGTCTACGGATAATCTATTTACATGATAGATCAACGGAATTCCAGATCTATCCTGTATAAGCCCTTTCATGTCCAAATCAAGGAACGCCTCTGGTTGAACAAAACCGTTGCCCATCATCGGTACGTCAAAGAGAAGAGACGTATGTTTGGCAACAGGGGAAAGAAAAAGAAAAAAAATCATCGTGCGATCGAGAAGAGTGAGTGTAAGTGTGCAAGTGTGGATTACATAGTGTGGCCGCCACTGAGAGCGGTTGTTTTAAAAAAATTGTGGTAACAAACATAAAGTGCTAAAGGTATCGTCACCTTTCATGAAAAAGGGCCAGGCAGACTTTAAAACGATGACCCGGAGCCGACTCGAGCCACAGACGAGTCTTATAACAAAGCGGCGCAAGCTAAATACAGACGGCGAAAAAAACGTAAAAGAAAAGAAAAGTGAATACACAGGAGCAGGCAACCAATTCAACGAATTGGTTGACCTTGACCCAAGTGAAATTGAATTGCCTGCTGATGAAGAAAACAATATCACAGGTACGGCAACAGATCCGGTGGAACTGGACAAACTCCTTGCGGATATCGACAAAAAAAAGAGGAACTGAAGAAACAAAACGAATCAATCCTCAAACTAAAAGGCCTAATGCAGCAACAACAAAGGCAAGAAAATACAACAACACAACGGAAAAATCAGGAACAACAACATCAGCAAGCAAACAAAGGAGATGCAGCAGCAGCAAAAGAACCAGCACATCGTAACCAACAAAAAGGAAAATGCGCCGCCTATAATACTTACGTCCATGGAAACAAAGGACGTTATAAAATTAGGTGAGCTAAGACGTAAAAATTTCAAAACGAAAAAAATAAAGAATTCTAAAATAAAATTAATGTGAGATGATATTGAAGGTTATCGCAAAGTAATGACTGCTGTTGGAGTTTTATTTTTATTCAGTTTTGGTTTACCCTTACCTTTTAGGGTGGACGCCTGTTCCAGAAGGGGGTGTTTTTTTTTTGTTTGTTTCGGTAGAAAGGTGGAAATCTTCAAAAGATACCTCTAGACCGATCCAGGGCATGCCGGGTTTTTACCGACTAAAACCACCTCCCGCCCGGCTCATATTCCCGTTGATCGCCGCGGTACTTTCTTTTAGATATTCCATCGCGGGGCGGGACGGAGTTTACCTGTTACTCCGCTCATCACGTCGCAACTGCTGCATAATTTCACAGAGAATACCATTGGTTACGGACCATGCCTGTTTTGAACTAAGCATGTATTCTATTACTCCAGCCGGAGTAACTGTCCGTCTCGTCTGTCTCTCCAAAATCGTTCGTGCGGTCTCGAATCTCACGCACTCTGTGAGTACGTGTTGCGCATTTTCTATTTTGCTTTCACAATACAAGCAGTATGGGTGATTCACATGCTTATACTTGTGCAAGTATTGCCGGAAGCATCCATGTCCTGATATTAGCTGAGTCAGGTGGTAATTCAGCTTGCCATGTTTTCTTTTCACCCATGCTTCTATATCAGGTGACATGGTGTGTGTCCATCTTCCTTTGGTGGAAGAATCCCGCCTTCGTTGCCATTCTCTTAGGCTTCGGAGCGCTAATTGTGAGCGCATTCTCTGAGGATACTCTAGAGAGACCTCATACAATGAAGCGTTTTCTTTAGCTGCAATGTCAGGTGGTGTCCTTTAGGCCAAAACATGTATGGCATCTTCGGACACCGTTCGGAATACACAGCATACTCTTAGTGATGTCAGTCTATGCGCTGAGTTCACTCCCCTCATGTATGACTTATACTGTGCGGCTCCTGCCCATATGTGATCTGCATACATTATAGTGGAGGTGTTGACACTGGTTATGAGTTTCCTTATGTGGGGCCGGGGTCCTCCAACACTGGGTAGCAGTCTCGTCAAAACTTTGCATACTGTGTTCCTTGAAGCACAACCTGTTGTCGAGTATAACACCAAGTAATTTAATATAGGGACTGGATCTAATTATGTGTCCTTCTATTTCCAAATCAAGGTGTTCAACTCTCTTGCGGCTGCTTATTAAAACTGCCTCCGTCTTATGTCCAGCTAATTTCAGTCCGCCCATATCTAGCCAGTTTGCTAATATACGCACCAAATAGGGGGAGACTTGTAGATTGCGCAACGCTTCTAGATTCCGATTCCAGTTCACCAAGTTAAATGCATTTTTAACGCCTAGTGCCACCACCGCGCAATATTTTGTCGTACCTCCTAGCCACCGTGCTCCAGCTATTGCATTGCGAGCGATGTCGCACACCACAGATAGTGCTTTTCCGGTTGATCTACCTTTCCGGAACCCATACTGCGATTCAGAGAGCCCCGATCTTCCCTCAGTGAATTCTTCCAGGCGAGTGGATATTACTCGCTCAAACAGTTTTCTTGTTGTGTCGAGCATGCACAACGGGCGATAAGACGACGGCTCTTCTGGATTCTTGACACCTTTTGGTATAAGCACAAGCCGCTGTTTTTTCCATCGTTTAGGAAATTGTGTTGTTTGAAAGCAGGTTGAGAAGAGACTGCTGAAGACTTCCGGCTCGTTTGTTAGAGCAGTCTTCACTACAGCGTTAGAGGTAACATTCAGTCCCGGGGTCTTGTTTTTTTTGATAACGCCTGCAGCCAAGAGTACCTCTTCGATGGTCACGGGAGGTATCTCTCCTTCAGTGATCCTCCACTGCTCTTGCACTCTCAATACCTCATCACAGTGCGGGAAGACGACAGCAACGATTCTGTCCATGTTACTTTTCCCTTTTTTGCGTTTGGCTACTGTTACTCTGTAGTCTTTTCATGACTATCCTGTAAGCGCTGCCCCATGTGTTATTTAAGTCATCCCTTAGGGAGCAGAACACGTCATATTTACTTTTGCGGATCACATTCCTCAACTCTTTCCGTTTGTCGACGAATTCCGCATGCAACTGTGGGTAGGTGTTACGGTTTCTTGCTCTTTGTTGCAAGCGTTTGTTTGTTTTTGTTTTCAGACGCATTTATTCACAAAGTCTTTTTTTATGTTTTACAATTTTAGTCTAAATCCTAAACCTATCTTAATAATTTTTACTAGATAATGTAATTTACTGGCTCTTCACAACCACTCTAAATTATACAATATTATATGCTTAATGTATGCCTTTCAGCTTACATTTTCTTTTATTTATTCTTAATATAATACACATACTTTATAAAAAAAAATAAACTATTATCTTAGAGGTCTACCTCTTCTTATTTTAGAGGCATTATAACAAAAAAAAAAATAAAGTTTTTTTTTTTTTTTTTTTTTTTGAAGATGCAAAAATTTTAAAAACACAATAATAAGTGCTTAATGAAAACAAAAAAGAGAAAATAACAGAAGTTAACGGGAATGAGGGCACAGGAAAGGAAGGGAGGAAGCTGCGCCAGAGCTGAATATTATATCTGAGGACGTGAAGTCCTTTCTTCGTTTTGGAGCCACCACCAGTTGGGGTTG
This sequence comes from Microdon myrmicae, assembly GCA_963931805.1. Classification (NCBI taxonomy): domain Eukaryota; kingdom Metazoa; phylum Arthropoda; class Insecta; order Diptera; family Syrphidae; genus Microdon; species Microdon myrmicae. The sequence continues at coordinate 126,223,033 of OZ007496.1, forward strand.
GCTCGGTCTTTTATTGATTTATCTCTTTTACTGATCACCATACTGAATCGAAGTCGGTCTGGACTATTAAAGATATCGCTATTGTGGACAATTCGTTTATCCCTAGCACCACGGAAAGCGTGGTATATAATAGGTATTCCACCCTCATCTTGGATAAGACCTTTTCCGTCCAAGAAGAGGAACGCCTCTGGGGGAATGAACCCGTTCTGGAGGGTACTCTCCAGATACATGTCGTTCGGATAATATGCTCCCACGATAAGATTATTTACACTGCACATTGCCCTTGCAATGTGACCACGAATAACTTTTATAATAAAGTTGTCTATCCTAGTTAGTCCTGATTTATCATTATTTATTAGGGTAAAATTTCTGGTATCGTGACTCTGGTGTTCTATTAAGTCCGAGGCAGGAACGCAAACACTGTCTCTCGAACACGCGAATCTTTTCCATGTGGAATGGGGATATATTGTACCATATTGGACAGCCATAGACAAACACTGGTCGGATGAATGCCTAATATGAAATTATTTTAACTTTTGGATTGAGAATGCTACTTCGGAATAGACTTTTTGTGGCAGCAAATGCGTTTCTTGCTGCAGAGAGAGTGACTGCTATATGCTTGTCAAAGTATAAATACTGATCAAGCCAAATACCGAGATATCTGACTACAGTTTTCACTTGTAGTGGGAGATTATTATTCCCTACGATAGAGAAGCTTTTCCAATTGTACTTTGTATCCTGAGAGGCCCTGGAGAGAGGTGTTCTGAAAAGGATAGTCTCGGTTTTGTGGAAATTAATTTTTAGTTTCCAGTCATTACAAAAACGTTTTATTTTATTGAAGTCGTCCTGGAGAAGTCTATTGATGACATCTATTTTCTCTCCTGTTCTGTATACCACAATGTCGTCTGCGTACGCAATGGCATTGTTAAGCGTACCCACTAGATCACTGGTGTAAATATTAAACAGAATGGGAGAATTCACCGCCCCTTGTTGTAAACCGTTTGTAATTTTGAAGGTCTTGCTTGAGAATATATCTCCGCATTTTACCACAAATTGCTTGTCCGTTATCATTTCGTAAATGTTGTACAATAGATAATGAGGCATTCTCAGGTTTTCTAACTTATGAAGAAGTCCTTCTAACCACACGGTGTGGAAAGCCTTTTCAAAGTCAACTAACCAGGCACCTGTGCATTGGCGCTTTGTCTTGTTCCATTGTATGTCGGAAACAAGCTTTGACGCGGCATGCACCGTACTATGTCCCGCTTTAAACCCAAACTGGTTGTTGGGGATGATTTCATTTTCATCACACCACTTCATCAGTGCTTTGTTTATGATCTTCTCGAAAACCTTGCTGATATTTGGCAGCAAACTAATCGCGCGAAGATTGGTTGGATTGGTCCTGTCTTTGCCCTTTTTAGGGATGGGGTGGACTATTGCAGTTTTCCAGTGGGTTGGATAGTATGCCTTATTTAAGGCGTTGTTGAATAGCGTAGTGTAGATTTTCACTACTTCAGGAGGCAAATGTTTTAAAACTACATTCGGGATGCTATCTATCCCAGAAGACTTTTTGCTTTTGATTGACTTTAGGATGTTCGTAAGTTCATCCTTACTCACAAACATATTCATATTCTGATTACTCCTGGGGGAGTCCGCTCTGTTATTTTCACTGAATGTGGTAAAACTACGGTTTTGGTTCCGCCAGGTACAAAGTTGTTTTCTCAGTGCGCTGTAGGTCTGGAATGCGTTGTTTTCGAGGATCGTATTGGAGTTAGTGGATTCGTTCACTCTGTATACTGCCTCGAAACATGCACCAATTGAGTTCACTTTGTCTTGCGGGTCTTCGACTAATATTACTTCTTCGTTGGAGTTGATATGCTCCAGATTGAGTCCTGAGTTCAGCATTGCTTGACAATTCTCAGGAGTCCGTGGGACACGCAAATATGGAATGTCATTGTGATCTTTCTTTCGAAAAGTTTTATTGATTTGTGAGAACATATTCGGTCCGCTAGCTTGAATGGCTTGTATTTTGTTCTTCCACTCTTCATTTATTCTTGAACGGTAATTGTCACGAATCAATTTATGGAGATTTTTGATTAGGGACTTAAGTGTTCTTATTTCCTGACTATTTGGGTCGCTGAACTGTCTATAAAGTCTTTTCAGCTTTGAGAGCATAATGCTCTTTTGCTTATACAAAGCGTCAATTGCTGATGTCCAGTACTTATTAGTATAACCGTCGGTATGGCGAACTTTAGGTATAAAACGATTCATTGCATTGGTAATAATATCGTCCAATGTTGTTAAGTAATGATCGATTTCGTCGTTATGGAGGTTTCGAATAGTCGGTGGGTCTATGCAACTGTTACGAAGTTCTTTTTTTATTAATCGATGAAAGCGTGACCAGTGAGCTTTTCGAAAATTGAAAGAGTGGATCTGTTCGAACTGCTCTAGTGAATATTGTTCATTTGGGACTTCAATTATGGCTCCAAATCCGTAGTGATCGCTATCGTAATCGTTTGTGCGAAGACAGTTTCGCGTAGTTAGATCTGTGCCTGGCAAGTTTATTCGATCGTCTATCATAAGTAAATCCAGAAATGAATTTCCTTTCGGATAAGACGGTGTACTTGTGGCGTACAATTCTAATCTGCGCGCGATAGCATTCATTTGCCACCAATCATATAAAGCATTGCCCCTTGTGTTCGTGGTTAAGTTACCCCAAGCACTATGCTTGGCCTTGAAATCACCCGCTATTAGGAAATAGTTGTTTTCCAAATCTAATTTCAGGTATCGAAATAGCATATCAATTTCATTGATAAATTGCTTACACTGGGTAGCTTGAGGGGCATAAATGGAGACCACATACAGGTGCTTTTGACTTCTCAGCGGAATATCTATTATGCAGGCTTCCAGCACCTGAAATTTGTGTACTTCTGTACTATAAATTACCTTATGATAAAGACCTTTTTTAATTAAAACTGCAACCCCACCCCCTTGAGTAGAATGTGACCTGTCACGTCAGATTATCTTATAGTTTTTATAGACAATTTTGTGCCTTTGGTTTAGCTTAGTTTCACTAGCCAAAAGTACATCAGGGGATTCGACTTCAAGCATGTTGCCTAGATTATCTCTTCTGTCTATGTGTATTAGTGAACTTACGTTCACCGAAATAATTTTTAGTTTTAGTTCAGTGAGAGGGTTGAAGATTTTGATGGAAGGAGTTATTTGAAAACACAGCCGAACAGAGCATATCTATTCGGGCCATTTGTTCCGTCAGTATTTTTTGAAAATTAGCAAATTGTGTTTGCATGACCGATATCATATTTAATATCTCAGGTTGCGCATCTACTGCCGGTATTCGCCCATTGGTATGTGAGGATTCCACGGGCACTCGTTGCATAGAATTACCCGTGAATTGTGCATATGATACACGCGGGGCAACGAAATTATTATAAGAACGAGTTTTAATTTTTTTCTCTTCTGCCACTTGCTTTTGTTTTGATTCCCACTTTAACTTCATATGTTGAAATTTGGGACAACCCCTAAAATTTGCCGTGTGTCCTGTATTTTTACATAGTACACATGACAGTGTTTCCCTATCCGGAAGCTGTTCCTTTCCCAGCGGACATTCGCCCATGTTATGGTCAGCGAGGCATTTTACGCATCTGAATTTCATATTGCAGTTTGATGCAACGTGTCCAAGTCGTTGACAGCGCATACATTGCAGTACGCGCTCAGATTTTCTAATTTTTTTCCAGCTTATAATTTGGTGGCTTAGACATTTTATTCCGACAGAAAGAGCGATTTCAGGGGGGTTGTGGTGTATTTGTAGAGAGTGGATTTGTTTTTCCCCCTGCCTAGCCGCCTGTCTCGTGTAATACGGACTTGTAATATTGAAAACTTTGAAATCAATGTATGGTAAAATCACTACTTAAAAATACGGTTTATAAAATTGGCCTTTCTTTTAGTTATTCAATATATATGGAAAAGAAAGTTAAGTTGGTCCCAAAGCTGTAAAGAAAGAAAATTCGACGAGAAAGAAAAAACGAAATACGTCGTCGAAATACTGAAAAGTAATTTCTATTGGAAAAATTTTTGTTAAAAAGGAAAAGTTAAAAGTTCCAAGGTGAAAATATTCCTACGGAAAAATGAAGAGAGAAAAATTAATATTTTGCTAACGATTCTTACTACTAATATATGTGGGCTAACTGTTGATTGAGGTTTTGTTCTTTTCGAGATTACCACTTCCTGGATTCCATTAGTGTAGTTTCTTCTTAAAAAAATTTTTTTCTTGAGTTATTGTCTTCTTTTTATATTATTTCCGCTTTTTTATCTTATTACTGCCAGGCAGACTTCACGCCCTATAGTTGTGTGTTATCCTGGTCTTTTTTTTTTCTTTTTTTTCGTCGTTTTATGTCGTATTATTTTTTTTTTTCAAATCTGCTGCCACTGAGGTTAATTTGGATTTCCTCTGGAACTCATCGGCAAAGGAAATTACGAAGTTACTTGTCTGTTTCAAATGTGAGTCACCAGCAGTTGCGTTGACCTCGTACAAGGAACCTTCATCAATAGTTACACTCCATACATCGAATGTTCCGCCATACAAGTCGAAAATGAGGACATTCCTTCCCTCTTTAGGGTTTTATCCCGCCATTCGTCGTTAATCGCACTAATCTTCCTCTGGGATCGAGTCCTCCTTCGTCTTCCTTCGAGGATTGAGTCGTCCTTCGGGGAGTCCACCAGTCTTCGTGGATCGGTCTTCCTTCGAGGATTGAGTCGTCCTTCGGGGATTGGTCTTCCTTCGAGGATTAAGTCGTCCTTCGGGGATTGGTCTTCCTTCGGGGATTGGTCTTCCTTCGGGGATTAAGTCGTCGTTCGGGGATTGGTCTTCCTTCGAGGATTAAGTCTTCCTTCGAGGATTAAGTCGTCCTTCGGGGATTGGTCTTCCTTCGGGGATTGAGTCTTCCTTTGGGGAGTCCACCAGTCTTCGTGGATCCCACTGCTGCCACCAGTGTTACGTCTCCAGCGCCGTGCTTCCTCTTTCGAGGGAAGAGCGTGGGGGTTATAAGATATTTTCTTATTCGAAATAATTATCGTTTCTATTTATTAAAATAGTTATAAAGTTTTATTTATTTTTATATTTTATTTGAACTCAGCTATCTCAAGCAGAGCTCTCTTCTGAACTACTTTACAATATAAATTTTCCTGTTTTTATAGAACATTTTGTTCCAACTAACTGTGTCGTATAAATTGAACAAAACAATCCAGAAGTCTCTGTTTATAATTTTGAATAAACTTTGAACGCAAATCAAAGTGGCTATGTTTTGAAATGAAAAATGTGCTTGTTATGAAAAGGGGCATGTTTTTAAATGTGCTGTAAGTGACTGGATATAGAATATTGTGTCTGTTTATTTATGAATTGTATTAAATGAGAATGTAAGATATGTGCGGCTGTAGTTTTAAAGGTTGTGTTAGAAAGGACATGAGATTAGTGTTAAAGCGAATAACGCTAGTATTCTGGAATACAACATCGTCTAAGCGCATCAACTTTACTATTAGGACTTAGAGATACAATGTAGAAAGGCAATTTGCGGTTGCACTTTCTAGAATTCGCAGTTGAAAACGGTTTTACACCTGTAAATTTTAAATTAGCTGTTTCAACCGTTTTTAATTTCTCGAGTATCTCCTCTGGGGAGAACGAAGGATCAACTCCTTTTAAGAGTATAGGAATTGATTTTTCTGATTTTGGGGTGTACGTGTAGTACTCGGTTTTTGCCCTTCCCAAAGCAGACTTTACTTTATTGTAACCTTCTAGATCTTCGCACAAAATTTTAGTTTTTTCAGCACTAATTCTTTTTGTTTTAAAATCTTTACAAGTCAACTCACCCAACTTCATTAAATCTTTCGCTTCTATGTAACTGATGACAATTGGAGGTATTTTTTCCTTTTTTTGGTTGCTGTTGTTGCTCGTCCTTGGCTGTCTTTGTCTGCTGCAGTTGTTTCTGATGCTGGTGTTGAGCGTCTATTGTTTCGCTTATTTGTAGCGAATGTTTTGCTTCGGTTTCATTCCGTCTTTTGTTTCGCTCTTTCAGGGCTGCTCGTACTTGTTTGGAAAGTTCTTCGCGTTTTTGATGAGATCAGCAATTAAGCTGTTTGGGTCATCGTCTCCTCCGGGAATGTTTGACTCCAGTATCTCCAATTCCTTAAATTTGTTCCCTGCTCCTGAGTAACAAGTATCCTCGGCAGGTACATTTTCTTCTGTGACAGTTTTTTTCGTCACATTTGATTTTTGTCGTTCCATTGACAGGTTTGAGCGGACTTTATTTGCCACTGGGCTGTCATCTATAATTGACACTTCGTTCTTCGTTTTGGTAATTTTTTTAATTGTTTTTGAATTAGCGACTACATATGAGTGTGCCATTTTTAATTCGACGCTCTTCGCCTTGCCCATTTTGGTTTCGAAACACATACACACTCGTGTTTTTTTTTTTTTTCGCCGTGCAACGCCGGCCGAACTGCGAAAAACATTGTTTATTTACGAATTCACGCACACACGCACTCGATATCCTTTGTTTTAGAACTGCTCACCGTCTTACGATGTTTGTCGCTTGACGAACGACGAGCGACGAAGCCACACGTTGTTGCAAGCGTCTTAATAATAATATTTCGTACATCACGGCTTGGTGGTCACTATGGGTATAGGTGTCCAAAACTCGCCACTCCATACTTCTTGCCAACATGGGGCTGGCAAATGTGATGTCGATTTTGGACCGGCCTCTCTCGTTTATGAAGGTGTCATCGATACCATAATTAAGTAACACCACATCTAGGACTGCGAAGGCTTCAAGTAGTGCCTGGCCTCTACTGTTGGTCCTTGTGCTTCCCCATTCTACTGCCCAGCGTTGAAATCTCCAACAACTATAAGAGGGCTCTTATATCTAGCTTCTTGTGTTATTCTGTCCAAAAAGCATTTGAAATATTCTATTTCTCACCTTGGCGGAGCGTAACAACAGTAGAAATGAATTCTTCTGATCTTAGCATAGGCAATTCCTTCCAGCCGCTGGGCACTTCTGCATTCCATGGGGGAATTTCCAGTTGTCCAGATGGCCGCTGTTCCGCTGCTGTCTTCCTACCATGTAACAATACCAGTACCAGGCATCCTGTACTGCTCATTGATGAGCACCACGTCGGCACCATATTCCTTAACCGTTTGGGAAAGGAGATCTTGTGCGGCTCCACAATGGTTTAAGTTGAGAAGATTCGACATCGCGTTTTTAAATGCTCGGCATTTGTAACTCCCTGTTAAGTGGTGGTTACCGCCTTCGCATCCTTATTCGCAAAGCATGCATTTGGGTTGTGCTTTACAACACATTGCTTTGTGGCCTTTTTCTCCGCATTTCAAATAGTTTTCCGAGCGATCTTCTTCGGATTTGCAGGATTTCGTCAGATGACCGTATTGCCAACATCTGAAACATCGTGTGGGTGCGATGTGTTCTCGAAGTCTGCGTCTCACCCAACCAACCCGTAGGAAACCTCTAGCCTTTTCTCTTGGTAAGCGGATCATGGCAGCCTGCGTGCCATCTGGTTTTCTTCTTAAGCTCTTTACCGCTTCCTTTGGGATCGCGTTCAGCGCAAGGAACTCTATAGCGATTGATGTCAGGATTTCATCCACAGTGGTCACCTCATCCAAATCACGACACTCAACCGTGATTTCCTGTGACACTGTTTTGACATTAACATCTTCCTTTAGTACTTGTTGTACCTTTGCTTTCAGTGTCTCGGTGGTGGCCTCTGGATGGCGTTTCAGTTCTAGCAGCAAATCCTCTTTTGCTGTCTTTCGAACTTTATTTACGCTATTTCCGAGTTCACTTAGCTCGGGCTTGGCCTTCATAAACTTCAGTATATCCGCATATGTTTTTTCCCCGGTTTTGGATATTATTATAGCGTCCGGGTGTGGTCTCCTTCTTTTCATAATATTGGTCTTCCCACCTTTTGGAGCCTCTTCACCCTCCAACCTCAAATCGCTCTTCCTTCCCCTCTGGCCAATTGTAAACCAATTATAATTGGGTGATTCAACATTGATCTGCCCCCGGACCCTGCGTACCTCTGTGTGCGAGTTTCGGTTTGGCTCGATTTGTACGTTTCCACCGTTTGCTTCAGCCGGGGCAGATGTCTTCTTCAAGCGATTTTTCACTTCCTTATCGTAGAGGCTACCAATGACATCGACCAGCTCTCGCACGGTATTAGTAATATGCCTTGGTTTTTTATTTTTGATCGTCCTCATTAATTCCGCGATCCGTTCTCCGAGCTGCTCGAACACCAAACAACCGTCGTTACCACCATCACGGTTCTGATCTGCGCTCGTCTCTATATCGCCACCGCTTGTTGCCGCCATAAATTTTCAAAACCCTTCCCTTGCCCAACTGAGAAAGTCCGTTCTGATGCGAAATAGGGTGGAGCAAAATTAAATATGCGCAAATCGAAAAGCGAACACTGCAATATGTATGCAACTCTATAGTTTAGGGTTTTTACCGACGAATGCCGGAAGCCCAATGTCTTCCCTTGCCCAACTGTCAATATACAAAACTTACCCGGTTATAATCAAATACAGTTTTTTTCCCAATTTTTTTTTTTCACATTGATTTTTAACTCACTTTTTTTGTTTTTTTTTTGTTGCGAATTTTCATTTTTTGGTTTTATTTTCTTTTCTGTTTTCACCGTCACTTTCACCACTTTATCGTTTATTATATTGTTTTAATTGGTTTTTTTTCCTTTACCAAATTTCTCTTTTTTGTCACTTCACTTTCGATTGAAAAACAAATCGCTCGCGCGTGCGCGCGCGTGTGTGTGTGTGTGTGTGTGTGTGTATGGGGGTGTGAGGGCGGCGTGATGGATGTGCCCGGCCTCTTTAGTGGGAGTCTCCCCAGTGAGCCGATCAGGCGTTTTCTGCCTGGTCCCGTGCGTCCTGCGGGTCCTTATTAGCCAAGCTGTCTTATAGCTTCTCAGTGGGATGGCGTCCGGCTCTTTTGGCCCGTGGTGTTGAAAGCCCTGATCATAGAGGTTGACCGAATCACAGTTCTCACCGTTGATGTGGTGAGGCTACCCGTCACAGATGGATGATTAAAGGAAACGCTTTATGTTTTACTTGAGTTTTATTTCAAATGCCTTTATTCTTTCTTGATGTCTTGTGATTTGCCGTAGTTCGGCCCTCGGGATTTACTGATCACTTTCTGAATTTCGACTGATCTCGAATCCAAAATGTGCCGCCCTTTTATACTCTGGGTCATCGGGATTTGTCAAATTTTATTTAAACATTCCAAGAACCACAAACAAGATTTTGTGTGCTTCAATTGGAATAGTATTCTGGGAAGTGTATAGGCATTTACTTAAATAAATTCCCGGAAGGATAAATCATGAAATGCATTTAGAGTTAAGCATTTCATGATGTTAGAATTATTAGGAATTGAATCAATGTACGACAAATGGACTTTGGTTTGAATTGATCGTGCATATTTTTCAATTAGATTGGGATGTAAGTTAATTTGAAATTGAATCAATGTGCGACAAATTAACTTGTAGTTTAACTTGTCGCTCATATGATTCTCTATGGGAATTAGGTTGGGATTATAGGTAATATTGGGGATTTGGATGGGAGTAGTGATTTAGGATCACTACATTCCTCCCCCCTTTAGAAAAGAAAATTAATCTGGAAGAGATTAATTTTCTAGAATGAGTGAAAAGCAAAAGGCGGTGGCATTTTGATTTCGTGATAGTTTACATGTTTGTTCCAGTTTAATTGCATTGATTCGTTTTGTAGCTGGATTTATGTTTACAGGTTTTATTTAAAATGAAAGTAAATGTTAAAGTAAATAAGTTTCAAATTAAGATACAAAGGATCAAAGTAAATGTTCTCATTTTGATTCGATTTTTTATTAATAATAAAGAGTTATTTTTCTAATATATACTTAAGCCATTAATATTATTTTTGTTGTTGTTGATCATTTAATGCTAGATTAATAAAAGTGTATGTATATTTAAAAAAGGTCTTACACTAGTAATACATGTTTCTTATGCGTAAATATAGGTATATCTTATAATATTGTTTAGTATTCTTTATAGCTGCCTTCTCTTTTTTTTTTGTATTTTAATTTTATTCTTTTTATTCAGGAGAATAAGTTAATTACATGGTAATTTTAGCTTAGGTCTATGTTTTCGTATATCTGTAATGGTTTTATTTATGTATTACAGGTATTCCCCGACTTACGACCGAGATAGGTTACTGGTCATCGGTCGTAAGTCGATTAAGTCGCAAGTCGAAATATAAAAAAAAATTCCGACTTAGCTAATGTAATGTATTATTTGTACTGAAATGTATGTAAATCGAATTTTTTTACTTTGTTTTTTTTTTTTTAATTTTTCTCATATATTTTTGGGATTCCCCGCAACTACATATTTGTCTTCTTTAAGTATTTTCTATGAAAAAAATTGGAAAAAAAATGGTCGTAAGTGCGAATAGTCGTAAGTCGAACGGTCGTAAGTCGGGGACTACCTGTATATGTTTTTGTTTCAGTTTGATATGTAGTGTTTTCTTAATGCTCATACTTTTCATATTTTTAAGTTAGATCTTAATTTGGAATTACATATACTTTTTGAAATAATTATTTACAATTTAGTTTAGTGTTTATAAATTGTCTTCCTCGTTGAGGGTCAATGTTTGTTTTGTTTTATTTGTGTGTGCTTTCTTTTTTTTTTTTGTATTTCATTACATTTGTTTTAATATCTGCTTTTAGTATAATTTTTATTAGTTTGTTTCTATTATTGTTTTTATTTGTCATATATCTTTAGACTTTTTTTATCATTTTTGTCTATATTGTATATCTATTAGTATTTTTAAGTGATAAAGTATTGAACTACAATACAACCTGGGGATAGCATATGTCTAGGGATGGTAGTGGGACACGGGTTGTTGGAAGGGTTAGAAATTCGTGAGCCTAATTATCGACTCCATTTGCTCCCTCTCCACCGTCAACCGAGTCTTTGCATTAGGTGTGGGAACTCGCAACATTTCCCACACCGTGCAAAGGGTTCGTCTGCAACATTTCTCACACCGTGCAAAGGGTTCGTCTGCAACGGTCACTTTAACAGGGAAGCCTACATGAGGGCTAAAGTTGCCCTGTGGGGATGAAGTATGGTGTGCAGGCGTACTGCACCGGTTCACTTCTTTCCTCCATCATTAGTTCACTAAAGAAACACTGGTCACGACGCCGAACATGGAAGTGGGTAGGTCTCTAAACATCCTCTTAATGTCATGAAAGGAAACAAGGACTCATCGTCTTATTCTTAATTTTATTAACTTGCAACGTAAACTCGAACATAAATGAGTTAAATTAAATACACTGTCAGCACATTGAATAAATTGTATAAACTAGTCAGTACATTGAATAAATTGAATAAATTTGTCCGCATTGAATAAATCCAATAAACTTGAATAAACTTTGACTAAATTTAATCTCTCCCACTTGTTTGTTTACTCTATCCGCGAACCGTGTACATCTCATAACAGGATTTAAGTTTACAGTTTTTGCTTACACTAGTGGTTGTAACACCCCGCTGTATACGATCAACTTCCGCACGTTTGAACTTTTATGCAGCCAAAACTCGACTCCGTTTTTTATTTAACGTGGAGGAACGACTTACCTCCACGGAATCTGTTGAACGATTAAAGATCGCCATCGAAGCAACAGAATTACAAAATATTCATTTATTGCCCCGATGACCATATAAGGGATGATCCTGATGCCGATCAACGAGAGGACGCGCACACACACAGATGAGGTTCCATCACACCCTCAAGCTGTGCATGAGCAATCGAACCATGGGCATCAGGATTTCCTCAGAGGAACATAAACCGACATGAATGCAGCTGGTGCCAATATCTTTGCATAGGTATTGAGATGGTTGTACGCTCACTCCGACCGTGGATATTACATTTCCATAAAAGGAAATGTTTGTCCGATTGGTACCGCGTAAAAGTTGTATGCTGATCGGGCGCACGTTGTTGGCGTCAACAGAGGGTCGAGCCGTCGTGTGTGTATTTACACTAACGGGAACTCGATCCATTTTTGCGGCCAGGTGCCAGTTAAACATTTCGTGTCGATCGGTTTGGCGACCGATGTGGTTGCAGCGATGAAGCAAAGCGAGAATATCTCTTGCTTGTGTGCTGCAATTTAGATGAGGGATATGTGCACCGTGGTGGTCGTGTTAAGACAGTTGCTTCGTCGCCCAACTGAATAGGCTTTGTGGAAATGGTGCGTTTCATGAAACCCTGCCTTTAGGAAAATATCTGTTTGTTGCAGATGGATTTCACATCAGCGAAAATTATGTGTTTAGATATTTTAGGCGAATGTTTACGCAAACAATGGACAGGTAAGTACTTGCTTTCTTTTTTGTGTGCCCTACGTGGGAGTTTTATATGGGGTAATGGGAAGGTGATAGGTGGCGTTCAAGAAAACCGCCACAGCCCAATAGGGGACTACATCGTCAGAGCGATGGTAACCGGAATTGCAAAGACGTCCAATAATGCAAACAATGATATCAAAAAGCTACTCGACAACGACATCTCGTTAGCCAATCTCTATAGAAGCAACCAATAGGCTGTTCAGTGGGAAACCTTTCTCTACAGAATCTCGCCACCAAAAAAGTAACCCCCGGCCAAAACAGGGGCTAAGGTGCGTCCCTGGGAACCGTTCAATTAGATGCCATGCGTCTATTTTACGAAGAATAAATTATAAAATTAAATTAAACAAAACAATTAATATCAACACATCCTAAAAATGGAGATATCATCATCATCGGTACTACAACCGGGAGCCGGTCTTGGCCTTATTTAGCAAGTCCTGAGGGTTGTTAAATTTTCCATAATGATTTTTTTTTTCGAGCAACGTCATTGGTCGTGCGCCAGAGGGTCCCCGACGGGGAATATATATTACATAACTATTGTATAATTTGCCTTTCGGTTTCCTCCTTTTCGAGTGATCGGCCGATTGGTGCATCAACGTCGCACCAGCTGAGATGTAGACAGATTGACTCTCTGAACCAGGATCTAGATAAAGTCCTGCAGTGGGGAAATGCCAATCTTGTCGACTTCAACGCAACGAAGACCCAGTATACAACATTCACAAAGAAAACTGGATCATCGGTTCCACAGCTGATGATGAGTGGCCGGGCCCTCGAGGCTGGGGAAAGTTTGAAATTGCTCGGCGTCACGGTCTGTGGGAATGTATCATGGCATAAACACGTATCGGGTATCGCCAGATCAGCCTCAGGAAAACTGAGTTATCTTTTTAGAGCCAAGAAATACTTTACTCTCCCACGTGACAGACGGGTATACTAACCACTATACTATCGAGGATAAATTATAAAATTAAATTAAACAAAACAATTAATATCAACACATCCTAAAAATGGAGATATGCATGCACTTAATATGGGAGATGTCATTAAGATTGTATGTAACTGTAAATAATTATTAGTTATTAGTTGTATTATAATTGTAAAGTTAGATATAAGATGTTCGACAGCGTAAGAAGAGAGAAACCACCCCAAGATTAAAAAAGAAGAAAACAAAAGAATTAATAACAGAAAAAAGGGAATATAAAGAAATTAAAGCCATTTTGGCAAGTCAAATAAATAAATCTTTGTATCAGGACCACACATTACAACCATTATAGTACTACACAGTTATGTAAGATCTTTTGTTTTTTATTCAGTACAATAAGTAATGTGTAAAAAATTATGGCTCAATAGATATATTGTCATACTTCTTATATCTCTAGTAGTTCAATATAACGGTGCTGTAAATAGGACTATTTCACAATTTCAGTCGTCGCCGTAGCGCTACACTTGATTGAAGTCCCGCTGCAATTGGTTGTTAATGATTTTGTGGTGTTTTTAACAGATACACACACAATATAGTGAAGAACACCGAAAGGAAACTCGAATAAGCAAAGCATCAGAGCAGTATACCATAGCGATATCATAACAATTCCACATCAGTTGAGTGTACTTGAGTTTAGAAATCGAATTCGTACACGCGGCAGTGGCCTGATGTGTTGAGCATTGGTTACATTTTTAGTGATTCTAACCGTCATAGCGTCAGTTCGAATCACACGCTCTTCACTATCGTCGCAAACGCTATAATCTTAATTATCGGGCCGTTCTGTAATAATCGCCGTTTGATGATAAGTGCCTATCAATTTTGAACATTTCCACCTTCCTACCGAAACCAAAAAAAAAAAAAAAAAAGTGCCTATCAAATCGCGTGTGCGACGATAGTGAAAACGTGTGATTTGAATCGACGCTGGAATTCTATGTGTCCCAAAAATTGCTGGAATTCTATGAATGCGGGATTACTATGTATCGCGTTGGTATATGTTAGAAACCCACAGTACCGCTCGCTGTTTCAGACCATTCTTTATTTTGTAAATAATGTTGGAGGTCGCATTGCCGCTTTTGATACCGAATTCCCTACCATATAACATGTAGTAGTGCAATGCTTCAGGCCGTACAGTGTCGAAAGTTCTTTCCAAGTCAATCAAACCTGCAGTTGTGCATTGGTTCTTGGATTTATTCCGTTGTAGGTCACACAACAGTTTAACAGCAGCATGTGCGGTTTTGTGCTCCTCCTTAAAATCAAACTTGTTATGGAATATTGCTATGGTAGTGCTCCAAGAAGCCCTACCATTTCCCTCCCATATACACATTTACCATCCAAAAATCCCATTCATATGAAGTGCACGCAAACTCTTGTTTGCATTAGCCACATGGATAACACAAATAAAACGCCAAAAAGGATCGGTGATAAGTGGCGATGCGTCCGGACTTCGAAAAAGATAAACGCAACAAAAGATACAGACAGAGTCTGAATCAAGAATCGGAAGTCGAGCAGGAAAGTTAGTAAGTAGCCTGCGTAAGGCGAAGAGCTCCTCCAAAGAAAACCGAAATATTAAATTGATCCTTTTACAAAAGATACAACAAACAGTGTTTTTTTCTAGTGAATCAGCATCATCGTGCACCATCACCTTCGCTATTTTGTTTTGTCCATCAAGGACAACACGGTAGCCCACTCTTCCCGGGGAACCGGAAGCACGGTGGTCCCCGAAAAATATAATATAAATTGGCGGCAGCGGTGGGATATACTCAAAATCCCCTACCAGAGTACGAATGGGATCTCGAAAATCCCCTACCAGTGTAATTATATAATAATAATTCAAATAAGTAAATTAAATTATGGCAGCAGAAGACAGATCTGGAGTGGATTGTGACAAAGATCCCCTACCTAATTAAAATGAACATTAATAAATTGTGCAAATTTTATTGACTGAATATACATGCCCAAATGAAGGTTTAATAAATTAAATAAAACAAAAACACTCCGGAAATACATCTGAAAGTGAACTTACTAAAAGTAGTGCCGAACTTAAAAACAAAAAAGAGAAATGAAAAAAAGATCCGGGAAATGTGCGATGACATTTTAATCCTGTCAAGGGGCTTAACATCGAAGGAAAAACGAGCAGCTGATGAAGACACCACCTCAGCGACGACCACAGCAACAGCAACAAGCAAAAGAAAAGGAAATCAAGGTATTTCGAATTTGTACACTATTTTTTTAATTCAAAAGGGACAAAGGAAAACCGCCAACATAAATTTAAATTTAAATTATAATTTGATACATATAAGGGGATAACAACAACAAATCCCAAAATGATGTAAATTTGTGTTTAAAAAAAAAAATTGTAACTTTAGAATTGCTTAAATTACTTTTCTTGTGATAGCATCAAACCAAAGGGAGATGCAAAAACCGAACATTGTAAATTTTACTTATTAAATAATAATAATAAAAACTCCAAATCGAAATTGAAATTGAAAATACGCATGCTAAATTTAAAATCTAGTGAACCCACATATTTCAAAATATAGATATATATTTACACGTATTAAAGTATTAAAAATTGAACGGGAAAAAGAATTTGAAATCACTTACAGGTTTTGAATATAAAGTGCACATTTTAAAAGCAGTTTCGACTGTTATAATTCAAATTGCATGGGAAGATTTTTTTTATACTCCCGACTCAATAAGTGTTTCTTTTAGATTTGAGTTTCTTCGATAGCTCGTTTGTTCTGTTGGTCTTTGGCCCATTTTTCCTCTCAAGTCTGTTTTATTTTGGACAATTATAATCTCAGGGCTGACAGGGACAGGAAGGAAAATTCGTTCTTTCTATTTGGGAATTTCTCTTTGCTTTTTCGTTTCTTGTCGCTTTCAGGATTCACAGAATCTTTTTCGTTTAGCCAGTATAGTTCTATTTTACTTCAGGAAATATGAAGGTCTAATCTTTTTGCACTCTGCCCTTTTTCTCGATCATTTGTGAAGGTCTGTTTTGCAAATATGTCGTGAGCGATAGCACAAAACCGGGTACTCGTTTACAGAGACGTGAGGTCGAGCTCTCGGAGAGCCCGCCCACTGAGACACGCGAACAAAGCTCGGGAATGAATTTTAACATCACATTAAGAGACATACTAGGATTCGTGCAGAAGTTCAAAGGTATTTCCGACGAATTAGATGGGTTCGTCTCCTGTGGAGATATTCTGTTCTCACAGACATGAGACGACAACCAGAAGTTGTTCTTTTTAAGAGTAGTCAAGACTAGATTACAGGGGCTAGCACAGGACTGTATTAAATACAAGGCCATTCCAACCTGGGAGGATCTTGTGTCTAAATTAGAGGGAGAATTTAAAACTCTCACTTCCAGCCCAGCGGCACAAAATAGTCTGGTAGCGGCAAAAAGGGATAGTAGGGAAAGTGTGAAGGAGTTTGGGCACAGACTTACACACTTTCTGCATCAATTAGACGGCGCTACATTCGCAAGTTCGGTCGAGGCTGCAGTGCGGACGTACATTTTGGCAGAATACCAAAGACTCGCACTAAACACATTCGAAGATGGGTTGACGAATGCTAACCTCAGGATTTTAGTCATATCGCATAACGCTCCAAATCTTAAGACAGCCATCAATTTCGCTGTGGAACAGTCCCGGACATTAGGCAGCGATAACACAATGCTAACTTCTACTAACATCCCTAGAAATAACCAACCAATGGTTTGCCAGACATGTAACAAACGGGGACATACTTCTGTGACTTGTTATCGTGACACAAATTTTACGAATTTTGATCCCCAATACATCAAGACAGAGTCTGAGCCCATCCAATGCACATACTGCAGAAAATTAAACACTCTCATGCAGAATGTAAAACAAGGTTATCCCATATGCGAAACCAAAATCAGGCCCCAGCGAATCGAAATCATGTTAGAACCCAACCTGGTCCATCACAAAATAGAACAACAATAAATTCCACCCAGATAGGAACCCAAAATTACAGGAAAAACCGAAATCAAACCATAAATATGGTATCCAACATACCTCAACAGGGAAACGAACTCACTCGTGCGGCGAGAAACGGCACTCCTTCTCGAGTACAGACAATTGCCGATGTACACCCCACCCCGATATAAATTTCAAAATGATCGTATTCTTCTATCTCGAATTCAAAGACCCAGTTATACTAGTCTGTGAGGTGGCACCGGCGTACGGCGCTGATTCACTTCTTCTCTATCATGTACTAAATGTTCCACCGAATACAAACCGAATGCAACGCACAAACACGAAAAGAACCCAAACTAAAACACTCGCGGTTCTTAATTAATTTTTATTTATTTTCATTCTACTTTCTACTTTGCCATTATTAGATATGTTGATGTTTTTATACTTTACTTAACTGATTAGGATATTAAGCGCGGACGAGGACTTTTATCTTATTTTTAACCCTTATGTCAATGACCAACTTTACCGACAGTAATCATTTCGTCGCAATTTCACGATTGCTCGGCCTAGTAGACGAATTCCGGTCCCATGTCTTAGATCAGCTCCATTCAAACGTTTCTGAATGATAATTACGAAATTTCCATGAAAAAAAATTTTTTTTTTACACTCAAATTGACATTTTAAAAAATCGAAATGGGTACCCGGGTATCCGGTCATTGACAGATGCGCTTTCTCAACTCGACCTTACGTGTACGCGTCTCCGCAGTGACGGAGATCGGGAGGGGCATGACCGTTGCGGTCAGTGGATGGAAAACGACTCACCGAGGATAGAACTCTGACATGAATTCCATCCTAGGTTAGGGTTAAGAGAAAGGAAGAGAGAGAAAAACTTTTCTCTTAAGGGTGTTTCCGCCACAGAAATGCACTCTTTCAGTGCAATGGTGTGTGTGCGCGATTAAACAGAACGATGTTATTTACACGGGTTCGAAGGCAGTCGAACAACGAAACAGGCAGGCGGCAAAGACAAAAGAGATTCATGATCTATGTCTATGCTGTGCCACGTCGCTATGATATACGTTAGGAAAAAAGAGGTGCTAATGGGATGCGATACTTTATACAATGGAAATTGTATATCGTATCTTGGGTCGGTGGCAGAAACGACTCCCTTGCATGCCTTTGCATATGTCTGGTAAATCGTTTTGTGGCGACGAACAAAAATTGAAGATTGTTCGTCAATAGGGAAATGCTGGGAATACGATTATAGTTTGCCGGATCGCCAGATGCCCGCCAAAGGACAGCGTTCCTTTGTTTGCACTTAGTGCATTGCTAACACATTAGTCTCAACGTGAATGGTGCTAATTACATGCATCTGCGTTGGACTACTTATCGCTGGCTAAAGGGGTCGCCAGCCGATGTGTGTATAAATAATTTTTTGTACACATATTAAGGCTGGGATTAGACAACTCATGGTAAGATTCTCTGATACGTGGTCGTATAATATACGAACCGATGAGTTTCATTACAGGGAATTTAGGATAAGATAAGAAAGAACTGTTATAGGGGATTTTAAATGCGAAGTTATGCATGCAGGTAAGAATTCTTTTGCAGAAGCTTGAAAATTAATAAATTCGGTAAGCTTAATGCGTGCAGCAGCGGTAGCGGAAACTGATGTAGATTGGGTTGTGTAGCGATCCTAAATCGCTACTCCTACCCAAATCCCCAATATTATCAAATAATCCCATCCAAATCCCCAATATTTCCCATTAGTACATAATACATCCAAATTCCATATTGAGTCACATGAACAACGAATTAAACCAAAAGTTAATTCATCGTACATTAACTCAATTCCCAAAATTCTGAAATCATGAAATGCTTAATTCAAAACGCATTTCATGATTCCTGTTGCAGTTCCGCAACATACATACCAGCGTATACCAGTCGGAAAAAAACATACCACACGGAGCGCCACCTATTGCCGAATAGACAAAGCAAAATGGTCTATTCATGTGACGTTTTCCGTGGTACTGTTTTCACGCGGTGCTGGTTGTACTGTTTTTGTAGACAGTATAGTTTCTTCTTTACGTTGAATGTCATGTTGTTTTTACGGTGCCTTCAGCACCGGTGCCTTTCCTATGTCAAGTAAAAGTCGTGTAATAAAAGTAAAATTGTAGTGTAAAAAATGTTTTTTAATTACTGTCCGATGCGACAGGCACTTGCTGGGCAACAACGCCAACAACATTTTGCTGTCACGTCGAGGAACCCTCCTCGACGCTGTACATATGGTCCTTCGAGCCGGATGTATAACATCCGAGCAAGAAGTCTGGATTACGTCCATGGGATTACGTTCACATCCTCAACAAGGAAACATCAACAACATGTGATCAACGTGAGCAGCGCTCCAGTAAAACAGGTAGGTGGCAATCATTTTATAATAATATATACAATTAATTAGCGATCCGAATGGATCCTAACTTAAGGAGTGTTGTGCTGTGTCGTGCTTGTGTTTAAATCTACGTTTTGACATAACACTATTTCCACCACTTTGATGACGAAAATAAATCAGTACTTAAATCAAAAAAAGGACGGAAATTAAGGTTGAGCTAACCGCTTTCAATAAATGTTGCTGAATTTCCACTGAATGGAAATACGCAGAGAACAAACAAAGGCAAATGAATGCAATAATGATTTAAAAAGGAAAATTTCGGAATTAATAACATTAGATTGTGAAACGGGAAACAATCACCTTCTTATATCAAGAACAGGATCGTGCAGTGATTCGGGACTATTCTAGTTTCTAACATGAACTGAGAGTCGACATTGATGTGGAATCAATAACGGCAATTACAAACAAGGCCGCAAAGTTAGATCTATGCGAAGTGCCAATCAATGTTATCGAACGCAATCAGCAATTCCTTGAAACAGCCGAATAGATTAATAATGAAGGCAAGCGCCTGATGAAGGAATGCAAATATGAAGAAGTGGTACTTTAATCAACCGGGCCATTAGTTTCGATCCGAAAAATCCAACATTCTACTATAATCAAGCTGCAGCATATATCCGTGTCACAGAAAATGATCGTGCGATTAACGACTGCAACTCTGCGTTGTTCCACAATCCAAATTACGGCAAAGAATATGGCCGAATAGGAGATGTATATCTCACTACAGGAAAGTACGATGAAGCCATAGACGCTTATACAAAGCTATTCAATTGGAACCTGATAACAACAATTAATGAACAGTGCTGTGCAGTGATTCGGAGCAATATTGTGGATGCAATTGTGCATGATCCTGACATAATCGTACGCATATTTGGAAGATACAGAAACCGTTGATAATAATTATCGGAGATTTGCGAAGTGGTATCTTCTTGCGTTCACGTTAGTTGTTCTCGATTTCACTCAAGGATTTCGACCAAACTCGTAAGCACGGAGCTTTGTCACAGCGAGTCTTAACACATTTTCAATGTACCTAAAAAAAAAATGCGGTGGTTCATGTCTATTCCTAGAAGTTAATTAAACGTCACATGGTTGCAATATTGAAGATGTTATATTTCTAATAACTTCCTTCACAGAATCTGACCAGGACCTCTAGGAAAGCGACCCACAGGAATGTATTCAGTCAATTTCAACATTTGACATTTTTTTGCAGATTTGAATTGTCCAGTTTCTGCAACACAAATATTTCAACATCAGGTAGAACGCAGAAAGGAATGCTACCGAAAACAATGGGAAGCATGAAGCAGGGTATTACATCACCGGACGCTGAATGTATTCAAAAGGATTGGAACTCTGGCAAATGTGATTCTGAAAAACGAATATACCGTGGTCAAGTGGAATATGCTTACCACATATCTATTGCCAGAGTTTCAAATCGGACTGACATATACCAGCCGTATTGGTTTGCAAAACAAACTAACACCTGCTTATTTATTTTAATAATTTTGCTATTGTAATCGACGGTAAATAGAATAAATTAATAGATATTTCCTATTTTACCAATGTTACAAACCTCCAATATAAATAAAACAACATTTTTTGCGTTTCATTCGAGTGGAACGCGTATGGATTTACGATCCAAATTAGAACTACGTTCAAAGGTTAATCGATGACCTAGAAGGATTCACGATCCAAAAGAGGACTACGTCCGAGAAGTCATCGATGACATAAATGGATTTACGATCCATCAAACATCATTTCAACTTTAACACAGTTAAACAACAAGTTAAATAATAATCAACTTTGCAAAGCCAAAATACAGTCCACTTATAATATCCGAGGTTGTTGCATTTCTTTTCATTCTGCAGAGGTCACCGCGGGTAAATGAAGAGGTTGTCTATCGGTCTCAGTATTTCGGTTGAGGACATCATTCGGCGCCTCCTTCAACGATGTTGCGGGTACTTTTCACGATCCACACTACAGGATTTAGGCAAGCGTCACCTGCGACAACATCAGGGAAACGGGAGAGTTTTGGAAACTTCCTTCCGGTAGAAAACTAAGCTTCAGCGTTTCAATCTAAACGGTCAGTACTAAGACAAAGTTCGTCAACGAAGACACTTCCGGTCCTATACCTGCAAGTATCATCTCAAACATCAAACTTGCAGATGAATAAGTCCAAGAACACCGGGAATTGCGATTTACCATCTCATTTACATCCGTTCCTGGGGCACCGCTTCTCGAAATCTGGGCGCATTGTTCACGCATTCCTGAATTTGCCGCTCTCGCCACTCAGGCACATCGCTGTCACGTGTCTGGGGTTCTTCACCTTTCGCCGCCTGGACGAAATGCTTTGGGGGCATCCTCTTAACACCGCCCATTGCACATAGCTGCCACGGGGGCACCACTCCAACGGAGTCGGTGTCTAAGATAGACTTTCGGTGCAAAGATTAGGGAATATAGAAAGAGAAGAATAGGAAAGATGCCGGCACCCTTCGGGAAATCCAACCAACGGAAGGCAAATAGTGAACACTTGGTCCAGCCACCAGTCAAAGAAGAAAATACCTGGCTTTAGAACTATTCCATCCTGTGGCTCAATTGAACATAAGTCTAATAATGAGCAGATTAATCCTCTTAATAGCAACCCGGATGCGCAACCTCTCTGGCTCAATCAAGTGCCAGGTATAAGTTAACAGAATATGATCACTATCAGAACCTGAACAACTATGCTGTTCCAACAATAAATCATATGCGGTCACAGCACCCACAACAACAATTGCAGCAGCAGCATAGACCTTATGATGACAATACTTATGAAGATGATGGTGGTTCACTGACAATGACTGCTCCGTATGACCGCAGTCCCGATTCAGCAAAAAGGAGTTACGCTCAGCGACTTCAACGTCGGATATGTGAATCGGCTGACGGTAATTACAGTTAAAATGCCAGAGCATCCACAATATCGGAGAATCAATTCCCACGAATTACCATCAAGGAAACAATACAATCCCTTCTGATCTTATGGGAAGTTCAGCGAATTCGCTCAATTCAAGGAACACATCAACACAATCATTCAACCAGTGGATCAAATACTCCGCCAAGCAATGTGGCCAACGTCAATCTCAGCTCCCATCAAGAAATTCGCCCAACGCCGAGCATTGGTGTAGCGGCGTAGATGGGACATATCCCCAACTGCAACAGCATCAGCCAGAGCAATCAACTTGGATTCGAGTCGCAGATGATTCTATGCGGTTGGCGGGATACCTAACATTTCTGGCAGCGGCACAGGCTGGACATATTTAGAAGATGGTGGAATTACAACCCATCACCTTCAACATATTGACGACTACATCGCTCAATGACCATTCATGGATCCACGATCCAACATAGGACTACGTCCAAACTATATAAACTAAACTTACGGATTCACGATCCAACAGGGGACTACGTCCAAGATATTCTTATTCATTTAAACGGATTTACGATCCGACTTGGGACTACGTCCAACTTATTGATATTTTACATACAAATGGATTCACGATCCAAAGAGAGGACTACGTCAAAGAAGGTCATCGATGACACAGAGGGATCCACGATCCAAGGAGAGGACTACGTCCAAGAAGTTCATCGATGACACCAGGGATGTACGATCCAACGAACATTTAACATTAAACACAAATCACATCGCTGCCGCAGCTGATGCGGCAAATATCGCCTGCCAGGCACTTCTCCACAACATGTCGGAGACTATCAACAATAAACAACGACCCACACACACACACACACACACACACATTGATACTATAAATAATACTACGGCCCCATAACCAAGTATATTCTATAACTTAATCAACTAATAGAATACATATATAGTATAACAATATAATTAATTTTGCCACCCTACCGTTTTGCCGAACCGGTGTATGAGCAATACGAGCATTAAGGTCTCTGAGCTCAACCACCATACCAACCGCTACTTCCCACGGCGCTGACACCAGGTGGTGACGCCAACTAAGGAGGCCTACTGGCTCCATCGTCGAGGCCCGGGAAGATGTTGCAGTTCCGCAACATACATACCAGCGTATACCAGTCGGAAAAAAACATACCACACGGAGCGCCACCTATTGCCGAATAGACAAAGCAAAATGGTCTATTCATGTGACGTTTTCCGTGGTACTGTTTTCACGCGGTGCTGGTTGTACTGTTTTTGTAGACAGTATAGTTTCTTCTTTACGTTGAATGTCATGTTGTTTTTACGGTGCCTTCAGCACCGGTGCCTTTCCTATGTCAAGTAAAAGTCGTGTAATAAAAGTAAAATTGTAGTGTAAAAAATGTTTTTTAATTACCTTCCGATGCGACAGGCACTTGCTGGGCAACAACGCCAACAACATTTTGCTGTCACGTCGAGGAACCCTCCTCGACGCTGTACAATTCCCCTTGCCAGAACCTATCCAACCAAACCGCTAACAAATTCCCAGAACCTACCCAGCCGAACCTCTAACAAATTCCCAGAACACAACTCCAATTGAAGCACACTAAGTTTTGTATGTGCTTCTGGGAATTTTGACAATAAAATAGTTGACAATTCTCAACTAAGAAAACTATAAGAGGGCAGTAATTTTCAATTTCGAGTCAGTCGAAATCCAGGAGGCCGAATCCACGGCCAACCAGTAACCCAAAACCAAAAAACTTTTATAAACCGACCTCTGGCAAATTAAATCTTAAAAATAAAGACCAGTAGAAGCGATTTAGTCTTTCTTTCTATTACGGTTCGACCAACTTGGAAAACATTGAAGACATTGAAGACACCGAAAGGCACGGAAGGCAGCGAAGCCACCGAAGGTACCAAAGGCACGAAAAGAACCGAAGAACCGACGGCCCATTGAGGCCATCGAAAACATTAAAGTTTCTTAGGTTAACTTGGCTTCGGGGGACTTCCTAAAAGGAGGCAAGGCACGTTAACGACGCCGCCGCCTCAGGACCCAACAACTTATCCTAGGGAAGCTCGTTAACGGCCCGGCCGCCTCAGGACTCAACAGTTGTAATAATGGTGGTTCTGCCTGATAAGGTAGAGAAAGGAATCTTACGGGAAATTATATACGAAGAGAATGCATAAAAGGTAAGTTGTCTTTGACAGGGACTTTAAGATCATAGATTTGATCTATATGATGCGTGAAGCATTTTCAGGTACTAATGCGATTGCATTAGTGAACTAAGGAAATTGGATGGCAATTATGGGGGTTTTAGTTAAGTGAACCGTGGGGTTTGGCGGCACCGCCACAAGAAATTGATAATGCCACGTCTTACGAGGTGACTTCCATGGAAAATCTTGGCATTATTAACAAATTAGAAAACCCTGTTCAGAAGTCAACATCCGAATCCGTTTGTCTACGGGCCGGATCTGATGATTTGACAAACACAGCGCAACCAACCAACTTGACATCCTTCTCTTTAAATAAAGTTCGAAACGAAACATTTAAGGAACTCGTGGGAGGACAAAGTTCAGGAAAATATAAACCTGAATCCTCCATAATAACTTCCAATACGAAGCGAAACGCCACGGTTGACTTTATAAAGTTACAACCACGATCCCAACAAATAGTGGAAATCCCCCTTAAAGGAGAACCTTGCGAACAAGTAATAATAAAGAAATCCGAAATCATGCCTGGAATATACCTGGGCAATACTTTAACGTCACCAACGGACAACAAAGTCAACGTGCTTCCGATGAACACTTTCGACAGTGACCAGGGAATAAGCACCAACGACATAGAAGTCGTATGGGAAGATTTAGAGGATTTCAATGTATTTCAGGCGGATGAAGATAACGATCTCCTGAAAAATAGGCTTGAACGGCTGGATTCACTCCTAGAGCTACGTCATTGTAACCACGAAGAAAGGAGATCAATCCTAGACATCTGCCGCAGGTATAACAATCTGTTTCTTCTCGAGGGAGAGCATCTCACACACACTGACGTCATAGAGCGCATCAAATTATCACTGAGGAAGGAAAGCCTCCGCTCTATATAAGATGTTGTATTCCAGAATACTACCCTTATTCGCTTTAACACTAACTAATGTCCTTTCAAACACAACCCTTAAAAACACAACCCTTAAAACTACATCCTCACATATTCTACATTCTCAGTTAATACAATTCATAAATAAACAGACACAATATTCTATATCCAGTCACTTACAGCACATTTCATAAATAAACAGACGCTATATTCTATATCCAGTCACTTACAGCACATTTCATAAATATGCCCCTTTTCATAACAAGCACATTTTTCATTTCAAAACATGGCCACTTTGATTTTCGTTCAAAGTTTATTCAAAATTCTAAGTCACAGAGACTTCTAGATTGTTTTGTTCAGTTTATACGCCACAGTCAGTTAGAACAAAATGTTCTATATAAACAAGTAAATTTATATGAAAAAATCAGAAAGAAGAGAGCTCAGCTTGAGATAGCTGAGTTCAATAAAATAAAAAAAATAAATAAGAACTATAATTGTTTTAATAATAAAAGAAAAGATTATAATAACCTCCACGCTCTTCCCTCGAAAGAGGAAGCACGGCAATGGAGCCGTAACACTGGTGGCAGCGAAGACTGGTGGACTCCCCGAAGGACGACTCTATCCTCGAAGGAAGACTGATCCACGAAGACTGGTGGACTCCCCGAAGGACGACTCTATCCTCGAAGGAAGACCAATCCTCGAAGGAAGACCGATCCACGAAGACTGGTGGACTCCCCGAAGGACGACTCTATCCTCGAAGGAAGACCGATCCACGAAGACTGGTGGACTCCCCGAAGGACGACTCTATCCTCGAAGGAAGACCAATCCTCGAAGGAAGACCGATCCACGAAGACTGGTGGACTCCCCGAAGGACGACACTATCCTCGAAGGAAGACAACTCCTCGAAGGAAGACGTAATCCTCGAAGGAAGACCAATCCCCGAAGGACGACCAATCCTCGAAGGAAGACCGATCCACGAAGACTGGTGGACTCCCGACTAGTGGACTCCCCGAAGGACGACTCTATCCTCGAAGGAAGACCAATCCTCGAAGGAAGACCGATCCACGAAGACTGGTGGACTCCCCGAAGGACGACTCTATCCTCGAAGGAAGACCAATCCTCGAAGGAAGACTTAATCCTCGAAGGAAGACCAATCCCCGAAGGACGACTTAATCCTCGAAGGAAGACCAAACCCCGAAGGACGACTTAATCCTCGAAGGACGACTAAATTCTCGAAGGAAGACCAATCCCCGAAGGACGACTTAATCCTCGAAGGAGGAATCGATCCCAGAGGAAGATTAGTGCAAGATAAAACCCTATAGAGGGAAGGAAGGTCTGCCGATGAGTTCCAGAGGAAATCTAAATTAACCTCAGTGGCAGCAGAGAAAAACAAAAACACAAGAAGACAACACAAGAAAAAAAAAAAGGATAACAAAACATCAATCAACATATATTAGTAGTAAGAATCGTTAGCGAAATATCAATTTTTCTGTTCATTTTTCCGTAGGAATATTTTTACCTTGGAACTTTTAACTTTTCCTTTGTACTAACAATTTTGTCCGATAGAAATTATTTCGAATATTCTCTTTCCAGTATTTCGACGACATTTCCGTTTTGTTTTTTTTCGCCGAATTTTCTTTCTCTACAGCTTTGAGACCAAATTAACTTTCTTTTTCATATATATTGAATAACTAAAAGAAAGGCCATTTTTATATACCGCATTTTTAAGAAGTGATTTTGCCATACATTGATTTCAGAGTTTTCAAGATTACGAGTCCGTATTACACGAGACAGGCGGCTAGGCAGGGGGAAGAACAAATCCACTCTCTACAAATACACCATAACCCCCCTGAAATGGCTCTTTCTGTCGGAATTTCTGATGTTTTCAGAATCGTCCCTACCTTTGACGGAAAACCCTGCGACCTAGATAAATTTATTTCCGGGGGAGACGTTTTATTTAGATCTATAAAAAGGGCAGACCCGGAGATATATGAAACATTTTTGGAGCTAGTCAAAAATAGACTAGAGGGTCCTGCCTATGATCTAATTAGGTATAGCACAATTGCTAAATGGGAGGATTTAAAGGATAAACTTGAATCAGAATATAAAGAGGAGCAATCTCGGTCAACGGCACACAATGAGTTGATATCCCTGAAACAAAACTTCAGAGAAACCGTTCGGGAATACGGAGATAGAGTTGCGAATGCTCTGAGGACGCTGAACTCTGCTACGTGTGAAATAACAGCAGACGCGGTGGTTAGAGAATTCTTGATAGAAGAAAACTCAAAATTGGCAGTGCAAATATTTGAGGATGGTCTCAAGAATGAACAACTGAAAATCCTAGCCAAAGTCCATGGGGGAAGTAGTTTAAAACAGTCTATTGCACATGTAGTATCACATGCTGCTCGAATGGACAACTCTCCCAGGCCATATAACTATAATGACAGATTTAATCGAATAGTCTGCCAAACCTGCGGTAAGCCAGGTCATTCTCAGGACACATGTTATCGGAACATGCAGTCCAACAATTTTCCGAATAGACAACCAATAAAAAGAGAATATAACATTATATGCAATTTCTGTGGACGGAATAATCACACAGAGAACGAGTGTAGATACAAGATATCTAGGAATGGACCATCCTTAACAAATTACCAACAAGGTACAACAACGCGTAATCCACTCCGAAATAATCCTGCAAACACCGAAAATCGTTTTAGTGAATATCCTAGAATCACCAATAGACAAAACGATAAGCAAAATGTTCACTTTTCTCGGGTGCAAGAGTCGGAAAACGAGGCCAGACGCCAACAGAATCATGCTGAACGGCACTCTTCAATCTATAGTATTCGGTCGACTCAGATAGAGAGGAAACAAGGCAAATCGGAAGGAGACACACAGCCATTCCTTTCGAACGACTGTAATCATCAATATACACCAAATCTAAGATTCCACGTACCCTTTTGTCCCGAATTTAAAGAACCAGCGATACGTCTTCGAGTTAGTCCCGCAGACAATATGTACACGACTCTTCTAATTGATACCGGCGCCGACCTAAGCCTTTTAAAATCATCGTGCTTAAAGAATCAGAAAAAAGATGACAAGATCTACACAATATCCACACTAGCAGGTGATTCTTTGAAAACCCTGGGGACGGTAAGTGGTACCCTAGAAGTAAAAACCAAGGATCATACCATGCTCATGGATCATCCTTTCCACCTACTCACCGAACAAATAAATCTGCCTTATGACGGAATCATAGGAAACGATTTTTTATTTAAATATAGATGTGTAATCGATTTCAAGGAACACATCCTGAAGATTCCAATGTCAAAGGGTAATGATAGTGAGCATCGAAGAAAGCCATACGTCTCTACAAACGAGTCACCGAGCCTATTCCGTAATAAGCTAGTATGTGAATCACGAGCCACCTGTTCAGACCTTCAGTTCGAATCAAAAGGAAAAAGTAATAACTCTAAACAGAATAGAAAGCGAAAACAGAGAAGATTGGGTGACAAAGTTTCAGCAGCAAAGACTGAAGTACAAAATGTTCCAGCAGCATATAAGACTGAAAGAGCAACTTTCACTTTAAAACCCAGAAGCCAACAAATTGTAGACTTTCCGTTAAATAGTAAACACCAGGACATGTCCGGCGATATAATCATTCAAAAAAAACGAATCACAACAGGAATATACGTGGGCGAAACCTTAACCAGCCCCAAGAGCTCCAAATTAAAGGTGTTAATGATGAACACTTCGGAAGCAGAACAAACGGTGAATACTAAAGGCGTAGACTTCAAATGGGACAAGCTAAGTAATTTCAACCTAATCTCTAGTCAATCCGACGACCTAATCAAAGGCAGGTTAAATAAATTAACATCAATAATCAATCTCAGCCACTGTAATTGTGAAGAAAAACAATCTATCCTTCAAATATGTAGAGAATACAATGATTTATTTTTTCTCGAAGGTGACAACCTCTCATTCACAGAAGCGCTGAAACATAAAATCATTACTGACCCGAACAAGCCGCCCGTATTTACCAAACCGTACAGGCTCCCGGACACACAAAAAACCGAGATACACAAACAGGTGAATGACATGCTACAAAGTGGTATTATCCAACCCAGTGCTAGTCCTTGGAACTCCCCCTTGCTCTTGGTACCAAAAAAGGCTGACAGGGAAGGTAATAAGAGATGGAGAGTTGTGGTTGATTTCCGTAGGTTAAACGAAGTAACTGTTGCCGATGCATATCCGTTACCAAATATCACGGACATACTAGATCAACTAGGGAGGGCAACTTATTTTAGCACCCTCGACCTCGCAAGCGGATTTCATCAAATCCTAATGGACAATGAAGACAAGTGCAAAACCGGCTTCAGTACCCCTTATGGACATTATGAATATAACCGTATGCCGTTTGGTCTACGAAACGCGCCCGCAACTTTTCAACGTTTAATGAACAACGTTTTAATGGGATTACAAGGATTCGACTGCTTTGTATACATCGATGACATAGTCCTTTACGGATATAACCTGCAAGAACACAACCCGAAGCTTATACGAATATTTAATTGTTTACGTCAGAATAACCTTAAGCTTCAACCAGATAAATGTACTTTTCTGAAGAAGGAGCTAATGTATCTGGGTCATGTAATTTCTGAACACGGTGTTAAACCAGTCCCCGAAAAGATTAAAGCTGCTAAAACATATCCCACACCCAAGAATGTCAAGGGAGTAAAATCATTCCTCGGATTCATAGGATATTACCGGCGATTCATAGACAATTTCTCAACCATAGCAAAGCCACTAACGAAGTTACTAAAGAAAACCGAAGCATTTAAATGGGGCCCCTTCTGTGATGAAGCCTTCCATACGTTAAAGAATAAACTTATAGAACCTCCCATATTGGCTTACCCTGACTTCAATCAAGACTTTATAGTAACTACGGACGCTAGCGACGTTGGAATAGGCGCGGTCTTATCGCAGGGAGAAATTGGCCAGGACAAAGCTATCTGTTATGCTAGCCGTACCCTTAACGACGCCGAATCCAGGTACAGCACTACAGAAAAGGAACTACTGGCAATCATCTACGCCGTCAAACAATTTCGCCCCTACATCTACGGAGGAAGGTTCACAATATGTACAGACCATAAACCACTACATTGGCTCATGAATCTGAAGGACCCGACATCAAGATTGGCTCGTTGGAGAATATTGCTAGAAGAATATGAATACCAAATTATTTACAAGGCAGGAAAATACAACTCCAACGCAGATGCACTTAGCCGCCTCCCTATTAACCTCCAAGACACACAAGAGGTAGGCAAGGTACTAGTTACCACTAGAAGCAAAACGAGGGGTCAAGGTACCGCTGAACCATTAGTAGCCGCAAGTGAGGAAATTACTCTCCGACATACCGAATGTAAGATAATCGAAATCTCTAAACCCATAGAGTATGGCAAAACCCGGTCACCCATTCAGATCTTTATATTACCCAATAAAGAAGGCCAAACCGAAAAGATACTTAAAACCATCCCTACCTATACACGTCCGAATCCAAACGAAATAAAATTATACCCAAACACGACTAAATCCCCTTTATATATTGTTACTACGTTGCCGCTAGACATAGGAACCGAACCTAGCTTTGAACAAACACTCAGCAAAATTCATAACTATTGTAAAAAAGAAAAGGTAAACCATATCGACATTTCTATCCCAAAACAAGAGCCAATAAACCCCCGCCTTAAAAATGCCATAATACAAACATTCGCCCAAACCAAGATCACCGTGTATCTTTACTCTGACAAAAGAATCTATATCGAAGACCGACAGGATATCGCTCAAATCCTCCGTGACTTCCATAATTCACCTTTTGGAGGGCACCAGGGAGTCTCCCGCACAATCAAACGGCTTAAAACAAGGTATTTTTGGCCAACCCTCATAAAAGATACGAAAGAATTCATCCGCAAATGCGACTCGTGTCAAAGAAACAAACTAACGCTAAACAGAAAAATCCCGATGAAAATCACAACAACAAGTACAACCCCCTTCGAACGAGTAGCTCTAGATATTGTTGGCCCGCTCCCAAATAGTTACGAAGGTAATAAATACATATTAACGTTCCAAGATGACTTAACAAAGTTCACTGAAGCTATATCGCTACCCAATGCGGAAGCACCCACCATAGCTCGTAGTTTTGTGGAGAAAATCATATGTCGTTTCGGAATACCCGACGCGGTATTAACGGACCAAGGCACCAATTTCGTAAGCCACCTTTTTAAAGAAATATGTAAGATTCTAAAAATCAAAAAGATACAAACAACACCTTATCATCCCCAAACAAATGGAGCCTTAGAACGTAGCCACCGAACGTTGGCCGAATATCTCAGACACTACGTTAACAAGGACCAACTCACATGGGATACTTGGCTACCATATTCAATGTTTGTGTATAACACCACACCGCACAGTAGCACCGCATTTAGCCCTTTTGAATTACTCTATGGTTTTCCTGCACGAATACCGAATTCGCTCAGCATAAATCCGCAAACGTCATACAACTATGAGAACTACGCTAACGAACTAAAAGCCCGCCTACAGTACGGTTACAAGATTGCTAAAAACATATTGCAGGACAAAAAGGAAAAATCTAAAGCGTGTTATGACAAAGGGACAAGCCATAAAACATTCAAAGTTGGCGACAAGGTACTCATAAAAAACCATACCAGGAAAAATAAGCTCGCTTCCTTATGGGAGGGTCCCTACGAAATACACAACATAGTATCCGATGAAAACTCAGAAATCAAAATAGGAAATAAATTCAAAGTTTTACACAATAATAATATAAAACTATTTTCGGAATAAATAAATAACCCATACACACAACATAACCAAATTTTTAACAATTATCTTAAAATTAAACACGGTTGGAAAATTTTCCATAAATTTAAGGAAAAAATAGACACTTAACAAATGGCCTTTGTTTTTATTCAATATATAAAACAATTGTAAGAAATGACGGAAACGAAAAAAAAAAAAAAAAAAAAAAAAGGGGAAGAAAGAAAGAAAATTTTAGAAAAAAAAAAATTTTTATAATATACTGGGATATAATACATTTTAAAATATATATTGGGATATGATTCGAACGAAAAAGAGAATTTTGAGAAATAATATTAATTATATGTATAGAAAAAAAAAAGTTGTTGGATAATAAAAGAAAAGGTTCCAAGTGGAAATATTAAGTTAGTTAGAAATATTTAAAGTTAGTTAAAAGATAATGTAAGTAGACTATAAGTAAACTTTTAGATTATTGTAACCTATTTTTCTAGTATCAAGAACTTTTGGATTTTTGTAACTTTTGATATAAGATTAACTTTGAACGCCATTGTAATTGAACGAAAATCCAAGTCGGTAATTAAACCTAATCTAAGCAATAGTTAACAGAAAATTATTCTCTTCAAGGATAATTTTCTTTCTCGAAGAAGGGTGGGATGTTGTATTCCAGAATACTACCCTTATTCGCTTTAACACTAACTAATGTCCTTTCAAACACAACCCTTAAAAACACAACCCTTAAAACTACATCCTCACATATTCTACATTCTCAGTTAATACAATTCATAAATAAACAGACACAATATTCTATATCCAGTCACTTACAGCACATTTCATAAATAAACAGACACTATATTCTATATCCAGTCACTTACAGCACATTTCATAAATATGCCCCTTTTCATAACAAGCACATTTTTCATTTCAAAACATGGCCACTTTGATTTTCGTTCAAAGTTTATTCAAAATTCTAAGTCACAGAGACTTCTAGATTGTTTTGTTCAGTTTATACGCCACAGTCAGTTAGAACAAAATGTTCTATATAAACAAGTAAATTTATATGAAAAAATCAGAAAGAAGAGAGCTCAGCTTGAGATAGCTGAGTTCAATAAAATAAAAAAAATAAATAAGAACTATAATTGTTTTAATAATAAAAGAAAAGATTATAATAACCTCCACGCTCTTCCCTCGAAAGAGGAAGCACGGCGTTGGAGACGTAACAAAGACCATATCGCCTCCCAGACAGCTCCAAGCAAGAAATCTACAAACAGGTGAATGAAATGCTTCAGGATGGCATGGTACAACCAAGTTTCAGTCCTTGGAATTCCCCTCTCGTACTAGTACCCAAAAAGGCAGTACCTGTTGGAACTAAACGATGGAGAATAGTTGTCGATTTTAGAGCTCTCAACAAACTGACGGTCAGTGATGCTCGTGCTCGTCACATTCCAGAGACTTATGAACAACGAACTCATGGGTCTCCAGGGAATTGAATGTTTTATCTATGTAGATGACATAGTCATTTACGGATACGATCTGAACGATCACAATTCTCGACTTAGCAGAATTTTCAAACGCCTACAAAAACACAATCTGAAAATCCAACCAGAAAAGTGTCATTTTATAAGAAGGGAGCTCACCTATTTGGGGCACGTCATTTAAAAGGAAGGTAACGCATAACCTAAAAGTTCCTGTAAAAGAATTCTTACCTTTTACGCATCAATTCGCATTCAAAATTCCCTACAAAAATTTTTTTCATCATACAGGATCATAAACCCAAAAAATCTTCGGCAGTAAACTGACCAGCGGTTTTTTTGTTCAATCGACAAACAATTACCGCATCTCAGGCATTATCAGCGAAACCGAATTCTTCAGGTATTCCTAATGCAAACACGTACCCGGTTTCTACTGCAACCAGAGATGCCATAAACAGCCAAACGCATTAGCACCTAATGAGATACAGCTTGCTTACTTAGCTAAACTCACATCTCATCAATGCTCAGGAATCCGTTTAATTTGTCGACTTTGTTTTACTATTGACCTTCGCGCATGGGTGGATCTGCACGATCGCACATACACACCACTGCATAGAGAGATCGCCTTCCATTGGCCATGGGCATTAAGGAAAAATTGCATTTTCTTGGTGGTCACACCCTAAAGAGAAATTTTCTCTTTCTCCTCCGAATCTCACCTTTAACGGAGGATCGAATACAAGTCGGAGTTCTTTCCTCAGTGAGTCGCAATTCAATCTTAAAAGCGGTCGGGTCGCTCGCCATCCACCGCACCGGCGCTGGTACGGTGGGTTCACTAGGAGTCATTTTTCCTCCCCAATTTCACCTCCGCGGTCGTGAGCCTTAAGCTGAGCAAAATTAAATTACAGTAAACGTCAGACACTTAAGTAACATACTATGTATCAGATAAGGAAGTCTAAAATTCATATCGAAACTTTCTTCCGCTAGTGTTAATCGCCAGAGTGTAAAGTCCGGAAGTGAATAGATAACACCCACGATCTAATTCTAATACGATTCAAAACAAATGTTCAACATATTAATACACAATAAATAATAAACGATAAAAACAAAGTGTGTTTTATTTCTCTCGACCGGCATCTCTGTGTCTTGCTGTTTTTCTTGGATATCCATGGTGAACTTCCAGTGAGGATGGGGACAGAAGTGAATCCGGCGCAGTACGCCACAGCAGACCCTGAGAAAATCAATACAGTAAAAACTTTTCCGACAACCAGGAAACAAAAAGACATCAAATCCTTTCTTGGTTTCGTGGGATATCATAGAAAGTTTATTCCAAACTTTGCCGAACTGGCAAAACCTCTGAGCAAATGACTCTGGGAGGACGTTCCATTCCATTGGGATGCCTTCTGAGACGAGGCATTTACCACCCTGAAAAAAAAGGTTATTCCCCACCAATATTGGCGTATCCAGACTTTAACCGGGAATTCTTAATAACCACTGACGCTAGCAATGTTGCGTTGGGAGCCGTGCTATCCCATGCCACAATAGGCCAAGATAAACCGATTGCTTTCGCTGGTCAAACTCTAAACGACGCCGAAACCCGGTATACAACGTCCGGGAAGGAATTACTGCCAATCATCCTCGCACTAGCCCAGTTCCGACCATACCTCTAGTGACGAAAATATACCATAGTCACTGATCGTAGCTCCATACAGTGGCTCATAGGACGAAAGGACTGTGGGGTAGAAGTATGTTGTGCGGGCGTACTGCGCTGGTTCACTTCACATCCCCATCATTCACTAAATGTTCCACCGAATACAACGCACAAACACGAACCTCAGCAACGCACCGCCCTCCAGGAGGAAAATTAAATACCGATGAAAGGAATCACACTGCACATAGTTTCTGAATTATTTTTATTGTTCACTTGTTGTAATTTGGTTTGTTTGTTGTTTTGATTTAGCAATACATGAACGTAATTATGGTATAATGAAGCCAATTATGGATATAATTAATTTAGAGCAATTATTAAAACATGATCAAAGTTGCAAATTTATAGTTAATTGTATAGAAAATAGATAAATTGTTTATTGTTTGTCTCTTACATTTTTGTATGATTAATACGTTTTCCAAAAACTATTGAACACTTCGTATGAACTTAAGGATAAATAAACTAAAACTTCCTAGAGTTGAAAAATAAAACACACACGACTCACGGGGGTGCGAACTCCGACGCACCCCTCGATGGTAAAAGGGTGGCCCATCGTATTTACGCGTACCGAGCGCACAGGCAGCGTAGTGGAGACCCGACCGACTTGGTCTGGAGATGGAATGAGACTCAAACGATATCCTCTCTAATAAGGATATCGTTTTTTACCTACCACCAGGGAAACGTAAAGTCTCTCTTGGTGGTATAGGAAACCAGATCTTGTAATACAGTTCATGGTGGTATGTGTGGGATCGTTGAGATCAATGCTATTCACACGTGCAGTGGAACAGCGAAACAGGGAGGCGGCAAAGACAAAACGAAAGGCGACCAAATGGTTCGCTCTTTAATGAGGGTCATGTTTATACAATGCCTCGTCGCTATTTTCGACGTTAGGAGAAAAAGGTGCTAAAAGCAAATTGGATGTTTATGGCATCTCTGGCTGCAATAGAAACCGGGTTCATATTTGCATTAGGAAATGCTGGAGAATTTGGTTTCAGCGTCTATTGCGCTAATTATATGCAGCTGCTTGGGTTGTTTGTTGGTAAGACAAACAAAAAAGGTTGCCAGGCAATGTATATGAAAAGGTATATGGCGCGGCTAGGAAAATAGACGGCGCGATATTTATGGAATTTGTCTGGTACCGAATTGGTTCAGAATACCAAATAAGCAAACAAAGAAATCTTATGAAAAATTGTATGCGAAGGGATGCATGAAGGTAAGTTTTCTTTATAGGGATTTTAGGGTTATAATAATTGGGTCTGTTTGATGCGTGAAGCATCTAAGATGCTAATGCGAATTGCATTAGCGAAAGCTGGTGCAGACCCGGGTTATGGTTATGGGGGTTTTTTTCAGGAAGGCGAGCCGTGGGATCTGGCGGAATCGCCACAGTACTCCCCTCCCAGTGACGTAGTCACGAAAAAAAAGGTAGGGGCGAGGGAATGCTCGATGGTGGGTGCTGTAATGATAGGGAGGTTGCTTCGGAATGCGCTGTGGTAATGTTACGGGACTGTCGTGGTGACCAGTTCCTGGTTATTGTTTGGGCCTTTATCGATAAGATGGACACAGTTGTTACCGCTTGATGCCATCAAGGGCAAATGTGTGCGGCGTGGTCCATCGGCCTGTTATGGGTCTCGTGGACCAACAGGCTTATCGTCCGAATAGGTCGGAACCCATCGGAAATCCGCTCACATCCGCAGTGACGAAATGGCGTATGCGAGATGGAGGGGAACTTATCCCAGGGTAATTCCCATCCGCAGTGACAGGTTGCCGTGTGCGGTTGGAAAGGGACCAAGTCCAGAGCCGGTGTCTTTTGTCCATACTTTTGTATGGCGTATTGTTTGCCGCTGGGACTGGTAAAGGAGGGCGGGCCCTCAATTGCACGTTTTACCTATCGAGGGAGGACCGGTACATTGGTGCCAATGTAGCGGTAGCTACGACCTCGATCGAATGGAAACTTGCTGTGAGGTGCCGGCCGTCGCTCTTGTTTAAAAAAAAAGAAAAATAGGGGATTTTGGTTAGGGGGCTCCTGGTGGGTGGTTGATTGTGTCCAACCCCAGGGCGCCCTAGGGTTATTAGATGTGCGCTCCGAAGTATTATGCACCTAGGTATTTGAGGCGGCGTAGAGGGGCGTGTATAGCCTTTAGTTGCCGCTAAAGGGGAGCCATGGTGGCTAAAGATTGGGGAACCGGGTATAATGTCTCAGTCCGGTGGTATCGGTTTGATTTGAGGACCGGTGTTGCTGAGACATTTGGGAGACGTTAAGAGATCTAAGGACGAATGTCCTGAAGTTTAAATAAAGGAGCTAAGCCAGGTGTCCTACTAGGTGCTGCTACGCGTAGTAGCTGTGTTACGAGGGAAGCTGGCTTGCTGAAATCGGGTGGAAAGGTCGAGCATTGATGAACGGTTTTGCGTGATAACTATTTTTGGGGTGGGAGGGCGCCAATATGTGAACAGAGACAGAAAAGGGTGTTAGAGGTCAAGCAGAGTCGAGAATGGATGCATGGGGTTGCGTGAAGGCTATGGTTGGTGAGCGTGAGCGCCAACCTTCAGAAAAGAGACAGAAAAGGGTGAGGTGTTTCACGCGAGACAAAACCGGGCGTCCTATTGATTATATGCTACGCGTAGTAGCTGTTGTTAGCTAAGGGGCCGGTTTGCAAAAAATGGGTGTTGAGCAGTGGCGCGAGTGTGCGCCAATATTTGAAAAAGGGGTCTTAAAAGGGTGGATAGAGGCGAGTTTTGCCAGTATTTAAAGAAAGCCAAAGGTCATCACTTTGAACTCGAAGAGTCCGAAGGGTGTGATGAGGAGCCGATTTGTGGAAGATGGGTGTTAGGTGGTGTGAAGCCGAAGGACGTTGAAAATGAGTCGAAGAAGTGTGGTGACGTCGAATAGGAGGAGTCAAGTGAAGCCAAAAGGTTGAAAATAATGCCAATGGGGGTCGGTGGGGTGAAAAATGTCGAAACAGGGTATGGAGTCTATGGTGAAGTCGGGTGTGTGTGATGGCATTATGCGCCAATATCTTAGGAAGAGGTGGATAGATTGGATGTAGTCGAAATGGAGTCCAAAAAGGTCGAGTAGTGTTGAGGAAGTCGTGTGCGTACTGGACCGAGTTGAAGGAAGTCGTGTGCGTACTGGAAAGGGTTGTATATTGCGCTGTACCCAGAAGGGGTTTACAATAATTATTATTATTACATATTGCGCTGTACCCAGAAGGGGTTTACAATAATAATAATTATTATTATTATTATAATTTTTTTCGTGGTAGGGGTACAATGTTTTTTTGTTTTATTTCATTGTTAATGCTAATACAAAGTAAAAATTATGTTAAAGAAGGAGAAGAACATAATGCTGCGTAATTAGGATATAAGGTACTCTCAGGGGAAATCAAAAATTAATCAGTACATAACTCTTGGTCTTATGTTACTCATTTAGATGAATAATTATGTATATGTGGGTACATATGTAAGATTCCATTTTTATATTAAAACTAAACAAGGTGGTATTTTAATATATACTTCCACTCAATTGTTTATGATTTCTTTTAACTTGGTTAAGTTGTCTAAGAATTGATTGTATGTATGTATCTTTATATAAGTGATGTATATGTTTAGTAGAAGAACAAAAATATGATAATAATAATAGAAGTTCCTTTGCATATTTATTATAAGGAAGATCTATGTGGAATACGTGCTGTTGGATATTTCCAATTGTTCATGTTGGTTTGTACATTTCAAAAGAAAATAAAAGAAACGCACTCATACAAACGAATATATTTCCGGACATATATCCATCTATACGAATGCCGATATTTTTTATAAATAAATTAAAGAGGTTTTAACCAACGAGAACTGTATGTGAAAATTTGCACTTCAAATCACTAATTAATTTCTGCATAAAAAACAAGCTTAATAATTATATCTATGTTTCCTTGTATTGGATATAACCCACTATTTAATTTTTAAAAGTATTATTGAAATTTTTAAATTTTGATTTCGTTCAGAAGGAGCTTACAATAAAAATGAAACTAATGAACAAAAAAAAAAGGCAAACCTGTGATGCGATGTTGTTGGATAAAGTGTTGAGTCAGGTGGTGTCGCTGGGACGTTGGAGCGATGCTTTCCGGTTCATTGTCGTCTACATTTGTTGCTCCAAATTTCCGTTCCAGTCATTTGGTAAGACGGACAAAGTAAAATTTTGCTCCAGTTGCTGGTAATGCGCCTTTCGGTTTTGTTTCTAGCCATCCGGTAATATTAACGTTGTAGCCTTCTTCGAGGAAGCTGTTGTCATAAAATTCCATACTGGTCAAAATGTCACCAAGGGGTATTATACACGCGTTTAGTCTGTGTGTCGTTAGTGGCGTGTCTTGTTTACGTTGGTGATGTTGAGCATGTGTCCTGTGCTGCTGTTCGGTGATACAGGTGGCTACGCTGCATCGCTGGGACGTCGTTGGCAAAGCGGTGTTGGGTAGTGGGTATCCTTTTAATTGTCTTCTGTTAATTGTGTATTAATTCGAAGGCATCTGATTGGCTTAGTCCCGACAACTCTTTCACTTGAAAGGCTGGTGAATACAAAAAAAAAAAGAAGGAAGGATACTTATCTGGAGTCCTTGGCTGTTGTTCCTAGCCAGGTGGTGTCTGCCGCCGGTGTGTGATGGTGTTTAAACGGCTGCTCCCGGTGATGTTGTTGTTTTAATTTTTTGCACTTTTGCACCGTTTAAATAAAAAAAGAAAAAAAAAACCGATTACCGCAATGAAGTCACTGTCCATTGGTCAGAAGGCGCGATTGCTCCGACTCGGAGTCACCAATGTGGGGTAGAAGTATGTTGTGCGGGCGTACTGCACGGGTTCACTTCACATCCCCATCATTCACTAAATGTTCCACCGAATACAACGCACAAACACGAACCTCAGCAACGCACCGCCCTCCAGGAGGAAAATTAAATACCGATGAAAGGAATCACACTGCACATAGTTTCTGAATTATTTTTATTGTTCACTTGTTGTAATTTGGTTTGTTTGTTGTTTTGATTTAGCAATACATGAACGTAATTATGGTATAATGAAGCCAATTATGGATATAATTAATTTAGAGCAATTATTAAAACATGATCAAAGTTGCAAATTTATAGTTAATTGTATAGAAAATAGATAAATTGTTTATTGTTTGTCTCTTACATTTTTGTATGATTAATACGTTTTCCAAAAACGATTGAACACTTCGTATGAACTTAAGGATAAATAAACTAAAACTTCCTAGAGTTGAAAAATAAAACACACACGACTCGCGGGGGTGCGAACTCCGACGCACCCCTCGATGGTAAAAGGGTGGCCCATCGTATTTACGCGTACCGAGCGCACAGGCAGCGTAGTGGAGACCCGACCGACTTGGTCTGGAGATGGAATGAGACTCAAACGATAGCAATGGCGAGCGTATGCTTTCGCTGGTCAAACTCTAAACGACGCCGAAACCCGGTATACAACGTCCGGGAAGGAATTACTGCCAATCATCCTCGCACTAGCCCAGTTCCGACCATACCTCTAGTGACGAAAATATACCATAGTCACTGATCGTAGCTCCATACAGTGGCTCATAGGACGAAAGGACCCTATAGCGTTTGGGATGATAGTGAAGAACATGTGATTCGAATTGACGCTATGACAGCTAGAATCACTAAAATCACCGTGTTTAGAATTCGATTTTTAAACTCAAATATATTCCACTGATGTGTTATGTTATCGCTATGGTATACGGCTCTGATGCATTTTCTTATTCGATTTTTTGTTTGGTGTGCTTCACTATTTGCTTGTATATTGTGTGTGTATCTGTTAGAGACGCCGTGCTACTCCCTCCTCAGTAACTTTGTTACGACCAGCTTCATGTGTGAACGACGGAGTGAACGAGAGAACGTCGGACCAGGCGAGTGTGCTTGTGCTCTATGCGGAAGTCGTGAAGTTCTGTTTATTATGGGAAAGTATGTGCTGTGTGTACAGATCACGTCGGGGTCACCAATTATAGCGTTTGGGATGATAGTGAAGAACGTGTGATTCGAACTGACGCTATGATAGTTAGAATCACCAAAAATTTAACCAAAGCGTAACAAATCAGGCTACTGGCCGTGTTTAGAATTCGATTTTTAAACTCAAATATATTCCACTGATATGAATTGTTATGTTATCGCTATGGTATGTGGCTCTGATGCATTTTCTTATTCGATTTTTCGTTCGGTGTTCTTCACTATTTGCTTGTGTATTGTGTGTGACAGACAGACTTATGCGCTGGAAGATTCTCCTTGACGAATACGATTATACAATCATCCACAAGAAAGGAAAACAAAACGCGAATGCCGAAGCTCTTAGTCGCATAACA
Organism: Microdon myrmicae; assembly: GCA_963931805.1. NCBI lineage: Eukaryota > Metazoa > Arthropoda > Insecta > Diptera > Syrphidae > Microdon > Microdon myrmicae. The sequence goes on from OZ007496.1 coordinate 126,265,241, forward strand.
TCAACTACCCCGGACGCCCCCACTAAAAATAACATCCTCGTTACTATACGAAGCAAAGACAAAGCTGGAAAAGGCCCAGACATGCAGCCATACGAAACCCCCACAAACCTTATATGGGAGGAACGAGCTGGATCCATCCACACAGGGAAAATTCGGGTGGCGTGTAATAATCCTTCCTTTGGTAGATTCTCTAGAAGAACAAACCCTGGCTGAAAGTATTCAAAACTTCACCAAACCAGGAGTAGAAGAAATTACGCTTTACGAACAAGACAAGCTATGGGCCATCACACTACCATTGCCTTTTAGAAACTCAAACGACCAGGAAACCGCCAAGAATGTCCTAAGCGACCTGCAGGAAGTGTGTCTAGTCCAGAGACTCCCCTCCATCGGAAACTCTATTCCCACAATAGACAATGAATCCAAAATAGTCTTTAAGTAACTTGTAGAAGAAATATTCGCTGACCTTAAAATAAAAATACAAACATTTTCTGATAAAAGAAGACTCGTAACAGACCCAGACAAAACACAGAAGCTCCTCGCAGAGTATCATAAGTCGCCTTTCGGAGCTGCACGGTCCATGGATACTTAAAAGCAGAGCAGAGTAGACAGAGACAAGGGCGGCTAACGCCATATGCCCCGGCCACAACACCGTCGGCCCACGGCGGGTGAAAGCCGCTCTAGTTCTGTCTACTAAGCCTGAGAAACAGAACGCAGACGTGCCCACGGGCTCAACGAGTCAGAAGCACCGATCCCAACCCCATTGGCCCAAGGCAGGCCAAGGTCGCTCTAGCTCTGCTAGCACTGAGTCTACAGGGGCTCCAAAACAGAGCAACAAATCAAACGGTGCGAGTTTTGCGGTCGACACACTCGCTCGATGGAAGTGTCGACAAAAAGCAAAAATGGAGCGGTCGGAAAGCTCCAAGAAGTCTGGTCGGGAACCCCAACCCGAACGCAGTAAGCTCGTAACTCAGCAAAAGCTGTTATCAGCTTTTCCCAACCAAGGTCCCGATTGTCCAACTACCTTCGGACATTGCCATAGAAACACTACGCCCTTAATCGTGGACACCAGCGCTGAGATCACCCTCTTAAAGCACTCCACACTAAACATGTTGTGGATGTTCAAAAATACACGACACTCCAGACGCTTTTTAGCAAGGCAAGATGAGGGGGTGCTGCCATGGGAATTTCAAGTTACATGAGATTCCCTGCAGTTTCCAAGTAATGGGCTTGTGGGGAGCGAAGCGTTGTGCACCGGCGTACGGCGCTGATTCTCTTCGGATCCCCATCATTCTGTCACTAACGTGCCGACACGTATCGTTAGCAAGGGAGGCAACACAAACAAAACTTCTCAACACAGGAAACGAAAGTTAATAAAACTCACTGTTTTAATGTTATTGATGCGTTTATTTATATTTAAACGCAAAACAAACGATAAAAGGTACAATGATATTTTATAACTGCCGCGAATGGCATAGAGCAGAAGAGCTATTTACACACACATTTCGCGATTGCGTACAATTTATTTTATGTTGAACTCGTACCACTGTCAATGGTTTTCGATTAAGTCACTCCGTACTAACAAAAAGAATGACTAAATTTACGCACACTCGCGACTCTGTGACGAACGCATCCTCGGGGCGCGACGAGGAGCGGAAGCCGGCAATGACCATGGCGGTCGGCGGGTGGAAAACGACTCAATGAAATTTAATCGTTTGGGGTGAGTTTTTGGTGGTGTGGTGAAAAGGAAATGAGATTTCCTTTACCCAGTGACCAATGGAAGGCGATCTCGGGGACGCGGTGGTGTATGTGTGTGTTCGTAAACATCACCGTGTTCATCGATGTGTTTAGCCAAGGATAAACAGAGCCTGAAACGAGGAAAAAAAGAACAAAGGGGAAACGGCCTAAGGCATCTTTCGGTAATGAGGGTCAGCTGTCTAAATAGCATCCACTCATTAGATGGTAAAAGGGATTGCGATAATTCATACAATAGAGATGGTATATCGCCTCTCTGCCGACTGGGAGAATCGGATTCTTTTGTTTGCATATGTTTATGCTATTAAATCCGATCCGACGGCAAAACGTGACGTCGCTGATTGTTTGAAGATTCAAACAAAGAAATATTTCCACGAGAAGTGTTGCAACTGAATCAATAGTTGCAAGTCTTCGGAAAGTGATTTAGATGGATACACAATGACGGTTGTGTATACCATCTGTGTCAATTATGCATGGCATATATGGCGCCGGCTGGATAGAAGATAGTGTGAATATCTACACTAATTGGAAATTCGGTTTTTGGGTCGCTAATGCAGAGATACATTGGTAATGTATAAACGCCCTTGTAGACGCAATTCTTTTTAGGAACTTTATGTAATGCTTGTAGGCATTAATGTCCTTGGAAAAGGAAATATTTTCAGGTGCCAATGCAATTGCATTGGTGGGAGACAATGGGAGTTGAGTTGCGGATATGGGGGGTTTTTCAGGTAAGTGGGCCGTGGGGTTTGCGAAACCGCCACAGACTCCTTGCCGTGGCTTTCAGACATCAATTTACTAATTAAAAAAAGAAGATATTCCAACGCTTCTTGGCTATAATCTACTTAATAATAAAGCGGATGGTCTTTAATATTTCGGAAGATTGTGAAGTTAGCCCAAACAAAACTTCTTCTAATTGCTGTCAGGTTTCGCCGCTTGCCACACTGTTTTAGAAATAACTAGCACATACTAGCTAATACCACAACAATGCTCAAATTGTGCTAAAAACGTTTTAAAATAGGCATGAAAACATATCGTTTTCTTTTTTCTTTTCCAATATAGAAATTTGGGAGGTTGGTCTTTGAAATTGTCAGGAGCATCAATTGGCTACGCACTTATCAATAGAATTTCACAATTTAATATCCTAGTTTGTGTCGCAGCTATATATTGGAATACCTATTTTGTGATGCAAGAAATTGATAAGCTTGGAGTTGCTCTCTCTTTCGCAGCTGCAGTAAGTATTACTCGTATAAAGTAAATCGCTTTCGGCTTCACTGTTAATAAAATATACATTTTTGCATCTTTGACAGGCCTTGATGATTATTATAAAGCTAATTTTGTATCAAGTTAAGAAGCCCGGTATTTTATTGATAATGGACGAGTTCGTGTCACTGCACAAGGAGAACATGACAGGTTCCACAGCTATCCGAAATATCCAAAAGAAAGCTTTTATTAAGGAAGCCTGCATATTTTGTATATCACTTGTGTCATGGTACTGTTTCATGATTGTAGGGATTCCTTACACATTAATTACCGGGCACTTTCAAGAGTTGTTTGTTCCTGCAAAGTATCCTGGTGATCGCACTAATAAATATTACTTTGCTTTCGTGTTCTTATCTCAAACCATTTGTTTACTAGTGGTAGCAACGTATAGCTCTTGCGTTGACCACATACTCTTTGCGTTCATCTCTCAAACTTCAGTCAACTTGAAAATCTTAAATGTGAAGATACGAGAATTATCCCAGAGTAGAACGCCTCATGATGATTTGAAAAATATTGTCAAAGACCATCAGAGAATCATAAGGTATGTAAAGTCTTTTTAGTCTTACCATTGGTATTTATGATCAGTAATTCATTTCAGATTAACCGATTTGGTAAACGATAATTACTACTACGGCTATTTATCCCAGATATGCATTACAACATTTGCGATCATTTTTTTGACGTTCGCAGTCCATTTGTTACGTAGCCAGCCTCTCGTAGTCCTGAAACATCTATGGTTCTTGGCATCGACGTTCGCCCCAGTTGTTTTCTTCTGTTGGGTTGGGGATCAGGCAGAGGATGATGTAAGCTCGAAAGTCTATCATATTTACCTTGATAATAAATAACTTTTTCTAGTCAGAGGAAATCGCAATAGCTGCCTACTCATGTGGTTGGGAAACACGGACGACGAGGTTTAAACGTGATATCATGTTTATCATTCAAAAAACACAGAAGCCAATTTCTTTTCAGCCTACACCAGTGCCTGGGTATAATTATCGGACTCTTTCCACTGTAATTTCCTTAATTTATTAATATGGCGAGTACTAAGTTTCTCTTCTTCCAGATAGTAAAGTGGTCCTATTCGTTTTTCACCATGTTGCTGAATTTCGATTTCGAAGTGCAGAATGCTGATGAAGGACCAGTGAATTAAACGATAGCAGAGAACATACAACTCACATTGGCTTACTAAATCCTGATCGATTGGGAGTGATTACAAAACAGCACGCACAACACTGAAACTATATTTTCACTTATACTAGTATTAAAAAAGCTTTCTCACTTTGCACTGAGTTTAGGAATTATTAAAAAAATGACAGAATCAATCAAACCGTGGGATTATCAGTACGAAACCTCTGACATGAATAATATTGGCAGTTAAAACAATTTGAAACACAACCTTGCGTGAAAAAAAAACCTTTTGGTAGTGGTGTAACGTTTTCCGCCACAGAAATTTATGTATATTAAATATTACCTGTGACTATTCCCGCTCCTTGCATTGGGTATCTAACACTTCGTCTGCAGGGATTTCCTTTAGCGGCAGCTTGGGCTCTTTTCCGTTGATTAATTTCGTGGTGAAGTACTGAATCCTCCCTGTGGTCCGGTGTAAACTAAGTTGGTAAATTGTTCTTCGATAATGTTCTTTCTTTCTTAATTGTTATTTCTCCATTTTGGCACACAAATTTGTTGCTGAATGTTTTTTCGAGATGATCGCAAACAACTCAATATGATTCAACCCTTTCTCAAAACTTAAATGTTACTTCAATTTCAATTTTTACTTTTCTTTCTCAAAAACTTAAATGTTACTTCAATTTTAAATTTTACTTTTCTTTTTTCATATTATCAAAAAACACGGGACGTTGCAGTTCTTTCTTCTTTCCAACTGCAGACACCAAAAAAACATCATTCTTCTCCCAATGGAACAGAAACTTCTTTTCTTTCAAAACAAACGGAACAAAAACATGCTGTTCTTTCTTCAACACACCAAAAACCTTTCTCTCTCTCTCTATTTCCATCCACTTCGAAAAGGGATCTAGCTTCCACGCGATCCACAATCGAACAAGAGTACGTTCGTACATTCAACATGTGGATCGTGTGTTTTTTCACCACCTTACCATCTATTATTATATTACATTTAAAACTAAACAAACGATGGGGATGGCGGACGCCGCACGTAACAGTGGTAATAGTTTTATAAATAATCCTCGTTGTTTGCTACGATATAGTAAAATACTTTTACGGCTTTTACCTCGCTGCGACAATAGTATATGGTCATCAACTGAAGAAACATATAACCATCCCTCTTATGTGGCACATTTCATAAGGCAGTGTAATGTTGGGTTATCACCAAAGTAATTTTCATTATTGCAAATTGAAATCGATTTTCGGTTTTCTTTTTCACTTTGGACTGGTCTATTTTATTATGTTTGTTCAATGAACTTTTGCTATCTTTTCTGCAACTTTTTAAATCCATTCCCATAGTCCTTGTCAGAAAAAAAGACAAACTAAGTGATATTTGAGATCATCATTAAAAAAATTGTGCAGCCTGTGGGAAAATTATAAAACGAAATAAATAAAGAGAAAACAATGCGAGAGAAGGGAAGAGAGATATATGATTGCATAAGCAGTTGCATATGCACTCCAATCGTGGAGCAACACATTATAGCATTCTAAACTCGCATAGTTCGACCAAAGAACTCGTCGCTCTGCTAGTCTATCCATGGAAATTTAGCTTCAAATGTGGGCTCAGAGTTCACTCTAAGTAATGGCTTTCGTGGACAAATACTCGAGAATAAGAAACACAATCTCTGAGGTTGACATATCCTCATTCATTTTTCAAAATTGTTTATTTCCGTTTTTTTCATAGATTCTCAGTTACCATCATCATCATCGGCACTACAATCGTGATCCGGTCTTGGCCTTGTGACGGTTCCACCAAACCCATGGTTCACTGACCTAAAAAAACCCCCATAACTCCCATCCAATCACGTAATTTCACTAATGCAAACGCATTATCACCTTAAATGCTTTACGCACCTAGGATTATCTAAGGTATAATCTAAAAAGCTTCAGTAAAAGAATTGTTACCTTTTCTTGCATTCACTTCGCATACAAATTCCTGTAAGAATTCTTTCTCACATTACCGTAAATTCCCTGTAATAAAATTCATCGGTTCGCATATCATACGACCGCATATCAGGGAATCTTACCCTTGAGTTGGCTAATCCCAGCCTCAATATATACACATAAAAACTATCTATGCACACATCGGCTGTCGACCCTTTTAGCCAGCGATAAATAGTCCAACACCTGCTGCATGTAATTAGCACCATCCACGTTGAGAATATTTCCCTAACTCACACCATGAGTAAACAAAAGACTGCTGTCCTTCATCGGGCATTCTGACGATACAATACGAAATAATTCAATCATACTAGTATCCCAAATGCACCTACCATCTAATGTTTACTCAGTTGAACTCTCGGGCCATAAATTTCTTTAACCTACATAGTTCTGGATTCGTTTCCCAGTAACATCTCACATAAACAAAGAACTCCATGATCCCTTTTTCCTTTCTTTGTTTAGAGTCTTTCCCATGGCTTTGATCCATAAAAGAACCAGTGTACACACATACATGTGTACTGTGAAGATCTTCTGTATGAGATCTGTTGGTTACCGCAAAGAGAGACTTTATGTCTCTCTTGGAAAGGGAAATGCATTTTTAATTTAAGAGAGCCAGTTTCACTGGCTGAATTTCTTTTAACAACGATTGAATATCCTTGAGTCCTTTACCATCCGCCGACCGAGTTGGTCGTTATCCACCCCCGCTCCTCGTTCCGCGCCACGGCGACGCGTACACCCTCGTAGTCGCGGATCTGCAACCCGAGTCGCGAAAAATACTGTGCGTTAAAGTGAAAACATCACCAACGTTGAGTCGAACAATTTATATCCGAAAATGTAGTCAGTGGCAATCGTGTGTGTAGTATCGAACAATCAAATAAGAAAATAAATTCCGGGGCGTCGTATATGTTAAGTGTAAGAAATAAAGTCAAGAAGACAGTTCCGCATATTGTAAGTGGAACGTTGTTTTTGTGTATTACCACCTCACTTATAATATATTAAAATATCAAAGATAGCCAAAAGAGCTTTTTCTAACAATAAAAAAAAAACAATAAAATGGTATTCGGTGCGTTTTATTCCTGGGACTACCATCCGTGCGTTCGTTTGTTTCTGGTGACAATTTTCTGCGGACCGATTCCTCTTATTGTTCGGCGTAACAATCGACGGAACTATCGATTAGTGATGGGGAGTGAAGTGAACCGTGTGCCCGTGTCCGGCATAATACTTCTCCTTCCCACAGCCTCATATAGCGAGTCTTTGGCGGTCCCGCCAAACCCCACTACCTACCTTACCGTAAAACCCCCATAACATTCAGCCCATCTCCTAACTTCGCTAAAGCAACAGCATTAGCACCTGTAAATGCTTCACGCATTATATAGATCAAATCTGTAATCCAAAAAGTCCCTGTGAAAGAAAACTTACCTTCATGCGTCGCTTCGCATATAATTTCCTGTAAGAATTTCTTTCTACCTAGTCAAGAATCCCAGGCAGATTTCAATTTCCCATATCTGAAACATTTCCTTTTACAAGGACATTTGATGCTTTCAACGTGCTAGATAAATTTCCTAAAAATAGTTCCTCAATGTGCATATGCACCATAAATACACAACATTCAGCACTCATTGTTATCAATTGAAATGCAACGTCGGGCGGCTTGTTTTTACAGCTGCAGCAAGCCGACCAGCGATTCATCATCAATAGACAAACAATCTTCAATTTTGTTCGTCGCCACAAAACGAATGACCCCACACATACAAAGTCATGCAAGGGAACGGTTTCTGCCGCCGACCCAGGATACGATATACAATTTTCATTGTATAAAGTATCGCATCCCATTTTAGCACCTTTTTCCTTTTTCTAACGTCTATCATAGCGACATAGCATAGACATAGATCATGAATCGCCTTTGTCTTGGCCGCCTCCCTGTGTTGTTGTTCCACTGCTGTCGAGCACGTGTAAATAACATCGATCTGAACGATCGCACACATACCACCCTGACCTTTATTACAAGATCTGGTTTCCTATACCACCAAGAGAAACTTTACGTTTCTCTGATGGAAGGTAAAAACGATATCCTTATTGGAGAGGATATCGGTGAGTCGTATTCAAACCACCATCCAGTGTGTACACGCGGATAGGAGTTTCTTTTTTCCAATCACCATATCGTGAGCACGGGGGTGCTCACACCCCTGTGCGTAGTCGAGTAAACGCGTTGTGAATTATAAGAGAGTTTGAATTCGCGTTCGGTATATCTTCTGTTTTAAATTCGTTAACGTTAATATTTGCTGAAGAACTAGTAAACATGCCTGTGGAACAATATTAGTGCTTAAGTACCATGAAACATATAACTAGTATTTTACAATAAAACCTACTAATTAGTGTCCGGAACAATTGTGAACGTTTCCCGTAACTTAAGAAGTAACTTAAGAAGTAACTTAAGAAGTTTTTAAGCAACAAAAAGACCATACATAAATACTTACAATAGCCATACTGTGTGCCTTACTTTCTTTTCGGGTGCATGCCTTGTGGCGGAGTTTTACTCCTTGTGTTGGCGACATTTTTGGCTGAAGAATCGATGGCGTCACATTGTTCCTCATTCGTGCAGCTCGCGGATGAAAACACTTTTGCAGTTTTACACATTGAATGATGGATGGGGGTGGAAGGGAATCAGCGCTGTGCGACGGCGCACCATACTTCCTCCCCACAAGTCTCTCCGCCTTTACCGATTTCGAGCCGATGTTATCCAGTGTGGCATTCCCAGGCTCTGGGCGTTTTGGTCTACGCCATCCCTCCATCACACACAAGGTCTGTCGCGCTGGCTCCTTCCATTCATCCTGCCACAAAGAACTTTCTGGGCAGGCTCCGCTTAATTTTTTTTTACAACATTAGCTTCAAGGTAGATCGCATACAACTTATGGTTGTTGTGTTTCCGGAATCGTCCTCCCTCACATACGGGGCCAAGAATTCCCCTTAAGACTTACCTCTCGAATGCGGCTAAGATTTCAGAGTGCCTTTTATTGATCATCCAGGTCTCGGATCCATACATGAGTACTGGTTTTGTAGAGTAGTAGCTTGGATGTTGTGGGTAAAGTTCGCGATTTAAAGAACCTTGCTAGACATAGTAAGTTTTGTTGGATTTGATCAGCAGTCCGCGTATTTCTTCTTCCATATTATTATCGGCTACTACTACTGACCCAAGGTAGTTAAAAGATTCCACTACTTCAAATTCGTACTCGACTACCCTGTTAGTTTGACCAACGTTAGGTCTTCTCTTCGCAGAAGTTGCCACCATGTACTTATTAATTTGCAGTTCCAGATTTTTTTTTTGCGCCTGTTCGATCTGGATGAAGGAGTCCTGTACAGCCGAATCAGATCTAACGATGATCATCCATTCTTCAACATTTTTTATTTCCATTTTTTTCTTAGATTCTAAATTGCAGGCTGGACAAAAAATGCTTAAATTCCAGCTTAATTTTCTTATATTACACCCTACTGGTCGTACGCAGACGCTCTAAACTAAAGTTGACATGTCTTTTGTACAATTTACCTTTCGACGGCAGAACTTTGTTCGTTTTTATTTATGTTTATTTTAATAACAAAGAAAAACTAGAAAATACGTTGTCAATTTTTTTTCTTTTGTTAACTTAGAATTAGCATATATATATATATATATATATATATATATATATATATATATATATATATATATATATCTATATATAATTGCTTAAGAACTAAATTTAATATAATTTAAATCTTACTCTACCTTAATCCTAGAAAAGCTAAATCTGTGTAAGCTTGTTGATGTTGGAGTTACTTTACGCACTTTGGTACATAGGTCTTTATTTGCCATTCAACCACCAAAACTGGAACTGGGATGCTGGTTAGCAATGTCATCCCGCTATCTATCGGAAATAGTTCCATTGAACCGCAAAAGCTCTTCTTCGGTGCACGTGACTTCACGATCGTTGCACAATCGCCTGTCTACGAAAGATCTACCTACACAATAAACCAGCGAAACTTCGGATTCATCCAGTATAAGACCGTTCATATCGAATTTGAGGAACGCCTCTGGTGGTATAATAACTTCCGAAAATTAGGTCATTGGACGCAACTATTGATCTCGCAATATATCGTCTGATTAATTTGATCATAAAATTATCCACCATGTAGGGTTATATAAGGTCTCATTTGGATAATACCTGTTGTAGTTAGATTCCTGTGTTCGATATAAACTGAGACAAGTTCTAAGACGTTTTCGTTCGAACACCCGAATCTTTCCATCATATTTGGACCTATATTGAACAACACTGGGCATCCAGATATAATCATGGCCTTGATTAGTGCCATATAACACATAACTTTTACCCTGTGCTGTAACGCCATTCTCACCCACTTTAAATACCACACAATTTAAATGAAACACATAGTTTTCCTTACGTTTTTTTATTATTTTATTTTGGTTAGTTAAGAATAGTACATCTTCTAGTCTTCAGTAATTTGTAATGCTCCCTTCACCTCTAGTACTATCTTTTTGTTTAGGTTACAAACTTGTTTAATTCACCTAAATAAGTAGTTTTAATTTTAAGTTAAAGGCTCATCTCTTTCGGCATTATGTTGCTTAGTCAACATTAATGAATCTCTTGGTTTTCTGTTAATTGTATGTTCACTTTAAATATCTAAGTATTCTTATTTTTAAATTAACTGTTCACTTCAACTCTTTTTACCACAACTCCTCACTTCACCGCCCCGGTCGAATATCTCTAAAGACAATTCTCTACCCTCTCACCGTCTCGGTCGAGATTCCAAATCCAACTCTCTTGTCCGTTCTGGAGTCGTCTCAAAACCCAACTTCATTCTCGTCTCATTGTCTCGGCCCATAGCCTGCAGTCCCAACCATCGCTAGTGGTTTTCTCATTTTTCTTTTCTTTAGGATCGAAATCTGGTTTCCTCGTAAAAGGACGTCTCCTTTTTCCCGCCTGATCCTTTTTTAGGTAAAGAAAAATCAATAGTGCTTTTATTGCGCCTATTGTTTTTTTTAACCGAATGGGCAAGGATTTTTTCCGTGGGAAACCGATAGAGAGAAAGGTCAATAGCGCCTAGGCGACCGTGCATTTTGTTTTATTGCCTGTTGTTTGTTTTAACTTAGTTTGGTTAAAACGGAAACTGGCGTTGGTTGTTTTAATGGTGTTAGGTAACAATTTTTCTAAGGGGTTATCAAATTGCTGGCGCGCATTGTTATGATTCTCAGCGATGGCCTGAACATTTGGCTCTTAGGGGGTTTTTGTGGTGAATCTTTGGTTCGATGATTATGTCTAAGTTTTTTATGTTAGCAAATTGAACGTTTAGTTCGATTTTCTTAGGGTTTAATTGATTAGCGCAAATTTAAAGGTTGGGTCGATTTGCTTGCTATCGATTTATGTGGGACCATTTGGTGTATGGGGTAATGTTTTTGGTTTAGGTAATCTCACAACTTTTAAGTGGATGTTTTTGGCGTGTATCGCCGTTGGTGGTGGAGACTAGTTCCAAAGGGGTAAGTTTTATGGGATGGGTGGTTGTGGCCGTAATACCTGCAATCAAGTTGGCCACTGTGAAGTAGCCTGCTTGTTATAACAAATGTTTTCTTGGCCTTGACAAAAGCTGCCTCCACATGTCTGTTCAAATACAGGTACTGATCAAGCCAAATACCAAAGTATTTAACCACACTCTTGGTTTCCAGTTTGTGTTCATGCGGTCCCATGATAACTAACCTTCGCTAGTTTTTGTTGTATTGTGGGGTTTTATGGTGGTGTGCCAGCACGGGAACTGATTCAATCCCCCACACTCTGTTCGCAGAACACACGCCCATAAAAATATCCAGGAATCCAAGAATATGTATAAAATAAAACTCTTTGGTGATGGTGTGCTTTTTATACGTCCTTTTATTGTTGTTTAATGGAAACTTGTTTATAAATCAAACTTACAGGTAGTGTTTATCTTAATTGTTTTGAATGGGTAAAGTTACACAAAATTGGTTATGACACAGGGATTTTTTATCTTAAGGGGTCATTCCGGTTTGTCGGGACAAAAAATAGGTTATTTTCATGATTTTTTTAAAGAGAAAGTGTTAAAGATATAACAACAATTTTTTTTTAAACATTTTATTAATCTTTCGACTACGTTTGTAAATTTTGTCGAGTCACTCCGGAACCGGTTTAGTTAGTAACCGGAGCCGGTTTAGTTTGACCCATGCTACACCTTGGTGGTCCAGGACTGTTATTTTTCATAGACTGCCATTTTTAATATTTGGGGGTAACTGTACGTGGAAGAAGGGTAGTTTCCGGTTCTGCCTTTTAGACCTGGCTGTGGTGAAGTTCCTGACCAACTAAATTCAAGGTCATCGTACTTTAGTTCTAGTAGCATTTTCAAAAGGGTCTCCGGTTCAGTTTCAGGGTCGACGCCCTTTAATAGAAGTGCAATATTTTTAAGTTCTTTCGGCGTGTAAGAAAAAAATTCCGTGGTGGCTCTTTTCAAAACATATTTAATTCAACATGGTCACCAACGTTATATGTTTGAATGGCATGCCCATTGTCTCCCAGTCTTTATATCGCAAAATTATTACTTCCTACAGTGTCCTCTGAACCTTGCTCAAGATTCAATCTTGATTCGCGATTTTAACCTCCCCCATCTGCAATGGACGCTGTCCGACGATAAGTACCACTACATCTCAAACCCCACTACTACCAAGGAATGTCTCTTTGTATACAGCCTCACCGACTCTAGCCTTTGCCAAGTAAGCAATGTCCTAAACCATCTCGGCAGACAACTTGAACTTGTCTTCACCACAGACCCCTTTAATTTCGCAGTTGCCTTTAGTCCCGGCACCCTTTTCAAATATTGACAACAACCAAACTCCGCTTCTCTTATCCTTATACCACGACTCCTCAGCTCACTCCCCTTCTCATCATCATCATCGGCACTACAACCGGGAACTGGTCTTGGCCTTATTTAGCAAGTCCTGAAGCTTGTTAAATTTTCCATAATGATTTATTTTTTCTGGGCAAGGTCATTAGTCTTGCGCCAGAGGCTCCCCGACGGGGAATCGAACCCCGGTCTCCCGGGTGACAGGCGGGTATAGTTCCCTTCTCGCCCCTGCCAATTTTCTTACAACTTCCGAAAAGCCAATTTAAAATTTAAATGAGTTCCTCAGCAATATCTCACTCCGATTAAACGATATAAGTGTAGAGGTCGGTACAGCCTCGTTCTTCACAGAAATCTACAACGGAATATCCCTCTATGCCACTTTTTCCCGACACAGGTTATCGTTCTCATCGCCCCCTTGGTATAACCACACCACATTTGTGGACAATTGGCGCGAATACTATATCACTACGACATTAGCCGCCGCCACGACCGGATGTCAACGCCGCCAGGGACTTCTGCGTTAGCAGCCATCCGACGACAACGACGATTTGCAGATCGAAACCCCAACGTTATTTAGTATTTAATAGTTAACAAGGCAAATGTATAGGCTCCTCGATAGTATAGTGGTTAGTATACCCGCCTGTCACGCGGGAGACCGGGGTTCGATTCCCCGTTTGGCAGCCTCTGGCGCAAGACTAATGACCTTGCCCGGAAAAAACAAATCATTATGGAAAATTTAACAAGCCTCAGGACTTGCTAAATAAGGCTAAGACCGGTTCCCGGTTGTAGTGCCGATGATGATGATGATGAAGGTAAACGTATAGTTTATAAGTGGGAATGAATGCTTAGATTACAAAGTTAAAATAATTTCGTACTCACCATTTATTAGTCCAATATTAGTGTATGGTTGCCCGGTATGGTTTAACGTTTCCCCATCCTACATGGAAATGTTTCGCATGTTCGAGAGGCAGTGCTTGCGTTCCTGCCTCGGATTACATAGAATACCTGAGTCTCAATACAAGAAATTCTATCCTAATAAAACACTGTATGACAGCTCAGGATTAAATAGGATAGACAATTTCATTATCAAAATTATTCGTGGTCAATTAGCAATGGCAATTTGCAGCGAAAATGATCTTATCTCGGGAGCATAGTACCCCAATGACATGTATCTGGAGAATGCCCTGAAGCGTTCCCTCTCTTGGATAGAAAAGGTCTCATCCAAAACAAGCACGGAGTCCCTATAGCAAGAGGGGGACAAGATAAATCTATAAATGGCCGATCCCATCCCAACTGGTGGTGGATTGAGAATGAAGAAAGAACTTAATATCCCCAAATATAGTAAGACCTTCAGACGCTACGCTTTCCCTTCCCATTCCTCATTTCCCTTTTCACATACGTTTATTCTTCCTTTTCATTTCCATTTTTCATTTAGATTCCTTTTCCCTTTCATTTTAAAATCTCTGTATGTTAACAGGTTTGTTAATATTTTTGTTAACATTTTTTTTTCTCATGTTATTATAAAAAAAAAAGGACAGAGAGCGAAAACTTCCTAAAAGTTCAGCTAATGGAAAATATATAAAAATATACAGTGCCCGTGTAGAGCCAGTAAATTATTTTAAGAAAAGGAAAAGTGTGTAAAATAGGACTTAGCATTTAGTCCTAAGTCAACATTTGGTAAATTATACAACAAATGCGTTATTCATCATCATCACCATCAACTGCTGACGTTTTTTCTTAACAAGTTACCTCTTAACTTCGCTATAATCTCTGTAAGATCTCGCCCTACTGTACCGCAGACACACTTCTTCTGTGTGCGATTTCCAGCCCGCTTATCTACCATCAATCGAAGTACATAGGTACGTGGAAAACCAAAGATATTTCGGATTCGTACTAAATGAGACTAATCATATGAAGGTTAAGAAATGCTTCTGGTGCAACAAATCCATTGCTGTGGACTCTCTCATAATACATCATAATTGGGCAAAAGGCCCCGAAAATTAAATCTTTGAATGAACTCTTTGCTCTTGCAGCATTTCCTGTGATGATACATATGCCCTATACGGGGGTTGCCTTTTATATTTCGGGATTAGAGAACAAAAACAAATATTGATCATCGAAAATCACTTTATTGTTTTTCAAAATATTCCCCATGAAGATCTATACACTTTTCCATGCGTTTGAACCAATTGTCGAAGCACTTTTGCCACTCTGATTGAGGTATCTCCAACACATGCATTCTGAATGCAGCAACCGCTTCTTCAGGTGTCGAAAAACGTTGACCTCTCAGTTTGTTTTTTACGTACGGGAATAAAAAGAAGCCATTCGGTGCCAAGTCAGGACTATACGGCGGATGACCCATCAAATCGATGTTTTGGGTGCTCAAAAATGCAGTTGTCGCAGCCGATGTGTGAGAGCTCGCATTGTCGTGGTGAAGAGTGATCCGTCTTCGGCGGTTGGTTTTCCTGATTTCTTGGAAGACAACTGGCAAACAAATGGTTGTGTACCACTCAGAATTGACTGTTCTGCGTTGTTCCACGATTCATCACCTGCCACGATGTCATAGACGTGTTTCGAAGCACCGCGACCGTATTTTTTGAGCATTTCTTTCGACCAATTGACACGAGCCTTTTTTTGGGCGATTGACAAATTGTGTGGGATCCAACGCGAACACATTTTTTTGACAGTCAAATGTTTATGCAATATTGAATGTATGCTGGTCCCACTAACGCCTAAGGTTGTCTCAATCTCACGATAGGTCACATGACGATCTTCCAATATCAGTTCGCGCACAGCATCAATGGTTTTCGGAACAACAACGGATTTTGGTCGACCTTCACGAAATTCATCTTTGAGTGAACTACGACCACAATTGAATTCACCATACCATTTAATTCCATTTTTGGGCCGAGATGAATCTTTTAAGTTACTGTAAACAACACAAATAGCGCTCGTATGTCAAAACGTTCTGAGTGCGTATAACCTCAAAAATGTCCAACTTTACGACAGAGCTGTCAATTGCCGGATTGCAACATTAGGGTTGCCAAATCCCGAAACATAAGAGGCAACCCTTGTATATATATATATCTATCTATCTATATATATATATATATATATATATATATATATATATATATACATGATTTATATACATGTATGTGGCGGTTCTCTCCGAAAACCAACCCTCGACCATAACCGCAATTCCGCCCACAATTCTTGCACATGGGCACGCCACCCACAATTTTACCCACAATTACTACCACAATTTCACCCACAGACCGCGCATAACCCAAACCTCAATCCCTTTCGTTGGCCTATCTGACCTGTAAAATGTACCTTTCCTAAGGGCATAAATCAAGTAAGGGATACATCACCCGAATGCATCATCCTATGCAGATAATCCACCACAGAATTCAGCTTTACAAGTCTTATGCAGCATTTCAAATTCCTGAAAACTAAAATCCCGTTAATGCATTTACTGTATCTCTATTGGGCATCAACCAAACTTCCCATAACGAAAACTCGTTCGTTTGTGTGTTGCATAACATTAATTGCTTGGAATAAATTATGAACATGCAACATACATCGGGAAACCAATCGGCGCCCCTTTCTAACATACCTACGCTGCCGCACACGTGCGCAGCGCATTTCCACGACTTATTCCAAGTCAACCCAAGTTTTGTCAAACCGACAAAACTTGTCTGCGCATCTCGCGCCCAGTAGACGGGAAATCAATTCTTTCGCATGTAAACATGTACACAAAGAATCTCACATATGCCACCAGCATTGATATCGCACAATCACCGTTGTGCGACTATCCTATTTGCTGGTGGCACAAGTGGCCCTAATGACGGGCAAACAATCCGCGCTGCTGCAGTCACCATAGATATGTGTTCTCAGTTTATTAAATCAAGCTAAACCGAAACTTTTTGTGAAATTCAAACAGTGTTGAACTTGGTTTATTAAATCAAGCCATACCGAACATTTTTTTTTGTACAGAAACAAACAAAACTGAATTTCGTTGACTAAAAATTGAATTATACCGAATCTGTTTATAAAACCAATTTCACCGTTACAATAAACAAACAGCCTATCCAAGGACTAAGTGTTTTATTTTCCTTTGGAGCTGGGCTTAGGACAGAAAGAATGTGGGCGTATGAGTGAACACGTACCCGTGCAGGCACCACTGTACATACATACACACAACCGTCACCCCTCCACATAACAGGTCAATTGAAAAGTCCCCGGCCTGAGACATAGATGGCGGCACTAGAATTAAATCCATATGCTTTTTAGTTAGCCCTAACCTTCAAAAGACGCGTGTATACATTTGACAGATGTCGCACCATTAGTTTGTGAATTATAGTATTTTGAGTGAAGCAACTTCTGTTAATGTGAAAAAAATGGATAAAAAGGAATTTCGCGTGTTGATAAAATATTGCTTTTTGAAGGGAAAAAATACAGTTGAAGCAAAAACTTGGCTTGATGACGAGTTTCCAGACGCCGCCCCAGGAAAATCAACCATCAAGGATTGGTATGCTAAGTTTAGACGTGGTGAAATGAGCACCGAAGACGGTGAACGCAGTGGACGCCCAAAACAGGTTGTTACCGACGAAAACATTAGAAAAATCCACAAAATGATTTTGAATGACCGTAAATTGAAATTGAATGAAATAGCAGGCACTCTAAAGATATCAACTGAACGTGTACATCATATCATTCACGAATATTTGGGTGTGAGAAAGCTCTGTGCAAAGTGGGTGCCGCGCGAGCTCACTTTTGACCAAAAACAACGACGAGTTGATGATTCGGAGCAGTGTTTGGGGATGATCAAACGTAATAAGCCCGAGTTTTTGCGTCGATATGTGACAATGGATGAAACATGGCTCCATCATTTCACTCCGAAGTCCAATCGACAGTCATCCGAGTGGACTGCGCACGATGAACCCGCCCCAAAGCGTGGAAAAACGCAACAGTCGGCTGGCAAGGTTATGGCGTCTGTATTTTGGGATGCGCGCGGAATAATTTTCATTGACTATCTTGAAAAAGGAAGGACGATCAACAGCGACTATTACACAGCGTTATTGGGCCGTTTGAAGGACGAAATCGGGGAAAAACGACCGCATTTGAAGAAAAAGAAAGTGCTGCTTCACCAAGACAATGCACCGTGTCACAAGTCAGTGAAAACGAAGGCAAAAATCCATGAATTGGGCTTCGAATCGCTTCCGCATCCACCGTATTCTCCAGATCTGGCCCCCAGCGACTATTTCCTGTTCTCAGATCTCAAAAGAATGCTCGCTGGGAGGAAATTTTCGTCGAATGAAGAGGTGGTCGCCGAAACTGAGGCCTATTTTGAAGCAAAGGACAAATCGTACTACAGAAAAGGTATCGAAAAGTTGGAGGGTCGCTATAATTAGTGTATCACCCTCGAAGGGAATTATGTTGAATAAAAAAACGAATTTTGCCAAAAAAATGTGTTTTAGTATGGACGGCCGGGGACTTTTCAATTGACCTGTTAAACCTCCCAACATGTATATATATGTATATATATGTATATATATATATATATATATATATATATATATATATATAAGGATATATATATATATATATATATATATATATATATATATAAATATATGTATATCATAAACTTTGTATAATAATATATAAAAATGTTCAAAATGAAATTAAAAATAAATATATATATATATATATATATATACAGAAATTGAAAAAGTTGCAACCATGAATTATAATATTGGAAAACACCAGGTTCACAAAAAAACAAAAATAATACAAAAATTGTAATTAAATCAATATAAAAACATATAAAAACTACAATTGTAACTAGAATAATAAATAATATGAATGAAAAATTAACAACACATAATTGCAATCTACTATATTTTAATTTAAACAGAAATTACAGATTCAGCGACTACCAGCGTTTTAACATACGTTAAGGGCCATAATAAGGAAATAAACAAACAAACAAAGATTCACCAGGACAAAAAAAAAAGAATTGTGTCAGAAAGAAAATATAATTTATATTAGTTACAGGTTACGCAACTTTACTGGAATAAATATTACATGTGCTCTCTACAGGGTTCATTAATACAAATACCAATTGAATTTAGTTGGTGTTCATTCAGATACGTCTTATACTCAGTGTCGTTTTCTCCAACTTTCACTCAAGAAGTCATTCGATGTTATGTTAATATTTCAATTAGTTTTAGCCCATTAAAAAATAATATTACTAATTTGATTTTCACATTTCTTCAGCGTAGCAACTAAAAACAAGCCACACTGGAAAAGATATTTCACAAATATTGGGGTTTCCGCTCACCTACGAGATAATATTTCCGTTTACATAGAGTCCTTATTTAATTTAATCTTAATTGTACATTTAATGTGTATTTTCTTCTAAGCAACGACTATAAGAAACCATTAAGGCGTTATAGCAACCGCATGTTGATTTGGAAATGAAATTATTTAACCACTACCATATAAAGACGTTAGTACACTTAATTAAACTCCACTAAGTAATAATAAGTGTATATACAAATTTTACAACTAATTTTTATATTAATGAATGCGTGTAAATGCTAGTTTTACTGTAATTACCCTCATTTGTAATCGGATATGATGACACGATTAAATGGTATTACAGTGATGAGTTCCGAAAGCTGTGGTAAAGAAGAAAGTGAAGCAAAAGATGGAATAATGGAAAATGGAGCCGAGGGGAAATGCATCATTTTGTGAAGCATATTTATACAAATTGCTTCGTTTTATAGCACATGGTTGAGACGACTATAAACTCACATAAAATATTTCCGTTGATAAAATATATTACGTTTTCATGCTGCAGCTTCTGTTTCTGAAATATATTAAAATCATCGAAATACGTCATTTATGTGCAATAGTTTAAGATATCCCTTGGAATTCAGAGCAACTCAACAGCCGTTCATCTATTTAGGTCAAATCTCAAAAACATACTTTTAGTGCTATATATAGAGAAATAAAGTCAAGCTTTATTATCCGTGTGGCATGTCCTTCAGGAATATATCTCTGACTAAGTCGTAAGTTTGGAGCTGCGTTAAAGGCCATTCTGAGTCCAAAATTCCTTCAAATTAGTTATTATTGGGTTTCATTAGAGGAACATTGCATTTTTTACCGGAGCCTACATGTGTTCTGATATATTCTCACAAAAGGAACATTTATAAATTCATGTGCAGTCGAAAGAATAGGGAGGGAACACGGACAGAAAGTGTCGGTCGGGGCATTGGTTTTGAATGTAAGAAGATTATAGTTAGAGTAGTTGCTATCGTTTGTTTTGGCTTTGAGCGTGAAAGACAAGATATCATGATAAATAATGGAACTTTAAGAGGTTCGTCATCACATAATCGGGCTCGCTGGTGACCGCATTTTGTAACATCAACGATTTCACCACGAAAGTAAACGCTGTCCACCACTATTTGCAAACAACGAAACCTGATATCCTTGCCCTAACTGAGACCCAGGTCGATTTGTCAACTGACTGGACATATCTTCGTTGCTCAGGATACGACTTACATTCGAGATTCCGTTTTAAGGGTGGAGTCTGCGCCTTCGCGCGGTCCAATCTGGCTTGCCAGAGGATGGAGGCGTTGAAAGCCAAAATTATGGACATCATATGGTTGAGGGTCGTGCTGAGGAATTCCGTTAAATTTCTTTGTTGTCTTTACTACTGCTCCCCGAATGACGATCGACCGGCGACATTTTTCAAACATCTTTCACATATCGTCGACTGAATACAGACCAACCACACAGCTTCTGAAATTGTTGTCCTTGGCGATTTTAATGTGCACAATTCCGGCTGGTTGTTACATTCTAACAGAACCGACGAGGCTGGGGGGCTGGCGGAGATATTTGCTGTAAGCTACAACTTGACTCAGCTCGTGGGGGAGCCAACGCGAGTGTCGGATACCCGAGGCGATTATGCGAACACCCTGGATATGTTTTTGACACCTGAACCGAGTATTTCTACCGTAGATGTTTCTGCGCCACTGGGAAACTCAGATTACTGCTTGGTATCTGTCGCGCAAGCACTTGCATATCATGCAAGTATGGGGCTGCTAACGGGGACGATTTGCAAGATTTCTTCATCCTTTCCATGGTCCGAGGTGTGCTTCGGAAACTCCGATTGTTGAATCCCGGTGCGTTTACCGGGTACGAGCGACGACGATTTGAAATTGTAATTTCACGAAAATACTCGAATTGCGAAACGAACGACGATTTAAATAAAGAAAAACGACATATAACGTTCATCACAATATTTCTCCTTTATTCAATATGTATATAACAAATCAATTTTACGAACGAAATTATTCTTAGATTCAAAGAAGGAAGATTATTTAATAACGTTAACGAAACGATAACATGTCGACAACGACAACGAAACGATAACAATGTCGACACCGACAACGAGTTTAACCCAAAACTAAACTAATTTACATAATTCAACATGACAAGCAAAAACTAAACAATAAAAATGGCGGTAACACACACAAAACAGTGCTGCCAAAACATGAGGGTATTTACAAAAAACTATAAAGAATTAATACTAACAATTAATAACAAAAATAATAATTAAGTTCAATGGTTTGACCTAACTAGTTCTAGCACGCGACATATAGCCCGCCTTGAAGCATCAGGTTCAAACTAGTTGTGGAGCCTTCGTCCTCGGCACGAGAGTTGATGATGATGTGACGAACGAATGCTAAGATGCCGATGATGACACCTCGTTCACATGTAGCATATTTGAGATAACCACATGAGACCAATGCTGTAGTTGTATGCTGACATATGCTTAAGAATGATATTTGATTCTCTTCTTTTCGCAGAAAGACGAAAGTTGTATTTGTAAGATCTGTACCATGTTAAATCCCGGTGCCTTTACCGGGAACGAGCGACTATAAATTTGTATTTGTAAGATCGATGATTTTGGAGAAGAAATATGTCCATGTTTCAGAATACAGTTGCAAAATTTCCTGTCTGCTCCTTAGAATTTCACATCGTTTCGACCTTAAGTGGGAAAATATTGTACTTTCATTGGACGATATATACGTTAAGTAATTTGAACGTATCAATTGAAAACCGTTGTGTACAACTATGATATTCTATGGATTATAAGGTTTCCATTGGGCCATATAAGCAGGACTGTGGGGAGGAAGTATTGCAACATTGGCACGGTTAACTTCCTCCGCCATCATATATAAGTTATGTTCATTCATCGTTAAGCCGGACACAAAAAAAAAAAGGCAAAGCACCAACAGGAATCGGTAACGCAGCGTACACAACAGAAAAACACACGCGATTCTTAATTAATTTTTCTATTTTATTTCACTTGACAGTCAATTTTCTTAATTACTTAACGACGCAGGATTAATGTTATAAAACGCCAATGTGACTTCGCGCATTGTTATTAAAATAAACCCGACTTCAGGACATTTATTTGCGCTTCTCCGCTAGTGGCGGAGAGCGGGAGTGAAGTGACCAGCGTGGTCAAAGGATGGAATAAGACTCAAACGATATCCTCTCCAATAAGGATATCGTTTTTTTACCTACCACCAGGGAAACGTAAAGTCTCTCTTGGTGGTATAGGAAACCAGATCTTGTACTAAAGGTCATGGTGGTATGTGTGGGATCGTTGAGATCAATGCTATTCACACGTGCAGTGGAACAACGAAACAGGCAGGCGGCAAGGGCAAAAGAAAAGGCGACCAAATGGTTCGCTCTTTAATGAGGGTCATGTTTATGCAACGTCGCTGTGACGGACGTTGGAAAAAAGGTGTTAATGGGATACGATACTTTATACCATGGAACTTGTATATCGTATCTTGGGTTAATTGCAGATACGCATCCCTTGCTTGCATTTAGGTATGCCAAGCAATTAGTGGTGGCGACGAAAGAAATGGATCATTGTTTGTCTATTGGATCGCTAGTGTTGCAGCTGTAAAAACAAGCTGACGAGATAGTATTTTAACTCAGACAAAGGGTATCGAATGTTTGCTATTTATGGTGCATATGCACATTAAGGATCAATTTTAGGAATTTCAGATAATGCTTGAAAGCATTACATGTCCTTGGAAAAGGAAATGTTTTCTGGGGCAAATGCAAATGCATTGGCGGGAAACGGTGGAAGTTATGGAATTCCTAAAAAGGTCAAGAAGAATTCTTACAGAAAATTGTATGCAAAGGGATGCAATGAAAAGGTAAGTTTTCTTTATAGGGATTTTAGGGTTATAATAATTGGGTCTGTTTGATGCGTGAAGCATTTAAGATGCTAATGCGAATTGCATTAGCGAAAGCTGGTGCAGATCGGGTTGTGGTTATGGGGGTTTCTTCAGGAAGGCGAGCCGTGGGATCTGGCGGAACCGCCACGGTACTCCCCCCCCCCCCCCCCCCAGTGACGTAGTCACGAAAAAAAAGGTAGGGGCGAAGGAATGCTCGATGGTGGGTGCTGTGATGATAGGGAGCTTGCTTCGGAATGCGCTGTGGTAATGTTAAGGGACTGTCGTGGTGACCTGTTCCTGGTTATTGTTTGGGCCTTTATCGATAAGATGGACACAGTTGTTACCGCTTGATGCCATCAAGGGCAAAGGTGTGCGGCGTGGTCCATCGGCCTGTTATGGGTCTCATGGACCAACAGGCTTATCGTCCGAATAGGTCGGAACCCATCGGAAATTCGCTCACATCCGCAGTGACGAAATAGCGTGTGCGAGATGGAGGGGAACTTATCCCAGGGTAATTCCCATCCGCACTGACGGGTTGCCGTGTGCGGAATGGAAAGGTACCAAGTCCAGAGCCGGTGTCTTTTCTCCATACGTTTGTATGGCAACTTGTTTGCCACTGGGACTGGTAGAGGAGGGCGGGCCCTCAATTGCACGTTTTACCTATCGAGGGAGGACCGGTAAATTGGTGCCAATGTAGCGGTAGCTGCGACCTCGACCGAATGGAAACTTGCTGTGAGGTGCCGGCCGTCGAGCTTGTTAAGAAAATAGAGGACTTTGCTTAGGGGGCTCCTGGTGGGTGGTTGATTGTGTCCAACCCCAGGGCGCCCTAGGGTTATTAGATGTGCGCTCCGAAGTATTATGCACCTAGGTATTTGAGGCGGCGTAGAGGGGTGAGCCATGGTGGCTAAAGATTGGGGAACCAAGTATATTGTCTCAGTTCGGTGGTATTGGTTTGATTTGCGGACCGGTGTTGCTGAGACATTTGGGAGACGTTAGGAGATCTAAGGATGAAAGCCCTGAAGTTTAAATAAAGAGGCAAAACCAGGTGTCCTGCCGGGTGTTGCTACGCGTAGTAGCTGTGGTAACGGGGGGAGCTGGCTTGCTCAAATCGGGTAGAAGGTCGAGCATTGATGAACGGTGTCGCGTGATAACTGTCTTTGGCGTGCATGGACGCCAATATTTGGACAGAGACAGAAAAAGTTGTTAGAGGTCACGCAGAGTCGAGAAGGGTTGCTTGGGGTTGCGTGAAGGCTATGGTTGGTGAGCGTGAGCGCCAACCTTCAGGAAAGAGACAGAAAATGGTGAGGGTGTTTCACGCGAGACAAAACCGGGCGTCCTATAGATTATATGCTACGCGAAGTAGCTGTTGTTACTTAAGGAGCCGAGTGAAGTCAAAAGGGTTGAAAATGATGCAAATGGGGTCGGTGGGGTGAAAAATGCCGAAACTGTTGTATGGAGTCTAAGGTGAAGTCGGGTGTGTGTGATGGCTTATGCGCCAATATCTTGGGAAGACTCTAGAAATGGAGTCTAAAAAGGTTGAGTAGTCGGGTAAAGTCGCCTGGAGTCGAGTAGCGTTGAGCAAAAAAAATGTTGAGCGAGTTGAAAGGAGTCGTGTGCGTACTGGAAAGGGTTGTATATTGCGCTGTACCCAGAAGGGGTTTACAATAATTATTATAATTTTTTTTTTTTTTGCGTCATAGGGGTACATTGTTTATTTTTGTTTTATTTCATTGTTAATGCTTGGTTTAGTTGTCCCAGAATTGATTGTATGTATGTAATTTATGTTTTGATACTATTATTTATATTTACTATCTTAACATATTTTCAATTTGATTTTGTGATTTACAATTTTGATTACGTTGTTTGCACGTTTTTGTTTATTTGACAATTTGAGAAAATAGGAATTCCCTTTTGCAATAAGTGCTACGTGTGACAGGGATTAAGAGCAAGTACATTACAATTGGAATAATTATTAGAGTAAAATGGTTCCAATTTCGGGTATGATACATTTAGGACGGTTATTAAAAATATACTTGAAATTGTTTCTTCTTAAAATCGTTAGTTTAATTGACCTCTCAATAATAAAAACCGCTTTAATTAAGTTTCTGGGTTAATGAAGAGAAACCCGTAAATATACCCTTATTTATTATTTTAATTATATAGTTTTTTAAATTTATTATTGTATGAATATCGGCTACAGCTGTGTCGACAATTACGCTGGCCAGCGAGTGTTTATCGATTACAATTGCTGACGAGCCGAGCCGATATGGGGTATAGTGGTTATTTTATTTATTAAATTGTTTTTTTTGCTTATAATGATTAAAATTCAAAATATTTCTTGTTATTGGGATTCGTCTTAACATAAGATTTAAACACAAACTAAAGGATAAAGTAAAAATTGAAGACTGCTTTCCATTAATTTGGTTAGAATTTATCTGTGGTGTGTATATATTTATATTAATTTGAAACAAACATGAATAAAAACAAGGAGAAGCAGTTAAAATAATACTTAAAAGCAATAAACTAGGGAAAAATGAAAATATTTTTTACACATTTGATATACATAAAATTTATGAGGATATTCAAAATAATGAAACAATTTAGTGAGAACACAAACAATTATTATTATTGCACATTTAACTTTAATAGCTAAGGAAAAGCAAAAGAGATTAAAGTTTGCTTTTTGGGGATATGAAATATTTTATTTAATCATACGTACAACAAAGAGGCATAGTAAAAAAAAAGGCGAAAACAATACATTAATATGTATTGATATCCTCGTATTTTTAATATAATTAAACTTGATTTCCTTTTTCACGGACACAATATATAATGGTAAAAGAGAAAAGAAAACAAAAACGACAATAAACAAAACATTACTACTGCACGTTCTTAGCTTTTCTATGAAATCATTTTCTTTATTTCATTAAAGGGTCTTGTTTTGGTTTATTTATTTATTTCCAATTGTGTTAACCATGTTTTTCGTACGTTAATAGGTTACAAAACAAAAAAAAAAGAAACGCACCTATATAAATGTATATATTTCCGGACATATATCCATCCATATAAATGTCAATATCTTTTATGTATACTGGTGAATTTTAATGATTGAAAACAATGTTTCGGAATTTGAATAGCCTTTTTAATAGTTAACTCAGTTATACTGTTTTCTTACACTGGTAGAATTACTGCCTCTAACCAGTTGTCTAAGTTTACAATAGAGAATCGTTTTCGAAAATTAGAACTGTGCGTGGAAATTTGCACTTCACATCACAAATTAATTTCTGCACAACAAATGTCACTGCACACCAATGTTTTTTTTTTTTTTTTTTTGGAAACACATTTTAAGTTACGCCCAGAAGGAGCTTACATAAGGACAATACAAAAAAGGAAAGGAGAAAAAAAAAAAAAAAAATTAAAAAGTTTTATGGAATACCTGATGTTCGATTGTAGATCGGCTGCCTGGTGCTGGTGTTTGCGTTTCCTGGTGAAGTTGGTCCGGAGATGGTGTTGTTCCTCGTGCTGGATATCCAATCGGCTGCTCCCGGTGATGTTTCGCTAGGTGCTGTTGTTAGGCTGGCGTTGGGGCGATGTTTGCCCGTTCATGACTTCTGGCAATTGCCGCCACAATTGCCCACTGGTTGTCACTGTTTTTATTTGTGTGTCACCTATTCCTTGACCGGAAGGTTGCGTTTAAACAATTCACTAGAGATCACCACTGTCTTACGGCAATTGCCGCCACAATTGCTCACGGATCTGTTCTGGCACTGTGACTGCACAACAGGTTACGTGCGTCGATCACATTAATCAGGTTGCGTGTCCTTTCGGTGTCCTTTCCTTTTTCGGTGTCACCAATGTGGGGTGCGAAGTATTGTGCCTGGCACGGACACTCCGTTCACTTCCTCCTCCATCAATCAAAGCTATGTTCATTCGTCGTTCCGCCGGACACAAAAAAAAAAGGTAAAGCACCAACAGAAATCGGCAACGCAGCGTACACAACAGAAAAACACACGCGATTCTTAATTAATTTTTCTATTTTATTTCACTTGACAGTAAATTTTCTTAATTACTTAACGACGCAGGATTAATGTTATAAAACGCCACTGTGACTTCGCGCATTGTTATTAAAATAAACCCGACTTCAGGACATTTATTTGAGCTTCTCCGCTAGTGGCGGAGAGCGGGAGTGAAGTGACCAGCGTGGTCAAAGGATGGAATAAGACTCAAACGATATCCTCTCCAATAAGGATATCGTTTTTTTACCTACCATCAGGGAAACGTAAAGTCTCTCTTGGTGGTATAGGAAACCAGATCTTGTACTAAAGGTCATGGTGGTATGTGTGGGATCGTTGAGATCAATGCTATTCACACGTGCAGTGGAACAACGAAACAGGCAGGCGGCAAGGGCAAAAGAAAAGGCGACCAAATGGTTCGCTCTTTAATGAGGGTCATGTTTATGCAACGTCGCTATGACGGACGTTGGAAAAAAGGTGTTAATGGGATACGATACTTTATACCATGGAACTTGTATATCGTATCTTGGGTTAATTGCCGATACGCATCCCTTGCTTGCATTTAGGTATGCCAAGCAATTAGTGGTGGCGACGAAAGAAATGGATCATTGTTTGTCTATTGGATCGCTAGTGTTGCAGCTGTAAAAACAAGCTGACGAGATAGTATTTTAACTCAGACAAAGGGTATCGAATGTTTGCTATTTATGGTGCATATGCACATTAAGGATCAATTTTAGGAATTTCAGATAATGCTTGAAAGCATTACATGTCCTTGGAAAAGGAAATGTTTTCTGGGGCAAATGCAAATGCATTGGCGGGAAACGATGGGAGTTATGGAATTCCTAAAAAGGTCAAGAAGAATTCTTACAGAAAATTGTATGCAAAGGGATGCAATGAAAAGGTAAGTTTTCTTTATAGGGATTTTAGGGTTATAATAATTGGGTCTGTTTGATGCGTGAAGCATTTAAGATGCTAATGCGAATTGCATTAGCGAAAGCTGGTGCAGTCCGGGTTGTGGTTATGGGGGTTTTTTCAGGAAGGCGAGCCGTGGGATCTGGCGGAACCGCCACAGGACCAATTTCAGTAATGAGCACCAATGATCCTTCCTTCAGTCGAAACTCTGGGGGTCGGGAGCGACCGAATCGAATCAGCTGTTCTCGGGATTTCTTGCGCCTACGCTTCCAAAGATGATGCTTCAATTGTTGCGCGTGGCGCCACTCGAATATACGATTAACCGGCGTACCTGCGAAGTCGAATAGCGGCAAAGAAGCTAGAGGGCTACTCACTAGGAAACGGGCAGGAGTGAAAGGTTCAAGATTAATTGGATAGTAGGAATACATGGGTGATATGGAACGGGAATTTAATATCGCCTCAATTTCGATAATATACGTTACTAATTGCTCATAAGTAAGCAAGTGGGGAGCTCTTGGCAGGATGAAGTGCCAATCATTTCCTTGACCAATAAGAAAACTAACTACGGCTTTTTGGTGCCTTTTGAGCAAATTATAGAGCTGATGGAACTTGTTTTTAGCTCCGATAAAGTTAATTCCATTATCATAATGAACCTCGGTAGAACCTTTGGTCCCGTCCCAAAAGGAAGCGCTTTAGGTTTGCGATAAAATCCTCGGTGGCGAATCCACCGACTAGTTCTAAATGAACCGTCTTAGTAAGGAAAACGTACTTCGTTGCGTAAACCTTCCACCGAACTTTGTTGTGATGTTGCCTCTCTTTAATATAGAAGGTTCGACACGAAATTTTAGAACAGCTATCGTAGTTCTGGATAACACCATTGTTGCGATAATCGATTAATTGATCTCTGTGAACTGCACGTTTCTCACAAAAAGATCAAACGAAAAGTGTTTTTAACGATCTATGAACAATTAGTTCATTATATATATATAGTTGTGCGCCTTGTATCGAGGCCACCGATATTATGAAATTACCTTCATCGATATTTTCTGAGTACTGTGCCACTGCACGAAGCGAAGTCTTTTCGGGAATATTTAGCACATCCTGGGGATTGAATCTTATTTCACATGTGTCGTCTGCGGATACCGATAACTCATCAGACTTCGACATCAGCTCGACATCGTCATCACTGTTTGACACTACAATTCCGATGGATTCTCGTGGCTGGTATTCGTAGCCAGGTATTCCCGATATATTCATTGTGCTTTCCATCACCTTTTTTATAGAATTATTTTCTTCGTATGAGACATTCGCTTTCACCAATGGAACGATAGATATTTCCGATGCGACACATTTGAATTGTAGATATGAATCATCTTCGTCGGTGGTATTTGGAACTGTAATAACCGTACTTTCTCCACAATCCTTCTCAATAATTTTTGATTTAAGTATATTGGGAGATACCGAGAAAGGTTCTTTGGCATGCTCGCTTCCAAGTCTCGCAGCGATGCCATAAGCCTGGAAATATAGCTCTTCAAAGTCGGTTCTATGTTCAAGAAGCTCCTCAGTTAGTTCTAATAAATCCTCCAGAGCTTCCTGAACGAACACAAACTTTTCAAAAACCTTTTTTATATCGGAACACCTCATTTCCAGGACGAAAAAATTAATCGCGGGGACAAACTTGTTTAAGAAGTTGACATAGCAAGTCAACGAGAGTCTAGCAACAGCCCTCTTATTAGTCAAGGCTCTGATTTGCTACTCGGACATTGTGATTTATTCACACACGCGACAATATTAAAACCACGAAAATTCAAAAAAGGTGAATACTACCGAAAGACAAACGATATTTAATTATTGTAAACTATATGTGAAAGTGAAAGCTATGGGGATCGGAAAGGATGGATATGGACTATGAAATGTGGAAGGGTAACCGATTAGAGCTTCTTACCAACTAAAAAACGACTTACCTGCAGTTTACCGTGTTCTCCGCTGGCTGAAACTGACCTTAACCACTCTCTCTGTTGTGGAGCTGGTTATCAACACTAAACTTCTAGTGTGGGTCTCGGGATGAATGTTAACTCCTTGAATACTGCTTTATTTAGAACGCTTTTAGTCCTTTCACGGACCTCAATTATTCACAAAAAAATCCAACCATTATTTGTTTTAATCACGAATTTAATTGTCAATGATTTATTTGAATGTTCGTTAAATGAACGCCCGGTAGTTCTTTAATCTCACGTGTTTTTTCACGTGGCGACCGTTCACTATTCTTCGAATAAAATTTATGGAATACAAATATTATATTTGTTTTATTCCCGAATGGAGTTATTCACGCACACGTGATCCACTAAGTTCAATCTTTTCACGAACACAATTATTCACAAACATGTGGATAAAGCCAGATAAAATAAACACTGATTTAAATGTTCGAAACGTTGTAAATTGTTTTCCAAGACCGATTAAACAAAAAGAGCACTGATTCTTTAAATTAAAATCGATCCGGCTCGAAGGACCATGTTGAATCCCGGTGCGTTTACCGGGTACGAGCGACGACGATTTGAAATTGTAATTTCACGAAAATATTCGAATTGCGAAACGAACGACGATTTAAATAAAGAAAAACGACATATAACGTTCATCACAATATTTCTCCTTTATTCAAAATGTGTATAACAAATCAATTTGACGAACGAAACTATTCTTGGATTCAAAGAACGACGATTATTTAATTTTTACGACAACGAAACGATAACATGCCGACAACGACAACGAGTTTCATCCAAAACTACACTAATTTACATAATTCAACATGACAAGCAAAAACTAAACAATAAAAAGTGCTGCCAAAACATGAAGGTATTTCCAAAAACCTATAGAGAATTAATACTAACAATTAATAACAAAAATAATAATTAAGTTCAATGGCTTGAACTAACTAGTTCTAGCACGCGACACCGATGTTAATGCTTGCGCAGAGTCGGTATCAGAGATTATTCTTCTCGGGATGGAGATGTATATTCCACATTCCATCAAACGAAGTTCGTCTGATAAACCTTGGTTTGATAAAAAATGCGAGCTGATTACAGCGGCAAAAAATAAAGCTTTTAAGCAATTGCGCTCCAATCCCGCCGATGTTAACAGAACGAAATTTGTTAGAATCGGAAACGCGTGCAACCAAGCGATTGATACCGCGAAGAAAGCTCACAACGACAGGGTGCTCAATAAGCTCCTTCGGTGCGCAACTGCTTCGCGCTGCTTTTGGTCAATGACAAAAGTTGTCAGCGGTATCTTCGCATTCTCCTCTTTCCCTCCGTTAGTGACAGACAGCGAGGCGATAGTCACGAATCCAAAGGATAAAGCTAATGTGTTCGTGAATTTGTTTTCCGCGAATTCAAACCTCGATCGCGGCCTTTTGGAGCCACCTGTGATCTCGCCGGTGCGGTCTTCGATGCGGGATGTGAGATTTCGTCCGCGCACTATTCAACGCATTCTAACTAGTTCTAGCACGCGACATATAGCCCGCCTTGAAGCATCAGGTTCAACCTAGTTGTGGAGCCTTCGTCCTCGGCACGAGAGTTGATGATGATGTGACGAACGAATGCTAAGATGCCGATGATGACACCTTGTTCACATGTAGCATATTTGAGATAACCACATGAGACCAATGCTGTTGTTGTATGCTGACATATGCTTAAGAATGATATTTGATTCTCTTCTTTTCGCAGAAAGACGAAAGTTGTATTTGTAAGATCTGTACCATGTTAAATCCCGGTGCCTTTACCGGGAACGAGCGACTATAAATTTGTATTTGTAAGATCGATGATTTTGGAGAAGAAATATGTCCATGTTTCAGAATACAGTTGCAAAATTTCCTGTCTGCTCCTTAGAATTTCACATCGTTTCGACCTTAAGTGGGAAAATATTGTACTTTCATTGGACGATATATACGTTAAGTAATTTGAACGTATCAATTGAAAACCGTTGTGTACAACTATGATAT
Source organism: Microdon myrmicae (assembly GCA_963931805.1). NCBI lineage: Eukaryota > Metazoa > Arthropoda > Insecta > Diptera > Syrphidae > Microdon > Microdon myrmicae. The sequence continues at coordinate 126,297,472 of OZ007496.1, forward strand.
TCTATGGATTATAAGGTTTCCATTGGGCCATATAAGCAGGACTGTGGGGAGGAAGTATTGCAACATTGGCACGGTTAACTTCCTCCGCCATCATATATAAGTTATGTTCATTCATCGTTAAGCCGGACACAAAAAAAAAAAGGCAAAGCACCAACAGGAATCGGCAACGCAGCGTACACAACAGAAAAACACACGCGATTCTTAATTAATTTTTCTATTTTATTTCACTTGACAGTCAATTTTCTTAATTACTTAACGACGCAGGATTAATGTTATAAAACGCCAATGTGACTTCGCGCATTGTTATTAAAATAAACCCGACTTCAGGACATTTATTTGCGCTTCTCCGCTAGTGGCGGAGAGCGGGAGTGAAGTGACCAGCGTGGTCAAAGGATGGAATAAGACTCAAACGATATCCTCTCCAATAAGGATATCGTTTTTTTACCTACCACCAGGGAAACGTAAAGTCTCTCTTGGTGGTATAGGAAACCAGATCTTGTACTAAAGGTCATGGTGGTATGTGTGGGATCGTTGAGATCAATGCTATTCACACGTGCAGTGGAACAACGAAACAGGCAGGCGGCAAGGGCAAAAGAAAAGGCGACCAAATGGTTCGCTCTTTAATGAGGGTCATGTTTATGCAACGTCGCTGTGACGGACGTTGGAAAAAAGGTGTTAATGGGATACGATACTTTATACCATGGAACTTGTATATCGTATCTTGGGTTAATTGCAGATACGCATCCCTTGCTTGCATTTAGGTATGCCAAGCAATTAGTGGTGGCGACGAAAGAAATGGATCATTGTTTGTCTATTGGATCGCTAGTGTTGCAGCTGTAAAAACAAGCTGACGAGATAGTATTTTAACTCAGACAAAGGGTATCGAATGTTTGCTATTTATGGTGCATATGCACATTAAGGATCAATTTTAGGAATTTCAGATAATGCTTGAAAGCATTACATGTCCTTGGAAAAGGAAATGTTTTCTGGGGCAAATGCAAATGCATTGGCGGGAAACGGTGGAAGTTATGGAATTCCTAAAAAGGTCAAGAAGAATTCTTACAGAAAATTGTATGCAAAGGGATGCAATGAAAAGGTAAGTTTTCTTTATAGGGATTTTAGGGTTATAATAATTGGGTCTGTTTGATGCGTGAAGCATTTAAGATGCTAATGCGAATTGCATTAGCGAAAGCTGGTGCAGATCGGGTTGTGGTTATGGGGGTTTCTTCAGGAAGGCGAGCCGTGGGATCTGGCGGAACCGCCACGGTACTCCCCCCCCCCCCCCCCCCCCAGTGACGTAGTCACGAAAAAAAAGGTAGGGGCGAAGGAATGCTCGATGGTGGGTGCTGTGATGATAGGGAGCTTGCTTCGGAATGCGCTGTGGTAATGTTAAGGGACTGTCGTGGTGACCTGTTCCTGGTTATTGTTTGGGCCTTTATCGATAAGATGGACACAGTTGTTACCGCTTGATGCCATCAAGGGCAAAGGTGTGCGGCGTGGTCCATCGGCCTGTTATGGGTCTCATGGACCAACAGGCTTATCGTCCGAATAGGTCGGAACCCATCGGAAATTCGCTCACATCCGCAGTGACGAAATAGCGTGTGCGAGATGGAGGGGAACTTATCCCAGGGTAATTCCCATCCGCACTGACGGGTTGCCGTGTGCGGAATGGAAAGGTACCAAGTCCAGAGCCGGTGTCTTTTCTCCATACGTTTGTATGGCAACTTGTTTGCCACTGGGACTGGTAGAGGAGGGCGGGCCCTCAATTGCACGTTTTACCTATCGAGGGAGGACCGGTAAATTGGTGCCAATGTAGCGGTAGCTGCGACCTCGACCGAATGGAAACTTGCTGTGAGGTGCCGGCCGTCGAGCTTGTTAAGAAAATAGAGGACTTTGCTTAGGGGGCTCCTGGTGGGTGGTTGATTGTGTCCAACCCCAGGGCGCCCTAGGGTTATTAGATGTGCGCTCCGAAGTATTATGCACCTAGGTATTTGAGGCGGCGTAGAGGGGTGAGCCATGGTGGCTAAAGATTGGGGAACCAAGTATATTGTCTCAGTTCGGTGGTATTGGTTTGATTTGCGGACCGGTGTTGCTGAGACATTTGGGAGACGTTAGGAGATCTAAGGATGAAAGCCCTGAAGTTTAAATAAAGAGGCAAAACCAGGTGTCCTGCCGGGTGTTGCTACGCGTAGTAGCTGTGGTAACGGGGGGAGCTGGCTTGCTCAAATCGGGTAGAAGGTCGAGCATTGATGAACGGTGTCGCGTGATAACTGTCTTTGGCGTGCATGGACGCCAATATTTGGACAGAGACAGAAAAAGTTGTTAGAGGTCACGCAGAGTCGAGAAGGGTTGCTTGGGGTTGCGTGAAGGCTATGGTTGGTGAGCGTGAGCGCCAACCTTCAGGAAAGAGACAGAAAATGGTGAGGGTGTTTCACGCGAGACAAAACCGGGCGTCCTATAGATTATATGCTACGCGAAGTAGCTGTTGTTACTTAAGGAGCCGAGTGAAGTCAAAAGGGTTGAAAATGATGCAAATGGGGTCGGTGGGGTGAAAAATGCCGAAACTGTTGTATGGAGTCTAAGGTGAAGTCGGGTGTGTGTGATGGCTTATGCGCCAATATCTTGGGAAGACTCTAGAAATGGAGTCTAAAAAGGTTGAGTAGTCGGGTAAAGTCGCCTGGAGTCGAGTAGCGTTGAGCAAAAAAAATGTTGAGCGAGTTGAAAGGAGTCGTGTGCGTACTGGAAAGGGTTGTATATTGCGCTGTACCCAGAAGGGGTTTACAATAATTATTATAATTTTTTTTTTTTTTGCGTCATAGGGGTACATTGTTTATTTTTGTTTTATTTCATTGTTAATGCTTGGTTTAGTTGTCCCAGAATTGATTGTATGTATGTAATTTATGTTTTGATACTATTATTTATATTTACTATCTTAACATATTTTCAATTTGATTTTGTGATTTACAATTTTGATTACGTTGTTTGCACGTTTTTGTTTATTTGACAATTTGAGAAAATAGGAATTCCCTTTTGCAATAAGTGCTACGTGTGACAGGGATTAAGAGCAAGTACATTACAATTGGAATAATTATTAGAGTAAAATGGTTCCAATTTCGGGTATGATACATTTAGGACAGTTATTAAAAATATACTTGAAGTTGTTTCTTCTTAAAATCGTTAGTTTAATTGACCTCTCAATAATAAAAACCGCTTTAATTAAGTTTCTGGGTTAATGAAGAGAAACCCGTAAATATACCCTTATTTATTATTTTAATTATATAGTTTTTTAAATTTATTATTGTATGAATATCGGCTACAGCTGTGTCGACAATTACGCTGGCCAGCGAGTGTTTATCGATTACAATTGCTGACGAGCCGAGCCGATATGGGGTATAGTGGTTATTTTATTTATTAAATTGTTTTTTTTGCTTATAATGATTAAAATTCAAAATATTTCTTGTTATTGGGATTCGTCTTAACATAAGATTTAAACACAAACTAAAGGATAAAGTAAAAATTGAAGACTGCTTTCCATTAATTTGGTTAGAATTTATCTGTGGTGTGTATATATTTATATTAATTTGAAACAAACATGAATAAAAACAAGGAGAAGCAGTTAAAATAATACTTAAAAGCAATAAACTAGGGAAAAATGAAAATATTTTTTACACATTTGATATACATAAAATTTATGAGGATATTCAAAATAATGAAACAATTTAGTGAGAACACAAACAATTATTATTATTGCACATTTAACTTTAATAGCTAAGGAAAAGCAAAAGAGATTAAAGTTTGCTTTTTGGGGATATGAAATATTTTATTTAATCATACGTACAACAAAGAGGCATAGTAAAAAAAAAGGCGAAAACAATACATTAATATGTATTGATATCCTCGTATTTTTAATATAATTAAACTTGATTTCCTTTTTCACGGACACAATATATAATGGTAAAAGAGAAAAGAAAACAAAAACGACAATAAACAAAACATTACTACTGCACGTTCTTAGCTTTTCTATGAAATCATTTTCTTTATTTCATTAAAGGGTCTTGTTTTGGTTTATTTATTTATTTCCAATTGTGTTAACCATGTTTTTCGTACGTTAATAGGTTACAAAACAAAAAAAAAAGAAACGCACCTATATAAATGTATATATTTCCGGACATATATCCATCCATATAAATGTCAATATCTTTTATGTATACTGGTGAATTTTAATGATTGAAAACAATGTTTCGGAATTTGAATAGCCTTTTTAATAGTTAACTCAGTTATACTGTTTTCTTACACTGGTAGAATTACTGCCTCTAACCAGTTGTCTAAGTTTACAATAGAGAATCGTTTTCGAAAATTAGAACTGTGCGTGGAAATTTGCACTTCACATCACAAATTAATTTCTGCACAACAAATGTCACTGCACACCAATGTTTTTTTTTTTTTTTTTTTGGAAACACATTTTAAGTTACGCCCAGAAGGAGCTTACATAAGGACAATACAAAAAAGGAAAGGAGAAAAAAAAAAAAAAAAATTAAAAAGTTTTATGGAATACCTGATGTTCGATTGTAGATCGGCTGCCTGGTGCTGGTGTTTGCGTTTCCTGGTGAAGTTGGTCCGGAGATGGTGTTGTTCCTCGTGCTGGATATCCAATCGGCTGCTCCCGGTGATGTTTCGCTAGGTGCTGTTGTTAGGCTGGCGTTGGGGCGATGTTTGCCCGTTCATGACTTCTGGCAATTGCCGCCACAATTGCCCACTGGTTGTCACTGTTTTTATTTGTGTGTCACCTATTCCTTGACCGGAAGGTTGCGTTTAAACAATTCACTAGAGATCACCACTGTCTTACGGCAATTGCCGCCACAATTGCTCACGGATCTGTTCTGGCACTGTGACTGCACAACAGGTTACGTGCGTCGATCACATTAATCAGGTTGCGTGTCCTTTCGGTGTCCTTTCCTTTTTCGGTGTCACCAATGTGGGGTGCGAAGTATTGTGCCTGGCACGGACACTCCGTTCACTTCCTCCTCCATCAATCAAAGCTATGTTCATTCGTCGTTCCGCCGGACACAAAAAAAAAAGGTAAAGCACCAACAGAAATCGGCAACGCAGCGTACACAACAGAAAAACACACGCGATTCTTAATTAATTTTTCTATTTTATTTCACTTGACAGTAAATTTTCTTAATTACTTAACGACGCAGGATTAATGTTATAAAACGCCACTGTGACTTCGCGCATTGTTATTAAAATAAACCCGACTTCAGGACATTTATTTGAGCTTCTCCGCTAGTGGCGGAGAGCGGGAGTGAAGTGACCAGCGTGGTCAAAGGATGGAATAAGACTCAAACGATATCCTCTCCAATAAGGATATCGTTTTTTTACCTACCATCAGGGAAACGTAAAGTCTCTCTTGGTGGTATAGGAAACCAGATCTTGTACTAAAGGTCATGGTGGTATGTGTGGGATCGTTGAGATCAATGCTATTCACACGTGCAGTGGAACAACGAAACAGGCAGGCGGCAAGGGCAAAAGAAAAGGCGACCAAATGGTTCGCTCTTTAATGAGGGTCATGTTTATGCAACGTCGCTATGACGGACGTTGGAAAAAAGGTGTTAATGGGATACGATACTTTATACCATGGAACTTGTATATCGTATCTTGGGTTAATTGCCGATACGCATCCCTTGCTTGCATTTAGGTATGCCAAGCAATTAGTGGTGGCGACGAAAGAAATGGATCATTGTTTGTCTATTGGATCGCTAGTGTTGCAGCTGTAAAAACAAGCTGACGAGATAGTATTTTAACTCAGACAAAGGGTATCGAATGTTTGCTATTTATGGTGCATATGCACATTAAGGATCAATTTTAGGAATTTCAGATAATGCTTGAAAGCATTACATGTCCTTGGAAAAGGAAATGTTTTCTGGGGCAAATGCAAATGCATTGGCGGGAAACGATGGGAGTTATGGAATTCCTAAAAAGGTCAAGAAGAATTCTTACAGAAAATTGTATGCAAAGGGATGCAATGAAAAGGTAAGTTTTCTTTATAGGGATTTTAGGGTTATAATAATTGGGTCTGTTTGATGCGTGAAGCATTTAAGATGCTAATGCGAATTGCATTAGCGAAAGCTGGTGCAGTCCGGGTTGTGGTTATGGGGGTTTTTTCAGGAAGGCGAGCCGTGGGATCTGGCGGAACCGCCACAGGACCAATTTCAGTAATGAGCACCAATGATCCTTCCTTCAGTCGAAACTCTGGGGGTCGGGAGCGACCGAATCGAATCAGCTGTTCTCGGGATTTCTTGCGCCTACGCTTCCAAAGATGATGCTTCAATTGTTGCGCGTGGCGCCACTCGAATATACGATTAACCGGCGTACCTGCGAAGTCGAATAGCGGCAAAGAAGCTAGAGGGCTACTCACTAGGAAACGGGCAGGAGTGAAAGGTTCAAGATTAATTGGATAGTAGGAATACATGGGTGATATGGAACGGGAATTTAATATCGCCTCAATTTCGATAATATACGTTACTAATTGCTCATAAGTAAGCAAGTGGGGAGCTCTTGGCAGGATGAAGTGCCAATCATTTCCTTGACCAATAAGAAAACTAACTACGGCTTTTTGGTGCCTTTTGAGCAAATTATAGAGCTGATGGAACTTGTTTTTAGCTCCGATAAAGTTAATTCCATTATCATAATGAACCTCGGTAGAACCTTTGGTCCCGTCCCAAAAGGAAGCGCTTTAGGTTTGCGATAAAATCCTCGGTGGCGAATCCACCGACTAGTTCTAAATGAACCGTCTTAGTAAGGAAAACGTACTTCGTTGCGTAAACCTTCCACCGAACTTTGTTGTGATGTTGCCTCTCTTTAATATAGAAGGTTCGACACGAAATTTTAGAACAGCTATCGTAGTTCTGGATAACACCATTGTTGCGATAATCGATTAATTGATCTCTGTGAACTGCACGTTTCTCACAAAAAGATCAAACGAAAAGTGTTTTTAACGATCTATGAACAATTAGTTCATTATATATATATAGTTGTGCGCCTTGTATCGAGGCCACCGATATTATGAAATTACCTTCATCGATATTTTCTGAGTACTGTGCCACTGCACGAAGCGAAGTCTTTTCGGGAATATTTAGCACATCCTGGGGATTGAATCTTATTTCACATGTGTCGTCTGCGGATACCGATAACTCATCAGACTTCGACATCAGCTCGACATCGTCATCACTGTTTGACACTACAATTCCGATGGATTCTCGTGGCTGGTATTCGTAGCCAGGTATTCCCGATATATTCATTGTGCTTTCCATCACCTTTTTTATAGAATTATTTTCTTCGTATGAGACATTCGCTTTCACCAATGGAACGATAGATATTTCCGATGCGACACATTTGAATTGTAGATATGAATCATCTTCGTCGGTGGTATTTGGAACTGTAATAACCGTACTTTCTCCACAATCCTTCTCAATAATTTTTGATTTAAGTATATTGGGAGATACCGAGAAAGGTTCTTTGGCATGCTCGCTTCCAAGTCTCGCAGCGATGCCATAAGCCTGGAAATATAGCTCTTCAAAGTCGGTTCTATGTTCAAGAAGCTCCTCAGTTAGTTCTAATAAATCCTCCAGAGCTTCCTGAACGAACACAAACTTTTCAAAAACCTTTTTTATATCGGAACACCTCATTTCCAGGACGAAAAAATTAATCGCGGGGACAAACTTGTTTAAGAAGTTGACATAGCAAGTCAACGAGAGTCTAGCAACAGCCCTCTTATTAGTCAAGGCTCTGATTTGCTACTCGGACATTGTGATTTATTCACACACGCGACAATATTAAAACCACGAAAATTCAAAAAAGGTGAATACTACCGAAAGACAAACGATATTTAATTATTGTAAACTATATGTGAAAGTGAAAGCTATGGGGATCGGAAAGGATGGATATGGACTATGAAATGTGGAAGGGTAACCGATTAGAGCTTCTTACCAACTAAAAAACGACTTACCTGCAGTTTACCGTGTTCTCCGCTGGCTGAAACTGACCTTAACCACTCTCTCTGTTGTGGAGCTGGTTATCAACACTAAACTTCTAGTGTGGGTCTCGGGATGAATGTTAACTCCTTGAATACTGCTTTATTTAGAACGCTTTTAGTCCTTTCACGGACCTCAATTATTCACAAAAAAATCCAACCATTATTTGTTTTAATCACGAATTTAATTGTCAATGATTTATTTGAATGTTCGTTAAATGAACGCCCGGTAGTTCTTTAATCTCACGTGTTTTTTCACGTGGCGACCGTTCACTATTCTTCGAATAAAATTTATGGAATACAAATATTATATTTGTTTTATTCCCGAATGGAGTTATTCACGCACACGTGATCCACTAAGTTCAATCTTTTCACGAACACAATTATTCACAAACATGTGGATAAAGCCAGATAAAATAAACACTGATTTAAATGTTCGAAACGTTGTAAATTGTTTTCCAAGACCGATTAAACAAAAAGAGCACTGATTCTTTAAATTAAAATCGATCCGGCTCGAAGGACCATGTTGAATCCCGGTGCGTTTACCGGGTACGAGCGACGACGATTTGAAATTGTAATTTCACGAAAATATTCGAATTGCGAAACGAACGACGATTTAAATAAAGAAAAACGACATATAACGTTCATCACAATATTTCTCCTTTATTCAAAATGTGTATAACAAATCAATTTGACGAACGAAACTATTCTTGGATTCAAAGAACGACGATTATTTAATTTTTACGACAACGAAACGATAACATGCCGACAACGACAACGAGTTTCATCCAAAACTACACTAATTTACATAATTCAACATGACAAGCAAAAACTAAACAATAAAAAGTGCTGCCAAAACATGAAGGTATTTCCAAAAACCTATAGAGAATTAATACTAACAATTAATAACAAAAATAATAATTAAGTTCAATGGCTTGAACTAACTAGTTCTAGCACGCGACACCGATGTTAATGCTTGCGCAGAGTCGGTATCAGAGATTATTCTTCTCGGGATGGAGATGTATATTCCACATTCCATCAAACGAAGTTCGTCTGATAAACCTTGGTTTGATAAAAAATGCGAGCTGATTACAGCGGCAAAAAATAAAGCTTTTAAGCAATTGCGCTCCAATCCCGCCGATGTTAACAGAACGAAATTTGTTAGAATCGGAAACGCGTGCAACCAAGCGATTGATACCGCGACGAAAGCTCACAACGACAGGGTGCTCAATAAGCTCCTTCGGTGCGCAACTGCTTCGCGCTGCTTTTGGTCAATGACAAAAGTTGTCAGCGGTATCTTCGCATTCTCCTCTTTCCCTCCGTTAGTGACAGACAGCGAGGCGATAGTCACGAATCCAAAGGATAAAGCTAATGTGTTCGTGAATTTGTTTTCCGCGAATTCAAACCTCGATCGCGGCCTTTTGGAGCCACCTGTGATCTCGCCGGTGCGGTCTTCGATGCGGGATGTGAGATTTCGTCCGCGCACTATTCAACGCATTCTACGTGAACTGGATTGTAGGAAGGCAACCGGCCCGGACGGAATACCAGCAATAGACCTTATGAACTGTCCTCCAGAACTATCGCCGGTTCTCGGCAGACTCTTTCGCTTATCTTATGCACGAAGGACCTTTCTTGCCTGCTGGAAAAACGCTCGAGTTCAGCCAATCCCAAAGACGGGGAAAAAATATCTCCCACAAAATTACCGTCCGATGTCATTACTGTCTATTTTATCTAAGGTAATGGAAAAAGTCATCAATACAGAGTTGGTTAAGTATTTGGAGTCCAACGGACTTCTGAATGATCGTCAATACGGATTCCGTGGTAGGCGGTCCACGGGAGACTTTTTGACACTTATAACCGATATATGGACATCTGCGATTGAACGGCATGGTGAGTCAAGGGCGGTCGCATTGGATATCTCCAAGGCTTTTGACCGCGTCTAGCACGGGGCATTGCTGAGCAAACTTCGCTCATATGGACTTTCCCAACAGCTTTGCGACTGGACGAGGATCTTCCTCGAGAATCGATCGATCCGGGTTGTTGTGGACGGCGAGTGTTCGGATCTGTATCCTGTTAATTCGGGGGTACCCCAAGGTTCTATTTTGGCTCCAACCTTGTTCTTGCTTCAGATAAATGATTTGTTGGAGACAGCGGATATCAAAGTGTTCAGTTTCTTGGATGATAGTACGCTTGTTTCCTCCTTTTCGAGTGCTCGGCCGATTGGTGCATCTGCGTCGCATCAGCTGAGATGTAGACAAATTGACTCTGTGAATCAGGATATAGATAGGGTCCTGCAGTGGGGAAGGGCCAATCTCGTCGACTTCAATGCAGCGATGACACAATATACAACATTCACAAGAAAAGAGGATCATCGGTTCCACAGCTGATGATGCATGGGTGGGCCCTCGAGGCTGGGGAAAGTTTGGGATTGCTCGGCGTCACGGTCTGTGGGAATGTATCATGGCATAAACACGTGTCGAGTATCGCCAGGTCAGCCTCAGGAAAACTGAGCTATCTTTTTAGACCCAATGAATATTTTACTCCGGCCCAACTTCTTCTCCTATAAAAATCCCAAATTAGACCCTCGCTCGAATATTGCTCTCATGTTTGGGGCTCGGCTCCTAAACATACCCTCGACCTACTTGAGAGTATACAGAGACCAGCGATCCGCCTGATCTGGGTCTCGGCGCTGACGTCGGGACTACAGTCGCTATCACATCGAAGGCGCGAAGGCGACCTCTGTCTGTTTTACAGATATTATCACGGGTACTGTTCTTCGGAGATTCGTGGAATTGTTCCACGCAATTCGGCTTATATGCGCTCCACAAGACAATCCGACGGATCGAACCCGTTTGTGGTTCATCCCCCGACGATGGGAACATTCCTAGATCTCGTTCCGTTACAGAGCGGGGAAGCTGTGGAACTCCCTTTCCACGTGAGTGTTGCCGTAGTTTTACAACCTGCAACTGTTCAAAAAGGACTCCAACAGTTATTTGATGGCATCTCGGGGCACCCATTCGGCGCTATAGGTTGGCCTCTCCCGAGAGAAATCTAATAAAAAACAAAAAACAAAAAAAAAATTTATATACGCATTCATCTGGAAAAAAAAAATCCAAAAACGGATTATTACAATATTAAAATAAATAAAAGATAAGTCTGTTTCAAGGAAGTAGATTTTGAAGGAATTTACTCGCTCCTTACGAACACTCTTAATTATTTTACGTACATTTGTTTTGTTTTTTATATAAATATTTTACCTTTCGGTATATAGTATACTGTATTGTTTTTTTAATTCTGTGTTTTATTGTTTTTACTAAAAAAAAGGTTACAAATTATATAAGAGAAAAAAAGTTTTCTTATTCTTGGTTAAATGTTCCTAGAGCCTTAAACACTACTATGTCAATTTGGTTGGCATCGGTGTTTTCTAGTCTGACTGGTTCTCTAGAGATTGGTGCCGCCCGAACTTCTTTTTCATCTATCATGGATACTCTCGTCGTCATGTTGTTCATAGTTTCTATTATTTTTGTCAGCGTGCCTTGTATGTCTGCTATTGCCCATTGTGGGCTAGTTATTTCGATTTGCGGATACACTTGATTGTCCCAGTGTTAATGGTTCTCTTTTTCGGCCTTTTATAAGTCTGTTCTTGGTTTTGTGGATGTCTACTTTCGTCATACGTTGACACTATGGTTTATGCACTCGATTATTCTGCTCACTTTGTTACTGTGTGCTTCGCTACACAGGTTCCTCCGATTTCCGCCTTTATGCTGGATCCCTCAGGAATGATCGTCGTTTAGTAATCCTGAATTTGACAGGTATTTCTTTCTATTTTCGTTTCCACTGGCTGGTTGTGGAACTACAACTATCAAGTAAATTGCTTATGATTATCATTTTTCAATTCAATTCAATTTTTATTAGGTAGATAATTACATTTATGGTATATTTTACAACTAGTACTTAAGAGATTTAGGAAAGCAATTCCTTTACAACTATAATCTTAAATCTATATAACGACAATAGCACAATTTTAATGAATAACAAATAATAAATTAAGGGAAAACTACAATAAAAAACCCTTATTTGAATCTTAAGACTAATATTGCACGAGCTTCCGGTTATTTTATATAGTAATGACCGCGATATAATTTTCATAGACAGAGTACATATGTAGTGATTTAGGATAACGCAAGACGGGAAACGAGAACATTGTCAGAAAAAGAACAATTGACGAAGAAGTTTCGATTGATTTTGTCAATAAGGAACTCTACCGGTTTAACGTTGGCGTTTTCATGTAGTTCATGTGTCGAATAATGCCATGGCAAATTCAGCAACATTTTCAATATTTTATTTTGTGTGTGCGAGCACAATTACACCATACAGGGGCCCCGTACAGGAGTATCGCTTGAAAAATGGTTTTAAATATTATAATTTTATTTTCGATGCTAAGCTTTGACTTTCTACACACCGATGGATACATAACTCTTACGACTTTGTTTATTTTGTCTATTGTGGTAGCGATGTGTTTTTGAAAGATAAGTTTTTTATCTAGAATAATACCTAGATATCTACAGTCTTCGGACCAATCAATATCAACTGCACACATACTGAGTTTAGTGCCATTTGGTAGGTAGCAGTGTTTCCTACATCTCGAAAACCAGACAGCTTGTGTTTTATTACCATTTATTTTTATTTTCCATTTCCTGTAATATACTGCTAGTTTGTCAAGAGCTGCTTGCAAAGAGTTGTAGACGTTAGTGAATAAGGCACCCGAAGAGAAAATGGCCGTATCATCGGCAAACATAGCTACCTGAATGTTTTCACCTAGTCATGGTAAATCTGCGACAAACAATGTAAATAATATGGGACCAAGGACCAAGCCTTGGGGTACACCATAGTGGATTTGGTGAGTAGAGGATATGTCGGTTCCTAAACTCACAACATATTTTCTCGAACGAAGAAAGCTCTGGATAATTTTGATAAGCGGTATTGGTAGCTTAAGCTTTAGTAGCTTATAAATCAAGGCATCGTGCCATACCGTATGAAAGGCTTTTTCGATGTCTAGAAGAACCAGTCCCGTTGACTCCTTGTCGATGAATTTTCCAGCTATGTGGTTTTTAACGCGCAAGACTTGGTGGATTGTGCTGTGACCACTACGGAAACCGAACTGAAAGTTTGGTAAGATGTTATTGTCTTCCACAAAACGATCAATCCTTTCCTTAATGATTTTTTCTAAGAGGTTACTTAGACAGCTAAGTAGACTAATAAGTCTGTAACTTTCGGGGCTGTTCTTCGGTTTGCCGGGTTTCGGGATAGGTATTACTTTTGCTGTTTTCCAACAGTCCGGAAAATAACAATTCTTAAGACAAGCGTTAAATAGTTACTTGCAGCAGGTGGAAGTGCTTTAATTAATTTGTTGTTAATATTATCGAGACCCGCAGCCTTTTTTGATTTCGATTTTTTTATCAATTCTTTAACTTAGCTGATATTAGTTGCGTAAGTACTTTCAGCTGGTGTTTGAGAAAGTACATGGATAGTGTTAGCAACTTCAGCTTCAGTATACGCGTCGCTTAGATGCATAGATATGGAGTGGTTCTTACTAAACGTGTTAGCAAGTAGGTTCGATTTCTCCACTGAAGAAATAAACAACTTGTCGTGAACTTTAAAGGGAGGAATACTTGACTCTCTCTCTTTTTCATAATTTTTGATATTTTCCAGAACGGTTTGCTTGCTTTGTCAAGAGAGGAAAGGTGTTTATTCCAACACTTGTTCCTATATGTTGAGATTTCGTTTTTAATGATATTATTTAAGACTTTAACATTAACTAGAAAACAATCGATTCTATAACGCAGCCATTTTCTTCTTTCAGAGTTTCGTAGCCTAATCAGATGTAAGATATTTTCGGGAAGCGGTGCCTTATCAACTGGAGCAGTGGAACATTTAGGTATCGTAAGATCGGCCGCTCTATTGATAACAGAAACAAAATTGTTGCATAGGATATCAATGTGCTCCCTGCAGGTTATAGAATTTAGGCTGGTATCACCTAGAACCAAGTTCGTGTTTATATATGATTTATAACAATTCCAGTTGGCGGCGGAATAGTTATGGTATAAACTGATACGATTTACAACTACTGTATGATTCACTGTGAGGCTGATCGGAAGGTGGTCTGAACTTAACGCATTTAGAGTTAATGGTACTGTGCGGTAATTTGAAATATTAGTGATATATAGATCAAGAGTTGAGGGGTTCTTGTTAGCACTCGCTGGGATATAGGTGGGGAGAAGTGGATAAAGTATGGAAAAACTTGGGCTGGATTCAGTAACATCTAGTAAAATGTTACCCCAGCTGTTTGCCCTAAGACAATTCCACGACTGATGTCTGCAGTTTAGATCACCACCAATAATTACCTTGTTTCGAGTGTTGACTCTATACAATTTTTGCAGATCCCGCTTAAAGTAAGTAGATTTCTCAATGTTTCCATTTCCACCAGGGAAATAGACCGAAAAAAGACTCACCTTGGAGTTATCACTTAATGTTACATCTATACTAATTTCCTCAATTAACTTAAGGAGCAATGAAGGACGCAAGGAATGTTCTATACATTTTTTCACAACAATGGCGATACCTCCACCACTAGCATGTACCCTGTCTAGGCGATAACATATGTAATTTTGATGTGAGAAAGAAATGTCTTGTTTGAGCCAGGTTTCTGAAACAAGTGCAATGTCAATATTAAAATTTATCAAGAAACTAAAAAATGCATGCTTTTTGTTTTTGATGCTTCTCGCATTCCAAGTTATGATGTTAAGAGAGTTTCTTAACATGTTTTTTCCGAGTATATGTACTTAATAGCTAATGAAGTAATGACGTTAAATTGGCCAGCTTTAGTTTGACAAGCACTAAGCTTGGTTACAACTTCATTAAGAAGAGAGTGTATCTCGCTAAATGAGAACAGGTTATCATTAGTTTATGTTTCTGACGGATTTTTCTTCGTGTGTGTCGTATCACTGTTGGAAGGTTGCTGGGTTTGATGGAGGCCAGAAGCCCAGGTGGATGAAGGAAGTAAAGGTTGACGCACAGATCGGGGTAGTGGAGGAAAATTATCAATGGATAATCGGTCGGGCACTGGCTGCTGTTTGTCACTCGGAGGCTGTAGGAAGGTTGTATTTCCTGTACCACGTCCGCGTGGGGATAATTTGCGGCGAATGTCTATGTACTGCTTTCGGCGTATACATTCTGGATCGGTGGATTTATGTGGCCCACTACAATTTGCACACTTGATGACCTCATTCGTTTTGCAGTCGGATGTTTTATGGTTTCCCGAACATATTGCACAGAAGCTATTTATATGACAATGCATCGAGCCGTGACCGTAAAGCTGGCAATTGTGACATTGTGTGACCTTAACTGGATTATGTTTTTTAAAGTCCCAGCGAACGATGGTTTTGAACAAGGTTGAGTAGTTCCGTTTTAGTTCGTTTAATTTAACAGTACCGCGTTGAATATAGACGATGTACAAGTAGTGTTTGTACAGGGCTTTTGTTGACGGATTTAATGTGATGGTTTTAACATCTAGGCACTTTATCCCGAGTGCAATTAGTTCATTTTTCACTACATCGTTGCTAATTAAGTCTAGTCCGGATAACACTACCTTTAATGGACGGTTTTCCTTACGCCAGTGGGTGAAAAACTCACATTTTAACCGTAAGAGTTCGGTTCTGATTTTGTTGTATATGTTCATTGTTGGGGCACATATTTTTTGCCCAAGCGAAATGTTTTTGATTAAGTATTTATCTATCTTAATGTTGCTCAAAATATCACGCACTTTAGCACTAGTTGTTTTTAATACCACAATTGGCGGAACGGTTTCTTTAGGAAGTTCTGCGCACTGTTCGTCAGTGGTCGGATCCATTTCAGGAGAGTCTTCCATCAGACTTTGAAGTGGTTGAAAAAAGTTAGTGTTTGAACACATTTTAGATTTTTCTAGAACTTTATTGTTCACTTTTGAAAGTTTATCGGGAGGAGTTTGGCCTCCAATAACGGGGTCGTAACGCAACCGTCTGCGCTTAATTTTGTTTAACACACGTGACCCAGGGGCCATAACTTAACGGTTATAACACTTGTTCAAATTTTTGTATGCGGAAAACGAGGCAAAGAAAACAAGGTAATGATAATTAAATTGTGAAAATTATTGTGAAAATAACGGTTGATTAAGATAAATAGCACTAGCAATACTGTGAGACAAGTTGTCTGTTTGAAAGTCAGGCAGGTACTGATGATTATCATTATTCATTTTCTGCGCAATGATCACAATACACAACTCCACCTCGTCCCATACCCTCTTTACATTCATATTGAAGGAGATATAAATATGACCACCAAAAGTGATTCGCTTAGTTCCAATGAAGTGACTGCACACTTATTTCATCCGATCGATATTATCTCAGGAAATCAAAAGAAACAAAATTAAGATATAAATTCTTCTGTTGTGGGGTTTCCGTTGATGTCAGGTATATTATGTCCGTTCGTCTTTATCTGTGATTACCTGTTTTTATATTTATTCATAATTCAAATTCAATTGTCCCTTCGCACCTACCAATTATTTATGCCTTTGGTGTGGGTGGTAACTAATATGTGGCAATGGCTGGGAAATTATCCTGCCACACGCAACTTGCAGTATTCACAATATACAACAGGCAACCTCAATCAACTGCATGGCAGGTAAAGATTAATAATTTACAGGACTGGTAACACAACCGCCAATTTGGTGACATAGCTTAGACAAGCATTGAGTTTCGCCATTGGCCAATTGACTGGAACATTTAGCCACCGTTCGGAAAACCTTTGAGGCATAGCAACCTGTCGACAATTCACGATTGTTTCATGTCGGTAGAGTGAAAATAATTCAATATGTGTGAAGGAATTTTTGCAATTTGCGTAGTAAACATGTAGGACACAAGTTTTCTAATAGCTTGGGACGAGGTAATTGTTGTCAGAAGCCACAAACCACTTGACAGTTGTTATGATTTAGACTTTCAATTTATGATGTTAAATTTACTTATTTACCCACTGGCATTGTTACTCGTTAAAGGACATCTTAAGTACTGAGAGTGAATGTGAGACATTGTAAGCTTTTTATTGTCTAGCTTCATTAATAATTGCGGTAGTGTTGGGTGCTTAGTGTGAGTAGCACATCCACGTGGAATTGATTAATTGAAATAAATAATAAAAATTGAATTGGTTATCTTCATAAACTGAAGGAGAATACTATCCATATGCTCATATTATAGTGTTTTACCAAATGGGAGTGAATAACGTGGTTTGAACCCACACAAAAATGTCAGTAAGAAAGAAAGCATATATACGAAGTCGAATTTTCTCGCTACGCAAAAAATCGGTTATTATACGTTAATTGCTTTTCCTTACTTTTTTTTGTTATGTGTGAAAAATAAATTATCAGAGCAATAAACATAGCAATCCAGAGCTTAAGTAGGCAGAAAATCCAAGCTCGCGTAACTTTCAAATTAAACATAATTCAAGTGCTCAGTTTCTCTGTGGTATCTACTTTATGAGTTTTTTCTTGTTGCATTTGGTAGGAAGGTGGAAATCTTCAAAAGATACCTCTACACCTTTACCTGTTTATCTGTTACTCCGCTCGTTGCGTCGCAACTGCTGCATCATTTCACAGAGAATACCACTTGTTACGGACCATGCTTGTTTTGAACTCAGCATGTATTCTATTATTCCCGTCGGAGTAACTGACCACCTCATATGTCTCTCCAAAATCATCCATGCGGTCACGAATCTCACGCACTCTTTGAGTACGTGTTCCGCATTTTCTATTTTGCCTTCGCAATACAAGCAGTATGGGTGATTCACTTGCTTATACTTGTGCAAGTACTGCCGAAAGCATCCATGTCCTGTTATTAGCTGAGTCAGGTGGTAATTCAGCTCGTCAAGTTCTCTTTTCACCCATGTTTCTATATCAGATATCATGGTGTGGGTCCATCTTCCTTTGATAGAAGAATCCCACCTTCGTTGCCATTCTCTTAGGCTTGAGAGCTCTAATCGTCCCCGCATTCTCTGACGATTCTCTTGGGAGACCTCATACAATGCAGCGTTTTCTTTAGCTGCAAAGTCAAGCAGTGTCCTCGCGGCCAAAATATTTATAGCACATTCGGATACCGTTCGGAATGCACGGCATACTCTTCGTAATGCCAGCCTATGCCCTGAGTTCACTCCCCTCATGTACGACTTATACTGTGCGGCTCCTAGCTATATGTGAGCTGCATACATTATAATGGAGGTGTTGACACTGGTTATGAGTTTCCTTATGTGGGGCGGGGTCCTCCAACATTGGATAGCAGTCTCGCCAAAACTTTGCATACTTTTGCCGTTTTTTCACTCGTTTACCTCAGGTGTTCCTTGAATCTCAACCTGTTGTCGAGTATAACATCGAGATATTTAATATAGGGATTGGATCTGATTATTTGTCCTTCGATTTCCAAATCAATGTGTTCAACTTTCTTGCGGCTGTTTATTAAAACCGCCTCCGTTTTATGTTCAGCTAGTTTCAGTCCTGCCATATCTAGCCGGCATTTAATGCTCTTGATTTCTTTGGAGCAACTATTCTCCAGGTCATCTAGATGTTTAGCTACGGCTACTATCGCCAAATCATCTGCGTACCCAATGATTCTAACCCCTTCTGGTACATTAACCCTGAGCACACCATCATACATGATATTGCATAACAGCGGACCTAATACAGACCCCTGAGGTACACTCGCTGTTATTTTATATTCCTGTGGTCCCTCAACTGTGTCATAGAGCAGTTTTCTAGCCGAGAGATAGTTTGCTAGTATACGCACCAAGCAGGGTGAAGCTTGTAGATCGCCCAACGCTTCTACGATCCGATTCCAGTTCACCAAGTTAAATGCATTTTACACATCTAGTGTCACCACCGCGCAATATTTTGTCGTACCTCCTAGCCATGGTGCTCCAGCTATCGCATTGCGCACACCACAGATAGTGCTTTAACGGTTGATCTATTGTATTTTCCGGAACTCATACTGCGACTCAGAAAGCCCCGATGTCCCATCAGTGAACTGTTTCAGGCGAGTGGCAATTACTCGCTCAAGCAGTTTTCTTGTTGTGTCCAGCATGCACAACGGGCGATAGAACGACGGCGCTTCTGGATTCTTGACTCCTTTTGGTATAAGCACAAGCCGCTGTTTTTCCACCGTTTAGGAAATTGTCCTGTTTAAAGAGCAGGTTGTGAAGAGACTGCTGAAGACTTCCGGATTTTGGGTTGAAGCAGTCTTCACTACAGCGTTAGGTAATATCATCCACTCCCGGGGTCTTGTTTTTTTTTTTTTTTTTTTTTTTTTGTTGACAACCCTTTCAACAAAGAGCACCTCTTCGGTGGTCACGGGACGTATTTCTCCATCAGTGATGTTCCATTCAGGCACAAGACTAATGACCTTGCCCGGAAGAACAAATTATCATGAAAAATTTAACAAGCCTCAGGACTTGCTAAATAAGGCCAAGACCGGTTCCCGGTTGTAGGGCCGATGATGATGATGATGATGTTCCACTCCTGTTGCGCTCTCAACACCTCATCACACTGTGGAAAGAGGACAGCAACGATTCTGGCCATGTCAGTTTTATTTTTTGCGTTTGATTACTGTTGTTGTGTAGTATTTTCATGATTATCCTGTAAGCGCTGCCTCATGGGTTGTTATTTAGTTTATCCCTTAAGAAACAGAGCGCCTCATATTTACTTTTGCGGATTACGTTCCTCAACTCCTTTTGTTTATTAACGAATTCCGCATGTAATTGTGGGTAAGGGTTACGCTTTCTTGATCTTTGTTGCAAGCGTCGTAAACTGTTGCAGTCCGATCGCACACTGGCGGGTTCCACCAATAGCCTGGTCTGATTTCCCCTGCTGGTTGTCTTTGTCGTGGCATAGAAGCATCACATGCCGTAGTTAGCCAGTTCATGACTTTTCCAGCCTGTCTGTTCGCTTCGGACTCTGCGTTAAACTGTTCGATTTGGTATTCCGGTACATAGTCGAGTAGTTCTGCATCGAGGTCCTTCTCTTCCCACCCATTTTTATGGCTTTCTTCGCCAATTTCCCAGTGATGAATCCCCTGTGCGGTAATACAAACTTGTTTGAAAAGAAAACATTGTGAGCTGAACTACCACCTGCTGCGAAGGCAAAATAGAAAAACCGCATAGAATGCGTGAGGTTCTAGACCGCCCACATGATTTTGGAGATATATATGAGACCGTTACTCCGATAGGAGTAAAAGAATACATGTTAAGTTCCAAAGCATGGTCCGTAACAAATGACATTCTCTGTGACTTAATGCGGCAGTTATGACGCGACGAGCGGTATAACAAGTAAACTTCCGTTCCGCCCACGATACAATATCCGTTGCGATCAAAGGGAATATGGGCTGGTGGTTGTAGTCGGTAATCATCCGGCATGCCTTTGGATCGGTCCAGAGGTATCTTTTGAAGATTTCGACGTTTAGTTTAGTTTAGTACCTACCGAAAACACAAAAAAAACACCGACCAAAGCGCCGATGCCAAAGACGTAATCTGTGTTTACTACAGCACTCTAAACCTACCGGCCTTGTATAATTTCATTCCAAACATCCCTCCATCCAAGTAGTTAGAGACCTTTGAACTAACCCTGTAGACAATATCCTTAGATCCCCCCCCCCGCTCTTGACTCTTTTTATTTTTCAGATATCTTGGGGCCGAACCGAACATCTTCATGGATGTGGGTGAATCTGATTCTCGCAAGGTGACCAGAAGCCAGAGACACGACAAAGGGCACATTTGGCCTTGTCTCGTTTAAATCGGTCTCCCGCCACTTTTTTTTTTCGTGACAGTCACACGGAGTCACCGTCAGTGACAGCCTAATCGACAAACCCAAAGCTACCAAGAGTGATAATTGAAAGGGCAACAAAGCAACCAAGGTGAAGTATTGATCCCCAAAACGCTTGAGAAGTAAAAATCAATTTATTGAGTCTCAATTAACATCGCCACTTGTTAACATTGTGCCTTTAGAATAATTTCCTTTCTTATGTACGAAATTTAAGAATACTTAAGGTACACCCTAAACGAATCAACAAATGTGACTATAGTTTTTAAAGTGATTTTATAAATAAAGTGCAGCAAATTCAGCCCTTTGAACGTTGTGAAATGTTTCCTCTACATAATAAACACATTCCCATCAATTCATGAAGTTTGTCGATTTTTCTGTGTCCCTATGAACGAATTAGCTTTCTACCGTTGCAACCTTGGCATCCGCTTTTAAGTATTATTTAGTTACCCTTGGGAGGAGGTGATCCAAAATAATAAAATATATACCATACGAGGGTTGCCTCTTATGTTTCGGGATTTGGCAACCCTAGTGTTGCAATCCGGCAATTGACAGCTCTGTCGTAAAGTTGGACATTTTTGAGGTTATACGCAGTCAGAACGTTTTGACATACGAGCGCTATTTGTGTTGTTTACAGTATCTTAAAAGATTCATCTCGGCCCAAAAATGGAATTAAATCGTCAACATTTTCGTGCGATTATTTTTTACAACTTTCGGCGTGGATTAACTCAGCAACAGTGCATGGATGAACTTAATTCAATTTTTGGCGATGAAGCTCCATCAAGGACCAGTGTTTATCGATGGTATGGTGAATTCAATCGTGGTCGTAGTTCACTCCAAGATGAATTTCGTGAAGGTCGTCCAAAATCAGTTGTTGTTGCGAAAACCATTGGTGCTATCCGCGAACTGATATTGGGAGATCGTCATGTGACCTATCGTGAGATTGAGACAACCTTAGGCGTTAGTGGGACCAGCATACATTCAATATTGCATAAACATTTGACTGTCAAAAAAATTTGTTCGCGTTGGATCCCACACAATTTGTCAATCGTCCAAAAAAAGGCTCGTGTCAATTGGTCGAGAGAAATGCTCAAAAAATACGGTCGCGGTGCTTCGAAACACGTCGATGGCATCGTGACAGGTGATGAATCGTGGATTTACCCGTATGAGCCCGAAAGTAAACAGCAGTCGACTGTCTGGGTGTTTCAAGATGAGCCAAATCGCCTGTTTTTTTCGGAAAAACTGGACATGTCGCAACCGTACCACTAGAACAACGCAGAACAGTCAATTCTGAGTGGTACACAACCATTTGTTTGCCAGTTGTCTTCCAAGAAATCAGGAAAACCAACCGCCGAAGACGGATCACTCTTCACCACGACAATGCGAGCTCTCACACATCGGCTGCGACAACTGCATTTTTGAGCACCCAAAACATCGATTGGATGGGTCATCCGCCGTATAGTCCTGACTTGGCACCGAATGACTTCTTTTTATTCCCGTACGTAAAAAACAAACTGAGAGGTCAACGTTATTCGACACCTGAAGAAGCGGTTGCTGCATTCAGAATGCATGTGTTGGAGATACCTCAATCAGAGTGGCAAAAGTGCTTCGACAATTGGTTCAAACGCATGCAAAAGAGTATAGATCTTCATGGGGAATATTTTGAAAAACAATAAAGTGATTTTCGATGATCAATATTTGTTTTTGTTCTCTAATCCCGAAATATAAAAGGCAACCCTCGTATAACAATTTAAATTGCTTGGCAAGAGCCATAAGTTAAGTAAATTAATATAAGAAAAATAATTGTCAATGCGATTTAGCATTTAGTGCTAAGTTAAATTTGTAAATAATTCGTTGAATAAATGCGCATTGTTAAGTAAAAAAGATAAAAATTCATTTATCCTAACAGAAAAGCAAAAAGAGTGCGAGCAACTTATCACTAACTTATTAGACATGTCCTTAATATTTTCACGTCAGGATCGGAAAGTTACATTATTAATTTAATTTTTAAAGATAACTCCAAAATTATATATATATATATATATATATATATATATATATATATATATATATATATATATATATATATATATATATATATATATATATATATATATATATATATATATATATATATATATATATGGTAGACCATTTAAAGAAAATAAAATAATACGTCAGAAATGAATGTAGTCATTAAGATCTAAACCCGACGACTGATCGGCACAAGAAAATCTCAAGTGTTCGCTGTCGCATAAGGAAAATTCGGATGCCCCGAGATGGCATCAAATAACTGTTGCAATTCTTTTTGAACAGTTTCAGGTTGTAAAACTCCGGCAACACTCACGTGGGAAGGGAGTTCCACAGCTTCCCCGCTCTGTAACGGAACGAGATGTAGGAATGTTCGCATCGTCGGGAGATGAACCACAAACGGGTACGATCCGTCGGATTGTCTTGTGGAGCACATATAAGCCGAATTGCGTGGAACAATTCCACGAATCTCCGAAGAACAGTACCCGTGATAATATCTGTAAAACAGACAGAGTTCAGCTACGCGCCTACGATGTGATAGCGACTGTAGTCCCGACGTCAGCGCCGAGACCCCGATCAGGCGGATCGCTGGTCTCTGTATGCTCTCAAGTAGGTCGAGGGTATGTTTAGGAGCCGAGCTCCAAACATGAGAGCAATATTCGAGCGAGGGTCTAATTTGGGATTTATATAGGAGAAGAAGTTGGGCCGGAGTAAAATATTCCTTGGGTCTAAAAAGATAGCTCAGTTTTCCTGAGGCTGACCTGGGGATGCTCCACACGTGCGTATGTCATGATACATTCCCACAGACCGTCACGCCGAGCAATTTCAAACTTTCCCCAGCCTCGAGGGCCCACCCATTCATCATCAGCTGTGGAACCGATGATCCTCTTTTCTTGTGAATGTTGTATATTGTGTCTTCGCTGCATTGAAGTCGACGAGATTGGCCCTTCCCCACTGCAGGACCCTATCTACATCCTGATTCAGAGAGTCAATTTGTTTACATCTCAGCTGATGCGACGCAGATGCACCA
This sequence comes from Microdon myrmicae, assembly GCA_963931805.1. Taxonomy (NCBI): domain Eukaryota; kingdom Metazoa; phylum Arthropoda; class Insecta; order Diptera; family Syrphidae; genus Microdon; species Microdon myrmicae. Next base: position 126,321,454 of record OZ007496.1, read on the forward strand.
ATCGGCCGAGCACTCGAAAAGGAGGAAACACGCGTACTATCATCCGCAAAACTGAACACTTTGTTATCCGTTGTCTCCAACAAATCATTTATCTGAAGCAAGAACAAGGTTGGAGCCAAAATAGAACCTTGGGGTACCCCCGAATTAACAGGATGCAGATCCGAACACTCGCCGTCCACAACAACCCGGATCGATCGATTCTCGAGGAAGCTCCTCATCCAGTCGCAAAGCTGTGGGGAAAGTCCATATGAACGAAGTTTGCTCAGCAATGCCCCGTGCCAGACGCGGTCAAAAGCCTTGGAGATATCCAATGCGACCGCCCTTGACAAACCATGCCGTACAATCGCAGATGTTCATATGTCGGTTTTAAGTGTCAAAAGGTCTCCCGTGGACTGCCTGCCATGGAATCCGTATTGACGATCATTCAGTAGTCCGTTGCACTCCAAATACTTAACTAACTATGTATTGATGACTTTTTCCATTACCTTAGATAAAATAGACAGTAATGATATCGGACGGTAATTTTGTGGGAGACACTTTTTTCCCGTCTTTGGGATTGGCTGAACTCGAGCGGAGTTCCAGCAGACAGGAAAGGTCCTCCGTGCATAAGATAAGCGAAAGAGTCTGCCAAGAACCGGCGATAGTTCTGGAGCACAGTTCTGAAGGACTGTGGGGGTAAAAGTATGAATGCCGACGTACGGCAAGTATTCACTTTGTTCCCAACGCTTGTTCCACCGGACACACTAGATGAAACGCACTGGGGTTTAGGATAGATTTAAGTTTTTTTTATTTTATATTGTTCTCAATTGATTTTTACTTGAATTACGGAGAAAACAAAATTATTGTTCGAAATAAATCTTCACTTAAATTAATTACTGAGAAAACAGAATTATTGTTCGCAATTAATCTTAACTTAAATTACTGAGAAAACAGCATTATTGTTCGAATTGATCTTCAAATAATTTGACATAAAAAAATTAAATTACTGTTCAGTATTGATCTTCACAACATTTAATTTATAGTTGACTCCTCCGGTGATTGTTACTCGACCCTTTGGCGGCTGAAATGCGACCCGAAACGACAGCGTAACTGCGCACTGTGATGGTTGAGATGTGACTGACTGTATTTAGGGTGGAAATCGTAATTTCTGCTTTTTACACACTGATCTGCCAATGGTAATCATGCTCTCTTGTGTGTTCCCCAACTCACCACACTCATCCAGGTCGAAACGTACTTGTGTATTCGTTCGACGGCGATGGGCGTAGCCAGAATGGAGAAATCAAAACGGAAAGCACAATAACCCAGGGTGGATCCGGCTAGGTGTGTGTGCGTCAATGCCGTGTATACGGCTGGTCTACTGACCTAGTGGTGATCTCTTAGGTCAACGCACTATAGCAAGACAGAAATACGAGAGAGAGGGCAAACATAGCTAAGGTTATTCACCAGCAAAAAGAGATCATTGGTCCCACGCGAATGGGTGATCTGGGAAAAGTCAATAGGACGCCGCATCGGCTGGGGATATAATTCCATTCTGTGGAATGTTCAATAATACCCAAACCTATGGACTATGACGTAACCGCGTCGCTTGGTTTGGCTTGGTTGTTGCTAACCAATACGAATGGAATTTCCGGTGGAAATCCCATGGTTAGTGCAATAGTGTTGCCGTATGTTGTTGATTGTAGCTAAACTCAATTATGCATTATCTGTATAGAAAAATGAGTTTAGCTATGCGTCCCTTTGACATGTCCTGCTGGTAAATACCTATCAAGGGAAATGGGTAGGTATTGTGGTTGGAATTGTGGGCTGTTTCTCCTATAGGATAGAGAAACCCCTACAGGACTATTGCTGGTATCCCGTCCGGGCCGGTTGCCTTCCTACAATCCAGTTCACGTAGAATGCGTTGAATAGTGCGCGGACGAAATCTCACATCCCGCATCGAAGACCGTGTGGCGGGGAAGAAGTATGTTGCACCGGCGCACGGCACTGATACCCTTCTTCCGCCACCCTCACTATATTGTCCACCGAAACAAAACCAAGAGAAGAGCAACAACAAAAGAAATAAACTATTCGCCGAGACAACGCGGTAAAATTAAACACACTTTTTCTTTTTGTTTATCCTTATTTATTTCACGGTAGCACTGCGCGAGAGTTACAATGAAGTCAATAAAAACACAATCTTCGAAGACTGCAGCAAATATAATATTCGACGTGGCGGTTGCAAACACGACACTGTACGTGGGAAATGCTAGTTAAGTCTATTAGGCACATGATTTTTACTTATTATCGTTGTTGTTTTTTTTAAACAAAATTATTAAACACACGACTACGAGGTATATACGAGGGTGTATATTTACACGTCTCCGCAGCCGGCGGAGAACGGGAGTGAAGCGTGAACATTCTGGTCCGCGGATGTAAAAGTACTCCACGATATTCAATCATTATTAAGGAAATTCAGCCAGTGAATTTGGCTCTCTTAAATTAAGGGTGCCATTCCTGTTCCGAGAGAGACGTAAAGTCTCTCTTTCGGGTAACCAAGAGATCTCATACAGAAGATCGCCACAGTACACTTGTGTGTGTGTACGTCGGTTCTTTTCATAGATCAAAGCTATGATGCGGAACCTGATAATCAAAGAAAGGGAAAGGGATCGTCAGATCTTGGTTTATGTGGAAAGGTTACTGCGAAACGGATCCAGAACTAAGTAGGAAAAAAAAGATTTATGACCTGTGAGTTCAACTGAGTAATCAAGTTGCAACTCATTAAATGGTAGACGTATTTGCGATACGTTTTGGTGATTGGATTGTTTGTGTATCGGCAGAATGCCTGTTGTTAGCCAGGGATCTTTTGTTCGCGCTTTGGTGCATTGATAAGGGATTAGTCTCAACGCAGATGGTGCTAACTACATGCATCTGCGTTAGACCGTTTATCTCTGGCTGAAAGGGGTCGCTAGTCGATGTGTGTGTAGATAGTTTTTGTACACCATCGAGGCTGGGAAAATAGACGGCGCAATATTTATGATCCCTGTCATGATGGTTTCATTATATGTGAACCAAATCATCTTGTTTTCAGGTTCTTGGTTTGAGATTCCTGATTAGGTAAGAAAGAAATCTTACAGAGAATTGGTTTGCGGAGAGAATGCATGAAAGGTAAGTTTTCTTTGCAGGGACTTAAAGATCATAGATTTGATCTCTTAAATGCGTGAAGCATTTTCAGGTGCCTAATGCGATTGCATTGGCGAAAATTGATGCGTCTTGGGGTGAGGTAATGGGGGTTCTGAGGTAAGTATACCGTGGGGTTTGGCGGAACCGCCACAACCGCACCGGCGAGTTCACAGATGGCTCCAAACGACCGGGATCGAGGTTTGAATTCGCGGAAAATAAATTCGCGAACACATTAGCTTTCTCCTTTCAATTCGTGACTAACGTCCTCTGTCACCAGCGGAGGGAAAGAGGAGGATCCGAAGTTACCGCTGACAGATTTTGTCATTGACCAGAAGGAGCGGGAACCAGATGGGCCCAAAGGAGCTTACTGATCATCCTGTCGTTGTAAGCCTTCTTCACGGTATCAATCGCCTGGTTGCACGCGTTTCTGATTCTAACAAAATTCGTTCTGTTAACATCGGCGGGATTGGAGCGCAATTGCTTAAAAGCTCTATTTTTTGCCGCTGTAATCAGCATGCTTGTTTTATCGAACCAAGGTTTATCAGACGAACTTCGTTTGATGGAATGTGGAATATACATCTCCATCCCCAGAAGAATAATCTCTGATACCGACTCCGCGCAAGCGTTCACATCGGAGTTTCTGAAGCACGTCTCGGACCATGGAAAGGATGCGAAGAAATCTCGCAAATCGTCCCAGTTAGCAGCACCATACTTCCATACATGTCGAAGCTGCCTAGGCCGGTTATTCGCTTGATATGGAAGTGTTTGCGCGACAGATACCAAGCAGTGATCTGAGTTTCCCAACGACGCAGAAACCTCTACGCTATAAATACTCGGTTCGGATGTCAAAAACAGATCCAGGGTGTTCGCATAATCGCCTCGGGCATCCGGTATTCGCGTTGGCTCCCCCACGAGTTGAGTCAAGTTGTGGCTTACAGCAAACATCTCCGCCAGTGCTTCGGAAACTCCGATGTTAACGCTTGCGCGGAGTCGGTGTCAGAGATTATTCTTCTGGGGATGGAGATGTATATTCCACATTCCATCAAACGAAGTTCGTCTGATAAACCTTGGTTTGACAAAAAATGCGAGCTGATTACAGCGGCAAAAAATAGAGCTTTTAAGCAATGGCGCTGCAATCCCACCGATGTTAACAGAACGAATTTTGTTAGAATCAGAAACGTGTGTAACCAGGCGATTGATACCGCGAAGAAGGCTCACAACGACAGGGTGATCAATAAGCTCCTTCGGTGCCCAACTGGTTCGCGCTCCTTCTGGTCAATGGCAAAGGCTGTCAGCAGTAACTTTGCTTCCTCCTCTTTCCCTCCGTTGGTGACAGACAGCGGGACGTTAGTCACGAATCCAAAGGATAAAGCTAATGTGTTCGCGAATTTATTTTCCGCGAATTCAAACCTCGATCCCGGTCTTTTGCGGCCGCCTGTGATCTCGCCGGTACAGTCTTCCATGCGGGATGTGAGATTTCGTCCGCGCACTATTCAGCGCATTCTACGTGAACTGGATTGTAGGAAGGCAACCGGCCCGGACGGAATACCAGCAATAGTCCTTAAGAACTGTGCTCCAGAACTATCGCCGATTCTTGGCAGACTCTTCCGCTTATCTTATGCACGGAGGACCGTTCCTGCCTGCTGGAAAATCGCTCGAGTTCAGCCAATCCCAAAGACGGGAAAAAAGTGTCTCCCACAAAATTACCGTCCGATAGCATTACTGTCTATTTTATCTAAGGTAATGGAAAAAGTCATCAATACAGAGTTGGTTAAGTATTTGGAGTGCAACGGTCTTCTGAATGATCGTCAATACGGATTCCGTGGCAGGCGGTCCACAGGAGACCTTTTGACACTTATAACCGATATATGGACATCTGCGATTGAACGGCATGGTGAGTCAAGGGCGGTCGCATTAGATATCTCCAAGGCTTTTGACCGCGTCTGGCACGGGGCATTGCTGAGCAAACTTCGTTCATATGGACTTTCCCAACAGCTTTGCGACTGGACGAGGAGCTTCCTCGAGAATCGATCGATCCGGGTTGTTGTGGACGGCGAGTGTTCGGATCTGTATCCTGTTAATTCGGGGGTGCCCCAGGGTTCTATTTTGGCTCCAACCTTGTTCTTGCTTCACATAAATGATTTGTTGGAGACAACGGATAACAAAGTGTTCAGTTTTGCGGATGATAGTACGCTTGTTTCCTCCTTTTCGAGTGATCGGCCGATTGGTGCATCAACGTCGCACCAGCTGAGATGTAGACAGATTGACTCTCTGAACCAGGATCTAGATAAAGTCCTGCAGTGGGGAAGGGCCAATCTTGTCGACTTCAATGCAACGAAGACCCAGTATACAACATTCACAAAGAAAACCGGATCATCGGTTCCACAGCTGATGATGAATGGCCGGGCCCTCGAGGCTGGGGAAAGTTTGAGATTGCTCGGCGTCACGGTCTGTGGGAATGTATCATGGCATAAACACGTATCGGGTATCGCCAGATCAGCCTCAGGAAAACTGAGTTATCTTTTTAGAGCCAAGAAATATTTTACTCCGGCCCAACTTCTTCTCCTATATAAATCTCAAATTAGACCCGCGCTCGAATATTGCTCTCATGTTTGGAGCTCGGCTCCTAAACATACCCTCGACCTACTTGAGAGCGTACAGAGACGAGCGATCCGCCTGATCGGGGACCCGGCGCTGACGTCGGGACTACAGTCGCTATCACATCGAAGGCGCGTGGCCGACCTCTGTCTGTTCTACAGATATTATCACGGGTGCTGTTCTTCGGAGATTCTTGGCATTGTTCCACGCAATTCGGTCTATATGCGCTCCACAAGACAATCCGACGGATCGCACCCGTTTGTGGTTCATCTCCCGACAGCGCGAACATCCCTGTATCAGAACTCGTTCCGTTACAGAGCGGGGAAGCTGTGGAACTCCCTTCCCACGCGAGTGTTCCCGGAGCGTTACAACCTGCAACTGTTCAAAAAGAACTGCAACAGTTATTTGATGGCATCTCGGGGCGCCCACTCGACGCTATAGGTTCGCCTCTCCCGAGAGAAGTCTAATAAAAAATTAAAAAAAAAAAAAAAGCCTTGTCGGTTCTGTTAGAATGTAACAACCAGTCGGAATTGCGCACATTAAAATCGCCAAGGTTAACAATTTCAGAAACTGGGTGGGTGATCTGTATCCAGTCGACGGTATGTGAAAGATGTTCGAAAATTGTCGCCGATCATTGGTCATTCGGGGAGCAGTAAAGACAACAAAGAAATTTAATGGAATTCCTCAGCACGACCCTCAACCATATGATGTCCATAATTTTGGCTTTCAACGCCTCCATCCTCTGGCAGGCCAGGTTGGACCCCGCGAATACGCAGACACTGCCCTTAAAACGGAATCTCGAATGTAAGTTGTATCCTGAGCAACGAAGATATGTCGAATCAGTTGACGAATCGACCTGAGTCTCAGTTAGGGCAAGGATATCAGGTTTCGTTGTTTGCAAATATTGGTGGATGGCGTTTACATTCGTATTGGTGAACCCGATGCCACTGATGTTACAAAATGCCGCCACCAATCGAGCGTGGGGAGAGCCTCGAGAGCGAGCCCGATTATGCGATGACAAACCTCTTAAAGTTCCATTTTTTTTCATATCTTGACTTTCAGACACAAGCCCAAAAAGACGATAGGAACTGCTCTAACTATAATCTTCTGACATTCAAAACCAATGCACATTGATCTTGCGGAGCATGCAACAATCCAGTGGTTCCGATTCAGAACAATTCCTTGTCTGTACTTTTAACTGTGTAGTCAATTTTAACATGAACTGATGAGCATATTGTATGACATAATGATGTTATGCGGGAAAATATTTGCAGAATGCAACTCCCGAAATCCCACTCTTTTCCAGTTTGCCTTCTGCATCCATTCTGAATTACACCCACGTTCTTCAATTGGAAATCTAAAAGTAATTCCAATGTTTAGGGTCACAATATAACGTCGCAATATAATGAAGCATATCTTGCATCTCATAGCTTCCGTTGAATATTTTGACCATCCTTCCTGGTAGTTTATGACCAAATAGCGTGAAGGCTTTTTTACTTTTAGTTCTTAGTTCAGTTTTGAGCAAATGTGCTCCAGAGAATCGATATAAAATGAATGATCTAAAAACAAAACAAACCAAATATGTGTTTAAAGCACTTTATTCCAATATATTAATTGATACATGAAACTATATAATACTAATACTAATATTCAATGTTGGAGAATTGCGGCCGGACTCCATGAAGTTCATAACCAGTACCAAAATCTTCGTTAAAATGTAAGCAGCTCACATATGGGTCGGAGCCGCAGAGTTGAAGTTGTACGTGAGGGGAGTGCACTCAGCAAATAGGGTGTCTTCACTAAGAGTTTCCTGCACCTTCGCACGGTATCCGAATCGCTGGAAAGAAACCACCAGAGATTGCAAGTAAGGAAAACGATACGTTGTACAAAGTTGACGGACTAGCATCACCAAATTCTGCATGGATATCGATCCATCCAGACGTTTGGAAGATTTCCACATTCCTGATGAAAAAACAAAACACACCCACTCACATCCACGCCTGAATTGATAATTATTTTGGTCCTTAGCGATTACGTGCTCTGTGTTAAAAATTTTGTTAAATATAAAAAAAAAAGTTCGTTACCTAGCCAAGTACGCCCACCCCTCCCCATTTATACTCCACAACCATTTACAATCCAACCAACATTTCAACATTAAACGCACAAGTCAAACAACAAATTAAATAATAATCAACTTCAACAAAGCCAAATTGCAGTCCACTTTCTTAAAAATCCAAGGTTGTGTCATTTGTCTTAATTCTGCAGAATTCACCGCGGGTAAATAAAGAAGTTTTCTAATCGGTCCCAGTATTTCGGATGAGGACATTATTCGGCTCCTCTTTTAACGATGTTGCAGGCACTTTTCACGACCCACGCTACAGAATTTAGGTACGCCCCGCGTACACTGAAAGAACTTCAAGAAGAGGACGATGACTCATTGGGCAGAATAGTCGAGAGGACAGTTCAATGAAACGTAAGCGTACAACGACAGAGCTAGAAGCTCTCACTGAAAAGCAAGCGTCACCTGCAACAACATCAGGGAAACAGGAGAATTTGGAAACTTCCCTCTTGTAGAAGAATATGATCTGGCGGGTCAGCGTTTCAATCGCAAGCGGTCAGTTCTAAGAAAACTTTGTCAACACAGATACATCCGATCCTGGGGGCACCGCTTCTCGAAACCTGGGCACATCGCTCTCACGTGTCTGGGGTTACTCGCTTGTCGCCGCCTGGACGCAACGCTCTGGGGGCACCCTCTTAACACCGCCCAGGCACATGGCTGCCGCGGGGGTACCACTCCAACAGAGTCGGTGTCTAGGACTTTCCGTAATAAGATTAGGAGATATAGGAGATGAGGAACAAGGAAAGATGCCGACACCCTTCGGGAGATCATATCAGCGAAAGCGCATTGTGAACACATGATCCAGCCACCAGTCTAAGAAGAAAGGCGCCTAGCATTGGGACAGTTTCATCCTGCGACACAATTGAACGAAAGGTTCTGTTGATCTTCGGATTATTCTTCCTGATAGCAACGTAGATACGCAACCTCTCTTGCTCACTCAGGTGCCAGTTTTTAATTCGACAGGATATGCCGCAAATATTCAACCACAACGATATATATAAAAAAAAATACCATAAACAGCACAATCACTCAACCAATGGAAAAAAAATACACATCAAATCGTGGCCGCGGCTGATGCGGCAAATATCGCTTTTCCGGCAATCCCTTCACATGTCGGAGATTTTCAATTATCAGCAAATATCAACAACAACAACGACGGCCTTACCTCGAGCTACAACGTTAGCACTCAATGGCCAACTGAACCTTCGTCACACACACACACGACTTGCTATTGAACCATTGGAAGGTGCGGTCGTGTTTCTTGTGCTCCAAGAAAAAGTTAAGCGAAAAAAGTGGTGTTAACAAAGTGGTGATATAAAAAGTGCAAGTACAAGCGGAGACCAACACACACCACGGAGTCAATTCGGTGAATTAAACAAGGTGAGCGTTTCTAAATTATAATTGCAATAATAAATAAAATAAAAAATAGCGGTGAAAGGACCCGTCAAAGACAGGTGGTGGATTTTGTTTTAAATCCACACGTGGAACAAGTGGAAGTGTGGAACGTGAATTTGATTTCAGGTGCCTTAAAGTAGCCTAGAAGTTCTGAAAACACGGATAAAGCGAACGTAACAACCACGAACAAAACAGGAAGTGAGTCTTGGCTCAAAATGCGGCAGACGCAAATCACCCAATTAGCGACGTGCCAAACTAAACCGAGATAGGTGATGGACTGTCGCTGCAAACTGAGAGGCCAGTGGGGTCAAATGAACAGGACGAATTGTTTTGCCAGCTAGGCAAACAAATTAAAAGTCTTCTTGAAATGCTGGAGGAACCCAAGAGGCGTTCTATCCACCAACCCATGCGCGATACAATTGAAAGCATAAGAGTGCTGTATGAGGCACTGGAAACTTGGACGGCGGAAAATAATTCGAGCGCGGTAATAAAAAATGATACCGATACGCAGACATTACCTCTGCTGTCAGTGGTTCGCGCCACCAAGAAGAAAGGGACAACGGCCAGCATAAGCCCAGAAGGAGAATAGAATCAGTCTTGCCCTAAAGCTCCAGTTCAGAAAGAGAAATGGACAGTGGTACAGAGAAAGGTACCAAAGCAAAGAGCAGGCGAAAAAGAGTGGAAAATGGGTGCTACCAAGGAAGCTGGCGGCAAGCGAAACACCCCCAGCAAGGGAAAAGCGAGTACGAACTTGCCAAAAAAGAAGCAACTGAGACCGGATGCCATTGTCATCGAAGCAAAGGGACAGATGTCGTATTCGCAGATCCTAAGAAAAGTTAAGGCGGATCCCAAGCTGGGAGACATTGGGAAAGGGATATCTAAGATCAGGAGGACCTAAAAAGGAGATCTGCTTCTTCAGCTCGGTGGATCGTGCGAGAGAACTGCTGAATACAAAAACGCACTCAGTGAGGCTTTAGGAGATCAGGGCAGCGTTAGAACGCTCACTCACCGTACAACTATCGAGGTGAAAGACGTCGAAGAAATCACATCTAAAGAGGAAATCTGTGAGGCCGTGAAAGCTCAATTTGGTCTAGAGATATCAATGGCCGATATAGTAGCACTGCGCAAAGCGTACGGAGGAACTCAAACAGCGACAATAAGTCTTCCAACAGAAAATGCAAAGAAACTGCTGGGAGCGCAAAAAATTAAAGTTGGATGGGTTATCTGTCGCATTAGGGAACAGACGGTGCTGAGAAAGTGCTACAAATGCCTTGAGTTCGGACACATTGCCAAACAATGCAAGTGCGATGAAGACCGGTCCAAGCTATGCATAAGATGTGGAACTGAGGGTCACATAGCAAGAGACTGTAGGAGCGATCCCCTATGCATGTTCTGTAAAAAGGACGACCCAGACGAGGGGAAGCATATAGCTGGCAGCAGTAAATGCATTGTATTTAGGAGAGCAATCACAGGGAAACAAATATGAAGATTATCCAAATTAATCTCAATCACTGTGAGGCAGCTCAGGACATCCTGAAACAAACAGCTATGGAGGAGAGAGCTGACGTCATTCTCATCAGCGAAGCGTACAAGGCTCTCAGCAACAACATATAGGTGAGCGACAAAACAAAACAAATACCGCAGCTATATGGTTAGGTGGAAGACATGCGTTTCAAGACGTCTACAAACAAGCCGAGGGCATTGTCAGGACAAAAATTAATGGCATACATTTTTACAGCTGTTATGCCAGGCCAAGTTGGTCCCTTAGCCAATAACAGGCCATGTTGGACAATTTTGTGGCAGATGCCCAAGGAAGGCCTAAAGTGATTATAGCCGGCGACTTCAACGCATGGGCAGTGGAATAGGGCAGCAAACACTAGAGGCCGTATGCTGTTGGAAACCTCTGCATCTCTGGACATCGGCATTGCAAACAACGGGCGGGTAAATACATACCGTAATGGAGGACGAGGGTCGGTCATTGACATCACTTTTGCGAGCAACTCCCTCCTACGTAAGTTAAAATGGCGGGTCAGCGAGGAATACACGCACAGCGACCATCAGGACATTATAGTCAATATACAACAAAACAAACGTAGAAGGAGTCTCCAAGTAGGTGGTCCGAAATGGAAAGACACATTTTTAGACAAAGACTCCTTTGAATTAATATTGAGTACCAACGATGTAACCAATGCTGAAACAGCCGAAGCCCAGTCACACCAACTCATCCGTGCTGTCACGACAGCGTGCGATGTAGCTATGCCTAGGCGATCCAACGGAGAATTTATTACACCTTGTTATTGGTGGAATGAGGAAATAAAGGCACTCAGGGCTCGCTGTCTACAAGCCCGACGCAAAGTGCAGCTGTCTAGGAGGACAGCCAACTTCCAAGAGCAGTTGGACGAGTTCCGGTCAGCACGGCGCAATCTACAAAAAGTGATCAATGACAGCAAAACGAGGTCCTTCAAAAGCGAAGGAGCCTCGGTGGAGGACATCCCGAGAGTCACGGCAGACGAGCTACAGTCAGCATGCTGAAGGATACAGGGTGGCAAAGCGCCGTGTCCTGACGGATTTTCAAAAAAAAAAGCGTTGAAAGCGGCAACTGAAAGTCGACCGGACATGTTTATAACCACCATGCAAACATGTCTAGAGGAAGGTTTCTTTCCAGAAACTTGGAAACTGCAACACTTGATGCTCCTAACAAAAAGTAAAAAACCACCTGGAGAGCCCTCATCATATACCAAATATGCCTTCTAGACACTATGGGAAAGATATTGGAAAGGGTAATATACGAAAGACTGCTAACCGTAGCAGAAGAAAAAGCAGCCGTATCGAACCAACAATACGGGTTTAGGAAATCGCGCTCCACCGTCGACGCCATAAAGAGAGTAGTCGACATTGCGATGGAAGCAATAAGTGGAGAGAGATGGCGCTGGGGCACAAAGGAATACTGTGCAGTTGTAACACTGGACATAAAGAATGCCTTTAACTCGGCAAAATGGCCAGTCATAAATAGAGCGCTTCACAGAATGGGCACCCCACACTACCTCCACAGAATAATTTCCAGCTACCTCACTAACAGGAAGCTGAGGTATGCAACAGACGATGGTGTAAAATACCACAATGTCTTAGCAGGAGGTCCACAAGGATCAGTCCTGGGACCCCTCTTATGGAACATCATGTACGATGGCGTTTTGCGATTGGTGTTGCCACAACAGGTTCAGTTGATAGGTTTTGCGGACGACATTTCCCTTGTGACAGTGGCAAAACATGACAGCTACTAACGAGGCAGTGGTGAAAGTCAAAGAATGGCTGGTATCCGCTGGTCTTGAGCTAGTAGACCACAAAACAGAAGCGGTTTTAATAACTAGTGGAAAAAAGGTGGAATATGTGAATATAAGGGTCGGAGATCAAATTATTAGATCGAAAGGCGCAATAAAATATCTAGGAGTTATGATCGACAGCAGGCTACAATTCAAAGAGCATGTCAAGTATTCTAGCAAAACAGCGTCAATGCTGCAAACAGCACTTGCTCGAATCCTACCAAACAACGGGGGGCCTTGATATCCACGAAGAATCTTGATGTCTAGAGTAGTGACAGTATACTGGCCCTGTTTGGGCCAGTATACTGACGACGAAGGAAGCGAGGAGAAAGCTGACGTCAGTCTATCGACTCTGTGCTTTAAGAACCATCAGCGGTTTCCGAACCATCTCGGATGAAGCTGCTTTGGTCGTAGCCAAATTGATATCCTTGCGGACGAGATGTTAAGAATCTACAACAGGAGAACGTCAAGGCAACTGGAACCAACACCACTCAAGGAGATCAAGGAGGAAGAGAAAGCAACCTCATTAACCATATGGCAAACTCGGTGGGACAACACTACGAAAGGCAGATGGACGTACAAATTAATCCCATCTATCGCCACCTGGATGCAACTACCATCTTACCCAGTTCTTGACCGGCCATGGTGGATATCGCAAATATCTGCACCGTTTTGGACACAATAGCTCACCGTTGTATCCAGCGTGTCCAAACCAAGAGGAACATATGGAGCATGTGGTGTTCCACTGTAGACGCTTCAGCGAAGGAAGACCCAATCTCCCGGGCCCGCAAGACCTCATAGAGCAAGTGCTATGCTCCGAGGATAACTGGATGGAGATAAGCGCATATGTGACCAAAGTGCAACTCGAACTTAGAGAAATCGAGAAATTAAGGCAAGCACAAATAGCCGACATGGAGAGAGCAGCTTAAAAAAGCATAAAGCTAACCAGCCCCGCGAAGAAATACCTAACGGCAGTCTCGCGGGGAGAGTGGTTGACGGGAGCGAGGGTGTGGTTTAGTACACAGGCGTGCGACTTGGAACCGTCGTTCCAGGTACACGAATCGTGCATGCTAGTAGCACGGGCTGCTAGTATCTATGAAAATTCCACATCCGTTGACGCATCAAAAAAAAAAAAAAAAAAAAAAAAACACAATACATGCTTAGTTCAAAACAGGCATGGTCCGTAACAAATGGTATTCTCTGTGAAATGATGCGGCAGTTGCGACGAGCGGAGTAACAGGTCCCGCGCCGCCGTGGAATATCTAAAAGAAAGTTCCGCGGGGATCAACGGGAATATGAGCCTAACGAGAGGTGGTTCAGTCGGTAAAAACCCGTCATGCCTCTGGATCGATCCATAGGTATCTTTTGTAGATTTCCACCTTCCTACCGAAACCAAAAAAAAAAAAAAAAAAAACACACACACACTGATAATTTTATTCGATTAAATTCATGCGGGTCGTTTTCCCAGAGGTTTTGATCAGACTCTGTGAAGGACGTTATTGGAAAGATAACATCTTGAATAATTGCAACCATGTGAGGTTTAATTAACTTCCAGGAATGCACATGAGCCACAGCATTTTTTGGGTACGTTAGACTACGTGTTTAGATTCGCGGTGATACATCAACGTGGTTACGATATTGGTCGAAAATCCCAAGTGAAACATCCAGAACACCTGACGTGAACGTAGGAAGGTACCATTCCGCAAATTTCCGATATTTCTCATCAACGTTTTTAAGACTTCTATATCTTCCAAATATGCGGACCATTATACGCGTTGCCCTTTTTTTCGGTTTCCATCAACGGAATTCGGGTCGTTCGTATTCCACCAAGTGTGACCAGTCGGGAACTGGCTGTGCTACTACTTGTCTATATACTTCCATCCATTGCGAGAAAGCATCCCCTTTGATTAAGTCGAGAGACAGCACATATTGTGTGAGGACGTGATGAATCTTTAAAATTTGCCTTTGCAATAAGATCGACTGTTCTGAGGGGTCGTTCAGTAGATTGACCATCAGGTTATAAAACATTGGTACAAGTAAATTCATGGCTTCATTTAATGACGCCCGTTCCTTGGTCTTTTTGTACTCATAAAATCTAACTAATTGATACATAGTCAACAACGCACCGTTTCATGCACTCACGTCCTGGCCATCGTCCAGGGAAATCTATTTTAATAATGCGATGGATGCATATCGTTAGCTGCGCTTTAATTTTGTCGGGAGCATGCACAATTGCATTCACAATATTGCCCCGAATCACTGCACGATCCTGATCATGAATTGAGAAGGTAATTGTTTCGCCAGGTTTGGTCTCCTTGTCGAACCAGTAGGACGAAATGAAATTCTTGAGGTAGATAGCTCCAACTTGTCTAACTGGTAGTTCAACATTGTTCTTCATAACGATTTGTAGAATAGTTGGAACAAATCCCATAATTTTGTGAATCTGTGATAGTTGTTCTTCGGCGTGCTTTCGCTGTTCAGGAACAACAGCTATTGTGGCCCGTATCAGTCCCATCCGTTTGTTCTGGCCCATATTTAATAGTTGTTTTGTTTAATGTATATTATGTTAAAAAGTTCTCTTTAGTTAAAAACGACAATCACTATCGGGCGGTAGACAATATCGTCGAAATTCAGTCATTTTCACGCACACCACACAACACTTTTTCAAATTATGATCCTTTCGGGTCGCTTAATTAAATTTTATAATTATAAAGGCCACCTACCCTACTGAATGATGAAGTCGATCTCCAACTGCCCGATGCACAAAAATATAAAATTGCCCTGGTTGCAACCCAGCCAGCACTCCGTTTCCACTTATGAGGCAAAAACCATTGCAAACAGCCACTAACCACCAATCCGCAACAAGATCCTACAACAGCTATCCTTTGGATCGTGAATCCCTGAATCTCTCTCGGATCGTGAATCCTTTCTCGAATGTCGGCTCCTGAATCCTTTTTGTCTCCTGGGTCGTAAATCCCCTCTTTCTTAATTCCTCGGATCGTATAGATCCGGCTCGAAGGACCATGAAAAGTGTCTTTCAACTCAGCAAATGTATTTAGTAGATACTGTGGGGGTTCCAAGTAGGCGCCAGACACGGGCACACGGTTCACTTTATCCCACCACGTCACTGGATAAATAATACCAAAGTAAAAGCACCAAGGAAAGAGCAAAAATAACAAACAGACTGTGGGAGTTGTCTAGTTTAATAATTTTCTTATTTTTATTGTTTCTTAATTTTATAACTTGCCTAGGGTTTAATAAATAATTTGCGATTGTTACAAGGTTCACTATATTAGGGAAAATCCCTGTATGGTGGTGGATGAATAATGACTTACTCGAATTAGGGATGGGAAATTGAATTTCGAATTCGTACAAATATTAGCCAATCATCACCGCGCTCTTTCCATGTATCTTCTCATTCGCATGCCTCAGTGAGGTGAATAATACTCACGCATCATTCGACAGTCGCTGGACATGCGAAGGATAAAAATAACAAAAGAAAGAGCGCAATAACTTCGGGGTTGGCTTAGCCTGTGCGCCGGTATCAAATGAAGTTTCTGAGAATGGCATACTGCCCTAGTGTTACGGCTGTGGTGATCTCAGAGTGCATTGAACCGTAGGGAGACAGAATTATGAAGGAGAGGAAAATTTAGCTGGTGCTATTGACCTGCGAAATAAGATCGTTGATCCCAAGCGAATGGCATGTCTGGGGAAAGTCAATAGGACACCGCTGATGCTTGGGAAATAATCAGCGTGAGAACCAGACTCTAAGACTCTGAAGTAACCCCAGCGGTTTTGCTATGATGCAACAGCGTCGTTTGGTTAGACTTGTTGTTGCTAACCGACATGATGTGATTTCCGATGGAAATCTCATGGGTGTTGGGAGTACCGGAGTATATCGGTACCCAACAATATTTAATTTTATAATTATTGCAATTAGGTACTCACCTCCGGGCCGACTAAAAACACTTTCCTTGAACTTTCCAATCTTTATTTGTTTTATTGTATGACTGCTGACTGACTGCCGGCGATTGACTGCCCTGAAACCGAAATGAACCGCCCCTTTTATAGTGTGGCCGATCGACAATTGCACACAATTATACATTTGTTAAATAAGCACAAGCCCGATCTTTGAGCTAATAAATAGGTTGGTAGTTAGGTCAATGTGCGACAGATTGGGTTTAGCCTTAGTCTGTTGCACATGGTTGCGAATGTATGTAGGATGGTGGATCGAAGGTACAGGTAAGAATTGGACCAGGAAAATGTAGGATGGAAAGGGTAAGTATGGATAAATGGAAATGGGTGTTCGGGATAAGTGGTAGGTAACAGCGTTGTGATTTCGAATCACAACATGGGCTAGCAAGATGGAGTTGCCGTATGGCAAAAGGGTAGATAAACTCCATTAAGCATTATCTGCATAGGATAATGAGTTTAGCTATGCGTCTCTTGGGAAATCAATAATTCTCAAGTCGGTCGAAATAAGGCGGAAATTGTGGTTGGAATTGTGCGTTGGTTCTCCATGTAATATAGAGAACCCACACAGTAGCCCCCCCCCCCCCCCCCCCCGTGACGTAGTTACGAAAGAAAGGTAGGGGTGCGAGGGAGTAGTTTGGTGGGTGCCGGAAGGAGAGTTAGGTGCTTAGAATCTGTGTGGTGGATGAGCATGGGTCAGTAAAGGAAGTGGACTTTATGGGGTTTGAAGTCTTATTGCTGTCGTTAGCTCGGTTCAACTCCTACCACCATAGTGTCGCGCACTCTATTGTCAACAACTTGGGGAATAAACGTTCGATTGTGGTTTCGTCTGGTAATTAAACGGAAGATCGGTTCGTGGAATGCACTGTCGCGGATACAGTTCTATCCGTCAAAAGCTACTAAAACACATCTTCGTTTCTGTTCGTTTCTTTAGTTTTATTACGTGCCGGATGATTAACGCTTCAAGCACTATATGACAATTTCCTTATACTTAGTTTCTACTGTTGTTCAAAATTCGTTGACACGCAAGCACAGTATTCCACTTATATGATATTCGGTTAAAATAGTTTGCTTAATGTCTACTACAAAGTATGTACAATATTCACTTTGATTAGGTTTTGTTAAACTGGTTTTATTAATAACAACATAAACGCAGTGTTTCACTTCAATGATAAAATAGTTCACTTAATGTCTACTACTAGGTATGTACAATATTCACTTTAATTAGGTTTGGTAAAAATGGTTTTATTAATAACAATATAATCGCTGTATTTCACTTCAATGATATTCGGTTAAGTTAAAATGAAATATAATTTGTACGACACATCTGGTCCGTTAAACGAATATAACTTAGTACAACACTTAGGTTTCGGTTAAGTTAAAAATGAAATATAATTTGTACCACGCACAGGACACAATGTTATTTGACCGCCCGCTATACAATTCAGATGAATATACAAAACGACCCGTGGTTCACCCAGACTATTATTTTGGATACAAAGCTATATTATTTCCGCATGAAACAGCGCCACCGATACGACAATCCAGACTCGCATGTACTGTTTAACGATCCCTTGGGACGGCCCAAGAGGGATGTAAATTAACGTGAGGGCGCGACCTGCCCTCACGGAATCCGAATCGAGATTAAATTATTTCATCGAAGCGATAGGATACCAAAATCCCATCATCGCTTCGATGACCATATTTGGTAATATATTCTTTTTGCGTTAGGTTCAACTCAAAAGGGGTTGAAATACACACACGATGATTGCTTCTGCTGCTCATCGTGTGTGTCCGCAAGTATGCAAACATAGCATAAGTCCCATCTAAAATTTCGCACAGGTGCGAGCATCTCAACGGCAAAAGGGTTGAAATGTTTACACGACCGACCACTGCGTAAGGCATTATTGCTGATCATGTACATTTCGCTGGTATATTCTCGCAATCGAATTCTGGTGGTAAATTTCCATTTGCGAATTCGATTGCCAGGGCGCCAGCCGGATGCCTTCATGTATCGGTCGGTCGGGTGATCGATCGAGGTGGGCATGCTGTGCCAAGGCAAGATACCTTTTCCTGCTGGTGTGCAGCTGGCGCGCAAAAGAATATCGTGTAGATATTGCACAGGCAATATTGGTTGCTTGGTTGTTAAACCAAATTGCCTTGAAAATATTGTATTTGTTGCCACTGGAATTTCGTATCAGCGAGAATTAATGTTTCACCGGTTTTTCTAATGTTACTGGTACGGCATGGAAGGTAAGTACAGGCTTTGTGTATCTCAGGAAACTATTACCTTTTGTACCTGTAAGGTAAGTAGTGGCGTTCAATGGAACTGCCACGGTACCTGTTTTTCTTTTTGGTTGTATGCCCTAGATGGGGGTTTTTATTTAGGTTTTTTGGAAGACGGTTAGTGACGTTCGAAGGAACCGCCGCAACCTGGCTGGTACCGCGTGTGTTGCCGACAGGGACAAGGGGATTGCGGTACGATCCGCTGACCTGTTGGGGTTTGTATGGACTATCAGGTATGACACCCGACTAGGTCGTGGCCTATTGGTAGCTCGCTGGCATCCACAGTGACGAAGTTGCGTGTGCGGGATGGAGCAGCTTCACGCCCAGTGTTAATTTTTCTCCACAGTGACGGGGTGCCGTGTGCGGGATGCAGCAGAACTGAGTCTAGGGTCGGCATTTTTCGTCCATACGTTGGTATGGAGAGCTGTTTGCCGCCCTTGGTAGACAGGTGGTTTTGTGGTCGCTGGCGTTGACGTACAGTCTTGGCCATGCGAATTTGTCTTGGAGTCGTAGTCATCGGGGAATTGCTTGTTTTTTTCCGTCTCACCCTGTCTTCGCACTTGTTCCGTGTGTGGCCTGTACGGCCACACAACTCGCAGCAACTCCGAATGCTATACACCCGGGGGTTTGATGTTGCTGGAAGCGTGGAGGCAGAGGGTTGGTGTTTTATTCTGGGACTCCCTCTGCTGGCGTGGTGACATGTTTTGTGGTAGTGTAGTGTATCGCGCACGGCATTCTACAATGTCGTGGCCATACTGCCAGCATTCCCGGCAGAAAGATGTGTTTCGCCTTTTCCGGCACACATCGTATAGGTGGCCTAGTTTATGGCAAAAACTGCACGTGATGCGTGCAGTCACCTGGTACAAGCGACGAGTACCGTGGTACTCGTGGTTTGATCCACTGGTGCGGTGTGTTGGGGGGTCGAAGGGCGACCTACCCTTGGGTATGCGCGTTTCGATGGGCGCTTCTTACCTCCACGCGGATTTGGTTTAAATCGCGGCGGAGTGAAGCCCGCAACGCCAGAAGGTCGGAAATGGTGACGTGTGCAGGGGAGCTGTCTGAGGAAGACTCGCTGGGCCTGCGGTCATGGTGGCTGAGAGGATGATGCTTCTGGGGCAATCCGTGGTGCTGCTAAAGGAGGTGATGTTTGCCGTGTAGGCGGGGCGACGTTTTTATTAATCGCTGCGTCTTGATATGCTGGGAGCTCAGACTGCGGGTCTGAACTTTCCATGATTGCGTCAGCAACCTTTGATAAATAGCCCAAACTCTGGTTAGGTTGGGCCATTAATGCCGAGCGGGCATGTTGAGGAAGACACCTCAGGAGGTGCGGCCTAATTAGATCATCCGAGATCCTGGTCCCCGCTATTGAACGTAAATGGGTCAGGAAAAGGGATCCGCTAATAGCTGTGCGAATTCGAAATTCAATAATCCATCCCTAATTCGAGTCAGTCGCTATTCATCCACCACATCGGGCGCAAGGAGTTATAAATCGTCCTGCGACGCGCACACACGCGTTACCACAGTTGAGTCAAAAGAGAAAAGTTCCTGCGCGACTACCAGTGTATTTATAATGTACAGGGATCTTCCCTAATATAGTGAACCTTGTAACAATCGCAAATTATTTATTAAACCCTAGGCAAGTTATAAAATTAAGAAACAATAAAAATAAGAAAATTATTAAACTAGACAACTCCCACAGTGTGTTTGTTATTTATGCTCTTTCCTTGGTGCTTTGACTTTGGTATTATTTATCCAGTGACGTGGTGGGATAAAGTGAACCGTGTGCCCGTGTCTGGCACCTACTTGGAACCCCCACAATACCCTGCAATTCTGTTAGAAATATGGACAAAGTTGAAGCCCAGCAAGCGAATCTTGTTGATGGAACTTAGCAGAAGAACAAGAAAAATAACAATGGAATTAGTTAAAATTCAACTTTATTCAACTCGGAACTATTTCACCTTCTTCTTCATCATTTTAAAAATACAATCAACTGTCCTTTTATCCGTATAAAACAGTAACATGTTACTTTACTTTACCGAAATTTAAGAAACGTTGTAAAGAAAACAGGAGAAACTGAACCTTTACTCCGTCACCGTTTGTTGTTATTTTCTTTTTTTCTCGAAACAGCCGTTGAGCCAAAAAATATCTCATCCGCTATACAATATTGGTGTTCTGCTTTAGCCTCAGCGAATCCAGCAACGGGGTCTGACATCAGCTGGCTGAATTTTCTGCAACAGTTGTAAATATATCTTTATATGTGGTTTGTTTTCACGTTAGACGTCAAACGTCGATCGATTTATGTTGGGCGCCGATAGTAGCTCGCTTTTCCCTCCTAGATAAGAGAAAAAACCCTACAATGTCGACCTACTTCCCTCAGTGAAGTAAAAGAAAATCTACGAAGTTGAATGATCTCCCTCGGTGAAGAAAAATTAAGGGGTCCGAAATTTATATCTCGGGGAATTTAGGGCTTTACTTAAGGCTATACCCCAAAGCTACACTGCAGCACGAAAGCTACGCGGATTTGTCCTTCTAGGAAAACCTTTGACTGGGACGCGATCAACTTTAATGTGATGCGGGTGGGCGCCTTATTCAATAGGCGCACGCAGACATGGTTTTGAAATACGTTAAGACCCATAGTGGCGCTGTGCGATCTTGTAAATCCAAATTGGAAGTCAAGTATTGGGTTCCTGGCACTGATAAAGGTATTTAGCTGCACGTATATGAACATTTCATATATTTTGATGTCGCACATGAGGAACGAAATGAGGCAAAATCTTGAGGGGTGATAAGTTGGTTTAGCTCCTCAATAGTATACTGGTTAGTATACCCGCCTGTCACGCGGGAGACCGGGGTTCGATTCCTCGTCGGGGAGCCTCTGGCGCAAGACTAATGACCTTGCCCGAAAAAAAAAAAACAAATCATTATGGAAAATTTAACAAGCCTCAGGACTTGCTAAATAAGGCCAAGACCGGATCCAGGTTGTAGTGCCGATGATGATGATGATAAGTTGGTTTCCTAACGTGTGCTATTGGACAAACAATAGCAAGCGTCCAAACTTGAGGAAAGTACCCCATATTGTAGGTATTGATTTTATTGTTTAACAACTAAATATGCATTTATTGCATATATTGTTTAACAACTAAAATCGGTTGTCTGGTAACTTCGCCTTAAAAGGGTAACCTCACTAACCAAGCCGCTCCTCCAAAATCGTTAAACGGGAGATTTTTGAAATAAGTCAGAAACTACTTTGGTTATTAAAGGTTTTCTTGTCTTTATTTAGATTATTTCACATTTAGTTTCCCGGACGAACAACAGGTTTTCTGTGCATTCACGCCCTATTATACTGATCGCCTATTTCCGATCGCACACTTATCCTCAAATTCCTATTTTCCCACCCATTAAATGCGAATAAACTCTCGCGAATTTACTCAGCAATACATGAACCCAGGGAGAATGGGAAAATTGTAAAGGAGAGTAGCCTGGTTAGGGGTGGATTTAGTTTCGCTTGCAACGAAAAGCTAAACCAGAAGAATAACGCGTGATCTCATTTTGAGGCATGGGTAATTCTCGGAATGCACCACTACGAAGAGCATTCCGAGGAGGGAAGGTGGAGAGGGTTGAAAAGTATACACATGCATACTTTTCACTGGATAGAAACTATTCCCAAACGGATTCTCGTACTTTATAATTCTTAAAGAGGAACTTTGGCTTGGGATCTACTTTTGAATTGGAATGTGCCAAAGGAATTTGAATATGGGCTAAATTATTTCGCTCTGCAGAAACGGCGTCGTCTACTCATGTTTTGCTGTTGTTAAATAGCAGGATGGATTGATGATTTCAGCTAGGGAAATCGATATGGGGGATTTAGGGAATCGGTTTTTTGCGTTTTTATTTTGGTAAGAAGGACGCAAATCAGCTCAAAGATTCGGAGGGGTTTTAATTATATAGCAAATGCATGGTTGAACAGAATGGAGAGCTTTATAAAGAATAAGGCAGGAAGCCTTGCCAATGAGTGGTACGACATGTTGTCGATACCGGGTGACTTCTTAGGGCTTCGAGATTTAACTAGGTTCTGCAAGGTGCTTGGTGTGGCGAATCGGTGACCATTATCACATGTTTCGTCGAAGTATGCACTGTTAGCTGGCCCATTAAAGTTGTATAATTTACTGTGAAACTCTGAACTAGTGGTTGCATTAGTATCTGGGTCGCCATCTTCGAGAGTGAGCCTGTGATTATTTTCAAAGGTCTCTGCGATGATGTTTGCTTTATTGGTGTCATTATTGACAACAACACCGTTGTGGCTGATTGGGCCAGAGATTCTGGCAGTGCCATATATCTTTTTAATGATGTTGACGGCACGATGCGTTTATCGCGCTAATATAAATGAACGAAACGCCAAATATTAAAACAACGAACGAAAACTGTTTATGCTATAGATATTTTATGATATCATTTAATACCGAAACAACAAAATGTAACGAAAAGATACAATGTTTAGTATATTGATATTTTATTTTATACCGACAACGAAAGATGTGGATTGTATCGAATAGCTAGGATTTAGAGCAAAAAACAGAAAACAAATCGTTTTTTTAGCATTATAAGAGGGCGGTCCTCTTTTACATGTATTGGTACTGTGGGGCTTTTCAGGGCCCGAAGAGCCACGCATCGCTCGATCCCCACTATTCCAGGCGAACGACTTACCCCTCGGTCGAACTTCAGCAAGGTTGCGTAACCTTGCTACGGCATTTACCCCCAGCCAAATCGCCGGAATTAATACGGTTACCCAATCGGATAACCGTTTTGAATTTCTGTTAGGCAGCTTACCTATTCTGTAGGGGATTTCCTTCCAGACCCCTTTTTTTTTCTCCAGCATCACTACTGAAAACATTAAATCCACGGCAAAGCTTATCACCTTGCCGTGGCATCGAAAACTCACCCTCGGTCAGACATTATTTCCTAAAAGAACATTAAACCCACGGCAAAGCTTATCACCTTGCCGTGGCATCGAAAACTCACCCCCGAGACGTACATCATTCCCTAAGAAACATTAAGCCCACGGCAAAGCTTATCACCTTACCGTGGCATTGAAAATTCACCCTCGAGGCGTATATTATCTCCTAAATAAAAAGCATAAGTCCACGGCAAAATCATCACATTGCCATGGCATCTGAAATCATATCTTTAGGCATACATTCTGCCAGGGCATCTCGTTTCCATAGCCTTAAGTTATGGAAACAACAATCAACAAGAGTTCCTTGTGACTCGTTGTATTTGTTTACCCTCGGCATAACATGCATGCGGCTATTTGCCCCTATTGATTTGCTACCGCCGACAAGGTTTCTGCTGATGCAAACCAAACATGTCCCGGATTACCAGCAATCGCTGGCTTCCAATTATAGATCCCCATGTTCAGAGGCCGTATTCAAGCAACGATCAAGATGCAGCCAGCAAATGTTTACTTTCAACATCTGGCAATGGCTGCACCCTATGTTCGTTGCAATGTTTAATCATCGGCAACAGAAATTATGATTTATGGCCTTCCATTAGGATGACCAAATCATCGGTTTGGGTCTTTCACACCCCAGATGCTATTATTTACATTCCTAGAAAATGCACTAGCGATGTTGCCCGCCATCCACGGTCGCTGAACGATCGTATGCATGGCATACGCACACATGCGTAATGTATGCCTATTCCGTCCGGTCCAATCACGATTAACTACTTCAAGTTAATCGTGTAACTCCGCCTCCTTTCCAGTTTCTTTCAGGGTTCCTTTCCTTTTGATGACTTCCAATGGGATTAGTCAGATTTTAGTCACGAGTCGAGAAGGAGTCACCCGCGTCGCTGTCGTTGTGCAAAAGTCAGTCTTCTTCACATTCACCTATCAGTCGACGGTTTTAGACTCGCGAATAACAATAGCCGATAATTCACAAGATCGTCGGGATTTTGGTGTGGCTGATGTGTCGTGTTGTGTTTGCGGGTGTTCAGTCTGCGTTTATGTCAATTTAATAGACGAACAAAAGTATATAACTGTGTAGTTTAAATTAATGTTCAAAATCTTTCTTAATCAAATCAACTAAATCGATGTGAATTTAATAGACAAACAAAGTATATAACTGTGTAGTTTAAAATAATGTTCAAAATCTTTCTTAATCAAATTAACTAAATCGATGTGAATTTAAGAGGCAAACAAAGTTTATAACTGTAGTATCAATTATTGCAAAATAAAAGTGACTTTGTATCGAAATTAAAGAAAGAACTGATCGTGTGTTTTATTTTCCTCTTTCGGAGATCTTTGTGCGGTTTTTCTGTTTCTTTTGAGAACTATTGGAGTAGTGGAAATTAGTTAAACCCGCGTCCGTGTCGACGCACTGACTAATTTACCCCACATTGGTGACCGCGACTCGCGAACACGCGCCTGTGCATATCGTTGAACGAGCATTAGTGCTACTTAGTGACTTTGGTATACTACCAAACCAAGAACTTTGTAAGGGCAAGTAGAGCCCCACCTCATCGGTACGCAGCTCACCATCGCACCTTTAACCATCCAGCCTCAATTGTCATCAGGACCCTCGGACAACCCAGCGTTGGACACCAGGTTTTTCCTTTTAATTTTTTTTTTTTTTCTTTTTCTTACTTCTTTAGCTTTTCAAGTGTATTTCCTCCTTCGGTGAACTCCTTCCGAGTCATCAAATATATTATATTATTCTCTTAATTTAATATTGTTATATTTCATAGTTTTTTTTTTGCCTTTGCGTCTTTGTGTTTTCACTAATTCATACAAATACGTGGTTAACACAGTAGGAATTTAATAAATAGATCAAAACAGAACTCTTTAACGCAATAAGGAAGTGAATTAATAAGAAAAGCAGTAGTAATGTTTTGTTGATTGTCGTTGTTTTTATTCTCTTTTCCATCATTATATATTGTGTCCATAGAAAAGAAAATCAAGTTTAATTGTGTTAAAGAGACGAGGATATGAATACAGATATTGTATGTTTAATTAAAATATTTCATATCCTTTGCTATAAAGACCAAACGAGCAATAATAATTATTATTTGTGTTTCTATTAGATGGTTTCATTACTGTAAGATTTATTTTGAATATTCTCATACATTTTTTGTATGGCAAAAGTGTTAAATAATATCCCCTTTGTTTTCCTAATCTTTCTTTTGCTTTTAAATATTATTTTAATTGCTCCTATCTTTTTTTTTATTTTATTCTTATTTGTTTTAAATTGATATAAATACATACACACAGTTAAAGTCTAACCAAAATATTCACAACATATTCTGTTTTCCCCAAAAAAATATTAATGTGTATTTACTGAAAGATAACGAAAAGAATTCTTCAATTTTTACTTTGCTTTTAATTAGTTTTAAATCATATTTCAAGACACATACAAATAGCAAGAAACATTTTGGAATTGTAATCATTATAAACCAACAGAAAACGGATTTAATAAAGAACAGCCTGAGATTAATAGAGAACCTACATAAGGCAGTAACTCACACACGTGCTCGCGTAATTACCACATTTATATTCTTTTCTTTTTGCCGCGGTTAAATCTTATTGTCCTTTTATTTGGTTTTGATTTTTATCCAAAAATTCAACGGAATTTGTACAGGATACGCCAACATAAATACCGGCATTTACTAAGGGTTCAAGAAACCGTAGTATCATTACGAAACAATTTCAATCTTCACCCAACAAATTATTTCGCTACCGGGCATAAATACTAATACCAATTACAAACCCCTTCTGGGCACATTTGAACGCACAAGACTCCTCGCACTACATTATTCGCGACCAATCGACCACTTATTCACGACTCGAAGCAAGCCCCCGGCTCGATTTCCCCTTTGGCTCCGCTTGACTCCACTTCCGACCTTCGCTCGGCTTATTTTGGTTAGGGAAAGCCATTGTTTTAGGACATCCGTGGTTCTCTCAACTTCCTGCGACTCCTTTTCACCCATTGGCCTCCTTTCACCTTTCTTCGCGTCCTCTTACGCTTTTGATCCCAGTTTCGCGTCACACAACCCATAATGGTCAACACGAGAAACACCATGGCCAAAAAGGCTCTGGAACAATCCGAGCCTCTTGAATTTCACGACGCCTCCAGCGTCGATTTCCCCGCTGAGCAAGTCGATGCTGACCTAGACTTGCCCGGACAATCTACTCCTCTTGCACCACCCGTTGCCCCCAGCGTCGTGAACCGACCCCAGCCTACTTCCACAGACACACTCCCGACTGCTCCTAACGCCCCTGGTACCGGCCCTTTGGTAGATTCCGGCATTTTTATGCCCACAACTAGTGCCGGTACCTCACAACAACCTCATAGGCACCCAGAGTCCCAAGAATTCCGCGATGCCTCCAGCCTCGGGAACGGGACTCGTCATTTAAATATAGGACTTCCCCCCTTCGATGAGGAGGACCCAGACCTTTGGTTTGCAGTGGCAGACCGCATCTTCCAGGCCTCAGCTTTGCACGACGAACAACTTCGTGCAGTCGAGCTGTTGAAAGTGCTTGACCGCACTCAGCGACCGCATGTTGCCCACATAATAAGGTCGGCCGGCCGCAACCCATATAGCAACATGCGTGAAGCTCTGCTCGACGCATTGGACGAGCCAGGAAGTATGCGGCAACAACGTTTAGCCGCTGTAACCAACCTTTCTGGGATGAGACCATCTCTTTTCCTGACCCATTTACGCTCTATAGCGGGGACCAGGATTGGGGACGACCTAATAAAGCCTCACTTTTTGAGGTGTCTTCCCCAACATGCCCGTTCGGCACTTATAGCCCAACCCAATCAGAGTTTGGGCTATTTATCCAAAATTGCGGACGCAATTATGGAAAGCTCAGATCAGTATTCTGAGCCTCCTGCGTACCAGGTAGCGGCGGTTTCTCAACACGCCGCCCAGCCTACACGGCACCCTCGTCTACCATTTACAGCCCCTCAATTGGCTCCAGTCCCCCTTCCTCCTCAAACCCAATTACCTTTTAGAGGGCCCGCCTCAACCAATTTCCCTCAGGGGAATCCAGTGGCAGGCCCCAACCCTAACCAAAGAAATTCGCCCACCCAACTAACTCCTGCTGACCTCCGGGCGCTCCAAACCTCACTCCTCCGCGAGATAACTTAATTGCGTGCGGAGGTGAGGAACAATCCGCGAAGCGCCCAGAATCGAGCCATGCCGAGCCGTCCTCTCAATCGGCAGAATTTCTCCCAAAATGCCCCTCAGAGGGCCTATATTCCCCAAAATGCCCCACAGAGGGCCAATCCCACCCAAAACGGCCCTCACCGGGCCAATCCCCAGCGAGCTCCGGCTCGACCTCCCCGTAACGGCAATACTAATAGGCAGAACATACCTGATAATGCCGTTACTCTGCCTTGGTGCGCCAATCACCAGCGATATGGTGATCCCGCATTCAATTGCAAAGCGCCTTGTGGTTGGACGCAAGCTTCCACCAACCAGAGGCGCTCTTTAAACTAATTTTGCCGACCGACACCCTCGCGCAATCGGCCGGCACCCCTACGATAAGTCGCTTAACCATCCGGGATTCGAAACTGAATATCGCTTTTACTGTCGACACCGGCGCCGATATTTCAGTCCTCCCGCGATCGTTTGCCCCGCGTAACCGCGTGCCAGCCGCACTCAAATTGTCAGCAGCAAATAATACGCCGATACTTACGTACGGACGTAAAAAGCTGACACTCCAATTGGGTCTTTGTCGTCCGATCACTTGGCGTTTCGTCATTGCGGACGTGAATGAACCCCTGATAGGTTCCGACCTATTAGGTGCACATAATCTGTTGGTCGATTCGACCCATAACAGACTAGTGGCTCCAACCACCCCCCCCTTGCCCATGACGGCATCACCAGCGGAAACTTCAGGAGCCACAAAGTGCATAGACCCATTCCAGGTTATGGTACAGGAATTTGTGAGTACAACAATTCCTCTACCTAACCAACGCCGACATAAAGCCACGGTGTTTCATCATATAGAAACACGTGGTCCCCCTGTGAGCCAGCGTCCACGTCGACTGGCTCCGGAAAAATTACGTGCGGCGCGCGCGGAGTTCGAGCATATGATCGAACTAGGTATCTGCCAACCGTCGGACAGTCCCTGGGCAAGCCCACTCCACTTAGTGAAGAAACGTTCTGGTGAGTGGCGCCCATGTGGCGATTACAGGCTGTTGAACGCAGCAACTGTCCCGGACAGATACCCAATTGCACACCTCTACGATTTTTCGTACAAGTTGCGAGGGTGCAATGTCTTCACTACCCTGGATCTCACCAGGGCATACCACCAAATTCCGGTGGCACCTGAAGACATCCCCAAGACCGCAGTCATTACACCTTTCGGACTCTTCGAGTTCAAAGTGATGACTTTCGGTCTCAGGAATGCCGCACAGACATTCCAGCGGTATATCGACACGGCTTTACGAGGTCTTAATTGCTGCCATGCATACCTTGATGACATTCTCATCGCCTCCAAAGACCTCGCCGAACATAAACGCCACTTACGTCAGGTCCTAGAGCGCCTCCGCGAATTCGGTCTTGTCATCAACCCAGATAAGTGTCAATACGCCAAAGAGCAAATCACCTATCTGGGTTATGTCGTTGACAACCAGGGCATTCGCCCACTTCCAGACCGTGTGGAGGCCCTCATGAAGTATCCTCGACCTACTAACGTGAGTGAGCTGCGTCGATTTTTGGGCATGCTTAACTTCTACCGTCCTACCCTGAAGAATGCTGCCCAGATTCAAGCTCCGCTCAATGAATTTTTAAAAGGAGCTAAGCGCAATGATAAGCGCCCCATTAATTGGACAGAAGTCTCAGATCGAGCATTCCAACTGTCCAAAGAACAATTGGCAAATGCCACCTTACTCCGATACCCTCTCGAGGGAGCGGCACTTTCTATCCAATGCGACGCATCGGATACCGCAATCGGAGCCGTCCTTGAACAGGACATTGAAGGCCGACCGGAACCACTTGGCTTCTTTTCAAGGAAGCTGAGTCCCACTGAGCGACGTTACAGCGCCTACGACCGTGAATTGCTCGCGATCTACAGCGCTGTTAAGTACTTCCGTCATATGATAGAAGGACGTTCGCTCTCTATTTTAACAGACCACAAACCATTGGTCTATGCGTTCCGGAAGAAGTCGGGAAATGCCTCCCCCCGACAAGAGCGTCAATTAGACCTCATTGGGCAATATTCTACGGAGATCAGGCATATCTCCGGTAAACAGAACGTCACGGCGGACGCCCTTTCTCGAATCGATACGATTCATTTGCGTACCGCCTTGAATAACGCTGATCTTGCCCTATCTCAAGAGGAGGATGAGCAGCTCAAGTCCCTCCTAACTGCCGATACGGCACTAGAGCTTAAGAAAATTACCCTTCGCGACCCTTTGGGCGAAATCTGGTGTGATGTCTCCACTGGAACCGCTAGACCTTACATTCCCGAGAAACTTCGTAAGGGCGTGTTCCAGGTTTACCACAACCCTGCCCACCCCAGCGGCCGAGCAACAGCCGCTGCTGTCCGTCGCAAATTTATTTGGCCCCGGATGAACAAAGACCTCACCGGTTGGGCCCGTGCTTGTCTCCAGTGCCAACGCTGCAAGGTAGCGCGACATAATGTACTGGAGCCAGCGCAATTCAAGCTTCCCACGGCACGCTTCGCCCATGTCCACATAGACATAGTGGGACCGCTTACTCCATCAAGAGGATTTTCTTATATCCTCACTATGATGGATCGCTGCACGCGATGGCCAGAGGCGACACCTCTCCGGGCAGTTACTGCCGAATCAGTCGCCAAGGCCTTTTATTCAACTTGGGTCACACGCTTCGGTGTACCAACCACCTTAACTTCGGACCGAGGTCCACAATTTGAGGCGACAATTTTTAGGCAGCTAACAGATCTTCTCGGCTGCCAAAGAAGTCGTACCACCGCCTACCATCCGCAATCAAATGGGATGATAGAGCGCTGGCATAGATCTCTTAAAGCCTCACTCATGTGTCATAATGACACACAATGGTTTGACGCCCTTCCAACTGTCCTCCTCGGCCTGAGGACAAGCATTAAGGAGGACCTGGGTGCTTCGGCAGCAGAGCTTACCTACGGTACCAACCTCCTTCTTCCAGGAGAACTTTTCCTGGATGGCGAAACACCGCGTGACCAACTTCGCGAATTGGGACATCTCCGTGACCTGCTACGTAAGGTTAGGGCAACCCCTGTAACCAGGCACGGCTCCAAAAAACTTTTCGTCCACCCTGAACTGCACAGCTGCACGCACGTCTTTGTCAGGGTGGATAAGGTCAAAAAACCCCTCGACCCACCTTACGATGGCCCATTCAAGGTCTTCCGCCGCATCAGTGACCGCGTCTTCGAGATCGACATTAGAGGCAAGCGATCCACGGTCAGCGTCGAAAGGCTTAAGCCCTGTTTTCTGGAAGCTTCCGCTCCAGAAGTACTTCCTTCTACTGACACCGCTCCTACGCCACCAGCACAACCTCCCCGTACTCGCGCTCAGGCGCGCGCCTATAACCAACTAACCACCCCCTAACCTGCCTTACCTATTTCGTGACTACGTCACTGGGGAGGGAGTGATGTGGGGCTTTTCAGGGCCCGAAGAGCCACGCATCGCTCGATCCCCACTATTCCAGGCGAACGACTTACCCCTCGGTCGAACTTCAGCAAGGTTGCGTAACCTTGCTACGGCATTTACCCCCAGCCAAATCGCCGGAATTAATACGGTTACCCAATCGGATAACCGTTTTGAATTTCTGTTAGGCAGCTTACCTATTCTGTAGGGGATTTCCTTCCAGACCCCTTTTTTTTCTCCAGCATCACTACTGAAAACATTAAATCCACGGCAAAGCTTATCACCTTGCCGTGGCATCGAAAACTCACCCTCGGTCAGACATTATTTCCTAAAAGAACATTAAACCCACGGCAAAGCTTATCACCTTGCCGTGGCATCGAAAACTCACCCCCGAGACGTACATCATTCCCTAAGAAACATTAAGCCCACGGCAAAGCTTATCACCTTACCGTGGCATCGAAAATTCACCCTCGAGGCGTATATTATCTCCTAAATAAAAAGCATAAGTCCACGGCAAAATCATCACATTGCCATGGCATCTGAAATCATATCTTTAGGCATACATTCTGCCAGGGCATCTCGTTTCCATAGCCTTAAGTTATGGAAACAACAATCAACAAGAGTTCCTTGTGACTCGTTGTATTTGTTTACCCTCGGCATAACATGCATGCGGCTATTTGCCCCTATTGATTTGCTACCGCCGACAAGGTTTCTGCTGATGCAAACCAAACATGTCCCGGATTACCAGCAATCGCTGGCTTCCAATTATAGATCCCCATGTTCAGAGGCCGTATTCAAGCAACGATCAAGATGCAGCCAGCAAATGTTTACTTTCAACATCTGGCAATGGCTGCACCCTATGTTCGTTGCAATGTTTAATCATCGGCAACAGAAATGATGATTTATGGCCTTCCATTAGGATGACCAAATCATCGGTTTGGGTCTTTCACACCCCAGATGCTATTATTTACATTCCTAGAAAATGCACTAGCGATGTTGCCCGCCATCCACGGTCGCTGAACGATCGTATGCATGGCATACGCACACATGCGTAATGTATGCCTATTCCGTCCGGTCCAATCACGATTAACTACTTCAAGTTAATCGTGTAACTCCGCCTCCTTTCCAGTTTCTTTCAGGGTTCCTTTCCTTTTGATGACTTCCAATGGGATTAGTCAGATTTTAGTCACGAGTCGAGAAGGAGTCACCCGCGTCGCTGTCGTTGTGCAAAAGTCAGTCTTCTTCACATTCACCTATCAGTCGACGGTTTTAGACTCGCGAATAACAATAGCCGATAATTCACAAGATCGTCGGGATTTTGGTGTGGCTGATGTGTCGTGTTGTGTTTGCGGGTGTTCAGTCTGCGTTTATGTCAATTTAATAGACGAACAAAAGTATATAACTGTGTAGTTTAAATTAATGTTCAAAATCTTTCTTAATCAAATCAACTAAATCGATGTGAATTTAATAGACAAACAAAGTATATAACTGTGTAGTTTAAAATAATGTTCAAAATCTTTCTTAATCAAATTAACTAAATCGATGTGAATTTAAGAGGCAAACAAAGTTTATAACTGTAGTATCAATTATTGCAAAATAAAAGTGACTTTGTATCGAAATTAAAGAAAGAACTGATCGTGTGTTTTATTTTCCTCTTTCGGAGATCTTTGTGCGGTTTTTCTGTTTCTTTTGAGAACTATTGGAGTAGTGGAAATTAGTTAAACCCGCGTCCGTGTCGACGCACTGACTAATTTACCCCACAGTACAATACTGGTGGAACTTAGTGGTCATGACATATTTTTACATTAGGATAAAGTAGGCAGAGCATTTGCATCCACGTGGTTTTACATGCTGTTAAAACATGTGGAAAACAGTCTGTACAAAAGTAATGACATTTTAATGATGTAATTATAAACAAGCGACAAGAATGTAAAATGTCTAGAAAAGAATTGTTCACAATATTGGTAAACTGATAAAACAGAGAATCTAATACAGCTGTAAGTGGTAAACAAACTGAAGGGTATTCAGACTGACCACATGTGTCGCATCATGCTGAGGTTTTTCCCAAATTTTTCTATGTCCAAAATATCTTCATTCTTGTTTTGGTCTTTTACCATTTTATCCGTTTTTTTTTTTTTTTTACATTTCTGTATTTATTGACCATAAATAATTTTTACAATAAGCAATACAGATAACTTATGATACCTTAGCTATAATTGTTTACATATACTTACTAGTACATTTTTCAAACAATATGATAAAAGTTATGTATTGGTTATGGATTAAGATTTTAGTGGGTAAGTGGGTAGAATATTTTATCCGTTGTATTTTGTATTTCATGCAGTTCTTTTTTTTTTTTTTTTTTTTTTTTTCTCTCGGGAGAGGCGAACCTATAGCGGCGCGTGGGCGCCCCGAGATGCCATCAAATAACTGTTGCAGTTCTTTTTGAACAGTTGCACGTTGTAACGCTCCGGAAACACTCGCGTGGGAAAGCAGCTCCACAGCTTCCCCGCTCAGTAACGGAACGAGTTTTGATACAGGGATGTTCGCGCCGTCGGGAGATGAACCACAAACGGGTGCGATCCGTCGGATTGTCTTGTGGAGCACATATAAACTGAATTGCGTGGAACACTACCACGAATCTCCGAAGAACAGTACCCGTAATAATATCTGTAAAACAGACAGAGGTCGGCTTCTCGCCTTCGATGTCATAGCGACTGTAGTCCCGACGTCAGCGCCGAGTCCCAGATCAGACGGATCGCTGGTCTCTGTATGCTCTCAAGTAGGTCGAGGGTATGTTTAGGAGCCGAGCTCCAAACATGAGAGCAATATTCGAGCGAGGGTCTAATTTGGGATTTATATAGGATAAGAAGTTGGGCCGGAGTAAAATATTTCTTGGCCCTAAAAAGATAGCTCAATTTTCCTGAGGCCGACCTGGGGATGATCGACACGTGTTTATGCCATGATACATTCCCACAGACCGTGACGCCGAGCAATTTCAAACTTTCCCCAGCCTCTAGGGCCCGGCCATTCATCATCAGCTGTGGAACCGATGATCCTCTTTTCTTGTGAATGTTGTATATTGTGTCTTCGCTGCGTTGAAGTCGACGAGATTGGCCCTTCCCCACTGCAGGACCCTATCTATATCCTGATTCACAGAGTCAATTTGTGTACATCTCAGCTGATGCGACGCAGATGCGCCAATCGGCCGAGCACTCGAAAAGGAGGAAACAAGCGTACTATCATCCGCAAAACTGAACACTTTGTTATCCGTTGTCTCCAACAAATCATTTATCTGAAGCAAGAACAAGGTTGGAGCCAAAATAGAACCTTGGGGCTCCCCGAATTAACAGGATACAGATCCGAACAGTCGCCGTCCACAACAACCCGGATCGATCGATTCTTGAGGAAGCTCCTCGTCCAGTCGCAAAGCTGTTGGGAGAGTCCATATGAACGAAGTTTGCTCAACAATGCCCTGTGCTAGACGCGGTCAAAAGCCTTGGAGATATCCAATGCGACCGTCGTTGACTCACCTTGCTTTTCGATCGCAGATGTCCATATGTCGGTTATAAGTGTCAAAAGGTCTCCCGTGGACCGCCTGCCACGGAATCCGTATTGACGATCATTCAGAAGTCCGTTGCACTACAAATACTTAACCAACTCTGTATTGATGACTTTTTCCATTACCTTAGATAAAATAGACACTAATGCTATCGGACGGTAATTTTGTGGGAGACACTTTTTTCCCGTCTTTGGGATTGGCTGAACTCGAGCGATTTTCCAGCAGGCAGGAAAGGACCTGCGTGCATAAGATAAGCGGAAGAATCTGCCAAGAACCGGCGATAGTTCTGGAGCACAGTTCTTAAGGTCTATTGCTGGTATTCCGTCCGGGCCGGTTGCCTTCCTACAATCCAGTTCACGTAGAATGCGTTGAATAGTGCGCGGACGAAATCTCACATCCCGCATCGAAGACTGTACCGGCGAGATCACAGGTGGCTCCAAAAGGCCGGGATCGAGGTTTGAATTCGCGGAAAATAAATTCGCGAACACATTAGCTTTATCTTTTGGATTCGTGACTAACGTCCCGCTGTGTGTCACAAACGGAGGGAAAGAGGAGGAAGCGAAGTTACCGCTGATAGCTTTTGCCATTGACCAGAAGGAGCGCGAACCAGTTGCGCAACGAAGGAGCTTATTGATCACCCTGTCGTTGTGAGCCTTCTTCGCGGTATCAATCGCCTGGTTGCACGCGTTTCTGATTCTAACAAAATCCGTTCTGTTAACATCGGTGGGATTGGAGCGCCATTGCTTAAAAGCTCTATTTTTTGCCGATGTAATCAGCGCGCATTTTTTATCAAACCAAGGTTTATCAGACGAACTACGTTTGATGGAATCTGGAATATACATCTCCATCCCGAGAAGAATAATCTCTGATACCGACTCCGCGCAAGCGTTAACATCGGAGTTTCCGAAGCACACCTGCGACCATGGAAAGGATGCGAACAAATCTCGCATATCGTCCCAGTTAGCAGCCCCTAAAACGCCACGCGGCCAAGTATTGGACAAAACTGGTAATTTCCTCTGGAGCCAGTGCAATTTGATTTATCCATCGCAAAAAGATTACCATAGGTACAGGCTGAAATACGGCAATTATTTTTAACAGGTACCCTACTGTAGAATCAATTACCTGTAAGTATCGCAGCTGGAATTAATGATCGCGGCCAGGTAAAATACCCTGGGTAATTAAGCACCAGGAAAAACCCAAAAAGATACCGCCGAGGTGGAAAGGTACGGAGGAAATACAAAAAGGTCGAACGAGGATAAAGAGAGAACAACTTGACGATTTTTTTCGGTGAGAATTTGATTTCATTTAGTGCGATATTAACCTCGACGAGAGGAAGACGTGCATTCGAGAAAACGGGCGAGTGTGTCGGCGCGAGTAAAAGTGTCAAACAAAAATGTAATACAAAAAAAAAAAGAGTAAAAACGTCCTTATTTCTTTTCGGTGTGGACTATGTTCGGCGGAGTATAACGAATAAAAAAACCACCAAATTGGTCGTAAAAAGTAAACGTGCGTTGATACGTAATAGTGATCGAATGTGAATAAAGGACATAACATAACTAATGATCGAACGTGATAAAGGTGTGGGGTTTCTTCAAGGCGCCGAAGAAGCACCCATCACTTAACCCTCTTAAATCTTCCGCTTTCTATTTTACCCCATGGTACTTACCTTCAATTAGGCAGCATTAAGCTTCCTGCAAAACATTCCATGGCAAGATCATCATCTTGCCACAGCATTATTCACATCGCTGTAATCTTTAAAACTTTTTGTTTCCTCTGGTAGGCACCCATGTCCATTGCCAACCATTGGGAAATCTTACGTAGTTCCCTTATCGCAATTCATTGCAATCATACTCACAAAAATTCTTCTGTGTTTGTTTTTCTCGAAGCAATTATCGATGCCCATGCAGCTGCATCCAATTTTCACGGATCACCATTGCATATACATTCCTAATGTATATTTATTGGCTTGTTCAAACAAGCCGCATTTTAGCACCTAAGCATTGGATTACGTTTCGGTATTCAATATACCCTCCAATGTTTATGTTTACCCAGCTTCACATCTCCCAACTATTCTTTTCGATGCGCGTTCGTTTGTCCTTCCTTCCAATGGGAAGACATTTGTTCCCATAGAAAAGATATTGTGCATGGACTTTCCAATGGGATGCTGATCGGCTCCCATTGGTCATGCATGTCGGAAAGGATGTTTCTCCTGCGATGGTATGCGGTGGAAATCCGTCACAATCGCCGGAGGCTGGGCCAATTTTACGGAGTCAAATCAGTCAGATTTGATCCTTCGAGGAGCGTGCTTGGAGATTCACCAGTCGTTTCATTTCGTGTGCGTTTTTTTTTTTCATTTTTGCAGTACCTGGTGTCACCGAGTGCGTAATTGGTAAAGTGTCATTTAATTTATTGACCATCAATAAACTACAATAGACTTCACCACGAATTTTAAACGTATATCGCCGGACTAATACAAGAGTAAAGTTGTATAATTCCAAAAATGTTGTTACATAGTCAAAAAATGTGTTTAGTTCAACAGTACGTAAAATAGAATATTGTGCTAATTAATAATCAAAACTTATAGTAAGTAAACTAATAATAATATATCGGCGTTTTAATTAGGAAGAAAATAAAAAGGAACAATAAACAAATCTATTAACGCTTTAAACAAGGAAACCTGTGTGTTTTAATTATTCCGGTTTTTCTTGGCGCTGGTTTTTTTTTATCGGGTTTTAGACAATTTTGACGTTGACCCATCGTCGGTGTTAGAGGTCTGTCTTACGTCGGTTGAGTTTTTATCAACCCGTATCCTTCGGATATCATAATAAAAACTTAACTACAAAGGGAGTTAGGCGCATATGAATAACTAGTTGGTCAAAGTGCCATTATTGGTTTTATGCGAGTGGTATACGGAGTATATACTCACTTTATCATTATTAGCCAAATGCAGTTCCACCCCTATTCTGTCTGTAGACGATCTGTGTCAGACTTTATATAGTACCAACTTAAGATTTTCAAACGGTATATACAAATTAAACTTTTCAAATATTGTCTACAAAAATTAAGCTTTTCGAAAATTACCTACACTTTACCTTTTAAAGTTTTTCTTATGGACAACATAATACACACTTGTTTGGCAGAGCTCACTATAGTGTAATTTAAAATTTTAGCATAAATTGATAAACATAGTAAGTGTTATAGCTTGCATTACAACCAATTGAGTTATTAGGCAAAGAAGGGAGAAGTGTCCTGTGGGGCTTTTCAGGGCCCGAAGAACCTCGCATCATTCTTAACCCCCATAAAAATCCTATAAACTCCTTAGCTGCCCTTAATTCGAATCCTTGGCAAAATTACACAACCTCGCCACAGCATTCATCACCACCCTAAAATCCTGAAAACAATTCGGTTGTCCCCCAGGACAACTGACATAAATACCCGTAATAGCTGAGGAGCTTTTCCCTAGATTCGACAGGATGTGTTTACCTTTTTGGCCATAGATCCATCGGCCGATCTTACTATTTTCTAATGCATCGTAGCCATGGTAGGTTTCCTGCAAATGGCCTTGTGTTATTTGAAACAACACACATGTCACCACATCGACCGATAGTATGTTCTGATGATCGGAACAATGTGTACCCAGACACTGTTTCAATGCCCATTATCTCCCAAAACATTGGCTGGGCTATTGGCCGGCTTGTACATCTGCAAACCAGATGTCTAATAGCCTGTAATGGGACATAACGAGTGGGATAATAAAAGATCAGTCTCGATGGCGGGCGATCTTCTGCCAATTTAACATCACAGAAAAATCTAACACCGTCGCCTTATTATCCCTTACACACCACCCATAAAACGTTTCTGTCTAGTTAATGTAGACAGAAGATATGATTTTCGTCCGGGCGGCAATTTTTATCCAAACTATGTGGCCGAAAAGACAAACACACAATAGAGTACCCTTGAGTGTCTGTTAATATCATAGGAAACTATTTCTATGATTTATGACCGCCATTACTGCCAGCCGCAACCTCGTACTTCTGGTCGACCAGATGTGCATTGGTATTTTCCGTGCGCATCTGTAATTATTGGCATCGTCACCACTTCCAGCGTGTGGGCGTGTCTTCCTAACCGGTATGGTTTCTATAGGAATTTTTCAGTTGGAATTTTCCAGGGCAATCGCCATTGTTATCCCTAATTCAACGATCGGATGGGTTCTTCGATGGCATACCATCTGATCCTCGATTCTACAAGGAATGTGGAGGACGATTGCTACAGGCAGTCAGATATTAATCGTGTAAACGAACGCACCAGGAGTCAGGCTTCATACCAGAGTAACGTAGAGAGCGTTATGAGTGTCGTATTTTTCTTACTCGAGCAAGTGTAGTTTTTCTTTGTTCCTTGCGTTAATCTAGCAGTAAACCTACGTAATGGAATAATTAAGTATATCTCCTAATTGACATTACCGAGACATATAGCGCCGTGTACCACTACCAAAAACGATAGACCCTTTGATGTGAAGTAATATTAAGCTCGTACGGAAGTGTCCGATAGTTATTTTGTAAAAACCGATCTAATCAAACTAAAATAATAGAAAACCAATAGTGAACAATAAATGAATTTTAAACTACAACTCCTGTGTTCTATTTTCATTCTCAGTGGGTGAACGATCTCCTGTGAATAATTTCGGCAGCGTGCGTTATGGCTTTTCGCTGCCAGACGTTGGTAAGTTAGTTAAACAGGTGCCCGTGTCTTGGCACAATACCAACTTACCCACAGGCCCTCATAAGATAGAGTTGTAGAATTTTCAGAATCCGTAATATTTTAAAATCGCCAATTACGTAAGTTCTGATCTTATCTTATTATAATGACATTTTTACATTAACTTGGTTTAATCTATGCGTTCTAACGACACTCACAGATCCTTTGCTGAGTGCAAAATTAAAACACACCGTTCATGTTACTTGAGTTTAGTAATCCTGAATTTCCACTGGCTAGTTGTGGGACTACAACTATCAAGTAAATTGTTTATGATTATCATTATTCGTTTTCTGCGCAATGATCACGATACACAACTCCATTTCGTATCATAACCACAATGCATTATTATTAAAAGAAACACCAATAGGACCACCAAAAGTGTTTCGCATAGTTCTAATGAAGAAACAGCGCACTTATTTCATCCCACCAAATCAATAGAAATAAAATGAAGATACGAGGATTGCCTCTTATGTTTCGGGATTTGGCAACCCTAGTGTTGCAATCCGGCAATTGACAGCTCTGTCGTAAAGTTGGACATTTTTGAGGTTATACGCACTCAGAACGTTTTGACATACGAGCGCTATTTGTGTTGTTTACAGTAACTTAAAAGATTCATCTCGGCCCAAAAATGGAATCAAATCATCAACATTTTCGTGCGATTATTTTTTACAACTTTCGGCGTGGATTGACTCAGCAACAGTGCATGGACGAACTTAATTCAATTTTTGGCGATGAAGCTCCATCAAGGACCAGTGTTTATCGATGGTATGGTGAATTCAATCGTGGTCGTAGTTCACTCCAAGATGAATTTCATGAAAGTCGTCCAAAATCAGTTGTTGTTCCGAAAACCAACGAACTGATATTGGAAGATCGTCATGTGACCTATCGTGAGATTGAGACAACCTTAGGCGTTAGTGGGACCAGCATACATTCAATATTTGACTGTCAAAAAAATTTGTTCGCGTTGGATCCCACACAATTTGTCAATCGCCCAAAAAAACGTTCGTGTCAATTAGTCAAAAGAAATGCTCAAAAAATACGGTCGCGGTGCTTCGAAACACGTCTATGACATCGTGACAGGTGATGAATCGTGGATTTACGCGTATGAGCCCGAAAGTAAACAGCAGTCGACTGTCTGGGTGTTTCAAGATGAGCCAAATCCAACAAAAGTTGTTCGCGCACGAAGCACTTCCAAGCAAATGGTCGCCTGTTTTTTCAGAAAAACTGGACATGTCGCAACCGTACCACTAGAACAACGCAGAACAGTCAATTCTGAGTGGTACACAACAATTTGTTTGCCAGTTGTCTTCCAAGAAAACCAACCGCCGAAGACGGATCACTCTTCACCACGACAATGCGAGCTCTCACACATCGGCTGCGACAACTGCATTTTTGAGCATCCAAAACATCGATTTGATGGGTCATCCGCCGTATAGTCCTGACTTGGCACCGAATGATTTCTTTTTATTCCCGTACGTAAAAAACAAACTGAAAGGTCAACGTTTTTCGACACCTGAAGAAGCGGTTGCTGCATTCAGAATGCATGTGTTGGAGATACCTCAATCAGAGTGGGAAAAGTGCTTCGACAATTGGTTCAAACGCATGCAAAAGTGTATAGATCTTCATGGGGAATATTTTGAAAAACAATAAAGTGATTTTCAATGATCAATATTTGTTTTTGTTCTCTAATCCCGAAATATAAAAGGCTACCCTCGTATACTATGGAATTTCCTCACTTCGCGCCCATGTCTGGAGCGTTACAACCTACAACGATTCAAGAAGAACTCTGACATGTCAGAGACTCTAATAACACGTCAGGCAGATACATCAGCGCCTTTTCAACGAGAAGTATACCCTTCCATGTTACAAAATAATTTTCTACGGCTGCAAAAATGTTGTATTCCATCATCAAAAGTGGTCCAAGTGATAAAACAATTTTGTAGTCCACCCAGGTATCCATAGTGACATTTGTGCAGTCATCCCAAGGAAGGTAATCGAACAAATGGGAAGAAAATTGAGAATCCCCATCAATGAATAACACACCCCATGCCTAACAAACGACAAATAAAATTCCCGATTACTGTGTAGTATTCTAACGCATGAGTTATTGTTTCTGGTGTTCGAGAAATAAAAAAATTAAATAAATTTGGAGCGAGGTTCATTCCCTTATTTTATGATTTTATTTGTATGTTCTATGTGAACTCCATCTGCCTTTTGTTTTCCTATGTCTAGTGTATTTATATGAGTTTTCTTATCTATTTACAATACGTATCTTAAAGTAGAGGCGGATGGGAGCAAACATACAGGGCAAAGCTACTGATTGCTTTCAACCCGGCGAAGGCCAGGACGATCCTTGTTCCTGTTCAATCCAAGTTGACATGCAGCCTCCACGTGACACCCATGGATGGCTACTTTGGCACCCGCCAAGTAGTGAACAAATGCATGCAGCGACATCCTGAGAAAGGTTGGCGCAAGGCTAATAACCATGCCCGTAAAAACGAATTATTATGGCAAATTTAACAAGCCTCGGATATGGACCGGATACACGACGACGACCACGGAAACGAAAATGGCTAAATGATTTAAGGATTTTTTCATGGAACATACGCTCACTATACAGAGCTCGAGCTGCACAGCAGCTAGCCGATGCCCTGTCCGAATATAAGGCTGATATAACAGCATTACAAGAAATAAGATGGACGGGGAGTGGTGTTTTTCAAAGAAAAGAGTATGACATTTATTACAGCTGTCACGCAAAACACCATGTGCTCGGGGTAGGCTTTCTAGTCAGCCAAAAACTGAAGCCTACCATCATCGGCTTTAATGCAATAAATGAAAGGCATGCGAGGCAAGTATAAGATCATAAGCCTCATAAACATTCACGGACCTACAGAGGAATCCCCTGACGACGAAAAAGAACAATTCTACGAGAACGTCGAACGAGCCTTCAGTTCCAAAAAATAGGTCGGGAGCCGGGTTTTCAGGCACTACGCAGGTTCCCATAGTTTGCATGCATGAGAACACTAATGACAATGGACTACGAGTCATCGAACTGGCAGCATCAAAAAAATTGGTCATTGCAAGTACCAGGTTTCCGCGTAAAGATATCCATATCATGGCTTCGACCAACGAAAAGAGCCGACGTACACAATACATGTGTACAATGACGATCTCCTCTATGAGATCCGGTTATCACCACAGTGAAAGCGAATGTATCCAAAAATTTCCCTTGCTAAGCGAATC
The DNA here is from genome assembly GCA_963931805.1 of Microdon myrmicae. Taxonomy (NCBI): domain Eukaryota; kingdom Metazoa; phylum Arthropoda; class Insecta; order Diptera; family Syrphidae; genus Microdon; species Microdon myrmicae. The sequence continues at coordinate 126,364,474 of OZ007496.1, forward strand.
ATCTCTGCACGAGATGATTATCGCTGTGTCGTTTTCCATCCGTTGACCACGCTGGTCACACGCGATCTTCCGCGTAATATACCCGTATATATACACACAATTCAACATTTAATTTTAACCGGTCGAGTTTCAGTGCGTGTTCATTGTAACTACGATATTAAAATAAATATATACCTTCTTTTACCAATAAAATAACATTAATAAGGAATAAAAATTATTCAGTGTTTTAATATTCCATGCTGCAGTTCCTGGGGGTGTCATCGTTTATATTTACGCGTTGTGGACCATTTTTCGGTACTAGCATTTGTGGCGGAACTTTCGATTAGTGATGGGGAGTGAAGTGAACCGAGTGTCCGTGTCGGTACAATACTTCCTACCCAACAACAGTGCCAGTCTGTAAATGAGTTAATTGAACATCCAAAATTGAAAGTCTAAATCATAATAACTATCAAGTGGTATGTGGCTTTTGACTCCAGTAACCTTATCACGACCTATTAGAAGAATTATGTCCTACCTGTTTGTTACGCAAATTGCAAAAATTCCTTCACACATATTGAATTATTTTCACTCAACCGTCATGAAACAATCGTTAATTATCGACAGGTTACTATGCCTCAGAGATTTCTCGAACGGTGGTTAAATGTTCCAGTCAATTGGCCAATGGCGAAACCCAATGCTTGTGTAAGCTATACCACCAAATTGGCGGTTGCATTACCAATCCTGTAAATTATTTATCCTTACCTGCAATGCAGTTGTTTGAACTTGTCGTTTGTATATTGTGAATACTGCAAGTTGCGTGTTGCAGGATAATTTACTAACTATTGCCACATATTACCTACCATCCACACCAAAGGCACGAATAATTGGTAGGTGCAAAGGGTAAATTGAATTTGAATTATGAATAAATACAAAATTAGGTAATCAAATATAAAGACAAATGGACATAAAACACCTGACATCATCGGAGTCCCCACGAGGGAAGAAGTTATACGAGGGTTGCCGTTTATATTTCGGGATTAGAGAACAAAAACAAATATTGATCATCGAAAATCACTTTATTGTTTTTCAAAATATTCCCCATGAAGATCTATACACTTTTGCATGCGTTTGAACCAATTGTCGAAGCACTTTTGCCACTCTGATTGAGGTATCTCCAACACATGCATTCTGAATGCAGCAACCGCTTCTTCAGGTGTCGAAAAACGTTGACCTCTCAGTTTGTTTTTTACGTACGGGAATAAAAAGAAGTCATTCGGTGCCAAGTCAGGACTATACGGCGGATGACCCATCAAATCGATGTTTTGGGTGCTCAAAAATGCAGTTGTCGCAGCCGATGTGTGAGAGCTCGCATTGTCGTGGTGAAGAGTGATCCGTCTTCGGCGGTTGGTTTTCTTGGAAGACAACTGGCAAACAAGTTGTTGTGTACCACTCAGAATTGACTGTTCTGCGTTGTTCTAGTGGTACGGTTGCGACATGTCCAGTTTTTCCGAAAAAACAGGCGACCGTTTGCTTGGAAGTGCTTCGTGCGCGAACAGCTTTTGTTGGATTTGGCTCATCTTGAAACACCCAGACAGTCGACTGCTGTTTACTTTCGGGCTCATACGCGTAAATCCACGATTCATCACCTGTCACGATGTCATAGACGTGTTTCGAAGCACCGCGGCCGTATTTTTTGAGCATTTCTTTTGACTAATTGACACGAACGTTTTTTTGGGCGATTGACAAATTGTGTGGGATCCAACGCGAACAAATTTTTTTGACAGTCAAATGTTTATGCAATATTGAATGTATGCTGGTCCCACTAACGCCTAAGGTTGTCTCAATCTCACGATAGGTCACATGACGATCTTCCAATATCAGTTCGCGCACAGCATCAATGGTTTTCGGAACAACAACTAATTTTGGACGACCTTCACGAAATTCATCTTGGAGTGAACTACAACCACGATTGAATTCACCATACCATCGATAAACACTGGTCCTTGATGGAGCTTCATCGCCAAAAATTGAATTAAGTTCATCCATGCACTGTTGCTGAGTTAATCCACGCCAAAAGTTCTAAAAAATAATCGCACGAAAATGTTGACGATTTGATTCCATTTTTGGGCCGAGATGAATCTTTTAAGTTACTGTAAACAACACAAATAGCGCTCGTATGTCAAAACGTTCTGAGCGCGTATAACCCCAAAAATGTCCAACTTTACGACAGAGCTGTCAATTGCCGGATTGCAACACTAGGGTTGCCAAATCCCGAAACATAAGAGACAACCCTCGTATATGAATTTTATTACGGAGACGCCCGTGCATCAGATGGCCTTGATGAATGACTCTGTCTTGTTGGAGGAAAACATAATTTTATATATTCCGTAATGATCAAAACATAAACAGAATCAGCTTTCTTATCTTTTCATCAAGACAACTGGATATTTTTTACATAAACAACACCCAATCGGATATAAATAATCCTAGCTAATCATCTAATTAATAATGAATTGACTAAGATAATCGAAACGTTCCCGTAAAGTTGGTGCAACCTGAAAACAGTTCGTTTATTTTTTATAAGGCATTGGACACCTTGTGGTTGTACCCATCGGTCGGCTTATCGCTTCCAGCTGGGGGGCCAATCCACTTGTATAAAATCTCGTGACTCAGAAGCGATGCCAGAGACTTAACTCGTCATTATCACGGTGATTAGGGTGCTAATTAGAATGTGGTTCCAATTATCTGCCGCAAGTCACGTCAGTTCACGCAGACGTTTCGTTAACATCTTCTGATAGCTGTTATGTTGTGGTATGCGAAGAAACGATCCAGAATATGTAACAAGGCGACTGCATACACCATGCGTAGTTAACGGCTCATTACATATGCAAGAGGTGATCACGGTTTCCGAAGGTATACCAGTTCTTCGCCGTAAAAAGGACCATCAGAGTGTGCCGCCACTGCACTAGTACACATTTACCTGACAAGAAGTGTACGCCTCGAGTGACCAATAAAGGTTGTAAAACTAATAAGCCCGCTGAGTAATTGATGAAAGCATACTTTGGCACCGCTATTAAAACAGGAATTCGTTGAAGAATACCCGTACAAGTTAATTGACTTTTTATGAGCAACAGATACCATCCCACTCAAAACTATAGATATAATGAATATTCATCGATCAAAAGTGTTATTGATTGATGATGCTATCTAGGGGAAGTTATAAGGCGGAGGAATATCAAATCGTAGACACTAGATAGATGGAGAGAGATAGGGATGGAGATAGAGATAGAGATAGAGATAGAGATAGAGACAGAGATAGAGATAGAGATAGAGATAGAGATAGAGATAGAGATAGAGATAGAGATAGAGATAGCGATAGAGATAGAGATAGAGATAGAGATAGAGATAGAGATAGAGATAGAGATAGAGATAGAGATAGAGATATAGATAGAGATAGAGATAGAGGTAGAGATAGAGATAGAGATAGAGATAGAGATAGAGATAGAGATAGAGATAGAGATAGAGATAGAGATAGAGATAGAGATAGAGATAGAGATAGAGATAGAGATAGAGATAGAGATAGAGATAGAGATAGAGATAGAGATAGAGATAGAGATAGAGATAGAGATAGAGATAGAGATAGAGATAGAGATAGAGATATAGATAGAGATAGAGATAGAGATAGAGGTAGAGATAGAGATAGAGATAGAGATAGAGATAGAGATAGAGATAGAGATAGAGATAGAGATAGAGATAGAGATAGAGATAGAGATAGAGATAGAGATAGAGATAGAGATAGAGATAGAGATAGAGATAGAGATAGAGATAAAGATAGAGATAGAGACAGAGGTAGAGACAGAGATAGAGATAGAGGTAGAGATAGAGATAGAGATAGAGATAGAGAGACAGATAGAGATAGAGATAGAGATAGAGATAGAGATAGAGATAGAGATAGAGATAGAGATAGAGATAGAGATAGAGATAGAGATAGAGATAGAGATAGAGATAGAGATAGAGATAGAGATAGAGATAGAGATAGAGATAGAGACAGAGATAGAGATAGAGCTGGAGATAGAGATAGAGATAGAGATAGAGATAGAGGTAGAGATAGAGATAGAAATAGAGATAGAGATAGAGATAGAGATAGAGACAGAGATAGAGACAGAGATAGAGATAGAGGTAGAGATAGAGATAGAGATAGAGATACAGATAGAGAGACAGATAGAGATAGAGATAGAGATAGAGATAGAGATAGAGATAGAGATAGAGATAGAGATAGAGATAGAGATAGAGATAGAGATAGAGATAGAGATAGAGATAGAGATAGAGATAGAGATAGAGATAGAGATAGAGATGGAGATAGAGATAGAGATAGAGAGACAGATAGAGATAGAGATAGAGATAGAGATAGAGATAGAGATAGAGATAGAGATAGAGATAGAGATAGAGATAGAGATAGAGATAGAGATAGAGATAGAGATAGAGATAGAGATAGAGATAGAGATAGAGATAGAGATAGAGATAGAGATAGAGATAGAGATAGAGATAGAGATAGAGATAGAGATAGAGATAGAGATAGAGACAGAGATAGAGATAGAGATGGAGATAGAGATAGAGATAGAGATAGAGATAGAGATAGAGACAGAGATAGAGACAGAGATAGAGATAGAGGTAGAGATAGAGATAGAGATAGAGATACAGATAGAGAGACAGATAGAGATAGAGATAGAGATAGAGATAGAGATAGAGATAGAGATAGAGATAGAGATAGAGATAGAGATAGAGATAGAGATAGAGATAGAGATAGAGATAGAGATAGAGATAGAGATAGAGATAGAGATAGAGATAGAGATAGAGATAGAGATAGAGATAGAGATAGAGATAGAGATAGAGATAGAGATAGAGATAGAGATAGAGATAGAGATAGAGATAGAGATAGAGATAGAGATAGAGATAGAGATAGAGATAGAGATAGAGATAGAGATAGAGATAGAGATAGAGATAGAGATAGAGATAGCGATAGAGATAGAGATAGAGATAGAGATAGAGATAGAGATAGAGATAGAGATAGAGATATAGATAGAGATAGAGATAGAGGTAGAGATAGAGATAGAGATAGAGATAGAGATAGAGATAGACATAGAGATAGAGATAGAGATAGAGATAGAGATAGAGATAGAGATAGAGATAGAGATAGAGATAGAGATAGAGATAGAGATAGAGATAGAGATAGAGATAGAGATAGAGATAGAGATAGAGATAGAGATAGAGATAGAGATAAAGATAGAGATAGAGATAGAGATAGAGATAGAGATAGAGATAGAGATAGAGATAGAGATAGAGATAGAGATAGAGATAGAGATAGAGATAGAGATAGAGATAGAGATAGAGATAGAGATAGAGATAGAGATAGAGATAGAGATAGAGATAGAGATAGAGATAGAGATAGAGATAGAGATAGAGATAGAGATAGAGATAGAGATAGAGATAGAGATAGAGATAGAGATAGAGATAGAGATAGAGATAGAGATAGAGATAGAGATAGAGATAGAGATAGAGATAGAGATAGAGATAGAGATAGAGATAGAGATAGAGATAGGCATAGAGATAGAGATAGAGATAGTTGAAGGAGTAGTTCAAATGTTCCAACCGTCGCTAGAGCTGCAGAACGTTAAATACTCACAAAACGCCGGTGACGGCGAAAGCAAAACTTTTAACGGTGTAGTAGATACAAAACCGTATGAGGTTCTGACGTACGAAAAACGGATGGGTCGTTCACATGCAAAAACCCATGAAAACACGCCTGCGAAATAAAATAAACACAAAATGATTAGATGGAAAAGGGAAACTGACCGGTAAATTAATTGACGATCTTACAGAATATTAAGGCCTCGGTATTCACCGGAGTCGGGATTCTGTTTAAAACATGTGGGCAACATTGTATCACAAACTTTCGACGGATGAAAAAACACAGCTAAATAACTATTGTCCAAGCGTCAACTCGTGATGCACGTGGCAAAAAGCAGAAGCTGAAAATCGTTTGCATACGTATGAGCATAAGCCAGTTTTAAGTATCGAAGTATTTAACCCCATCAAATCAGTGTATGAAGATCTTACTCGTAATGACTTGTTCGAACGTTGCTCGGGAGGATTTACATAAAATAATAACGAGTCTTCCAATTCGACTGTCTATAACATTGCACCAAAAATATATCAAGAAATAAGATGGTACGTGATAATGGTCTATGGTCGCGTTATGTGTAATCAATGATGGATTTTTCGGTATACTGAAGATAATGGATGTCCTGCAGTTGTCGTTAGGCCTGACTTGTTACAATTATTTCATAGAAAATGATGAAACAAGAATCAGTCAAGCCGAGTCGTCGTTGACGGATGTCTCAAAAGCTCGGCATCTAGTTCGCTAAAAAAATTGGAAGATAGAGCAAATATACATTTCGAAGGCAATTTGTATGGTGCTGGCATTGCTGACTAATCGAAAACAAACATTTACATACATTTTCAAGTTTAAAGCATATAAATCAGAACTTCAAAATTTAAACGCAATTAGCTCAAAACCATGTTTTTCAAATTGACCTAATAGATAAGTCCCCCAATTTTTATCCGATTTATTTCAAACTTTAACTGTAGCTTCTTAATTAGATTCCGCAGTGTATGCCGTACGGGTTTTGCTAAATATTATATAAAGTTACTAACAAACTAACGGCACTTTTTGGAAAGAAAATCATTTTTTTTTCAAAAGCTTGCCATTTTTAAAAAAATGAGTTTTCAAAATTCCGTACGGCATACACTAGACATTTTCATGTAGTTTAAGAAGAATTTTTTTTTATTTTTGCAGATCAAAACTGTTCAAGATATTTTGCAATCCCCGGAGCAACTTTTTAAAAACACGTTTTTTTCTTTTTACAACAGCCGTGTGCCGCCATTTTGTATTTTTTTTTTTAATCATCATCATCATCATCATCATCGGCACTACAACCGCGATCCGGTCTTGGCCTTATTTAGCAAGTCCAGAGGCTTGTTAAATTTTCCATAATGATTTGTTTTTTCCGGGCAAGCTCATTAGTCTTGCGCCAGAGGCTCCCCGACGTGGAATCGAACCCCGGTCTCCCGCGTGACAGGCGGGTATACTAACCACTATACTATCGAGGAGCTAATACAAAATAAAAATGTGTAGCCTAATACATATATAAACATGTTGTAAGCTTATTACATTAATAATACATTTTTTCTCATCCAAAACAATACCAAAGACGTTGTCGGTTTTTGGGTCACTACAGTGGCATAACCCCTTAATATAAGTCGGTTTTCTTCACAATGCTACATTGCGCTTTCTAAGAGAAACACCAGTGGAAGTGTGAACCGTGAGTATTTTTGAGTTTTGATAGACAGTAAGTAAAATCGATCGTAAAATAACTAATCTAGAATTCAACAAGTATACCAGTACGGGTCTAGCACAAGGAGCAACACATAAAGAGAAAAGGAGTCATACAAGTCCTAGTCTAACCGCAGAAGACACGGCACGTGTGTTATGTCAACCATATCTACCACTCAAGTGTCCACCAATTCAGGCACATGATAAGATCATCAAAAGTTTAACCGCAAAACTATAATATAATAACAATACAAATAATTTCCTCCTAACCTGTTTATCTCAAATCCCAAGATATAGTAATGTAGTGATCCTAAATCACTACTCCCATGCAAATCCCCAATATTACCTATAATCCAAACCTAATTCAATTAGATGACTTTGCAAAAAGCATCTACAAAATGGGGTTAATATACCCATACCATTGGCAATTTTTACTATTGATGAGAGATGTAACGATGGACTCTCTGATGGAAGAAACACTAGAACTGGATCAGGTACATCTAACTCATTCACCAACAACATCCCCTGTTCAACCCAATAGCACCATGATCCAACAGTCTCATCCTTTTGTCTCAACCCTAAGCCCACAGGCCCCTAACTTTAACAAAACTTTTGAAGCTTTCTCACATACAACCCAAGAAACTAAGATGGTACCGTACATCCAATCAACCCTACAAGAACCCCCCTATAACCGAGAGGTGGTGAGATACCCCCAACAGACAATGTATGGGGCAATAACAACATTAACCCCAAACTCCCCGGTCAGATGGACAAAACAGGATGCCCGTGTAACCTGTAGCTATTGCAAAAAATTAGGACACACCTATGCGGAATGCAACAAAAAAAAACACCCCCTTCTGCACACACTGCCAAGAGGCAAACCACGACATCCGTGACTGCCGACGATTAAAAAACCAAAACGAAACACTAAATCTGAATACAAACAGAGACAGCCTCACACGGCGCCGCACGGAACCGACACATGGACCCAGAGTGTTACACATGAGCCAGGCTTGCGAATTCTGTGGTCAGCCGGGCCACAGCCTGAATGAATGCCAACAAAGGAATCACGGGACCAAGCGCACTATTCGGGAAACGGCCCTCGGCCGGTTCAAAACCCCCAGGTCCGACCGGATCAATAAAAAAAATCAAGGGTGCCACATCAGACGCCGACATTAGCCTGCCCAATTGTCCACCTCCCCTTGGACATAAGTAAAGATCTGGATGTTGATAAAACTCCAAAGACACCCTCTCCCAAAAAGGAGCAGAGGGATGTATAATTAAAAAATGTTGTAATATACAACACTTAAAGCAACCACCCCAAGATGAAGGACCCTCAAAATATCGTAAACAACAGCTGAAGACCGAGCTCAGATTAAGCGACACCCTGAGCCAGGATGAGCAAAATTGCATTCTGAAACTATGCAAAGATTATGCAGACATATTTTACTTAAACGGAGACAAACTCCCATATACCCAAGCGATATCGCATAAAATACTGCTCATTAGGGAGCAATAAATCAAAAAATGTATAGGTTACCGGAAACACAAAAACAAATCATCAATGACCAACTGGAGGAAATGCTGGCAACGAAATAATTTAAACCAGCAAAAGCCCATGGAACTCACCCCTCCTGGTGGTACCCAAAAAACCAGGACCGGATAGGGAAAAAAGATGGCGAGTCGCAGTAGCCTTCCGAAAGCTGAATGAAAAAACTATAGGGGATGTGTGGGAGGCGAAGTCGTGGCACTGACATGGGCGCAGAGTTCTACTCCGTCCCCACAACTTCCACTAAGGTTCCACCACGTAAAACGCCGAAGGAAAAGGACGAAACGCCGCCACATTCGTCCACAACCGGTAAGGGGAAAACACAGTCCACCGGGGAAATCGAACTTCACGACAAAACGTCCGCTACGAGGAAAGTAAATAAAACTCACTGTTTTAAAAGTAAATGTTCTTTTATTGTATGGATGTAGTTTAATGGACATTTTAATAATACACACTATTTTAATTAAGTTTCTGGGTTGCACTATTTAGTTGAGCTTTAATATCTTATCTAAAAAAAATTAGACCGAAGATAAACACACGCACAGAAACAACATATGGGACGTTAAATTTATTTTGATCAAAAAACGCGCTTTCTCGACTCGGGGGATATTCGCGTCTCTGTGCGCACCGGAGAGCGGGAGATCGTGCGACCAGCGTGGTCGGCAGATGAAATTCGACTCAACGATTCAATTCGCTGGCTAAGGAAATTCTGAGTGCATTCAGTTTTACTGTAGTGATAGCCGGATTTCAGAAAGGAGATCGTCATGGTACACATGTATATGTGTACATCGCTTCTTTTCATGGGTTGAAGCCATGATAACGAATCTGAAACACCAACAAGAGGCATAATGTGCATCCAGGAGATGTGTGTTCGTTATACAAACAAATCGAATTTCGTGGGATGCTAATGGTTTGTGTTTGATTATGCGTCGAGGTCATGAGGGATGGACTCAAGGCAATTACAATACAAAGGGAAAAGCGGCCTATACATCGTTCGATAATGAGGGTCAGCTGGATAAATAGCAGCCACTCATTAAATGAAAACTGCGTTTAGGATACCACAAACGATATGGATTGTTTATGGTATCGCCAGGAAGCCTATGGACGAACAGCGTTCTTTGTTTGCACTTGGTGCGAGTTAGGGAAATTGGCTTCAGCGCCGATTGCGCTAATTGAATGCAGCTGCTTGGATATTTTATTACTGGAAAAAAAGGTCGCCGGCCAATGTGTACGTTAAGAGATTTATCATACACATGGCGAAGCTGAAAAAATAGACAGCGCAATGTTTATGGTCCCTGGGGAAGGTTACATATTATGTAATCCAAATCCTTTGTTATTAGGAATTCGTCTAGAAGAATCTTCCTGGCACCCTAGGTGCCACATTGGTTTGGAATTCCTGATAAGTTGAGCAAGAAATCTTACGGGGAATTGTATGCGAAGGGATGCATGAAAGGTAAGTTTTCTTTTACATTGACTTTTGGGTTAAAGATTGATCTATTTAATGCGTGAAGCGTTTACGATACTAATGCGATTGCATTAGCGAAAGCTTACGCAGACTGGGTGGTAGGGATGGGGGTTCTTGAGCTAAGTAGTCAGTGGGGTTTGGCAGAACCGGCACAGATGCATTTCCATTATCTAGGATCTAGACATCCTAGACCAATTGGGCCATTCTCGATATTTCTCTACCCTGGATTTGGCCAGCGGACCCACCAAGCCCCAGTACATCCAAGGGACAGAGAAAAAACCGCGTTCAGCACAAACTTCGGACACTACGAATTTAAGCGCATGCCGTTCGGGTTGAAAGGGGCACCGGCAACCTTTCAACGACTAATGAACTATGTTCTCACGGGTCTCCAGGGGTTAGAATGCTACCTAGACGACATGGTAGTATATGGAAAGAACCTCAATGACCACAATAACTAACTAAAACGCGTCTTCGACAGGTTTTAGTTTGTTAACTTTAAAATATGAAAAGTTTGAGCATTAAGAAAACACTAAATATTAAACTGAAACAAAAACCTATAATACAAAAATAAAACCATTACAGATATACGAAAACATAGACCTAAGCTAAAATTACCATGTAATTAACTTATTCTCCTGAATAAAAAAAATAAAATTAAAATCCAAAAAAAAAAAAAAGAGAAGGAAGCTATAAAGAATACTAAGCAATATTATAAGATATACCTATATTTACACATAAGAAACATGTATTACTCGTGTAAGACATTTTTTAAATATAAATATTTTCTAAAGGAGGGAGGAATGTAGTGATCCTAAATCACTACTTCCAACAGTAACATTATCTTAAATCTTATTTACATTGCATTCACACATTGTAAGCAATATTTCAATTTTATTCCTTTATTCTATGTTATCTAAAATATGTAAACAATACTCAAACTCAATTCCCACATCCTATGTTATCTTATATAATATGCAAAAAATACTTGAATCTAATTTCTTATCTAGGTTATTCCGAATATGTAAACAATACCCGAATTCAATTCTCGTTACCAAATGTTGTCTGGAATATGTAAAGACTGGTTGTGTCTGTATTGTTTCGAGTTGAAAAGGTAGGATACAATTTCTCCTTTTTATGTCTGCCCAAATTTTTGTCCATAAACAGCTATTGTTGTACTTAGCGAAATCCAGGTAATAACTAATACAGATATTTCCGATTTTAATCTGCTTAGTTATAACGTTCTTCTAATCTGTTCTTCCTATATCGCGGTCTAGCTACATACATACGGAGTGATATTGCTGATCAGTTTCTGTCACAAATGGGCTCTGTGCTATTAAAAAATTTAATTTCAATTCAACGAATTGGTTGACCTTGACCCAAGTCAAATTGAATTACCTGCTGATGAAGAGAACAATATCACAGGTACGGCAACGGATCCAGCGGAACTGGATAAACTCCTTGCGGATATAGTCAACAAAAAAGAGGAATTGAAGGAACAGAAAGAATCAATCCTCAAATTAAAAGACCTAATGCAGCAACAACAAAGGAAAGAAAATACAACAACACAGAGAAAAAATCAGGAACAACATCGGGAATCAAACAAAAGGCAGCAAACAAAGGAGATGCACCAGCAGCAAACAAACCAGCACATCGTAACCAACAAAAAGGAAAAGGCGCCGCCTATCATACTTACGTCCATGGAAACAAAGGACGTTATAAAATTAGGTGATTAACTTGCAAAAATTTCAAAACAAAAAAAATTAATAATTCTAAAATAAAATTAATGTGCGATGATATTGAAGGTTATCGCAAAGTAATGACTGCTTTGGGTAGGACAAAAAGCGAGTACTACACGTACACCCCGAAATCGGAGAAAATAATCTTCATGTTCCTAAAAGGAGTTGACCCATGTTTTTACCCTGAGGAGGTATTAGAGGAATTAAAAAATGTCGAAACCGACAATTTAAAATTTACAGGTGTGAAACCCTTCTCTACCGCCAACTCCAGAAAACGCAATTGCAAATTGCCTTTCTTTATTGTATCACTGCGTCCCAACAGTAAAGTTGATGCTCTCCGATACATCAAACACTTCAACCACCAAACAATAAGTTGGGAAAAAATAAGAAAAATCGCTCGCGTGTGTATGCATTGTCAACGCTTCGAGCACGCGGCATTAAACTTCCACATGCAATTCAGGTGCGTAAAGTGCCTCTCCGACCATATCATTGGTGAATGCCCCTTGGGCAAGGAACAGCTTCCAGATAGGAAAACACTGTCCTGTGTCCTCTGTAAAAATACAGGTCACACTGCTAATTTTAGAGGATGTCCTAAATTTCAACAAATGAAATTAAAATTGGAATCCAAAAAGAAACAAGTTGAAGAAAAGAAAAAAAATGAAAACTCGTTCCTACAACAATTTTGTGGCTCCTTGTGTGTCATATGCACAAATGGCCGGTGCTCCTAAGCAACCAGCATCCATGGAACATACATATAGTAATGGAAAAATGCCTCCACCAGAGGCACATTCAGAAATAATAACAATGTTATTAACCATGCAAGGACAATTTGCCGAATTTTAAAACACACTGACTGAACAAAGAGCACGAATAGATACTCTCTATTCAACCCTGTTCTCAAATAACTCTCCACATCAAAATCTTCAACCCTCCGTCTGAACTTAACCTAAAAATTATAGCTGTGAATCCACATCGAAAGAAGGGATAATTTAGGCAATCTGCTCCAAGTCGAATGCCCAGATGTGCTCTTGGCTAGCGAAACTAAGCTAAACCAAAGGCAAAAAATGGGCTACAAAAATTATAACATAATTAGACGTGATCGACCACACTATACTCGAGGGGGTGGGGTCGCTATCTTAGTTGAGAAAGGTCTTCACCATAAGGTCGTTTACAGCACGGAAGTACACAAATTCCAGGTGCTAGAGGCATGCATTATAGGTATTCCTCTAAAAAGTCAAAGCCATCTATATATAGTCGCTGCTTACGCTCCTGAATCTGTTCAAGGTACCCAATTTATCTGTGAAATCGATACGCTTTTCCGAAGTCTCAAGTTAGATTTGGAAAACAATTACTTTTTAATGGCAGGTGATTTTAACGCCAAGCACGGTGCCTGGGGCAATCTGACCTCGAACACCAGAGACAATGCCTTGTTTGATTGGTGGCAAACAAATGCGATCTAGCATCAACTAGAATTGTATGCTACAAGTACGCCGTCTTATCCAAGAGGTAACTCCTTCCTGGATTTACTTATGACAGATGATCGAATTCAGTTACCAGATACCGAGGTAACTACTCGAAATTGTCTTCGCACAATTGAATACGATAGCGATCATTACGGACTTGGAGCCGTAATACACGTGCCAAACGAGTACCACCTACTTGAGCAGTATGACCAGGTACACTCTTTCGATTTCCGAAAAGCACATTGGTCGCGTTTCGATCGCATAGTAAAAAGAGAAATACGCAACATTGGCATAGACCCACCGACTAATAGAAACCTCCGTAATGATGAAATCGATCATTACCTCCTAGCTATGAACGATATTGTTACTAACACAATGAATCGTGCCATCCCCAAAGTAGCTCATATGGATGGCTATACCCACCGATACAGAAATGCAACTATCGCTGTTTTGTATAGGCAAAAGAGCACCCTGCTGTCAAAGCTGAAATTGTGCTATAGGCAGTTCAGTGACTCAAATAGCAATGAAATCGAAACAATCAAGTTCTTGATTAAAAATCTTCAAAAACTGATCCGGGATAATTACCGAGCAGTAATAAATGATGAGTGGAGCAACAGAATTCGAGCTGTTCATGCAAACGGACCGAACATGTTTTCACAAATCAAGAAAATATGTCGACGAAAAGATCACAATGACATTCCCTGTCTCCGAATTCCACGGACTCCCGAGAATTGTCAGATAATGCTGAACGCAGGACTCACCTTAGAGCACATCAACTCCAATGATGAAGTAATAGTAGTCGAAGATCCGCAAAAGAAAGCGAATTCAATTGGAGCGTGTTTCGGAGCAGTGTACAGAGTTAACGAATCAGTTCATGCTAACAGTAAAATTGAAAGTAATGCCCGTCAAAGACATTGCTCGCTGCGCAATCAACTTCACAACTGGCGATCCGAAAACCGTAGTTTCATCACATTCGGCGAAAATAATAGAGCGGATTCTCCCGTCAGAAATGAAAATACAGATGTGCGCAAGGATGATCTTAGAAACATACTTAGCTCAATAAAAAATAAGAAATCATCTGGAATAGATAGCATTCCAAATGTGGTTCTAAGGCATTTGCCTCGCGAAGCAGTGAACGTATACACTACTTTGTTTAACAACGCTCTAAACAATGCACACCATCCAACCCATGGGAAGACTGCAGTAGTCCACCCTATCCCCAAAAAGGGTAAGGATAAGAGCAATCCAGCTAATCTGCGCTCGATCAGCCTGCTTCCCAACATCAGCAAGGTATTCGAACAAATTATAAACAAAGCACTGATAGGTTGGTGTAATGAAAACGATATCATCCCCAATAACCAGTGTGGTTTTCGAGCGCGACATGATACAGTTCATGCAGCGACGAAACTTGTTTCCGATATACAGTGGAACAAGGCAAAGCGACAATGTACAGGCACCTGCTTGGTTGACTTTGAAAAGGCTTTCGACACCGTATGGTTAGAAGGGCTTGTCTATAAGTTAACAAACCTGGGTATGCCGCAATATCTGTTATACATAATTTATGATATGATAATGGACAAACAATTTGTGGTGAAATGCGGGGACATACTCTCCAACAAGACCTTCCAAATTAAAAATGGCTTACAGCAGGGAGCTATGTATTCTCCCATTCTATTTAATATCTACACTAGTGATCTAGTGAGTTCTCTCGAAAACGCCATTGCGTACGCCGATGACATAGTGGTGTACAGAACAGGAAGAAAAATAGACGTCATCAATAGGCACCTTCAAGATGACCAACAAAATAAAACAATTTAAAAAACAAAAATACAAGCACGTAGCAGCATATAGTATGCCTCTCAAGAGCAACGCTCCCCTTCCCCTTGCCCCCCCTCCCCCTGTCCACCTTTCCCCATTACTTTCTATTTTATTTTTTATTTCTTATTTTATTTTTTATTCGTTTCGTTTTGCAGTTTTTGTTTGTTATAAAAAAAAATTGTAATAATAATGTATACATATAGATGTAAACGAGGAGTCCCTCTAATATATGACCTATTTCATATATATATATATATATATATATATATATATATATATATATATATTATAAGAAACAAAAAAAACATGTACGCCAAAAGGCATATATAAAAATCAAGTTGTAATGTGTAATTTAGAGAGCTCGCATAGAGCCAGTAAGTTAATTTAAGGACTGTGATTGTAGAAAAGGGTTTAACATTTACCCCTAATATTATACATGTAAAAAGAATTAGGAAAATATGGTTTAAAAACTAAAAAAAAAAAGCTTACTTTACAGAAGCCCAAATTTGAATAGAGAAGTACCTCTTATCGAATTAGATGATCAATTCAATTCAATTTTTATTTGGTAGATAATATGGTACATTTATATTTTACAACCAGTATTTAAGAGATTTAGGACAGCAATTCCTTTACAACTATAATCTTAAATCTATATAATGACAATAGCACAATTTTAATGAATAACAAATAATCATCATCATCATCGGCACTACAACCGGGAACCAGTCTTGGCCTTATTTAGCAAGTCCTGAGGCTTGTTAAATTTTCCATAATGATTTGTTTTTTTTTTTTTTTAGGCAATGTCATTAGTCTCATTAGTCTCTAACAAATAATAAATTAAGGGAAAAACTGCAAGAAAAACCCCTTATTTGAATCTTAAGACTAATATTGCACGGGTTTCTGGTTATTTTATATAATAATGACCTCGATATCATTTTCATAGACAGAGTACATATGTAGTGATTAAGGATAACGCAAGACAGGAAACGAGAACATTGTCAGAAAAAGAGCAATTGACGAAAAAGTTTCGATTGATTTTGTCAATAAGGAACTCTACCGCTTTAACGTTAGGGTTTTCATGTAGTTCATGTAACGAATAATGCCATGGCAAATTCAGCAACATTTTCAATATTTTATTTTGTGTGTGCGAGCACAATTACACCATACAGGGGCCCCGTACAGGAGTATCGCTTGAAAAATGGTTTTAAATATTATAATTTTATTTTCGATGCTAAGCTTTGACTTTCTACACACCAATGGATACATAACTCTTACGACTTTGTTTATTTTTCTATTGTGGTAGTGATGTGTTTTTGAAAGATAAGTTTTTTATCTAGAATAATACCTAGATACCTACAGTCTTCGGACCAATCAATATCACACATACTGAGTTTAGTGCCATTTGGTAGGTAGCAGTGTTTCCTACATCTCGAAAACAAGATATCTTGTGTTTTATTACCATTTATTTTTATTTTCCATTTCCTGTAATATACTGCTAGTTTGTCAAGAGCTGCTTGCAATGAGTTCTAGACGTTAGTGAATAAGGCACCGTATGGTGCCGTATCATCGTCAAACATAGCTACCTGAAGATTTTCATCTAGACATGGTAAATCTGCGACAAACAATGTGAATAATATGGGACCAAGGACCTAGCCTTGGGGTACACCATAGTGGATTTGGTGAGTAGAGGATATGTCGGTTCCTATACTCACAACATATTTTCTCGAACGTAGAAACCTCTGGATAATTATGATAAGCGGCATAGGCAGCTTAAGCTTTAGTAGCTTATAAATCAAGGCATCGTGCCATACCGTATGAAAGGCTTTTTCGATGTCTAGAAGAACCAGTCCCGTTGACTCCTTGTCGATGAATTTACCAGCTATGTGGTTTTTAATGCGCAAGACTTGGTGGATTGTGCTGTGACCACTACGGAAACCGAACTGAAAGTTTGGTAAGATGTTATTGTCTTCCACGAAACGATCAATCCTTTCCTTAATGATTTTTTCTAAGAGGTTACTTAGACAGCTAAGTAGACTAATAAGTCTGTAACTTTCGGGGCTGTTCTTCGGTTTGCCGGGTTTCGGGATAGGTATTACTTTTGCTGTTTTCCAACAGTCCGGAAAATAACAATTCTTAAGACAAGCGTTAAATAGTTACTTGCAGCAGGTGGAAGTGCTTTAATTAATTTGTTGTTAATATTATCGAGACCCGCAGCCTTTTTTGATTTCGATTTTTTTATCAATTCTTTAACTTTGCTGATATTAGTTGCGTAAGTACTTTCAGCTGGTGTTTGAGAAAGTACATGAATAGTGTTAGCAACTTCAGCTTCAGTATACTTGTCGCTTAGATGCATGGATATGAAGTGGTTCTTACTAAACGTGTTAGCAAGTAGGTTCGATTTCTCCACTGAAGAAATAAACAACTTGTCTTTAAACGGAGGAATACTTGACCCTCTCTTTTTCATAATTTTTGATATTTTCCAGAACGGTTTGCTTGCTTTGTCAAGAGAGGAGAAGTGTTTATTCCAACACTTGTTCCTATATGCTGAGATTTCTTTTTTAATGATATTATTTAAGACTTTAACATTAACTAGAAAACAATCGATTCTACAAGTTATCATTAGTTATAGCGGATTTTCCTTCGTGTGTGTCGTATCCCTGTTGGAAGGTTGCTGGGTTTGATGGAGGCCAGAAGCCCAGGTGGATGAAGGAAGTGAAGGTTGACGCACAGATCGCGGTAGTGGAGGAAAATTATCAATGGATAATCGGTCGGGCAGTGGCTGCTGTTTGTCACTCGGAGGCTGTAGGAACGTTGTATTTGCTGTACCACGTCCACGTGGGGATAATTTGCGCCGAATGTCTATGCACTGCTTTCGGATAATGCATTCTGGATCGTGGGATCTATGTGGCCCACTACAATTTGCACACTTGATGACCTCATTCGTTTTGCAGTCGGATGTTTTGTGGTTTCCCGAACAGATTGCACAGAAGCTATTTATGTGACAATGCATCGATCCGTGACCGTAAAGCTGGCAATTGTGACATTGAGTGACCTTACCTGGATGATGTTTTTTGAAGTCCCGGCGAACGATGGTTTTGAACAATCCCGAGTGCAATTAGTTCATTTTTTACTATATCGTTGCTAATCAAGTCTAATCCGGATAGCATTACCTTTAATGGACGATTTTCCTTACGCGAGTGGGTAAAAAACTCACATTTTAACGGTAAGAGTTCAGATTTAATTTTGTTATATGTGCCCATTGTTGCGGCACATATTTTTGTCCAAACGATACGTTTTTAATTAGGTAGTTATCTATCTTAATGTTACCCAAAATACTACGCACTTTAGCACTAATTGATTTTAACGCCACAATTAGCGGAACGGTTTCTAGAAGTTACTTCTGCGTTCTGATCTACGTTGATAGATTCCATTTCAGGTGAGTCCTCCATTAGGCTTTGAAGTGGTTGGAAAAAGTTAGTGTTTGAACACATATTGGAATTATCTATCACTTTATTATTAACTTTAGTAAGTTTATCTGGAGGGGTTTGGCCTCCAATACCGGGGTCGTAACGCAACTGTTTACGCTTAATTTTGTTTAACACACGTGGCCCAGGGGCCATAACTTAACGGTTTCGCAATTGATCAAGTTATGTGTTTGCTGTAGCGAGGCAAAGACAACAAGATAATGGCTTGTGATAATTATTGTGAAAAAAACGGTTGATTAAGATAAATAGCACCAGCAAAACTGAGCGACAAGTTGTCGGTTTGAAAGTCGGCCAGGTACTGAATTAGATGATCTATCTGAGTCTATCTATAGGATCTTAACCCTACAACCCTACACTGAAACCATTATTGTGGTTGATTTCAATGTGCATAACACTCAGTGGCTCCGACACTCCTGACACAAAACACCTGAAGGTCAGTATGTCCAACTCCTTGCTGATTTAAATAGTTTAACTGCACTCGTCAATGAGCTAGCACGGGAACCAGACCTAGATGGTCATTCCGGCAACACAATTGACTTGTTTCTCACCTCCCTTCCTAATAAATACACATGTGAACTTTATTCGCCCTTGAGTAATTCAGACCAACATTAACAAGAAAATACCAAAAAAAGAAAAGTTTAAATCATTTATGCAGTGGTCGATGTGCAATGTTAGAACGTCTCTAGTACGGTTTGTTGGCATAGACTAAGGTCTTTAAATATTCTGTGAGAAAAAAAATCCAATTTAACACCTGACGTTGAATTTCTTGGAGACCAACTAACAGTTACAGCCTTAACAAACGTTTCTCTCCATAACTCCATAGTGGCATTGAAAAAATGTAATGTTGTACCATCTGTAAAATAAAATAACTACATTACGTGAAAATCCACGCTTTATTCAAAATAATACACTCCCAATCACTAGGATGAGGCCACAAATTTTGCAATTGATTTTCTCTCTTTATGCCTGTTGGACATTTTGTACCAGGAAACATATACTACCTGTGCATAGGTATGTATTTTCCCAAACGAAATTCATAAAATTAAAGGATCATTAAGAAGCGACCGTTGGAATTTCCCAAGGTCAAATAATAAACTACTTAAATGGGGTATAAAAAAGTGCGTCACTTGGACGAGGCCATTGCGATTTTTTTTTTTTTTAATTTTTTTATTTTCTTTTTATCTTACATGCTAGACAAAAAATGCTGTTATTCTAGCTTTATTATCTTATATTATATTGCGAATATTTCGTTGCCGGAAAGCACATGAGCGATTTTTTTAAAATTTGTTGTTTAGAATATTTAAGAAGGTGTTGAAAAGAACTCTTTTTATTTAATTTGAAATACAAATAGGTTCCGAAAAGGCGTTGACAGCGACAGAAAGAGGACAAATAGAGGCTTTTAAGGATTTAGGACTCTCAGGCCGAGAAATAGCAAGTAGGGTTAACAGAAGTAAGACTGTTGTAAACGGTTATCTGGTGGATCCACAAAAATATGGGAAAAGTCAAAAAGGACGCACATCTAAAGCAACGACATCACAAGAAAAGCGGTTGATTCTACGGTTTGCCTCAAATTCTGCTCTACCAGCGACAAAAATAAGGGCCAAAAGCGGAGTCTCAGCCAGCATAGCAACGGTCCGAAGGATAATAAAATAAAAGTGATACTATCAAGAAAAAAAAAATTGGAAAAGAAACCTGTTTTGAGGCAAACACAAGGAGCATCGAATGAATTTTACAAGAGAACATGTCACTTGGACCAGTGAATGGAAACGCGGTGTCTTTTCGGATGAAAAAAAGTTTAACCTTGACGTTCGCGATGGTTTTATTTTCATGATCTCAGAGAGGAGGAGCTTATTTTGGCAAGACATCACAGCCGTACATCAGGTATCATGGTGTAGGGTTATATTTTTAAGTTGCTTGCTTTTTTATATATTTGCCCTTGCGGGGTGATTTCCTTTAGGGTTGCTAAATTAAAATGCGATTTAATTTTATTTATTTTTGTTATTTATTTTATTTAATTAATTTTTCAATTTTCGGCTGTTGCCTCGGCCTCTGGATCCCAACTCATCTCGAAATACAAATGTGCCGCCGTTTTATACTCTGGGTCATCGGGATTTGTTAAATTTTATTTAAAAATTCCAAGAAGCACAAGCAAGATTTTGTGTGCTTCAATTGGAATAGTGTGGCGTCTCTAACAGATACACACGCAATAACAAGCAAAATAGTGCAGAACACCGAACGAAAATCGAATAAGAAAATACATCAGAGCCGTATACCATAGCGATAACAAAACAATTCACATCAGTGGAATATACTTGAGTTTAAAAATCGAATTCAAAGATCGGCCAGTAGCCTGATGTGTTACGCTTCGGTTCAATTTTTGGTGATTCTAACTGTCA
This sequence comes from Microdon myrmicae, assembly GCA_963931805.1. Taxonomy (NCBI): domain Eukaryota; kingdom Metazoa; phylum Arthropoda; class Insecta; order Diptera; family Syrphidae; genus Microdon; species Microdon myrmicae. The sequence goes on from OZ007496.1 coordinate 126,385,758, forward strand.
TAGCGTCTGTTCGAATCACACGTTCTTCACTATCCATTTCAAACGCTATAATAGGATTCCGGGAAGTTGATAGGAATTTATTTGAATAAATTCCTGGAAGGGGAAATCATGAAATGCATTTAGAGAGAGAGAGAGAGATCTTTTATTTCGTAATAATATTTTCAAAAAAAGTCTGTGACCGCACATTTTACAATTCAGAGATTTGATAAGTTATATCTTACAACTGAAACATTATCTTGGATAAAGAAGAGAAAAATATGTATGATTAATAATTAAAAGAATAAATCGAAGGAAAATACGAAAAAGAAAAACCTTCATTAAAAAAAAAAAAAAAAAAAAAAAAAAAAAAAAAAAAAAAAAAAACACCAATAATAAATAATATAAAATGTAAATATTTACATGAAATTATGACAAATTAAGCAAGAAGCTGGGTTATGAGAGGATTTTCAGAACTTTCACAGCTGATGTTAAAGTTATATACTAGTTTACGAATTCTTTCAGAAATCAATTCAACATCCGCCCTTCCGTGGAGACTTAAGGTTGAATAGTGCCAAGGGAGGTCTAGCATCATTTTCAAAACTTTGTTTGTGATACCTGTAACTTCTTTAAATGGCACCTTGCAGCGTTACCCCATACTGGACACCCATATAACAGTATAGCTTGGAAAATAACTTTATGAATAATAATCTTATTTTCATTTGTGAGTAAAGACTTGCGATTAATAAAAGGGTAAAGCATCTTAATAGTAATACTCATTTTATTAAGAGTACTTTGAATATGTTGTTTAAATGTGAGTTTTGTATCGAGATGAACTCCGAGATACTTTACGGATTGCTCCCATGCAATCGTGGTACCATTTATTTGCAGCTGACTGCTGGGAAGATAGCAAGCTTTCCTCTTTCGTGTAAAAAGATGGCTTGTGTCTTCCCGACATTTAGCTTGATTTTCCATTTCATATAATATTTTTCAAGTATCTCGATCGCATGCTTTAGATTCATCTCAACGTTGAGAGACGATTCATGCGACGCAAATACTGCAGTGTCGTCAGCGAAGATAGCGGATTCACACTGCGGTAGATTTGGAAAATCCGAAGTGTAGATATTGTACAAAGCTGGACCAAGTACTGAGCCTTGGGGGACGCCATAATCAAAAAATATCAATCTAGAAACATCACAATTGAAATGAACCTGAAAACATCTATTGGATAAGAAACTCTGGACGACCTTACGCAAATACAAAGGAAAGTCGAACTGTATCATTTTATATATTATCCCATTGTGCCATACGGAATCAAAAGCTTTTTCAATGTCTAACAATATCATGCCCGTTGATTGACCACGTGAACGATGGTCTAGAACATGGCTGCAAATTCGTTTAACCTGGTGCGAGGTGCTGTGAAATTGAAAAATTGAATATCGGGGAAAATATCTTTATCTGAAACAACTTTTAAAATATGTTGTTTCAGGATTTTTTCAAAAACTTTACTTATGTTGCTAAGTAAATTAATTGGCCTGTAACTTTCAGGTTTATCTGGGGCTTTTCCAGCCTTAAGGATAGGTACAACCATTGCTTTTTTCCAACATTGAGGAAAGTATTGACATTTAAGGCATGCATTGATTATCAATGTTAAGTATTTAATTCCAATATGAGGCAATTGTTTTAGATAGGCATTCTTAACTTTGTCTAGTCCTCCTATTTTTCGTGTTTGCAAGCACTTGATTACATTTCTTACGTTTTCTTCTTCTACAAATGCATTTAAAGGAGTTAATTCGTTTGTGGTGTCGAATCTTTCGATTCTGTTACCGACAAGTTCATTAGTTTCAAATTCACCCAAATGCTGAGAGACCAAGTGATTTTTTGAAAAACTTGTTCCAAATAGGTTTGCTTGTTCAAAACCTGTAAAAAAAGTAGTAGAAGAATCCTTCAGAAATGGTATTTTACGGTTTTTATTCTTGATTAACTTCACCACATTCCAGAACGGTTTAGCATTTTTATCCATAACGCTCAGTTTTTTGTTCCATTCTCTATTACGATGGATTTGTATCTGGTCAGTAATGCGCTCATTAAAATGGGAAACCATTGATCGAGAAAAGGGCTGACGGTAATTCTGCCAGTTTCTTCGATGAATGTTTCTCACTTTAATAAGCTCTAAGATATGGATTGGAAGTTTTTTAAAAATATCTTTTTTTACTCTTTTGGGAATACTTTCATCAACCGAAGAAATTATAGCTTGTGTAAAGTTTTGTACAATAAGGTCAAAATCATCTTTACAAGACACTCTTTCAAGATTTGTAGTACTATTTTGAAGGCTCATTTTAATCTCTGATTTGAATGAATTCCAATTAGCATTCTTCATGTCCAGGAAATATTGAATCTTTCTTTCACCCAACCAAGAAAGGTTACAAAAAACAGGTTTATGATCTGAACTGAGAGCACTTAACGAAACGGGTTCTGTTATAAGACCAGGGATATTTGACACAAACAAGTCAAGGACAGAGGGGATGCCACGAGAACCTGCGGGAAAATAAGTTGGACAAGGTGGATAAAAAATATTAATTGGTAGTGCCAACGGAAGGGCAGACAATATATTGCCCCAAGCATTTGCTCTTACACACCCCCAGTCTCTATGCCGGCAGTTAAAATCACCACCTAATAGAAATTCACCATTCATTGTGAATAACTTTTTTAAATCTTGCTTGAGCCATTTTCTTTTAATATCAGACGAAGATCCACCAGGGAAATAAACAGAATAGATTTTTACTGTCTTATGGTTTCTTAACTTAATCATTACACCTACATTCTCCACAAGCCTAGTTGGAATTACAGGTAAAAGCGAATGTTGAATTGACTTCCTGATAAGAATCGCCACTCCCCCACCCCTTTGGTCTACTCTATCAATGCGATAGCAGTTAAAGTCAGATGATGGGAGTCTTATATCAAAATTAAGCCAAGTTTCTGTTACTAGAGCAACATCAACTTTATAGCTATTTAAAAAGTTTAAAAAGTCATGAAATTTATTACGTATGCCTTTAGCATTCCAAGTAATTATTTTTATATGTGTATCTGCCATTTTACTCAACATTATTAGTGTATAAAAACTTAGTGGCTAAATGCGCGATCACATTAAATTGTTCTATTTTCGTTTTACAAACTGATAAATTTGAGATCATTTCCATGCACAAGGAATTTAGTTCCTCGATTGTGAAGAGTGCTGAATTGTTGTTGGGTAAATTATTGTTATTGTTTGATGAAGAAGCGCCGCGTGAGTCATTTTCCCATGCATTAATTGTTGGTGGTAAACTTCGAATTCGCGGGCTTGAATTTGGAAAGCTTTTGCTCGGAGCATTGGTCAGTCCCAGTCGTCGCTGTGGCTGTGGAACCGTAGGAAAATCACTCATAGAGGCAAACGAAATCGGTTTTTGGCAAGCTTGATGATTAGAAATTTGAGTTGATGCAGCGAAATGAGTTCTAGGATGGATCTTGGATCTTCCAGATGATCTTTCTTTTATTTCTAAGTATTTAGATCTACTGGTGCATGTGACGTCAGTAGCTTTATGATTGCCGTTGCAGTTGGCACATTTATTTACCGAAGCGTTATTACATTCGCTTGTTTTGTGTGAACCAGCGCAAGTAGCACAATATGTTTTTATGTGACAATTTCTCTCACCATGTCCAAACATTTGACAATTAAAGCATTGTGTCACCTTACCTTTGATTTTCCTTTGGAAGTTCCAGTTCACTTGGGTATGAAAAATTGAGCGATAATTTTTTTTAAGTTCACTTAATTTAATTGTTCCATTTTCAAAGTGAATGAGATAAAAAAAATCAGTAAATTGATCATATTTTTTTCAATTTTTTTAACATCAGAACATTTTAAGCCAAGCGAAATGAGTTCAGCTTTGAGTTCATTAGTTTTTATATTATCCAGTCCATACAAAATAACTTTGAAAGTTTTAGCACTTTTAATATCATGAGAAAAATATTGACAGTTATCCTCTTTTAGTTTTTCTAACACAATATTAAATGATTCAATAGTTCCGAACATTATTTTTATACCAATTGTTAATTTTTTTATTGAATAACTGGATATTTTAAGCTTTTTCATGAGGCTATGCACATATTCTGGTGATTTTTGCTGCACTTTGATTGGTGGCACATACACTTTTCTGATTATTGGCGAATCAGTTTCGTCCATTTCAGAATTATCTGTATCTGGATGGCATTGTAGGGGAGTGAATTTATTACAGTAGGGGTTTTTACCAAGCCCACTTGTTGGATGCATAGTGGAACGAAGTTTTTTATCCGAGGACAAGCAATTGTCCCTGGTATCAGGCGATCTATCGCGTGTGGGAATGGTTGTAATGAGAACTCGCGACCGAGATGAACACGTCAAACGCAGTCGAAAGCTCCGGGTGAACTGATGAAATGCATTTAGAGTTAAGCATTTCATGATGTTAGGATTATTAGGAATTAAATCAATGTACGACAACTGGATTTTGGTTTAATTTTGTCGTGCATATGAGTCAATTGCAGAAACGTGATTTGGAATATGGGTAAGGGTGAGGTAATTAGGAATTGAATCAATGTGCGACATATTAAGTTTTGGTTTAATCTGCTTAATGATTGACTATTGGATATGGTTAAGGTTATAGAAGATAATGGGGATTGGATGGGAGTAGGGATTTAGGATCACTACAATGGTGTGGGAACTGTTGTAAAACTTTTCTTCCACTTACTTTAAACACCACACACACTTGCCACACCTTCAAAATAAAACACTCGTTGTTTATTTTATATTTAAACTAATTTTTATTTCTAACCAACACGCACATAAGTCACTTAAATTGGTTCTTAGTTTCACATATATTCCTCGGTCAACACACATAGAAGTCACTTAAATTAGTTCCTAATTTCACATATATTCCTCGGTCAACACACATAGAAGTCACTTAAAATTGGGTTCCTAATTTCACTTATATTCCTCGGTCGACACAGTTAATTGACGAAAATCTATTAAGTTTAACGCGACTTTTTCTTTGTAAAACTCTTCAAAATGTTTTGAACACTTATCTAGTCCTTTTTTCCCGGCCTCACACCGCGCACCACTTGAAGGCCGACTCGGTCAAAATCTAGAACCAACCAGCCGACCGTTCCACTCAACTCTTGAAAAACAACTCCGTTATCTCACCGTCTCGGTCGAGATTCAAAATCCAACCATCTCTAGTGGTTTTCTCATTTCTTTTTCTTTGGATCGAAATATTTGTTTCCTCCGGCAGATAAAAGGATATCTCCATTTTCCTACCTGATCCACTTTGCGGTATATCAAACACAAAAGAAAAATCAATAGTGCATCGTATTAATGCACATTTCTGATTCCCTTTTTTGTGTTGTTATGGTTTAGGCGAACGTGCAGTTCATTTTATGGTGCCTGTTTATTTCTTCTAGGCGAATGGGCAAGGATGTTCCTTGTGGGAAATGGTTTGGGTAAACAAACCTTTGAAGGATCATATAATTGCAGACGTGCAATTACTTGAAAGTTGTACATCTGGTCCACAGATTTGGATCCAGGAGATTCTGCGTGTTGAAGATATGGTTCGTTCTTTCAGGTCTTGGATTCAACTTAAATCCAAACATGTCGTTGCACTTTCACGGATAGACACCAATCTCCCAATCGACTGTGCAGCAGCAAATTAATTAGTAGCCGAGAACGTTATTCAAAGGGAATGTTGACGAAAGTTATTTAAACAATGTTGACAGAAAGTTATTTAAAAAATCTAGACGGAAAGTAATTTAAAGGCAATGCTGGCGGAAAGTTAGTAAATAGCAATGTTGACGTTGGTGAGATGATCTTTATTGTTGTGTGCGATATTCATTGCTATTGGCTGGAGGCTGGGCAATGTGCTTCTTGTTGTATACTGCGAGCTGGCAGCAGTGAATTGGATCCACAGACTGGATCAGGCTCGAAGGACCAATAATTGGTTGCAAACAACAAGCGTTGAACGCAACTTCCACGACCAAATAATGAAGATTGTTCTGGGCATAATTTGTGTGTTCAACACGCGTTGAACACTACGTAAGATTGAGGTTTTTAATCGAACCGATGTGGTCACCACACACGTGATCTCGATTGTCCAAAAGCAACGGTGGTACCTGTAACCACCAATCGTTATTGAAAAAGGGAAAATGAACCGAATACCTGTGATGAATTCCAGAATAAATCCCCCAAACGTATCCTCCTTACAAAACTCGGTTCACTTTTTGTTTAAATAGTAACTTTATTAAATAGATCGCTGACATTTGTTCTGATTATAGTAGAAGGTGAACTGTTCTGATAGAAAGTTTTACGAAGAAGAAAAGAAAAAATAGTTGTTGTTTGACAACCAACAGAATTTAATTTCAATGTCAGTTGATTGTTTACATTTTCTAGGTTGGTGCCAGGGTTAGCATTCAATTGAGAATTCGCTGGTTGTGTCCAGGGCGAATCCGCAACAATGGCCAAATTGAACGTGCAGTTCAATTTGTTTGATATTGAATTGATATCGCGATATTTGCTGTATACGCGATTAATGATGGAGCTTAGCTCCAAAGGGGTAGGTTTTATGGGATGGGTGGTTGTGGCCGTAACAGGAGTTATTACCTACTATGGTACAATCGAGTTGGAGATTTTGTCCACAACAATGAACGGAAACAGCCACAAAGGTCATTTCCAAAAATTAAAAACATGGTCTCCAACAAAACAACACTTCCAGGGTTCTTAGAATTTGGATTCAATCAGAAGACGTGGAACTTTTGCCATGGCTACCCTATTCCCCGGACTTAAACGCAGTGGAAAAGTTTTGGTTATGGCTATCTCGTAAAGTTTATGAAGCCGGCAGACAATTTGAAGACAAGGACACCTTAATGGAAGCTATTCGTGATTCCTGAGACCAAAATTTCCCTAGACTATTTAAAAAAAAAAACCTATGATTCTATTCCAAACCGTCTTATAGAGATCATATCCAAAAATGGCGGGGATACTCATTATTCATGTAGAAAAACGTTATAAATAAATGTTTTAAAACCATAAAATGTAAACATTTCATTGATTTTTTCCTTTTTTTTCTAAAATTTTTCATGTGGCCTCATCCTAGTGACGCACTTTTTTATACCCTTTTTAAGTAGTTTATTATTTGATCTTGGGAAATTCCAACGGTCGTTTCATAATTACCCTTTGATTTCTTTTGGGAAAATACGTAGCTATTCACAGATAGTATATGTTTCCGGGTACAAAAGTTCCAACGGGTATGAAGAGCGAAAATCAGTTGCAAAATTGGTAGCCTCATCCTAGTGATTGGGAGTGTATCTTGGGGCCTAGGGCAAGACACTCAAAATTTGATTGGAAGTGAACACACTAACAAAAAACATCGTTCGAAGGTTTTTTTAGTAAAGAATATTCAGTAACAATATATTTTATATTTAGCATATGACTTGCACTCATTAACGTCTTTTGTTTATATCAGAGGTTGGCAATGAAGAAATATCGATATTTTGTAGAATGTAGCTAACATCTTTTAGATAAACAACTAATTTTAGCCTATAGAAAATCAATATTTCTTCCTTGTCAACCCCTGATATAAACAAGAGACGTTAATGAGTGCAAGTCATATGGTAAAACAAAAATATATTGTTACTGAATATTCTTTACTAGAAAACCGTCGACCGACGTTTTTTGTTAGTCTGTCAAGTACAAAAAATATCCAAATTGTAAAATTCTCGAACAATCGTAATTAATGGGTTTTGTTTTGTGAAAGATGTTTCATTTAGGGGCAAAATGAGATGAAGTGACTTTCCGACAAGTTTCGATTCCTATAAAAAGAACGTTCAGTGCTTCTAATTTTTAGTGTTTAAAGTCGAAATGGAGCGGAACCTAATATTTCCACTAGTTTTTGTTATCGTTTGTGTTCACGTAAGCGTGGCTCTGCGTAAGTAAAACACCCCATATTTATTAGTCGTATCTAGACTGATATAAACTGTATATAAAAGCGTCAAATTTCACATGTTGCGCACCCGGAGATAACACTTGTCCGCTAAGTACTCTGAACCAGGTTTTTCGGAAAAAAATCAAACGGAAATACTTTCCACGATATCAATTTTTTTCGTCGAATTTAATATCGTTATATCTTTTTTAGGAGATCCAGCTCTCCACTTACTGGACTTTAATCCTATGTTTGTTAAATGTTTAAGCCTTTATTTGAATGGTGTAGATATACAGGGAACGATAAGCGTTTATAATCTCTCACTCTATAATTTGAGCACATTGACGGCAGTTTCAGTCAAGTAATTTAAAATAAGGAGAAATCTTAGACAAAACTATTTAAAATGTTGCTTTGTCTTTTCAGTGGTTCATAGACAGCCCCGAATATTAAAACTACAATCAGGGCTATTGCTCCAGCTTTGCTCGGGTCAGGTTACTAGATTGGGAAGGGAAGCCTTTTACTCACCCCAGTTGACTGTCCTTCTCCATTTGCTGTTCTTTCTCCATCATCAGTTTGACGGCTTTACTTTGCGTCACAATTGTATTTTTTTGGGGGACTTTCCTTTTATTTGTTGTTGCGTTTTTCTCTTCGGCTGTGTACATGCTAGGCTTTCCAGTTTGTTTGCATTCAAATTAAAAAACAAATGTGAACTGTTGTGCCTGTACGGACCTCGACGCAATTCACTTGCTTGGTAACCTGCACTGGTAGTCGCCTGGCACTGATTAAGAGCCAGTGACCTTCACTCACACTAAATGTTAATTTAAATACCGATTGCTTAACGAGCAATGCATAGTTATTTTTGTTTTTCACACTTGTGACCCTGGTGATATATTTTAATTAGTTATTATTTTGTTTTTCACACAACACAGTAGTGATTTTTTATCCACATTTATTTTTATTTTATTGTATGCGGTGTGTTTTTATCCACTTAGCTAAAAGCGTTGGATTTTCACCTTAATTATTTGTTTTTGATGTTAATTGTTTTACCTGTCACAACACATCTTGTTACTGTGTTTTCCTTTTCGTGGCTTCGTTCTCTTTTATTTGATTATTTTCGTATATATTTTATTTTTGTTTTGACTGTTTTTTCACTGGAATTTATTTATAAATAGTGTTTATATTTTAAACACTCGCGATTCACAAAACCAACTTTCTAATTTAACTCAATCGCCGAATTGAAAGCACATCCGCACTCGGTCACTGTGTATCCAACTGTCAGGAAAACACCTTGCTATGGCCTTTCTGATCCTCGAATTGCTTATCTACGTCTGACCATCATACAATGCATTTCACCATGTTTTTTGGTCGTGTACTTTTTATAAAATAAGAGAAGTAACAAATGCAGTATTCATCTTACACAGAATAATCTCATACTGTTGCCAAGTGTGCGAACTTAACAAAACACTAAATTCATTCCACACATTTCCATTGACTGGCATAGAACTTTCTACCGTATCCTTGTTTAAAGGTGAAATGGAGAAACTCACAACTTTCGCAAACGCAAATAGTCGCAAGTGTTAATTTTTCTGCAAACAAGCGTTGGCGATGACTAATCAAATTAACCATGCAATGGCTTTATCAATTTCGATATTTTTGGCTCAACTAGCATGGAGTTCTTAGTAGTATTTTACGATAGACAGGAACGCTGAATCTTAATTTAATATTCGTCTCATCTGCTCATATACCAAAGAAAGCTATTTAGGACGAAAATCACAATATATTCGATTTATTCTTTAAGTTGTGAGAAAATATATCCTGATTTGACTTTTGCAAATCCACACAATTGGTTGCTGAAATTCCGTCAGTAGAAAAGTTCACCTCATAATGATTCCATTAGAGGTTTGATAATCGCAGCAATATAAGTTGTTAACGCGTTAATAATAACAGGAGTGGTGTCATCATATATAGAAAAACGATGAAGCCTTAATAAATTCGATTGTATACTGGACATAAGTGGGTTCCCCATGGAGAGATTTTCGAGGCTGTAATCCGTTTATACCGCTGTCAATTTTATTGTAATATTCTTGACTTGCGGCTCCTCGATAGTATAGTGGTTAGTATACCCGCCTGTCGCGCGGGAGACCGGAGTTCGATTCCCCGTCGGGGAGCCTCTGGCGCAAGACTAATGACAAATCATTATGGAAAAGTTAACAAGCCGCAGGACTTGCTAAATAAGGCGAAGACCGGTTCCCGGTTGTAGTGCCGATTATGATGATGATGATTGTTGACTTGCGGGTATGTCACACCGTCAACATCTCTGGGTGCTGTTTGTATTGTAATAAGTATGGATGGAAAGTCTAACCAAAAAAAAAGGCTCCATAATCTTAGCACTTGTCCAAAATAACGACTTATTAATTTTACGTAGAACGAGCCTTCTCCGACAAATGGAGTGAATAAAAAACCTCCCTTCCCAGTGTAGTAACCTGACCCGAGCAAAGATGGAGCAATAGCCCTGATTGTAATTTTAATATTCGGGGTTGTCCAAGAACAACTGAAAAGACAAAGCAACATTTTAAACAGTTTTGTCTAAGATGTCTCCTTATTTTAACTTATTTGACTGAAACTGCCGTCAATGTGCTCAAATTATAGAGTGAGAGATTATAAACGCTTATCGTTCCCTGTATATCTACACCATTCAAATAAAGGCTTCAACATTTAACAAACAGAGGATTAAAGTGCACCAAGTGGAGAGCTGGATCTCCTAAAAAAGATATAACGATATTAAATTCGACGAAAATAATTGATATCGTGGAAAGTATTTCCGTTTGATTTTTTTCCGAAAAACCTGGTTCAGAGTACTTAGCGGACAAGTGTTATCTCCGGGTGCGCAACATGTGATATTTGACGCTTTTATATACAGTTTATATCAGTCTAGATACGAGTAACAAATATGGGGTGTTTTATTTACGCAGAGCCACGCTTACGTGAACACAAACGATAACAAAAACTAGTGGAAATATAAGGTTCCGCTCCATTTCGACTTTAAACACTAAAAATTAGAAGCACTGAATGTTCTTTTTTATAGGAATCGGAATTTGTCGGGAAGGTACTTCATCCCCTTTTGCCCCTAAATGAAACATCTTTCACAAAAAAAAAAACAACCATTAATTACATTTGTTCGAGAATTTTACAAACTGCAAATATTTTGTACTTGACAGACTAACAAAAACCATCGATCGACGGTCTTCTAGTAATGAATATTCAGTAACAATATACCAGGTGTATACATACGTTTTTTTCCGATTTATCTAAGAGATTGCGCCAGCGAAAAGTACCTAGCGCATGATATTTAACCACAAACACACACAAGTCGAGTCCGCCAAAAACTAGCGTCTTTGTTTTATCATTCAGTGATCATGTCGAGTTTTGTGCCTGAAAAATAACATTTGCGGCACACATTGCTTTTCCTATTTAATCAAAAAGAAAAAGGCAGTTGAAAGTCATCGTTGGCTTGTAGAAACGTATGGGGAACACGGTCCATCAATTAGCACATGTGAGACATGGTTTCGACAATTTAAAAGTGGTGATTTCAATCTGAAAGACAGTGAGTGCTCTGGTAAACCACAAAAATGTACAGACGAGAAATTGCAGGAGTTATTGGATGATGACCCAACTCAAACTCAATGGCAATTGGCACAAGCATTACATGTGTCACAAGAAACAATCAGCAGACGTTTACGAGCAATCGGGGAGATCAATAAACTCGATAGATGGGTTCCACACAATTTGAATGAACGTCAAATGGAAAATCGCATAGTCACTTGTGAAATGCTGCTTCAACGCCACGAAAGGAAATCATTTTGGCATCAAATTGTGACGGGTGGTGAAAAATTTATTTATTTTGAAAACTCGAAGCGGAAAAAATCTAGACTTTCCCTGGTGAAGCCGGTCCTTCAACACCAAGGCCAAATCGCTTCGGCAAAAAGACCATGATCTCTATCCGATGGGACCAGTGCGGTATTGTGTATTATGGACTTTAGAAGCCCGGCGAAACCTTTAATATACAACGCTATCGTCAAGAAATGCTTAATTTAAATCACACATTAATCGACAGACGACCGGAGTGGTCCAGAAGGCTTGGCAAAGTTATTTTGTTACACGACAACGCGCCGTCTCACAAAACAGAACTAGTGAAAGACACCTTGAAATCCCTTGGCTGGAACATTCTTCTGCACCCGCCGTACTCCCCAGACTTGCCGCCATTTGCCTATCACCTCTTCACATCCACGGGGCGCGCGTTCGCACTTCTGTGATTTCGAGGAAGTTGGAAAATGACTCGACGAATGGTTTGCCACGAAAGACAAGTAAGTTTTCTGGCATGCTATTCATAAATTACCTGAAAGATGGGCGAAATGTGTAGAATCCGATGGCCAATATTGTGAATAAAAAAAATTAATTTCCGTAGAAAATTACGTATTTTTCTTTACCAAAGAAATCAAAAAACAATCTTGTTATTTTAGTTTTATTACATGAGTTGCACTCATTAACGTCTTTTGTTTATATCAGGGGTTGGAAAGGGAGAAATTTTGATTTTCTGTTGCGGAACCACTGATATTTGGGTAACTAAGTCGATTTGGGTAGTATCAAATCCAAGAGAAATACGTAGGTCGTTTCCGGGGGCAGAGAAGCCATTAAGGCGAAAGAGTTAAGCTTCCGGTTGTATAAATCAAACAATTACTGAGGAAAACCGGAAAATATTGAAGAGAGCTAGAAATGACTGCAATGCGCATATTCAACGGGCAAAGTTTTTGCATGACCAGAAAGTAAGACGAAAAATACTACACCCTCCCATAGATACGAGAAACTTCTGAGCATTCGGGAAAAACTTCCCGCGTGGTTTCCTCATCCATTCCTTCGATTATACGAGGATTGCCTTTTATATTTCGGGATTAGAGAACAAAAACAAATATTGATCATCGAAAATCACTTTATTGTTTTTCAAAATATTCCCCATGAAGATCTATACACTTTTGCATGCGTTTGAACCAATTGTCGAAGCACTTTTGCCACTCTGATTGCGGTATCTCCAACACATGCATTCTGAATGCAGCAACCGCTTCTTCAGGTGTCGAAAAACGTTCACCTCTCAGTTTGTTTTTTACGTACGGGAATAAAAAGAAGTCATTCGGTGCCAAGTCAGGACTATACGGCGGATGACCCATCAAATCGATGTTTTGGGTGCTCAAAAATGCAGTTGTCGCAGCCGGTGTGTGAGAGGTCGCATTGTCGTGGTGAAGAGTGATCCGTCTTCGGCGGTTGGTTTTCCTGATTTCTTGGAAGACAACTGGCAAACAAATGGTTGTGTACCACTCAGAATTGATTGTTCTGCGTTGTTCTAGTGGTACGGTTGCGACATGTCCAGTTTTTCCGAAAAAACAGGCGACCATTTGCTTGGAAGTGCTTCGCGCGCGAACAACTTTTGTTGGATTTGGCTCATCTTGAAACACCCAGACAGTCGACTGCTGTTTACTTTCGGGCTCATACGCGTAAATCCACGATTCATCACCTGTCACGATGTCATAGACGTGTTTCGAAGCACCGCGACCGTATTTTTTGAGCATTTCTTTCAACCAATTGACACGAGCCTTTTTTTGGACGATTGACAAATTGTGTGGGATCCCACGCGAACAAATTTTTTTGACAGTCAAATGTTTATCCAATATTGAATGTATGCTGGTCCCACTAACGCCTAAGGTTGTCTCAATCTCACGATAGGTCACATGACGATCTTCCAATATCAGTTCGCGCACAGCATCAATGGTTTTCGGAACAACAACTGATTTTGGACGACCTTCGCGAAATTCATCTTGGAGTGAACTACAACCACGATTGAATTCACCATACCATCGATAAACACTGGTCCTTGATGGAGCTTCATCGCCAAAAATTGAATTAAGTTCGTCCATGCACTGTTGCTGAGTTAATGCACGCCGAAAGTTGTAAAAAATAATCGCACGGAAATGTTGACGATTTAATTCCATTTTTGGGCCAAGATGAATCTTTTAAGTTACTGTAAACAACACAAATAGCGCTCGTATGTCAAAACGTTCTGAGTGCGTATAACCTCAAAAATGTCCAACTTTACGACAGAGCTGTCAATTGCCGAATTGCAACACTAGGGTTGCCAAATCCCGAAACATAAGAGGCAACCCTCGTAGTCGATGACAGGCCACTCGCCAGCACAATAGAGAAAGCAAGTCTAGTTGCTAAACATTTGGCAGCCAACTCAACATCGATTGATACCACATCAGTTCAGCCTCATCTTTAGCATAATATGAGGCGGATTCAAATCCCGCATTTCTTAGACGTAGAGAACACACTAACCCAACGAAGAGTTCATTATACTTGAGGATTCACTAAAGAAAGCGAACTCAATTGGCACATGTTTCGAGGCAGTGTGTAGCGTTTCTAACAATACACAAGAAAATAGTGAAGAACATCGAACGAAATTCGAATAAGAAAATGCATCAGAGCCGTATACCATAGCGATAACATAACAAATCCACATCAGTCGAATGTACTTGAGTTTACAAATCGAATTCGCACGGCGGTGGCGATGGGTTGCGCTTTTGTTCAATTTTTGGTGATTCTAACTGTCATAGCGTCAGTTCGAATCAAACGTTCTTCACTATCATCCCAAACGCTATAAGTGTATAGAGTGAACGAATCGGGTCTTTCTCATCTTGGCCTGGAAAATAGTGCTCTTCAAAAACATACTTCGCTACGCAATGAACTTAACAATTGGCGTCTCTTAAGTCGAAGTTTCACTATCTTTAGTGAAAATAATAGAGCGGATTCCCCGCTTAGTAATCTAAACACTAGCATATTTGTACACATGGATGAACTGACGCACATTCTTAGATCGATTAAGAACAAATAATCTCCTGGAATAGACAGTATTCCAAACGATGTTCTAAAACAATTGTGGTGGTTCTCTTGAACGCCACCATCCACCTTTCCATTTACCTGGGTAAAAACCCCACCGAGGGCATGCTAAAGGCATAAAGAAGCGGGTTTAGTGACAGTCCCAGTGAACGTCACTACTTCTGTAAGGTGATAGCTGTACCTATCACGGCAGGAATATTAGAGCCAATAATCCTGGCCGACACAAACAGCATCGGCATCAAATATCAAGCCCTAAAAGCAATTCACCGGTTGTATGTTGCATCACCAAATTTCTGGTAAAGAATTATAAACGAGGCATACATCCGGGAAATACGTTCGGCGCTACGCTTATCTACTTGCACTGCTACGCACCTGCGCGAGGATCGTGTCATGCATGCAAATACACAGCAAAGTAACCAAGCAGCAAGCTTGCTCCTTTATCTCTCGCCCATACGTCGGAGGCAACATTGTATTATGCACATGAGTAATTTGGTTGGGCCACCATCATCGGTGTGACGACACACTCATCGTGTGTGCCTTTACTTAGGGTAAACATTCCAACCCTTCGTTGGGATGCTGGTGCCAGCTGCGGATCGTTGCTCATGGTGTTGCCCTAAGGGATTCGATGATCCACGGTGTGCTTACTGTGGACATACACACACACACCATGAGCACCAGAAGAAAACTTTATTTATGTTTCGCGCTTCTATGCGCCGATGCTAGGGAGAATCGCACCATATATGGTCATCGAAGCGATGGTTGGGATTTTTGGGTTCTGTCGCTTCGATGGCAAAAAGAAAAAAAAGAAATGGCAATCACTGCCTACATGTAAAAAGCAAGAGTAACTTTTGAAGATGGCGTAAGAATAATGGCGGTCAGTCGATTTTTGCAGTTGAGTGAGTCTGTTCAATCAACCTTTGGTTTAGGTCGGATATGGTGCGCCGCATAATGAACGTTTAATTTATACTTTGTGTCATGCAATTACCTAACTATGCAAAAATATGAACGTTTAATTTACACTTAGTGTCATTCCATTACATAACTATTCAAAAATGGTGAACTTTGAATTTATACTTTGTGTCATGCAATTACATAACTATACAAAAATAGTGAACGTTTAATTTATATTTATACTATTTGTCATTCAACTACATAACTATACAAAGAGTGAACGTTTAATTTATATTTATACTTTTTGTCATTCAATTACATAACAATACTTAGAGACTAATTTCGTTGGACGAACGATAATTTTGTTATAACTCCCAAAGGAATAAATAAATTAAGAGCAAGGATATACGAAGAAGGAGTTTTAATTAGTGGAGTCACGTACAGAAGTAAACCGTTTGGGCAAGAGTGGTGAACCTGTGCCCTTGTGGGACATGATACATTTCCAGACCACCAAAAAGCACCACACATTTACCTCTTGAAGTAGTGAAGGTTTACACTATTTTGTTCAATAACGCTCTAAATAATGTATATTATCCAACCCAGTGGAAATCTGCAGTAGTCCATCATCATCATCATCATCATCATCGGCACTACAACCGGGAACCGGTCTTGGCCTTATTTAGCAAGTCCTGAGGCTTGGTAAATTTTCCATAATGATATATTTTTTCTGGGCAAGGTCATTAGTCTTGCGCCAGGGGCTCCCCGGCGGGGAATCGAACCCCGGTCTCCCGGGTGACAGGCGGGTGTACTAACCACTATACTATCCAGGAGCCCGCAGTAGTCCATCCCACCCCCCAAAAGAGCAACGACAAGAGCAATCCAGCCAATCTTCGCTCGATTAGTTTGCTTCCGAACATCAGCAAGGTATTCGAGAAAATTATAAATGAAGCATTGATAAACTGTAGTGACGAAAATTGTATCATTGCGAACAACCAGTTTGGTTGGGCAAAACCTTTTTCCAACAGTAGAACGAGGCGCGGAGACAATGCACAGTGGCCTGTTTGATTGTCTATGAAAAGGCATTCGAGATCGTATGGTTAGAAGGGCTTGTATATTAGCTATCTAATCTAGGTATACCCGAATATTTATTATACATTATCTACGATATGATAATGGGTAAACAATTTGTAGTGAAATGTGCACATATAATCTCTAACAAGACCTTCCACATCAAAAACGGCTTACAACAGGGAGCAGTGAATTCTCCCATTTTATTTAACATTTATATACTAATGATCTAGTGGGTTCTCTCAACCATGCCATTGCGTACGCCAGGGATATTGTGGCTTACAGATCTGGAGAAAAGATTGATGTCATCAACAGGCTTCTGCAAACGATTTTAACAAAATCAAACCTTTTTGCGACGACTGGATATTAAAAATACTTTTCCACAAAACAGAGACTATCCTTTTCGGAACGCCCCTGTCCAGTACATTAAGGGATACAAAACGGAATTGGAAAACATTTTCCATTGCAGGAAGTAATAATCTTCCCCTACAAGTAAAAACTGTAGTCAGATACCTTGCAATCTGGCTTGATCAGCATCTTTACTTTGATAAGCATACAGCAGATGCTCTTACAGCAACTAAAAACGCATATGCCATGATACGAAGTGTCTTCCGTAATAGTCTTCTGGACCCCAAGGTGAAAATAATTTCATAGTCGGCATTCATCCGACCAGTATTAGTGTATGGCTGCCCGGTATAGTATAACATATCCCCATTCGGGTGTTGTAGAGGCACTGTTTGCGTTCCTGCATCGGAATGTACAGAACTCCAGAGTCGCAATACAAGAAATGCTATCCCAATAAAGTCCTGTATGACAAATCAGGACTAAACAGAATAGATAACTTCATTATCTAGATTATCCGTGGCCACACAACTAGGGCAATGTGCAGTGATAATTATCTCATATCGGGAGCATTCTATCCCAATGATATGTATATGGAGAGTATTCCACATCCTAAGCTTGACCTGGAAAATAGGGCTCTCCAAAAACATATTTTGCTACGCAATGAACTTAACAGTTGGCGTCTTGAAAGTCGAAGTTTCACTACCTTTAGTGAAAGCAATAGAACGGATTCCCCAAACACGAGCTTATTTGTGCGCAAGGATAAACTTACGAACATCCTTAAATCTATTAAGAACACAAAATCCTTTGGAATATATAGTTCTAAACATTGTTCTAAAGCATTTGCCTCTTGGAGTGGTGAAAGTTTACACAATTTTGTTCAACAACGTTCAAAATAATGTATATTATCCAAATCGTTGGAAATCTGCAGTAGTCCGTCCCATCCCCTAAAAGGGCAACGACAGGGGTAATCCAGCCAATCTTCGCTCGATTAGTTTGCTTCCAAACATCAGTAAGATATTCGAGAAAATCATGAATAAAACATTTCGAACACGACAAGGTTGGCGCTGCGACAAAACTTGTTTCCGACATACAGTGGAACAAAGGAAAGTGACAATGCACAGGGGTCTGTTTGGTTGACTTTGAAATGACCTCGAAACCGTGTGGTTAGGAGGGCTTATGTATAAGTTATGATATCTAGGTACGCCCGAATATTTGTAGCACATTATCTACGATATGATAATGAGTAAATAAATTTTGGTGAAATGTGGTGATATAATCTCTACCAAGACATTTCACATTAAAAAAGGCTTACAGCAAGATGCAGTGAATGCTCCTTTTTGTTTAACATTTACACTAGTGATCTAATGGGTTCTCTCAAGCATGCAATTGCGTACGCAGACGACATTGTGGTGTATAGATCTGGAGGAAAGATTGATGTCATCAAAGTCTTCTGCGAAATGTCTTTAATAGAATCAAACGCTTTTGTGACGACTGAAAATGACAGATCAATTTCCAGAAAACAGAAACTATACTTTTCAGAATGCCCTTGTCCAGGGCTTCGATGGATACACAATAGAATTGGAAAAAATTCTCCGTTGTAGGAAGTAATAATCTTCCCCTACGGGTAAAACCTGCAGTTAGGTACCTTGGTATCTGGCTTGATCAATACCTTTACATTATAGCACATAAGAGCAGCTCTTACCGCATCTATAACCACATACGCTATGATAAGAAGTCTATTCCGTAGTAGTCTTCTAGAGTCTCAAGTCAAAGTAATATCATACTCGGCATTCATCCGACCAGAATTGGGGTATGGCCGCCCGGTATGGTATAACATATCCCCATTCTACATAGAGAAGTTTCAGATGTCCGAGATTTTTTTCTTTTTAGACTAACGCGCGCAGAAAAGGGGATTTGAAGTACCCTTAAATGGCAGAGCACAGTGCGAGGGGATGGAGAGGAAGTGGATAAGGAAAGGAGGTGCCGATGTATATTGGTCTTGAATGTGTGGGCATCACAACGACAGGGAAACACATGATCAGGCAGAACATTCCACATTCGTGTGGTTCGGCTAAAGACTGACTCTCTATGTTTATTTGTGCGCCTGAAGTCCACTTTCAACGTGAAGTGATGCGCATTCACAGATTGACGAGTATCGCAGGAAAATGTCTGAAGGTGCGGAACACATTCAGCAAGTTTGTTACGTCCAAAACCACCCACCCGTTAATACCTCTTTGGAGCCAGTCTCCACCAATTAATTGCGGTACACGCAAAATCATCCCCTAAAAGGATGAAGCACCCCACAAGCCCTAGCATTGCCCCACACATTAAACGGGCCCATATCAAGTTCAATATCAAACAAATTGAACTAAATGTTCAATTTGCTCATATTGAATTCAACATAAATCCAAGACGAGAAATTCGAACCAGATGTTCAACATGCAAATTCCTTTAGACCCAAATCTGCGGACCAGATAACCAACTCTCAAGTAAAGTTGGCAAGAATCATAAAATGCGCGGCGGCAAATTTGTGACTCTGTAAAGATGGTTTACCCAAACCAATTCCCACAGACAACCTCGCTCTCCTTTCAGCTAAACAAGCAATTAGCACCATAAAAACGAACCACACGTTCGTTTTATCGTACCTCCCACAGAGGGGATCATAATTGCACAATAGCAAGATCATTTGCCGATTGTCCTTTTGTGTTGAAGCGACGCCAAAAATGATAATGAAAGGAAGCGGCGACTGAGAAAACGGGTCATGCAGAACAATGGAGATATCCTTCGATCTGCAGGACGAAAGATAAAAGTTTTCATTCGGGGAGGAAAATCAAACTAGAGTGGAGTTGGTATTTAAGTATAGACCGATACGGTCGTGATTGTAAGGTGTTGTGCGGGTAGTTTCGCGGTTGTTTGAACTGATAGACGAATTGCAAATACGAGATTGGTGCGTGTAGACTTAAAATAAATGAACAACACAGTGTAAACTTAAAATAAATTAACACCACCGTGTAAACTTAAAATAAATGAACAACACAGTGTAAACTTAAAATAAATGTACAACACGGCGTAGACTTAAAATAAAAGATCAACACAGTGTAAACTTAAAATAAATGAACAACATAGTGTAAACTTAAAATAAATGTACAACACGGCGTAGACTTAAAATAAAAGATCAACACAGTGTAAACTTAAAATAAATTTACAACACAGTGTAGACTTAATATAAATTAACACCACCGTGTAAACTTAAAATAAATGAACAACACAGTGTAAACTTAAAATAAATGTACAACACGGCGTAGACTTAAAATAAATGATCAACACAGTGTAAACTTAAAATAAATTTACAACACAGTGTAGACTCGAAATAAATGAACAACCCAGTGTAGACTAAAAATAAATGTACAACACAGTGTATACTTAAAATAAATAAACAACAAAGTGTAGACTTAAAATAAATGAACAACACAGTGTAGATTTAAAATAAATGAACAACACAGTGTAGACTTAAAATAAATGAACAACACAGTGTAAAATTAAAATAAAAGACTAAATAAAGAAACGAACACCGAACAAGAAAACTGTTTCCTTTTGGATCTTAAGGAGGCCTGTGGAGTTCAAATTGTCAGCTAGCGGACTCAACAACAAACAAAAGAAAAAAAGGAGTAACAGATAATTACTTATATATATATATATATATATATATATATATAGTGACGAATTTACGAACATGGAGCACGCCATCTAGTGCGAGATAGACGACATAGAGAAGCAGGCAAACTGACAGCGGAGTAATAAGTGTCAGTCAAGAGTCAAGAAGAAGAGAACTGACAGCGAACACGGGGATCGATGTCAAGGGAAGTGTAAATAACACGTGTAGAATAATAAGTAAAAATAAAGTAAACCCATTAAACCCGAAAGAACGAGCTTTTGCAATTTGATTTTATTATTTCGTGATCCAGAGATCGGACCTAGGGAGCCGGTAAACGTAAACCCGAAAATCCGTAACAATATATATATATATATATATATATATATATATATATATATATATATATATATATATATATATATATATATGCAAAAGAACCTAACAAGTTCACTTGAGCAACGACCGTGATAATACCTATAGAAAAGGCATGATACGCTGCGCCTGTGTTCTAGAGACTGAATTGATCGACTTTCGGCTGAGTCCCCAATAAGTTTCGCGCCTTGTAAATAGTAGCCAGGTTGGATGGAGTGAAGTATTATGGGGTGGGATATATGTGTGTCGTTGTTGGTACTGGTTCTATTCCTATCCCCATCAAGTTCAGTGACTGTTTCGCCAAACTGTTCACCGACAGAGAGAACAATACACCAGGAAGATGTGGTTAAAACGATTACCAAAACCCCTGTCCGCTTCAATTTGTTGGCGCGTTGGCGCCACCGTAAATGAAACACACTGACGTCCATTGAGATAAATGTTCTTTTATTTTATTATGATGATACTGAATATACTATATACTATATACTATATACACATTACGTAAAAGGTTCCTTTTATTTGAAATGATCACTTGAAGTATTTCGGATACTAATGAAGAGTTTAATTTGTTAAAATTAAAGCAAGCGGCACATTAAATAAATATTCTTTATTTCCTACAACCAAAGGATTCGAGTCACTTGATGATGTAATTTAATTTTATAAATGAAAAGGATTCACGTCACTTGGTGATGTATTTATTTTAAACGAACGGAAAAAGTTTCGTCCACTGGGACAATTCTAAAATACCAGCAACACAAATTTGGTCCTCGACTCTAGGCACTGCTTTACAGAAAAGAAAATTTCAATCCAAATACTCGACTCTTGGAGGGCACGACTTGCCTCAACGGAATCTATAACGAGACTGGGGAATTCTTTCGAAACGACAGAATACCAAACTCCACCGTTTCGGTGACCAATAGGGAATGATTCTCCGTACATTGGCCCGGTGAGGATGTGCACGCATACAAATGCGGTTACCTCGCACGCTCATGATGTGTGTCCATGAGCATGCGAACCGTGGATATTAGAATTCAATAAAAGGAGATGTTAAACGACGTGTTTGCACCGGGAAAGCTGTCGTGACAAGGAACATGGGCTGTTTACTCGATCAGCAGCTGCGTACAGCATTTACGCTGATCGTGCACATATCGGTGGCATCTCGCAAGGGTCGAACTCTCGTGTGTATATTTACATTGACGAGAATTCGATTTGCTTCGGCAGCCAGTGGTGAGGTATGCTATTGCAGATTGAGTGATCGACAGATGGGTCTGCTGATATGACTTGCCATGCACGTGTGTGGGAAAAAATGCTTTCTTCTTGTGTGCATGGACAAGTTCGAGGATTTATGTCGGTTACGTAATGTCGTAACCGAATTGGATTTCAGGAGCATGCTGCGTTGTATGCAAGCATGCCGCTGGGGGAATTGTCAATCGGTTTACCGACCGAATGTTTGTAGGTAAAAATGAAAGAAGGAATATCTCGTGCATGTGTGCGGCGGAATTCGTTCGGAGATGTGTGCACCGAAATGATTCGAGTCATGTTGGTTGCTGATTGTGCAATCAAATTGCTTTTAAGGAACATGGTGCGTTTCATGCCGCCATGCCCTTAGGAAAAATACCTGTTTGGTGCTGATGGAATTGCATCAGCGAAAATTATAGATTCAATGCGTTTCGGGTGATAATTTGCGCAAACGATGGAAAGGTAAGTAAATGCTTTCCAGGGTTTTTGGTGCTCTAGGAAGCAGTTTCCTAATGATTTATGGGAAGGTAAGTAGTGGTGTTCAAAGGCACCACCACAGTATCTTTTGTATCTCTTAAGGATCTCCATACTTTTGGCTGCACTTTTCGCAGTTTCAAATATGTGGTCATTCCAATTAAGATTGGAATTAATTCGACTGCCGAGGATTGATAGTTCCTTGGCTTCGTCGATGCAGGTGCCGTTCATAAACAGTCTATTTACTTTGGGGTTCGCCTTTTGACGACAAGAGGCAGCACTGAGTTTTGAAGGCATAGAATTCTACTCGGTTAGATAATCCCCATTGATATAACTTGTTGTCATTCCACCCACCACGGGAGTCGGTCGGTTCATCTACCCCTTCGCTGTGCCGTCCATACGGTACGGTACGTTTACACACGCGATTTTCTACGCGCGTTAACAACAGTCGAGTGATCCTTTATTCTCAGCAGCATTGCAATTTATATTTTAAAACCGTTTCCTAGGTGCGTATTCGTATTCGTTTCTTAAACTAATTTCTACATTATAACTAGTGCACAATTAATGTTAAATAAAGAAAACAATAAAAACCATCAACATATAGTATCTATTCTGTGTGTTTTATTTTTTTGTGAGGACGCGGTAGAACCCAATGCCCATGTCGGTGCCACGACCTCCTACTCCACACCAGTATGGTGATTTATGAAAGATTTAAATCTAAAAGAGACGATCTCATCCCAACTGATGGTGGGTGCGTGAAGAAGAAAGGACTTTACGTCCCTGAACATAGTATGCATCTCAGGCCCAGCGCTTTCCTATCCCATTCCTAATATTTTTTTATCTTTATTTATTTATTGTTTAAGTTTGTACGTTTTCTTTGGTTTTTTAATTTTTGCCAGTGAACTAAAAAAAAAATTTGAAAAATTGAAAATGTATATATCACAAAAAAAGCACAAATTTAAAGAGGAACACCTCCTACACAAAGTTAATATTCATACGTTAAAAAACAAAAAGTAATTGTACGCCGAAAGGCATAAGAAAACAATAAATTGATATTGTATAATTGAGAGTGCTTGCGAAGAGCCAGTAAGCTAATGTTAGAATAAGGTGTGTAAAGTAGAATTAAACATTTAGCCTTAGGTAAAATCTGCAATTGTATTGGAAATAAATTTGGATTTAAAACCAAAAAATGTATCAACATCATTTTCTGATAGGAAATTCAATGGTTTTTATTACACATATAAACATCATTTTTTCACCATTCCAAATATACATTTTAAATAGCACAAAAAAAATTATTCTACGTTTAATATATATATATATATATATATATATATATATATATATATATATATATATATATATATATATGTAAATATATATATATATATATATATATAGAATTTTATACTCAGGAGCATATCTCCCGGGTATGAAGGCACTTTTTTTTTTAATATAAATTGAATATGTTATGAATATTTGAAAATGAGGTATTTTTTTCACTTTTATATTCTTCAAAATGTTTTTTTAATACTAAAATAAATGTATGTTTTTTTTCAATGTCTAAAGCATCAATAGGTATTGTGTTTATTCAAATATTGTCTTGATTCGTAAGTTATAAAAAGATTTTTGAGGTTAGGTCAGACAGACCCCATAGGACAGTTATATTTTTCTCAGTAGGGTTAACCAAGTTCCATCATCATCATCATCGGCACTACAACCTGGAACCGGTCTTGGCCTTATTTAGCAAGTTGTTAAATTTTCCATAATGACTTGTTTTTTTCCGGGCAAGGTCATTAGTCTTGCGCCAGAGGCTTCCCGACGAGGAATCGAACCCCGATCTCCCGCGTGACAGGCGAGTATACTAACCAGTATACTATTGAGGAGCTTAACCAAGTTTATCTAATAAAAAAAAAGAACAACAAATGAGATAACAATCCGCTTACGTCCTAAAGAACCTGAAATAAATTGAAAAGTTCCATTTATGGTTTTACCACTGAGTCATCAATTAAACCTTCTGCGCAAACATATCACCAGTTCCTTACTAACTGAGTCGCTGATGAGCTAACCTAAGTTAAAACAATCTAAATATTGTCTTCTACTAATGTGAGTAGAACTATTTATAAATTACTTTAATTAGTTCTCGAGAAAGGCAATATGTCTGTGGATATCTAAGAAAAGTTTGTGGCTCCATCAGATGGCCAGAAAAGAATCCACCTGTGAAAACTAAGGCAACTACGAATCTCTCAGATAACCTTGGGTCGGATCTGTTGTTCCAACAATCCTTCCTTTTTGAGTGACATGAAACTTCTCCATTAATAAGACCAGTTCTAACTCGCCCAACAGCAGTCAATTCCGCTCTAGGTGATTCGTGACAATATCAAAATCATTCAATTCATTCGCCGTGATCTGTGATATAAACAGAGCACATCGAACACAAGTCCACTCCGTACGTGGACAAGATGTTACTTTTGTTTTTTTGTTTTTTATTCCATGTATCTCATTTACAGGAGTTGTTGGGCACTTCTTGGAATATATTGTAATAGCCAGCGGCACATCGGCAGATAGCAACTATAGAATTAAGAGAAGGAATTCAGCTAAACAGGTTTCCGGACAGTACTCCGGCCGACTGGTTCTATCGAACAGTCCGCCAACACTAGTCCTTACTTCCACATTATGTTAGACTTACCGCTTGGGGATGTCGGTAGGAAGGTGGAGACACCATAGAAACCAAACCATCTACCGGTGCACCATGACAATTTAACATAGAAAATTATGCAACTAATTGATTTTGGGATGGAACTAATGGATGAATAAATTTTGCCCCGGACTGTCGGTCGGGAGACGTCGTTGAGGTGGAGTGTTGCCCAGAGCCAACGGTTTGCTGGATAGTCGGAAGATCCGCAGCTGGTATGGCAGAACCACTGCTGACAGGCCCAACTACAGTTGCGGTTTCCAGTCATTGCAGCCGCATCGGAACATCTATCGTCCGATAACAGTTAACTGGCGCACGTGAACGTGCGATACTATTTCAGATAGCCGATGAGAAGTTGCAGATACGAGGTGCTCATTCCTTTATAACCAACAAGACCGAATGGACCAGCCGAAAGGCTGTAGTCATATGAATCTTTCGTAGTGATTTTAAGGCCACGAGCCACAAGTTGCGTCTGAATAGTTTTCGATGCAAGGAGATCGGATTTATAACGACGTCTGGGTAATTAGTTTAAATTGCGGATACACAGCTGTGGAATGAAGGCAGCAACCAACTGAATTGATGTCAGTTGATTGTGTTCGAAGTGTGCAGGCGTGAGATCTGCCGATAGTGAAATAGTGCTTAGAAGATGCCGGCACTGAGGCAGCTGGTTGTCCACCAAAGAATTGCTTCTTAATGGAGATCGCTGCGTAGCCAGACAGATTGGATTAAGACTTCATGTGAGATTTATCGGAACATGAAAATGAGAAGGAGAAAAAAAAGCTTCTGTCGGCCAGTGCAAATTAAGACAAGTGTTGACGAAGTTAATATTTCCATCTTTGCCCTACTCGTATTGATAGGGGCCTCAGAAATGTTATTGCTAGCTTGGTGACTGTTCTGCTAAGAAGCTTGTAACACCGGCTTCGCGTTCACAAGCTAAATTAAGTGTTATTTTTAGACGGTTGCAGTATTATTCCACGGTAACATGTGCAAAAATGGGAGTTCAGGCGCCCTTAAAACTCATAGCAAAGTACGGGCAGAAGAAAGGGTGAACGATAAAGAAAGGAAATATAGGTATACGAGGGTGGGCTGAAAAGTTTACGATCTAACAAAAATACAAGACACTTTTTCTTAAAATTTATTTTTATTTTTCTATATAGTGTCCTTGTAACTCTACATACTTCTACCAGCGATGCTCTCATCTCTCTAACCCCTCCAAATAGTACTTGGCGTTTTTCTCTTCAAAATAACTGTTCACGAAGGTGATTGCCTCCTCTATTGACGCAAATCTCTGTCCCCCGAACGCGATTTTTAGATTAGGGAAATAAAAAAAAATTCGCTTGGGGCTAGATCTGGTGAGTAAGGCGGATGGTCAAGCAATTCAAACCGTAATTCGTGGATTGTCACCATGGCAACCGCTGAGATGTGAGACGGCGCGTTGTCTTGGTGAAACAGGATTTTCTTTTAGTGCAATAGAGCAATGGTGCATATCTATAGGATAAAGCATATTTATAAGAAAGAAATAGGCATGATACGTTACGCCTATGTCCAAACGCCGTTTCAATTAAGGGTCTATTAATTGAGCTTCTTCGACGATGGGAGTGCCGTCCATTTATATTTGTGTTCTATAGAGTTGAATGCGACGATAGTGAAGAGCATGCTATTCGAACCGACGCTATAATTGTTACAATCACTAGAACATGGAACGAAAGCCTCAACATATCAGACCGCAGCGCGAGTCGCTATCCGACCAAGTATATAAAAACCTTTTTATATGTTTTAAAACGTTATAATTTTTATACTGTTGGCACGAGCTGCCTACTTCCAAACTCTTCATCTTCCAGACTTTTTGCTCTTTGTTTACATAGGGAGCATCAGTGCCACTACCCAGTGATTAAACATATTCCCGGACATAGGCCCATATCAGGGCACAATTTGAAAGGGATTGCTCCCGAGGGAAAGTGTTTACACTTTAGAATGGGAAAATAGCGATCTTGGGTAAATAAAAATTACAACAGGAAAGCCACTTGTGAATTTTGAGATGTGCCAAGAAACTTGACAAACATCGATACAGTGCTGCTTCTCCGAGCAATTATAATACTGTTGCGGATTCGCTCTGAATGCAGTCAGCGAATTCGCATCTTAATGCAACCAACGACAACGAATAAACGACTGTCAGGAAACAGCTGTCAAAACAAATGAAATTAACAAACGAACCATCATGCAAGCATAAATCTCTTCTTCGTTAGCTGGTTGGCAAATACAGATCCCAATCAATTTTAATCAACAAAAATCATAGGAATCATTTGAAATAAAACTTAGTATTTCAATATATAGCTCCCCAATAGGATACTGGTTAGTATACCCGCCTGTCACGCGAGAGACCGGGGTTCGATTCCCCGTCGGGGAGCCTCTGGCGCAAGACTAATGACCTTACCCGGAAAAAACAAATCATTATGAAAAATTTAACAAGTCTCGGGACTTGCTAAACAAGGCCAAGACCGGTTCCAGGTTGTAGTGCCGATGATGTTGTTATTTCAATATATAAATTAAAATCAATATTGTGTGCATTGTCTGGAAGATGATTTTGGGATTACCACCGACGAATCGAGGTAATCATTTCCTATTTTAAAACAATTTACAGCTATTGTTCCAGCCAACAGCAAATAGTGTCACTGCACGCCAGGAGAGCATATCATTGTTCCTGACGTTATTTCCCCGGCCCACCAACAAGACACTTTGGGTGGTGGACAATTGTATTACACAAAATACAAAAGATTTGGTCACATCGTTGCACGTCAGGAACTGCGCATTTTGGTCCTGGCGTCATCCCCCCGGCCCACCAACGAAATACATTTGTTGGTGGACAATTGCAGTACGCAATTTAAAATAAATACACTTAATAAGTTTCACAAATATGTATATACGTTTATATTAAGGATGGTGCCCTTAAAGTCCGTTGATAGGACTTTTGTTGGAGTGTTAGGTGTCTATTGTAACTCCTCTGTGGCGGTTCCGCCAAACCCCACTACTACTTACCCGAAAAACCCCCATAACTGCTACCCAACTTCCTTAAGTTTCTGCTAATGCAATGGCATTAGGCACCTGCAAATGCTCCACGCATCAAATTGATCAAGTTTATTTAGCTAAAAGCCCCTAGACGAGAATTCTTACTTGGATGCATAACTTCGCATTTAAAATCTTCTATAAGAATTCTCTCCAAACTTATCATAGATTCCCTGAAAGACACAACCGCATAATCAGGGAATCTTACCCGTGAGTTGGCTAATCCCAGCCTAAACATGTGTATAATAAAAATTACGTACATATACATCGGCTGGTGACACTTTTACCCAACGATAAACAGTCCAACGCAGCTGCATGTAATTAGCGCAATAGACGTTGAGACTGATTCCCTAACTCGCACCATGTGCAAACAAAAGAACGCTGTCCTTCAAAGGCTTT
Organism: Microdon myrmicae; assembly: GCA_963931805.1. Taxonomy (NCBI): domain Eukaryota; kingdom Metazoa; phylum Arthropoda; class Insecta; order Diptera; family Syrphidae; genus Microdon; species Microdon myrmicae. The sequence goes on from OZ007496.1 coordinate 126,414,859, forward strand.
CTGGCGATACCATAAACAATCCCAAATGCATTTCTCATTTAATGAGTTCCAGCTTATATATTTAGCTGAACCTAATCACAGGCCGATGCATTAGGTCGCTTCTCCTTTGAAATTTTTTCCTCGCTGTAGGTTTTGTTTATCCTTGTTGAAATGCATCGTGATGTGTACGAACACACATACACACCACTGCACCAAAACATCGCATTTCCTTGGTGGCCACATCCTTAAGAGAAAAAAATGTCTCCCTCTCTTCCTTTCCTTAACCCTAACCGAGGATGGAGTCAAGTCAGAGTTCTATTCTCGGAGAGTCCAATTACATCCGCCGACCACGCAGGTCGTACCACTCCCGCTCCCCGGTGCGCACGGGGAAGCGTATATATCTTAATTTACGATATCGTTAACAAAAATAACAAATATTACGTCGGAAATTCTATAACATCTAATCGGTAAAGAAGGAAATAAAAATTAAAGTGTAAATTTTGCGTCGTTTCTCAGGCGCCAAGTGCTGAATAAAAATATTGACTTTCGTGTCTCGGCTTAAAAGTGTATTAATCAAAACTATTTCTGTGGAAAAACTATTATAAGAAAAAATAAAGATCAATTTCTATACGTACCAGTGGTGTTTCTGTGTTTCATTTAACTTGTTTCCTGTGTTTTGAAGTTTTGTTTTGTGGTGTTTTCCTTGCGAACAGTTATTTACGGAGGACCTTTTAGAACTGGTGGAGACGAGGTAGAACCCCGTGTCGTACGCCGGTGCCACGACTTCGCATCCCCACATTGGTGACCAATCGACGCGAGTATGAACACACAACCACTGAACTTTGGTGGCCGTAAGGTTAGAACATCGAAACCTTCAAACGTTCGCACTAATGACTTTTTGGTAAAAATTGTGCCAGTGCCATAAAGACTATAAAAGGATGTAACACCCACCAACAAGGGTAGCGACATACAAGTCTACCACTTCAACACAAATATATACGGCCATCACATACGGCCATCACAGACAACCCTACATCTCTACACCAGCGCCAGTGACCAGGCGACACACTAGCATCACGGACTAAGTATTCTTCAAAATTGTTGTCATTTTCTTTTTCTTTTTTTTTTTTTGTTCTCGTGTAAGCTCCTTCCGAGTGAAATTTAAAAGTTTGAATTAGTTGCCAAAAGACAATTGTGTGCATTGACGTTTGTTTAAGTAAATCGTTGGGTAATTTTTCTTAGTTAAAGTTGTAATTATTTGGAGAAATATTTCGTCACTCAATCTTATTGGATAAAATTTTTCCGTAAATATACAAATAGATTATAAAAGCATAACGAAATGGTACAAAATCAAAACAACCAAAAGTGTAAACAAACCAAACAGCAAAATATTTTCAAACTTAAAATTCTCAATAATATTTTGAAAAATTGATTAAGTAGGTTATATCCAATACATGGAATCTTAGAATTAATTATTAAGGTTGTGTTTTAAGCAGACATTAATTAACGGTTTGAAGTGCAAATTTCCACACACACTTCTCATTTGTTAATTGTAAAATTTGTTAATTGTAAACGTAGACAACTGGTTCGGGGCAGTTATTCTACCAGTGTCAGAAAAGAGTATATCTGATTTAACAATAAAAAAGCTATTCATTCCAATTCTAATTCCGAAACATTTTTATTAGTAATTGAAATTCATAATGCATTTATAAAATATATTGATATTTGTATAAATGGATATATGTCCGGAAATATGTACATTTGTATAAGTACGTTTCTTTTTTCTTTTTTTTATCTATAAACGACGAAGAACATTCGTCATCCTTTCTGATATATTTTATTGTACATCGTATTCCAAGGTATTGCTTGCGCAAAAATAAATCCTCTTTTAATATATTTACATAGAATATTAAAATGATATAATAAGAAGCCTACAATATGATATTGTTGTCTATCCTCGAAGTTATGCGCTAATAAGCCCACTTTAGAGGCAAGATAAAATAATTCGTTAAGCAGCATTGTTACAAAGATGATAACGTTGTAAGCCCCTTCAGGGTATTTAGCAGTGCACAAATGTTTTAACAAGAATAATACATTTTTATAACCAGTTTCAATTGAAAATTAAATTTAAACTACTTTTATCAATTAAGTGGATGTTTATATGTTAAGTAAGACACATCAAAGGTTTTCTAGAACATAAGACTAACATGTTTATATAAATATTTTTGCAGTCGTCTTTGTCAATCAATTCACTAACCTTTAACCTTACACTTAGTTGTCCTTACCTACCCAACATTTACATACGATACGTAAGATTAAATTGAGCAACAAATTTAAATATATATATATATATATATCTAGTAACTCCAATGTAAAGACAAACGATAACAATAAAGTCCGATAAATAATTATATAACGAGCAATCGGACAGAGAATATAAATACAGAATTACAATTATTTTCAACTAACAACATTCATAGCACTATTTAATGCCACACAACTTTACGTGATCCACCTTTCTATTCCGTTTCGATTTCGCTCGATTCCATAATGTCCATTCGACTCTGGTTGACACATTCAACCCTTTCGACTCCATCTATTCGACACCTTTTCAATTCTTAGCGACCCAATCTCGTCTCCATTTAATCCCTTGCCGACTCGACTAGACTCCACACGCCACAACCCAATCTCGACTCGTCTTTTACATTGGCAGACAATGCTCCAATAAGCACCTAACTCCGCTCATCTTCCACAAACCGGCTCCTTAATCAACAACGGCTACTACGTGTAGCACGCAATTAATTGGGTCAGTTCGCAACCGTAGAATGTGAACCGAGTTCAATCCAATGAGGAAATATTGACCGGTTCAGCGAAACACCGTGGCTGCGAACTGAAGCCAACAAACGAAAATTGGGGCAATTAAAATGCAATTGCGGTATCGTCATCGGGAGGTATTTACCCCGAAGTGTTGTGAAACGTTTAGGAAGTAATTAGGAGGCAGTCAGTGGTTGGTCAGAGTCCGGGGTTGGTCATGGCAGTCGGTGTTTGATCAAGAAGTGGAATGGCGAATGAAGAGTTAATTGAATAGATCGGGAAAAGCCAAAAGTAAAATCGTTTATAGATAGATTGCCGAGAATCGAGAGTTAACTGAATAGATCGGAAAAGGACAAAAGTTAAATCGTTTGTTGACAAGTGTACCGAGAATCGAGAGTTAAGTTTAGTTAAACCAAATAAGAAAAAATACAAATACTATAAGATAGAAACTAAATAAAGTGGACAAAAATAAAGTTAAATACAGAAACTAAAAAATTGTTTACGCAAACCGGAAAGGAAAGACATTGTAAGTTGGACAAAAGAAAGTAAATTAAGTTAATTGAAGACTTTTGGAAGATTGATGATAGTTAAGTTTAGTTAAACCAAATAAGAAAAAATACAAATACTATAAGATAGAAACTAAATAAAGTGGACAAAATAAAGTTAAACACTGAAACTAAGAAAAATAGTTTACGCAAACCGAAAAGGTAAAGATATTGTAAGTTGGACAAAAAGGAAATGAATTAAGTAAATTGAAGACTTTTGGAAGTTTTAAGATAGTTAGATTAGATAAGAGAAATTGTGCAAATCATTAACTCTCTTTAAGGAATAATATATATATAACAAAAATAAAAACTGGAAGAAAACAAAAGATAGACTCCGTGTTTTAACTATTCAACGAGTGGTGTAAGAATGTTTTGGACGTTTTTCTTTTATGTTGTAATTTTTGCTTCAACGAATAACAAAAATCATAACTCGCGCATCCACTGGACACAATCAACCACCCCCCAGGAGCCCCCTAAGCTAAGGCGCCCAAATGTGACAAGCGCGACTGTCCGGCACCTCCTCACAACCTGCCGTTCGGTCGAGGTCATAGCTGGCGCATGTCGAGCGCCGTAGTTGACACCGGTGCCGATATGCGGGTCCTCCCTCAATCGGTAAGCCGCGCAACTGAGTGCCGACCCCTTTACCAGTCCCAGCGGCAAACAATTCACCATACAAAAGTATGGACGAAAGACACAGACTCGGGACTCGGTTTCTCCAATTTTATCCACTGACACTTCATTGTACTGTGGCGACTCTAACAGATACACACACAATTCACAAGCAAAATAGTGAAGAGCACCGAACGAAAAATCGAATAAGAAAATACATCAGAGCCGTATACCAAGCGATAACATAACAATTCACATCAGTGGAGTATAGTCGAGTTTAAAAATCAAATTCTAAAATCGGCCAGTAGCCTAATGGGTAACGCTTAGGTTCAATTTTTTCGTGATTCAAACTGTCATAGCGTCAGTTCGAATCACACGATCTTCTTCACTATTATTTCAAACGCTATAATTTGTGACACCGACGTGATCTGTACACGCAGCACACACTTCCCGTAGTAAACAGAACTTCACACACGATCATGACTTCCGCATAGAGCATCAAGGCACACTCGCTTGCTCCGACATTCTCTCGTTCGCTCGTCGTTCGCATACGAATCTGATCGTAACGAAGTTACTGGGAAGGCTGTGGTGTGGCGACTCTAACAGATACACACACAATTCACAAGCAAAATAGTGAAGAGCACCGAACGAAAAATCGAATAAGAAAATACATCAGAGTCGTATACCAAGCGATAACATAAAAGCTCTATTTTTTGCCGCTGTAATATGCTCGCATTTTTTGTTCTTCTAACGACGGTATTGATGAACCTCCGGCTGGGTCCCCAATAAGTTTCACTGCTCTTTTTTGCATCCTATCGAGCACATGTAGCGCAGATCATTATTGCAGAATTTCTTTTACCATCGAGATACTTTTTCAAGTTTGAAAAGAAAATACGTTTGCAGTAAAAATAATTATTTGCGATGATATACCCTAGATTCAATTAGATACAAAAATCGATGCCATATAGGAAAATATGTCTAAAGAATGATACGGTGGAGTAGGCTCTATCATACGGAAGTGCTTTATTCGATTAGAGGCCAGATCATCAATCTCACATTAGCGATACGTCACCGTTCATTAAACGGACAATTTTTACTCCTAGTCACAGGTCCATGCCTCGTATAATCAAATGACCTAGCAGCCATCACCGTTCTAATCGGACACACTAGATCTTTATTGATATAATCAAACTAACTCCTTCCCTTCCGTAGGCTACATTGGTTGCCACTTGCTCGCCCGGTTTGAAATGTAATGAAACCCATTGGGATATATAATAAATCACAGGGATTTGATGGAGCGGATACTAGATACGAAATATTTAACGAAGTGTATCGTCGCAAAGTCCCAAGAAGACATCAATCACACTCTACGGTATACAATTACGCGGAAATTACTAGATCAATGACCGTGCAGGTTATGCGTGTTGTGTCACTGATCGCACCTGCGCAACTTGTAATCTAGCCGTATTACCGGTAATTACCTACAAACTTGATTCATTTAATTACATATACGACGTGATCTATTCGTTTCATTGCCAAAAATTCGATGCGCTTCGTGGTCATTTGCACAGAAAACATTCGTCGGTCTACAATAGCAACCGAACTGCAACACACCAGTGTCCTCAATTGACACAATCAGTCGATCGTTGAACTCGCATTAATCATTATGTCGCATTCCGCGCAAAATTAAAAACAAAAACAACAACCGATTTTTATTTGTTATGTGGTCTTAGCTTAACCGTGGTTCTCACCTTCCGGAAATTGATCGTCCGTTCTATCTTATAGTATTGCTGGTGATCATGGCAAAATGTCCACTAACTCGCTGTATTCGATGATGCGAGAATAGCGGACACACACGAGAGATAGGAGGATCGGGTATCAGCAGATACTTTACAATTTAAGTGTATAGAGGATGAGTAGGAAGTTTGTACTTTAGGTGAATCGGGAATATGTAAAAGATAAAGATAAACAGGTGTTGAGTAGGTTAAGCAAAAAGCATTCTGTTGTAATCGATCCCTGTGACGACAAGTTCTAGCTTACATGAATATAGTCTATGAGTTGTGATCTTGGTGTGTATTGAATTGCTCGTTGTTTTCTGCCAAAACCACTCTACTCGGTTAGAGAGATGCATGAGCGTTGTTAACATGATCCAACGATCTCTGGGTATGACTCTGCAGAGATAATCTAACAACTTAAAGCCACACTTGTAGATCTGCAATTCTGAATTTGAACAATTCTGCATAGCAAGACTTTTAAAAGAACAACGAAATGGAATCCTTGAAAAAGTAGATGTTAACGACGAACAACAACTGAATAAGAGACTGATCACAAATACAGTATAAGAATGTGGTACTAGATCCCAAGTGCGGGTACAAATTTGTCTTTTCGTAATTGCTTCACTGGAAACTTCTTAATATTTAACTAAGTTAGCAATTTTTTCGGGACTTCCAAATGTAACATATGAAATTGTAATTTACAAACAAGATTTTTTGCTAACTCTAACGGATTAGTCCCAAGAAGAGTTTGTGGTGCCTGAATGAGTGCTACAGCAGAGCATGTATTCAGTAATATTGGCTTTATATGAATTTCAATGACATATATGGGAAATCGGATCGTTTTATATGCATACATATAACATTAAGCATATTTTATTTTATAGTAAAAGTACCACCACATACAATATAGATAAAAAAAACTGTAACCTACTGAATAAATGTTCACTCATAGCCACTACTAAGAAGAGAAGAAAGAAAAATGTCGAACGATTTTATCGGAACGCCTCTAGAAGCGCCGCCAGAGTTACTGCTAAAATGTCTGTGTTATAATATAGGAGGGTGAATCATATGTAAACGGTAATTTACTTTTTTGCGAGCTAGTTAATCTTGTGCGTGGATGTTGTTTGGTTTATGAATAGTAGGGTACCGGCTTGGTTAGAGGTCGCGCTAGTGAACATGCATTCAAGAATACTAATACCAAGCTGACTCAAGGACCAATTCGAATAGTTACTTCCTTGTCGTCACGTACACATAATTTCTAAATAACAAAAGTATCTTCAATGAATCACAGACCTCTTCCTTATCACGTGTACACGACTTTGCTAAATGAGAACATATTTTATCACATGCCTATCTCAAGAGCACAGGCATTATGCTTGCCAATCTGGAGTATAAATACCGGAACATCTCATAATTTCGTCGACTTAAGACGAGACGGATCTACAATAGACATCTGAAAGTTGGACGTTAAGGTCAAGTATTGTGTTAAAATAATTTAACTTAGAACTTATAGTACCCTAATTCTAGAAAACCTAAGTCTGTGTAAGGTGGCTGATGATGCAGCGATTCTACCGACATTGGTAATTAGGTCTTTATTTGCCGTTCAACCACCAGAACTATTGATACTGTTTAATATTATCGTCCCGGTCTCTGTGGGAGATAGCCCCACTGAACCGCAAGACCTCTTCTTCGGTGCGCGTGACTTCCCGGCCGTAGTACAATCGCTCGTCTACGGACGATATTGTAGCGTTCTATGAACGCACAATTCCACCCAGGTAAGGTTCCTACCCTGAAAACGTTACACGCGCCCACAGACGCGTGACACTAAGTCCGCTAGGGCCCTGAAACATTTAGCCAACGTTGAGCCCGACACTAAAAAGCAAGGAACTGAACTGCCCAAAGCTTTCAATATCAAGCTCAACAAGTCGATTGTAGCATATCTGAAACAAAGGTAAAACCATACATCCGGTTCACAAGAGCAATTCCCAAAGATTGAAATACATCGCATTCCAGCTCTGCATAATCGGCAATTCCGAGTATCAATTCAAAGAATTGCTAGCACCAGCAAATTAGCCGACCAACGGATGCACGTGTGGGTGGTCTGCCACAAAGACCATCAAAGCCATCGGCAAACAAAAGAAACGGCAACTTCATGCAATAAAGCATATCGCCTATCCGCTACCAAATTGTAGGCAACCGTAATTATCTCAACGAGATAATTCGGAAAATGTATGGGGTTAAAAACCTACAAAACGAACTATTCCGTTCCCATGGTCCCTTTTGAATTTCACACCATTAGAAAGATCTAATGGATTTCGGGTGTATTGACAAAAGTCAAACAAGACCCACGGACAGTACGTCCAAACAACCATTGAATATCTCCGGTCTGCGCGCCAGATGTGCCGTGCAAACACAAGGCCTGGGAGATGAGTTCGATCACCACCACGGATGGTGATAAGGATGTATGCGTCGATTGACTTTCTCCTTTTCAGGAATCTAAAATTACCCCTGGGACTTAATAACATGCTGCTAACAGAGATTCGGGAATTCGGTTAGCAGAGCGAATAGGAAATTTTTCTGTGCAGATATAGATACGATCTGTATCAGGGTATTTTTGATTGAGATAGAAACAGTCTAAGTTGGAGCGTCAACGCGACAAGAGTCGATATCGAATAACGAAAAGCGAGTACCCCACCCAGGAGGTTGCTAGTGAAGCATTGAGAACCAAACGAGGAGGTCGGTCCTCGAATTAAATTTATAAAAAGAAAGTAACGTCAACGTGTAATCGAGCGGTCGCAACTAGAAAATGTTCCTAGCGATTTGTCTTGCCACGAGCAACTAGCTAGTAAACGTTATATTGTTACCGACTATCGATAGTGCTAAATTATAAACACCATAAATTGTAACCTTATGAACCTACAAAAGATTGTGTGAATAAAGAAAAATTGTGATTCGAAAACTAATATCTCTGTGTTTAATTGGTGACAGTGTTCACTCTGGTTTCATTTGATTTGTTTTACTTCGGACAGTGTTTGGCGGAAAAGGTAAAACAACCACCAAAGTAACAACAACCATTACGCCAAAGTGGTGACAGCCCGACGCGCGAAATAATAAGTGAACACGCACGTAAAACAGACAGTGGAAACTAAATTAAAACGGTGACCGCGAATCGTGAATAATTGAAGAATTCAAACAATTAAAAAGTGAACACGCGCGAAAAAGAAAACCGGACACGCGAAAATTCCACACAAATCGGGAAGAACGATAAAGACAGTTCCAGTGAAAGTGAAGTGCCCAACTGAATGCAGCAATTATTGCTACAAGGGCGAGGATTCATCATGTCGCCCACGAACGCCCAACGACAGGAAAGCAGCATATCCGCAAGTCATTTTTTTCCTTATTTTGTTTTTACTATATTTTAAAAAGCAATTTTGTTTTAAATATATTTTATTTTTATAATATTTTTTTTTCTTGCTCTTGTGAAAGCTCCTTCTGAGCCAAAAGTGGAATTTGTAAAGCTCCTTCCGACCCGAAAAGTGAGAAACGATTTTCGAAATTTACGAAGCTCCTTCCGAGCGAAATTTAAATTTAGAATAATACGTCTCCAGCGCCGTGCTTCCTCTTTCGAGGGAAGAGCGTGGGGGTTATTAAAATAATTAAAGTTTTCTTTATTAAAATAAGTATTTGTTTTATTTTTATTTTATTGAACTCAGCTGCCTCAAGCTGAGCTCTATTCTGAACTACTTTTACAATATAAATTTTCCTGTTTTTATAGAACATTTTGTTCCAACTAACTGTGTCGTATAAATTGAACAAAACAATCCAGAAGTCTCTGTTTATAATTTTGAATAAACTTTGAACGAAAATCAAAGTGGCTATGTTTTGAAATGAAAAATGTTCTTGTTATGAAAAGGGGCATGTTTTTAAATGTGCTGTAAGTGACTGGATATAGAATATTGTGTCTGTTTATTTATGAATTGTATTAAATGAGAATGTAAGATATGTGCGGATGTAGTTTTAAAGGTTGTGTTAGAATGGTCATGAGATTAGTGTTAAAGCGAATAAGGGTAGTATTCTGGAATACAACATCCCACTCTTCTTCGAGAAAGAAAATTATCCTTGAAGAGAATAATTTTCTGTTAACTATTGCTTAGATTAGGATTAATTACAGACTTGGATTTTCGTTCAATTACATGGCGTTCAAAGTTAATCTTATATCAAAAGTTACAAAAATCCAAAAGTTCTTAATACTAGAAAAATATGTTACAATAATCCAAAAGTTTACTTATAGTCTACTTACATTATATTTTAACTAACTTTAAATATTTCCAACTAACTTAAAATATTTCCACTTGGAACCTTTTCTTTTATTATCCAACAACTTTTTTTTTCTATATATATGATTAATATTAATTCTCAAAATTCTCTTTTTCGTTCGAATTTCCAATATATTATATCCCAATATATATTTTAAAATATATTACATCCCAATATATATACTCTAAAATTTTCTTTCTTTCTTCCCCTTTTTTAACTTTTTTTTTTTTTTTTTTTTCTTTCGTTTCCATCATTTCTTACAATTGTTTTATATATTGAATAAAAACAAAGGCCATTTGTTAAGTGTCTATCTTTTCCTTAAATTTATGGAAAATTTTCCAAAACTTTTTTGGGCCTATTATTATGATGACTGCATAGAAATGCATAATACCAAAAATTTGCTTAAGAAATGATCTCAGTTGTCCTAAATGACTGTGTACCTTTTTTTTTTTTTCTTATGTTGTGTTCGAATACATGTTTATTGTTGTAAAAATTAATTTGTAAGGTATTTATATGGTTTTTCTTTTCAATACCTATTTTAATTGAATTATTATTTTCAATTTTCATTACTTCATGTTGGTGTTCAGTATCGTTATTTAAAATGTTTAGTGTTTTCGGCTCAATGTCATCATTTTCTATAGCTTTAACTTCTGTCGGAACGTTTAGCTTTTCAGTCTTACTTACTGCTGATGGACCGTTTAGTTTCTCAGTCTCATTTACTGATTCGTATAGTTCTTCAGACTTATTTGCTGTTAGAACATCTTGGTTCCCAGTCTTATTTGCTGTTTGAACTATTTCTTCAGATATATCTGCTGTAGAAACCTTCAATCCTTCAGTCTTTGCTGCTGAAAAGTTTTGTTTTTCAGTGTTAGCTACTGAACTGACTTGGGTTTCGATTTTTATTGCACTTTTTGGATCTTCAGCTTTTACCACTGCTGAATTTTCAGTCTTTGTTGCTGAAGTGTCGGGGTTGTCTATAGGGATAGCCGAAATGTGAGGGATTTTTGTTTGTGTATTTTCTGCAAGTTCTGAATTTTCAGTCTTTAATATTGAGCCTCCTTCGGGGATTGGTCTTCCTTTGGGGAGTCCACCAGTCTTCGTGGATCCTCTGTCGTCCTTCGGGGATTGGTCTTCTTTTGGGGAGTCCACCAGTCTTCGTGGATACCACCGCTGCCACCAGTGTTACGTCTCCAGTGCCGTGCTTCCTCTTCGAGGGAAGAGCGTGGGGGTTATTACGGCCGGAAACAGTAGAATCGTAATGAAATACCCATCAAATTTTAACAAAAGGTATTTTTTCTAAATAATTTCTATCGACGAAAGGATAAAAAATGAGCAACAAATTCTAAAAGTGTAACACCAAAGTATTACGCCAAAATATATTTACATGATAGATCAGCGTAATTCCTGATATGTCCTGTATAAGCCCGTTCATGTCCAAATCAAAGAACGCCTCTGGTGGAACAAAGCCGTTGCGACGCGCGTTTTCGCAGTGCAGAGTATTTGGATAATAATCCCCGAAAATTAGCTCATTGGACGAGCTTATTGCTCTCGCAATATGTTCTCTGATTAGTTTGATCATAAAAGTATCCACCCTATTTATGTAGGCTTCATTGTATAAAGTCTCATTTGAGTAGTACTTTTATAGTCCGATTCCAGTGTTTGATAAAATCTGAGACAACTTCTGAGACACTCCTTTCGAACACCCAAATCATGTCCATCAAATTTTGACCTATGGTAAATCACACTGGACAATCATATATGAGCATTGGCCTGATGTAGTATCATATAGCATATAACTTATACCCTGCTGTCAAGTTGGCTACTGTGAAATAGCCTCCTTGTCATTGCAAAATTCTTCCTAGCTTTGACCAAAGCAGTCTCTAGATGTCTGTTGAAATATAGATATTGATCTAGCCAGATGCCAAGGTATTTAACTACACTTTTGGTTTCCGGTTTTTCTCCTTGCTGTCACACGATAACTAACTGTCGCCAGTTTCTCCTTGTGTCGTTCGTGGCTTTATATAATGGAGTTCTAATTGGGTTTGTACAGTCTTTACCCTTTTCTGGAATGGTTTGTATGATTGCCGTTTTCCAACGCGCTGGAAAATATGCATTATTCAACGCGTTGTTAAACAGGACCGTGTATATATTTATTGCCATTGGTGGTAGGTTCTACGTACGATGTTAGGTATTCCATGTATTCCCGCTGACTTTTTGCTTCTTAATGAGTCAAAGATAACCTGGATTCCTTCCCTCGTAATTAAAATGCTATTAGCACCACCATTGACATTAATGTCAATTGACAGATTATCGTCACTGAATTCGGTAAAACCCGGATTCTCCGATTGCCAAAGTGAAATTTCATTTCGGAGGTGCAGGTGTCGTGATTTCGGCGAATGTTTTCATTCACCTTGTACATTTCCTGAAATACAGCTCAGCGTTCACCTTTCCCAAAGGATCTTCGATCACGAAGAGCTCACTATTGAGGATAGCGTTCTCTGCATCTATGCCAACGTTGATTAGCAGCTGCTTGTTACGTCAGTACGTGGAATTTGGAGACACTGAATCTCGTTTTGATTATTTCTCCTGAATATTTTATTTATTTGTGGGAACATATTCGGGGTCTTACTTTTTATAGCTCGAATTATGTTGTTCCAATACAAATTTGTTGATAATTCTCCTGGGCTTGTCTGTGTAATTGTTTTAGTTCGATAGCAGTCTGCTCTTTTTCTTGTGGAGTGCGTTTATTGTGTTTCTGTACAAGTTTATGTGATCTGTAACTGTTGTTTTGGGAATTGTTTTGTCCACTGTTCGTTTTACGGTTTCGTCCATTTGTTGAATGTGTGGGGCTTTTCAGGGCCCGAAGAGCCATGCATCGCTCGATCCCCACCATTCCCAGCGATGTGACTTACCTTGAAGTCGGATCTTCAGCAAGGTTACGTAACCTTGCTACGGCATTAACCGCCAACCAAGTCGCTGGAATTAATTCGGTTATCCCCAAGGATAACCGACATAAATATATATTTGGCAGCTTACCTTTCTTTGGGGGTTTTCCTTCCAAACCCCTTTTTCTCCATCACCATCCCTGAAAACATTAAGTCCACGGCAAAGCTTATCACTTAGCCGTGGCATCGAAAATTCATCCTCGGGCAGGCATTATCATATCTGAAAACATTAAGTCCACGGCAAAGCTTATCACTTAGCCGTGGCATCGAAAATCTAATCCTCGGGCATGCATTGCACCCAGGGCATCTCGTTTCCATAGTCTTATGCCATGGAAACAAAATCAACAAGGAGTTCATTGATTACTCGTTGTTTTTGTTTGTCCATGGCACCCCTAGCATGCGGCTATCAGGTCCCATCGGTTTGCCACCGCCGACAAGGTTTCGGCTGATGCAAACCAAACATTTCCCTAATTACCAGCAATAGCTGGTTTCCTATTATCGGTCTCCACCGATCAGGGACCGCAAACAAGCAACGAATTGGATGCAGCCAGCAAGTGTTTACTTTTAACATCTGGCAATGGCTGCACCCTATATTCGTTGCAATATCTAAACATTGCATTTGCACCACAGATTGTTATGGTATATACAATTCCCTATTAACGGCCGCCAACCGTCGGCGGACCTAAGGAAATTCACACCCATCAACCTAAATGTTGATTTATGGCCTCTCCTAGGATGACCAGATCTTCGGCTCGTGTTGTTTTTTTACCCCAGATATTCCTTGTTGCCGGCAAGTATAGCACAATCAATTGTGTACACAGCCGCAGGCCATGCATTGTTTGCATTCGTGGAAGATGCAGTTGCGACGCTGGCATCCATCCTCGGTCACCGGACGATCGTATGCGAGGCATACACACACATGCGAAATGTATGCCTATTCCCCGGTCCAATCACGATTAACTACCTCGAGTTAATCGTGCAGCTCCTGCTCTTTTTGCGGTTTTCTTTGCGGTGTCCCTTTTCTTTCGTCGGCAGTAAATGTTCAGTCAGATTTGATCCACAGTCGGGTGCGAACTATGTTTCCTTGAGTGCGAGAAAGAAAGCGTCGTGAAGTGTAATAAGAAAGTCATGTTTAATATAAAAGTTATACGAATCACCAGTTGATGTTAAATATAAACGTTAAACAATCACCAGTTCATGTTAAATATAAAAGTTAAACAATCACCACTTCATGTTAGATATAAACGTTAAACAATCAGCAGTTCATGTTAAATTTATCCCGGTGTGCGATCTTCTATCGATGCCGTTTAACTTATGTTTCCTTGAGTGCGAGTAAGAAAACGTCGTGAAGTGTAATAAGAAAGTTATGTTAAATTTATCCCGGTGTGCGATCTTCTATCGACGCCGTTTAACTCCGTCAATTAACTTTTATTAAGAATAACCATTTGGACAAATAAAAAAACAATTCAAACAGTTTATCGATGTTTTGTTTTACGGAGTTCGTGGAAGAGTAGATGGAACCTCAGTTAATCAGTGTTGGGAGGTTCTTACCATCAGTTTAAAATTTTCATATTTGGAAGAATCAACACCGGCTGGCAGAGTACAGACTAAAGTTGGATAATTAGTAAAACCAGTGCCCGTGTCTTGGCACCAGACTAATACACCACAAATGTATTTGTCGATTTCGTCATTTGTCAGGTTTCTGTTTACTGGCAGCTTAAAGTCGTTCGAACGAAGTTCTCTCGTTAATGATCTGGTGAACCGTGGCCATCGCATTGCCCCGTAGTTGTAGGGTTGCGGGATCACGAATTTCTCCAGATCGTTCGGAAGTTATATTACTGCCGTGAATGTACAGTAGTCACTGTCGTAATCAATTGTCCGTAAACAGTTTCTGTTTCGTTTGTTGGTGTTAAGTAGTCTTAGTCATGAGTCAATAAGCAAGACATCTAAGAACGATCTGCCTCTAGGGAACGATGGATATTCCGTAGCAACTTGGTCAGTTCTATATTCAATATGATACTGATCTAATCAGCCAGCCAACTGATTTCCTCTGGCATTCGATATATAATTTCCCCAATTTTTATGCTTGGCGTTCATATCTCCACCTAGAATAAAAGTTTTTGTCCAAGTGCAATTGTAAGCCTCGAAAGATTTCTCGAGCTCTGCTATAAAGGGCTTATGTTGGTCGTCCTCGGGTGCATAGGCCTTCAGCACCCGGAACCTGCGCATTTCTCCACTATATATACAATAACTTTTTGTTTGATTCATTTTCTATTAAATATTGCGACACCTCCCCCTCGTGAGGAGTTAGGTCGAACCGTTCGTATAATTTCACAGTTTGTGTGCACCATCTTATGCCTCTGGTTTAACTTTGTTTCCGCCGCCAAAAGTACATTATGGTTTTCATCTTGCAACAGGTTGAAAAGATTGGCTCTGCTCTCAGTTCTTATTAGTGAATTTACATTCACGACAAGAGCTTTGACTAATGTTTTGGTTAGAGGGTTTGTGGGGGTTCTTTAAGCCTATCCGAAGAACCACTCTTCTTGATTTGCCTTTGCTGGTATTTTCCGTCGCAGAAGTACACAGTAATTTCTTGTGTACATATTCCCGACCAATGACCAAGCCATAGCACGTCGCTTGCTTGTACAGCTGCATCCCGAATTGTATGATCCGTTGCCTTATCTAGGAACAATCATCGCAGTGGTCATGTCATACGATCCGTTGTCTAATCAACAAACAACATGATTCTTACGCCGGCCATCAAAAACTGCACGCTTCTGTATACACAACGTACAAACAGAAAAATCTATTTCGGCCCGGCTGGCAATATTCCCCATCATAAACGAATCGCTATTTTAAACATGGCAACCTCGTTCGGTCGCTATTGAGCTACCATTTGTTTGTTCAGCTGCCTGGGTAGAGTCTTTTTGTGGCATCCAATTCCCGGTGCAATTTCGTTTGTCCTTCCTTCCAGGGCATGGACATACAACGTGCTCTGTACGACCATACCCCCTAACCCTTCCAGCGAGATCTCTCTCGCTGTTTCCTCATCGGCGGCTACGTGGAAGGAAAATTCCATGTTCGCTTTCACCACGCAATGGAAACCCACCCCAGTCGTGACTGGCTGCATGTGCAACAGCCGCTGCGGTCGATTTCAGACAACCAATCGTCGCGGAGTCAGATTTTATCCGCCTAATTAGAGAGACGTGTTGCTATCGTTGCGTGTGGGGAGCCGAGGTCACTGCGAATTAAGAGTCATCGAAACGCTCATCCAGAAGAACCCGGTCAAGAGTAACCCGGGTCCCGTTGTTCTTTTTAGTTAATAGAGCAATAATCCTCCGGTCATTCGTTTCAATTTTTCCGCGTCAAGTGCGAAGAGCTAAATGAAAACAAAAAATCTATTCGCGGGCGTTCCATCTACCACTGTTCGTGTACAAACTCAATATTAACTTTTCTCGTTGTTGCTAATGTACATTTGGTTTCGCCGAAACATTGTTTGCCCAAAATAGCGCTCAGTGGAAGTTAATACAATATAAAGAAACTACGAATAAAACTAATTTAACTTAAGACATGAATACCGTGTGAATAATTTTCTATGGTCATTGTTTGTATCAATCCTCTTTTGACCTGATGTTTTTGTTGCTGGAGAACCTAACTCCAATGTTTAATTCAGGACTCTTGTGATCTGAAGTTTTGTTGGGCCTATATTCTACAGCCATACTGTACATTAGGGTGCAACACCCTTAGTGTGATATTTTTGGGGTGATGTTCGGGCGCAATGCCACTAAACATCTAAAAAAGTCTATCTTTGAAAAGTCGGGCGCAACGCCACTGAATATTTCAAAATAGAATCAAAATATCTGAAAAAGAAGCAAAATAGTAAGTGAGAATATGCCGGGGTGGTCGGTTGCATTCTGATTTAATTTTTCTCTTAAAATGATATTTATACAAATATTTACACTAATATTCTTACATCTACAATCTTGAATACAGGATTACAGGATTCCTGTTTACATACATACATAAACTCGACTACAGGATTCCTGTTTACAACATAGCATTAATAAGACCAAGCCGAAGGACAATAGGCATTTTCAAGATACACACAAATTACTGGTGTGCACAGAAACAAAAGATAAAAGGAACGCACGTTCCTGTACAAAGAAAACAGAAATATTATGTTTATGGTGGTCCCTTTTCAGTTGGGGGCAATTCAATTATCACCTTCTGTTGTTGAGAATGTTTGCTGTTATCAATTGGAATTTGGTGGTTGCGGACAAATGTAGAGATCCTGTTGGGTTGATTCTGGTGGTGATGGCGGCATGATGCTGAAATCTGCTTTTATTGCCCAGTCATAAATTGTGGCTGGGATGTGGCATTCAAATGCATGGAATGAAAATACGGCGGCAATTAGACAAATGGTTCTTACACACATAACAATGCCTGGGATGTGGCATTCAATGGAATGGAGACGGCGGCAAATGGCTCAGTATGCTCTCATAAACATACTCATGGCGGGGACGTGGCATTGAAATGCAACGAATGAAAGGAACGGCGGCACCGCACAAAATGGCTCCGCATGCTCTCATAAACACACTCCCCCACTTGAATAACAATTCAACGCTGAAGCATGACTGGTGGGCCGACGATCCTGATCCTTGACCATTCGGCGTCGTTTGTACGGGAAATCCTCTTGATTGAGTGATTCATCTGCTGTAGGTGCTGGGAGAGAAAGGTCACTGGAGTTTTCGTACTCGGTTGGCAGTGGTTCTAGGCGGTGAATGGGTGTCGAAACCACTCCGGAAGGTGTTCGCACGTCCACCACTCGAATCAGGACGTCATCCCCTGGGTGTGTGCCGATTACTCGCCCGAGCTTCCATCGCAAAGGTGGGGTGTTGTCTTCTTGGATGACGACCATTGTCCCAGGGTTAATGTTATGGACTCGCTGCTTCCACTTACTGTGGTCTTGTAATTGGTGTAAGTATTCCACGTGCCATCGGCTCCAGAATTGATGTTTCAGCTGTGTGACCAATTCCCAGCGTATGGGTAATTTTACCTCTACCGGGACAGCGTAAGCATCCACATGGGTGGTCGGCGGCTCTCCAATGAGAAAATGTCCCGGGGTGAGTGCTTGGGTCATCGATAAATCGCTTGGGTCATCGGACACTGGCGTAAGAGGCCTGGAATTTAAAATGGCTTCTACTTCTGTGATGATGGTTTGTAATTCCTCGTATGTGAGGGCCGCTGCATGCAATGATGATCGTAGCAAATGTTTTGCTGATTTGACCGCCGCCACCCATAGTCCTCCAATATGGGGGGCTCGGACCGGTATCAGATGAAACTGGGTCCCTTGGTTACTGAGAGATGGGGTCACCTTATAGAGAGCTCCTTGTGATGCTAACATTTCTCCGACCTCTCTCAGTTGGTTTCGCGCTCCTACAAAGTTTGTAGCATTGTCACAATATAAGTGGGAGAAATTCCCACGTCTGGGTGAGAAGCGCTTGAGAGCGCCAATGAACCCCTCTGCTGAAAGGTCCGTTACCAGTTCCAAGTGGACTGCTTTTGTTGCCAAGCAACAGAACAGAGCGATGTGGCTTTTTTGGGGTCGCTGGCCCCTGATTTGAAAATGAGTCTGGAAAGGTCCACAAAAATCGACTCCTGCATTTAAAAATGGACTAGCGGGTTGTACTCGGGTGGCGGGTAAGTTCCCCATGATCTGCGTCAGTAATTTTGAACGTGTTCTGGAGCAAAACACACTGTGCTGGACGATGGTTCGTGTTATGTTCTTGCCCTTTGTTGGCCAATAATTTTGCCGTGTCACCGCTAGTAATCCTCGTGGGCCGATATGCCGATGTTCCACGTGCAATTCTCGTATGATGATTGTTGTGAGTGCGTGCGTATGCGGTAAAATAACGGGGTGCTTGCGTTCATAGGATATGTTGGATGATCCAAGTCGCCCGCCTACTCTCAGCAAACCGTCAGAATCAAGGAATGGATTCATAGCAGTGAGTGGACTCGATCGGGATGGCTCTCCGTCCTGGTGGATGTGTTTTATCTCCCCTTCCAATTCCTTTCTCTGTATTGCGCGTAGAATCGAGCGTCGGCGAGTTCCGTCGGTTGTAGCGATCCGAAGGCACGGCTTCGTCGGTGGGTCGGGGCCCCAAAACGCAATATGTATACCACGATACGTTGAAGTCGCTGGAACGAGTTCCCATGGTTGATGCGGTCGATCGCCTGATCTTCTGCTTCTATTGACAAAGCGACTGTGGCTGTACGTTTGCGCTCTACTTCGCAGTCCTTGTTCCTGATATCTGCGGGTGGCCAATGTTTCTCGTCCCCATGTAGGAAGAATGGGCCGTGGAACCAGATAGCACATGCACCTAATTTATCCGGATCCACCCCTCTTGATAACGGATCGGCTGGGTTGTCGTTTGACCTTACATGTCGCCACTGTGCAGGTACACTGTGTTGATGGATGGTAGCTATCCTATTGGCTACGAATGTTTGGAACTCGGCCGCTGTTGAATGGATCCATGCTACCGCGATTTCTGAGTCCGTCCATAGATAGGCCGGGATGTTGTCTTGTCGCAGGTGTCGTTGCACCTCTCCACACAGGGTGGCCGCCAACTCTGCCGCACAGAGTTCCAGGCGAGGAATCGTCACTCGCTTAGGTGGAGGTGGGGCCAACCTAGTTTTTGAGCACAACAGATGAACGTGAATTAGTCCATCTGATCCCGTTGGTCGCAAGTATACGGCCGCTCCGTACGCCTTCTCACTAGCGTCTGCAAACACATGTAGCTGAGGATCCTTGGTGATTGCTCTACTGCAGACATGTCGTCGGACCTTTAGGCTGTCGATCGTCTTAAGGGTTTCGCGGAATTGAAGCCACCTGGTTTGGAATTCCATTGGGAGTGCTGCATCCCAATCTTGTTGTAGTCCCCATAACTCTTGGAGGAATCTTTTAGCGATGACTCTTACTGGCGCAATCAGTCCTAGTGGGTCGTATATCCGAGCAATGTCGGAGGCTACGGTGCGTTTTAATGAACGTCCTCTAGGTGGCAGGTTCACTCGGAATCCAAATTCCTCTATCTTTGGGAGCCATATTAACCCCAGGGTTTTGACGGTGGTATCTTCACTGTTGCTGAAGTCCAGTTCGACTTCCTGGTCTGTGGTTGGAATATGTTCCAAGAGTTTGGCATGATTCTCAAACCACTTTCGTAACTTGAAGCCGCCTTGTCCCAATAGCATCCTCAATTCTTTTTGCATCACAGCTGTTGTGATCAGGCTGTTGGAGCCGGTCATTACGTCGTCCACGTAGAAATTGTATTTTATTGCTTCGGCTGCATATGGGAACTGTGGTGAGGCCTCCTCCCCTAATTGACGTAGGCACTTGATTGCTAGGTATGGCGCTGAAGTCGTACCATAAGTTACCGTATTGAGCTGGTAACATCTCAATGATTGCTCGCGATTAGCTCGCCACCAAATCAGTTGGTATTGCTTATCAGCGGGCCGAATGCTGATCTGCCGGTACATTTTCTGCGTGGGAGTCGGAATTGGAGCAGGACGGCAAACAAGTCCTCCTGTAAAACTGGTCCGGGATGCAGAATGTCGTTCAACGAAGTATTGGTAGATGTCGTCGCTGATGCATCAAACACCACTCGTAAACGTGTAGTGGTGCTGTCAGCAAATGGTAGCCCAACAGTGAAGCGGCCCACGGAGCCTCTGATGCAAGGCTGGCGAATAGTGTCTCACATTGTTGTTCCTTGAGTGAGAGTCGTCGTTCCTGGCCGTCCGCTAGATTATGCAATTCCCAGAATTTTTGTATGGAGATTTTGATGCCTTCCTCGTCGTCGGTGGTAAACATACCACAAGTTGCTGATCCTACTGGACGTTGATGGGTCGGTCCGGCGACAATCCAGCCGAGGCGGGTATTCTGGAGCACTGGAAGCGTTGTTCCCAGTTTAATTTGACCACTGGATAGCAATGAGAAGAAGTGCTCAGCTCCCAGCAGGACATCGATCCTGCCTGGGTGTTGGAATTCTGGATCTGCTAGCTGCACATTCATTGGGAGTTTCCAGGCAGAAATGTCGATTTCTTGATTTGGCTGTGACGAACTAATCGTGCTGATGACATACGCTTCGAGTCCCGTGGAAAACTTTGTTGTTGTGGCAGTGAACTCCATATTCACGCGTCGCTGGGTTCTCTGTGGTAAGTCCCCGATGCCGTGTATTATCAAATCCGTAGAGGTTGTGACTAATGCTAGTCTCTTTATGACTCGCTCACTGATCAAATTGACTTGTGAGCCTGAGTCCAAAATGGCGCGGCATTTGATTGTTCGGCCGTTATTGCTTGTCAGCTTTACCCGAGCTGTACCGAGGATTGTCAATTTGTTGATGGATGAGCTTACTGTGGAATACTGATTGCGCCTTGTCCTTGAGTCAGAGCTTGTTGTGGGTGCAGCAATGTGTTATGCCTTTGATTGCACTCCTTGCATCTGGATCTCACCCATCTGTCTGCAAAATGTCCTTGCTGGAGACAGTTGCGACATAATCTTGCCTTGCTCACGATGTCCATCTTCTGATCCGTTGTCAGTTGGTGAAATTGCTGGCAATGATAGACGGCATGTGCCTTTCCACAGGCAGCACACTGCTGTTCATTCTTGGGTGTGGTCTGGGATACCGCTGACGTCAAGGTGGTTCGGGATTTGTACTCATTCGTCTTAGGGTCCCGATCTCTTCCAGAGATTGAAACCGCACCTCCAGGAATGCCAACAGTTCTTTGATGGACGGGATTTCTTTCGGTTTGGCCAGACCTTGCTCGAATAAGGAATGGGTGCTGCGATCCAGTTTTTGCAACAAGATGTTTCCCAAGAGAGCGTCCCAACTACTGGTGTCGATATTGAGGTTCTTCAAACCTAGAAGACACTCCTGCGTAGTGTCATGCATGGCCTTGATATGCGCACAGCTCGACCCAGTCGTCGAATGTGATGGCTGGGACAAAAGTTTTTTTATTAATGAGCCAACCAGCAACCGGTGGTTCTCGAAACGATTTTGCAGCATTTGCCATGCCGCATCGTATTGGTCCTTCGATGTGGTAAAATGTCGGACCAATCTTCTTCACATGCTCTCTAAACAGTCATCTTGAAGTAAAGATTAAACCGATTGTCCGTTTCTGACGACGAATTAAATAAATAAAAACAATACCTTTAGTAAAGATTCAAACAGCAACTCCACAGATTCATTTCACTTGCTTCTTGTAACAGTGTGTTTTCATTTTTATTCGTTTGGTTTTCTTTTGCGGACGGTTGTTACATTGAACTCTCCGTGGTGTTACTACTGAATCCCCGTCCGTGTTGGCGACCGACTAGTAAAATACCCACATTGGTGACCTAGCGAGTGAACACCCCACTTCTGAACCTTAGTGACAGTTTCCGAACTACTCCTGATCAGTGCCTAAACAGTGAAAAATAAAAAAATAAAAGACTATTAAAGGGTTTACCACAGCCCCAATACAACTTTATTCAACAAGGCCAACCAACACCACCAGGAGCAACCGATTAAACATGGCATAATATACCGCGCATCACTTTAAACAATCTTATTTCCAGTGTACCACGAAGATTGTTAACTATTATAAGAAATAACAGACAAAGCATTCCATTTTAAATAAATTATTATACAAAAAATTAAAATATAAATGTCCTTAGTTTATACTTTTTCACAGGTGAAATTAGGGTTTTTTTCAGAAAATGAATTACCATTCCTGGTAAGATAGCAATAAGCCATTAAAGACTTTACAAAACTCATAAAACTTTATTACTCATTCCGAGATAACTGAAAATTTACGTGTGAGTCTATAATTTTCGACAGTTCTGAATATGATTTATTATATTTCATTGAATCTTTAGGGACATCTGCTAGGGACTTTATTGTCAGATATTGGTTTTTTTTTTAATACAAAGTGTATATATGTCAGTAAAAGTAAAAACGTTTATTGTGGACGAGCCTTTTTTTTTTTTTTTTGGTTGCTATGACATCTGTCAAACATATTTAGTATCCACAAGTCATTGTACAAATAACATCATTTTTTTTTAATCCTGTTTAAAATGTCGAATTTTGTACCAGAAAATGATGATTTGCGGAAAGCATTAATTTTTTGTTTTCATTTGAAGAAAAGTGCTGCAGAGTCGCATCGAATGCTCATCGAGGCTTCTACGACACGAAAGAAGTCGAGGAAGTATTGCATCGAATTGTAACTGGTGATGGAAAACGGATTTATTTTCAAAGTCCTAAACGCAAAAAATCATGGGTACATCGAGGAGAAGCGTCAACACCGACTGCAAAGCCTGATCGGTTCGGAAAAAAGACAATGTTCTGTGTTTGGTGGGATCAGAAGGGGGTGGTGTATCATGAACTTCTAAAAACTGGCGAAACTGTTGAAGCGCAACGGTACCGACAACAAATGATCAATTTAAACCATGGATTGATCAAGAAACGACCAGAAGGGGCCACAAGACACGGAAAGGTAATTTTGTTGCATGACTCCGAGTCATACAGCAAGACCCGTCAAAGAAACAGTAAAAGCTCTTGCCTGGGAAGTGTTACCCCACCCGCCGTATTCACCAGACTTAGCTCCTTCCGACTACTATTTATTTTCATCGATGGGACACACACTGGCTGAGCAGCATATCAATTCCTACGAAGAAGTCGAAAATTGGGTCTCCGAATGGTTTGCCTCAAAACACGACCGGTTTTATTGGCGTGGTATCCACAAATTGCCAGAAAGGTGGTCGAAATGTGTAGAGAGCAATGACCAATACTTCGAATAAAATGTTTTTTTCTTTCCCATTTAAAATTAGTGTTTTATTTAATAAAAAAAAAAAAACGCTCACTTCATACCGGTACGTACACCTGGTAGTATTGTAATAATCTTCAAATTGCTCTTTGCCATACCGTTCCAGAGAATCTGATATAGAAGATGGCCATGATTGATTGGATTTATTTTAAACCATATCTTATATTAAAAAAAAATTACAGCTGTCTCTAGTGAAAGAAGTAATATGTGATTGAATCAAATGGTTTTATTTTATTAAACTATATCTTATATTAAGAGAACTCCTGCTATAAAGAAGCCAATTATAGCTTTCTCCAGTGAAAAAAGTAATATGTCATTAAATCAAACGGTTTTATAGTCCGTCTTTCAGGAAATGACTTTTTATGTAGCGTGTGCTTTCTTTCTCTATATTTTGTGATATCCTTTAAAGTTACAATGACCACGGCGTGATAAAGAATCTAAAACAACATCATCATCAAGAATCAACAAAATCGTAAATATCTCAGAATTCAAAGGCAAACTTTTAATTATAAATGGTGTATCTATGTTACAAAGAACTGAAATTATCATAGTCGTTTTATTATATGGACCGTATGCCATTCAAAAACTGAAGAAAACTAAATACAAGTAATTAGCCTCCTTACAATATTTTCGAAAGCTTGTATCTATTATATCTCGTTAGATTACGCTCATCTTTAATTAGAAGAAATACTCAAAAGCTAACCGCCTCTTAGCCCCATTTCTACTCAAAATAATTCGTCTCGTAAGCCACTGGAATAGTCTTCATTCGGTTATAACTCCGATATCAAATATTCAATGCAGAACTATCGCCACGAAATTAATATTGCAGATAAGTGTGTCTATTATCTTCATCTCACAATGTCACTCCGAGAAAACACCTGCACCTGATGGCTGTACCATTGGTATGCATATCTAAAATAGAATGATGATAAACGGAGTGTTCCTGGCACACAGGTTTGAGTGAAAGTCTTAAGCCTAGAATAAAACTTATCATCCTTATCAAGTATCAACACACCGATCATTTATTGAGCTAGGAACTTGTTTTTCAGTCACGGTAAAAGGTGTTTGTAGATTTCATGTTAGCCTCAATGATAGCTCCTAGACTTATTGTATTCGAATAGCACAGTCTAGAGCTCACATGAATCAGAGTGTCATAGGTGTAGCACTTTTTGAAAGAATATAGAAGTGTATATCAAGGTTTATTTAGAACTCAATGTTTGACTTATATAAAGAAATTTGTTTGAATCCGTCAGGATTTAATAGTAGACAAAAAGGGTTTAATATATATAATAAGTTTTAAATTCAGTTTGAACTTTACGTCGTTCTTTGCTGAATACATTTATTTATCATTCTTAAATTAAGCTGATCATTGTTATGCAGTGAATAATTACTTAAAAAGTCGCAGTTTTCTGCACTCGATACAAGATCAAGAATATTCGACAAGTTTTGCCATCGAAGTAGTTAACATGTAAATAAAATTATGTATAAAAAAAAATGTTTTAAATTGAAGAGTAATGGGAAAATTTATTACTATTATATTAACGTAAAAATATAAATACAACATAAAAATACAATAAAATTCGAATGCATCAATTTAACCTACAACTTAAAAAACGACATAACAAATAGAGACACAGATGACCATGCCCTAAACGTGAGAAGGTGGCGAATACTTGATGGGATATATAGTATTCATCGATCGATCTTGCATAGAAACTGTGAGCTAAAGAACCTTAGGCGTTAGTGGGACCAGCATACATTCAATATTGCATAAACATTTGACTGTCAAAAAAATTTGTTCGCGTTGGATCCCACACAATTTGTCAATCGCCCAAAAAAAGGCTCGTGTCAATTGGTCGAAAGAAATGGTCAAAAAATACGGTCGCGGTGCTTCGAAACACGTCTGTGACATCGTGATAGGTGATGAATCGTGGATTTACGCGTATGAGCCCGAAAGTAAACAGCAGTCGACTGTCTGGGTGTTTCAAGATGAGCCAAATCCAACAAAAGTTGTTCGCGCACGAAGCACTTCCAAGCAAATGGTCGCCTGTTTTTTCGGAAAAACTGGACATGTCGCAACCGTACCACTAGAACAACGCAGAACAGTCAATTCTGAGTGGTACAGAACCATTTATTTGCCAGTTGTCTTCCAAGAAAACCAACCGCCGAAGACGGATCACTCTTCACCACGACAATGCGAGCTCTCACACATTGGCTGCGACAACTGCATTTTTGAGCACCCAAAACATCGATTTGATGGGTCATCCGCCGTATAGTCCTGACTTGACCGAATGACTTCTTTTTATTCCCGTACGTAAAAACCAAACTGAGAGGTCAACGTTTTTCGACACCTGAAGAAGCGGTTGCTGCATTCAGAATGCATGTGTTGGAGATACCTCAATCAGAGTGGCAAAAGTGCTTCGACAATTGGTTCAAACGCATGCAAAAGTGTATAGATCATGGGGAATATTTTGAAAAACAATAAAGTGATTTTCGATGAACAATATTTGTTTTTGTTCTCTAATCCCGAAATATAAAAGGCAACCCTCGTATACATATCATTCTGCCATTAACTTACTGGCTCTTTCCAACTACTTTAAATTATACAATACCAATTTATTTATTTTTTTTGTCGTATGCCCTTCGGCGTACAATTACTTTTTGTCTTTTAACGTGGTAATAATCTATGTGTTTATGTGTAGGAGGTATTCCTCTATAAATTTGTGCCTTTCTTGTGATATATAAATTGTCTTTTTTTCGTTTTTTTTAGTTGGCTGGAAAAAGTTTAAAAACGAACCAAATCATAAAAACTAAATAAATAAAAATAAAAAATAATTTGGAATAGTGGATCAAAGCAAAGCGTTGCGGCTGAGAGGCATACTATGTTTCAGAACATTAAGTCATTTCTTCGTCACGCACCCACCATCAGTTGGGTTGAGATCGGCCTCTTTCAGATATAGCTCTTTCACTAATAACCATACTGAAACGGAGGTGATCTGGAACATTAGAGATGTCACTATCATGGAGAATTCATTTATCCCTGGCACCACTGAGAGCGTAGTGGGACTCCAAGCATGTTTTTTTTTTTTTTTTTTTTTTTAGTTTTTAAACCACATTTATTTTCCTAATTCTTTTTACATGTATAGTATTAGGGGTAAATGTTAAACCCTTTTCTACAATCACAGTCCTTAAATTAACTTACTGGCTCTATGCGAGCTCTCTAAATTACACATTACAACTTGATTTTTATATATGCCTTTCGGTGTACATCTTTTTTTTTTTTGTTTCTTATGTACATATATATATATATGAAATAGGTCATATATTAGAGGGACTCCTCGTTTACATCTATATGTATACATTATTATTATAATTTTTTTTTTTTTTTAATAACAAACAAAAACTTAAAAACGAAACGAATAAAAAATAAAATAAGAAATAAAAAATAAAGTAGAATAGCTACAAGGAAGTAATGGGGAAAGATGGACAAGGGGAGGGGCGCAAGAGGAAGGAAAGCGTTGCTCTTGAGAGGGATACTATATCTGAGGAAGTGAAGTCCTTTCCTCGTTGAGAAGCCACCAGCATTTGGGAGATGTTCGATCTTTGGCTGATTTATCTCTTTCACTGATCGCCGTGCTAAAACGCAGGCAGTCTGGGCCATTGGAGATATCACTATCATATAGAATTCGTTTGTTCCTGGCACCACGGAGAGCGTGGTAAATAATCGGGACTCCATGCACGTCTTGGAGAAGGCCTTTTTGATCCAAGAAAGGGAACGCTTCTGGGGGAATAAACCCATTCTGGAGGGTATTCTCCAGATACATATCATTGGGAAAGAATGCTCCCGAGATAAGATTGTTGTCACTGCGCATTGCCCTTGCTGTGTGACCACGAATAATTTTAATTATGAAATTGTTTATCCTATTTAACCCTGATTTGTTATACAGGATTTTGTTTGGATAGAATTTTTGGTATTGCGACTCTGGTGTTCTATAAAGTCCGAGGCAGGAACGCAAACACTGCCGTTCGAACACACGAAACTTCCCCATATAAAGTGGAGATATATTATACCATACTGGGCAGCCATAAACCAAAACTGGTCGGATGAATGCCAAGTACGAAATTATTTGGACTCTGGGGTCAAGAAGACTACTCAGAAATAGATTTCTTGTCATAGAATATGCGCTCTTAGCTGCGGAGAGGGACGCTGCTACGTGCTTGTCAAAATATAAATACTGGTCTAGCCAGATACCAAGGTATCTAACTACAGTTTTCACTTGCAGTGGAAGGTTATTGTTACAGTCGCTCGTCGTTCGTCAAGCAACAAACATCGTAAGACGGTGAGCAGTTTTAAAACAAAGAATATCGAGTGCGTCTGTGCGTGAATTCGTGAATAAACTGTGTTTTTCGCAGTTCGGCCGGCGTTGCACGGCGAAAAAAGAAAAAAAAAAAAAAAAAAAAAGAAACAAAAAACGAGTGTGTGTGTGTTTCGAAACCCAAATGGGCAAGACGAAGAGCGACGAATTAAAAATGGCACACTCATGTGTAGTCGCTAATTCAAAAACAATCAAAAAAATTACGAAAAGGAAAAACGAAGTGTCAATTATAAAGTCCGCTCAAACCTGTCAATGGAACGACAAAAATCAAATGTGACGAAAAAAACCGTCACAGAAGAAAATATACCTGCCAAGGATACTTGTTACTCAGGAGCAGGGAACAAATTTAAGGAATTGGAGATACTGGAGTCAAACATTCCCGAAGGAGACGATGACCTAAACAGCTTAATTGCTGATCTCATCAAAAAACGAGAAGAACTTTCCAAACAAGTACGAGCAGCCCTGGAAGAGCGAAACAAAAGACGGAATGAAACCGAAGCAAAAAGAGACCAAAAAACAAATCACCAGCGGCAGCATCAGCATTCGCTACAAATAAGCGAAACAATGGACGCTCAACACCAGCATCACAAACAACTGCAGCAGACAAAGTCAGCCAAGGACGAGCAACAACAGCAACCAAAAAAGGAAAAAATACCTCCAATTGTCATCAGTTACATAGAAGCGAAAGATTTAATGAAGTTGGGTGAGTTGACTTGTAAAGATTTTAAAACAAAAAGAATTAGTGCTGAAAAAATTAAAATTTTGTGCGAAGATCTAGAAGGTTACAATAAAGTAAAGTCTGCTTTGGGAAGGGCAAAAACCGAGTACTACACGTACACCCCAAAATCAGAAAAATCAATTTCCATACTCTTAAAAGGAGTTGATCCTTCGTTCTCCCCAGAGGAGATACTCGAGGAATTAAAAACGGTTGAAACAGCTAGTTTAAAATTTACAGGTGTGAAACCGTTTTCAACTGCGAATTCTAGAAAGTGCAACCGCAAATTGCCTTTCTACATTGTATCTCTAAGTCCTAATAGTAAAGTTGATGCGCTTAGACATATAAAATGTCTAAGCCACCAAATTATAAGTTGGGAAAAAATTAGAAAATCTGAGCGCGTACTGCAATGTATGCGCTGTCAAAGACTTGGACACGTTGCATCAAACTGCAATATGAAATTCAGATGCGTAAAATGCCTCGCCGACCATAACATGGGCGAATGTCCGCTGGGAAACGAACAGCTTCCGGATAGGGAAACACTGTCATGTGTCCTATGTAAAAATACAGGACACACGGCAAATTTTAGAGGCTGTCCCAAATTTCAACATATGAAGTTAAAGTGGGAATCAAAACAAAAGCAAGTGGCAGAAGAGAAAAAAATTAAAACTCGTTCTTATAATAATTTCGTTGCCCCGCGTGTATCATATGCACAAATCACGGGCAATTCTATGCAACGAGTCCCCGTGAAATCCTCACATACCAATGGGCAAATACCGGCAGTAGATGCGCAACCTGAGATATTAAATATGATATCGGTCATGCAAACACAATTTGCTAATTTTCAAAAAATACTGACGGAACAAATGGCCCGAATAGATATGCTCTGTTCGGCTGTGTTTTCAAATAACTCCTTCCATCCAAATCTTCAACCCTCTAACTGAACTAAAACTAAAAATTATTTCGGTGAACGTAAATTCACTAATACACATAGACAGAAGAGATAATCTAGGCAACATGCTTGAAGTCGAATCCCCTGATGTACTTTTGGCTAGTGAAACTAAGCTAAACCAAAGGCACAAAATTGTCTATAAAAACTATAAGATAATCAGACGTGACAGGCCACATTCTAGTCAAGGGGGTGGGGTTGCAGTTTTAATTAAAAAAGGTCTTTATCATAAGGTAATTTATAGTACAGAAGTACACAAATTTCAGGTGCTGGAAGCCTGCATAATAGATATTCCGCTGAGAAGTCAAAAGCACCTGTATGTGGTCTCCATTTATGCCCCTCAAGCTACCCAGTGTAAGCAATTTATCAATGAAATTGATATGCTATTTCGACACCTGAAATTAGACTCGGAAAACAACTATTTCCTAATAGCGGGTGATTTCAAGGCCAAGCATAGTGCTTGGGGTAACTTAACCACGAACACAAGAGGCAATGCTTTATATGATTGGTGGCAAATGAATGCTATCGAGCGCAGATTAGAACTGTACGCCACAAGTACACCGTCTTATCCGAAAGGAAATTCATTTCTGGATTTACTTATGATAGACGATCGAATAAGCTTGCCAGGCACAGATCTAACTACGCGAAACTGTCTTCGCACAATCGATTACGATAGCGATCACTACGGATTTGGAGCCATAATTGAAGTCCCAAATGAACAATATTCACTAGAGCAGTTCGACCAGATCCACTCTTTCAATTTTCGAAAAGCTCACTGGTCACGCTTTGATCGATTAATAAAAAAAGAACTTCGTAACAATGCCATAGACCCACCGACTATTAGAAACCTCCATAACGACGAAATCGATCATTACTTAACAACATTGGACGATATTATTACCAATGCAATGAATCGTTCCATACCTAAAGTTCCCCATACCGACGGTTATACTAATAAGTACAGGACATCAGCAATTGACGCTTTGTATAAGCAAAAGAGCATTATGCTCTCAAAGCTGAAAAGACTTTATAGACAGTTCAGCGATCCAAATAGTCAGGAAATAAGAACACTTAAGTCCCTAATCAAAAATCTCCAAAAATTGATCCGTGACAATTACCGTTCAAGAATAAATGAAGAGTGGAAGAACAAAATACAAGCCATTCAAGCTAGCGGATCGAATATGTTCTCACAAATCAATAAAACTTTTCGAAAGAAAGATCACAATGACATTCCATATTTGCGGGTCCCACGGACTCCTGAGAATTGTCAAGCAATGCTGAACTCAGGACTCAATCTGGAGCATATCAACTCCAACGAAGACGTAATATTAGTCGAAGACCCGCAAGACAAAGTGAACTCAATTGGTGCATGTTTCGAAGCAGTATACAGAGTGAACGAATCCACTCACTCCAATACGATCCTCGAAAACAACGCATTCCAGACCTACAGCTCACTGAGAAATCAACTTAGTACCTGGAGGAACCAAAACCGTAGTTTTACCACATTCAGTGAAAATAACAGAGCGGACTCCCCCAGCGGTAATCAGAATATGAATATGTTTGTGAGTAAGGATGAACTTACGAACATCCTTAAGTCAATCAAAAGCAAAAAGTCTTCTGGGATAGATAGCATCCCAAATGTAGTTTTAAAACATTTGCCTCCTGAAGCAATAAAAATCTACACTACGCTATTCAACAACGCCTTAAATAAGGCATACTATCCAACCCACTGGAAAACTGCAATAGTCCACCCCATCCCTAAAAAGGGTAAAGACAGGACCAATCCAACCAACCTTCGTGCGATTAGCTTGCTGCCAAATATCAGCAAGGTTTTCGAGAAGATCATAAACAAAGCACTGATGAACTGGTGTGATGAAAATGAAATCATCCCCAACAACCAGTTTGGGTTTAAAGTGGGACATAGTACGGTGCATGCAGCGTCAAAGCTTGTTTCCGACATACAATGGAACAAGACAAAGCGCCAATGCACAGGTGCCTGCTTAGTTGACTTTGAAAAGGCTTTCCACACCGTGTGGTTAGAAGGACTTCTTCATAAGTTAGAAAACCTGAGAATGCCTCATTATCTATTGTACAACATTTACGAAATGATAACGGACAAGCAGTTTGCGGTAAAATGCGGAGATATATTCTCAAGCAAGACCTTCAAAATTACAAACGGTTTACAACAAGGGGCGGTGAATTCTCCCATTCTGTTTAATATTTACACCAGTGATCTAGTGGGTACGCTTAACAATGCCATTGCATACGCAGACGACATTGTGGTATACAGAACAGGAGAGAAAATAGATGTCATCAATAGACTTCGCCAGGATGACTTCAATAAAATAAAACGTTTTTGTAATGACTGGGAACTAGAAATTAATTTCCACAAAACCGAAACTATCCTTTTCAGAACACCTCTCTCTAGGGCCTCTCAGGATACAAAGTACAATTGGAAAAACTTCTCTATCGTAGGGAATAATAATCTCCCACTACAAGTGAAAACTGTAGTCAGATATCTCGGTATTTGGCTTGATCAGTATTTATACTTTGACAAGCATATAGCAGTCACTCTCTCTGCAGCAAGAAACGCATTTGCTGCCACAAAAAGTCTATTCCGAAGTAGCATTCTCAATCCAAAAGTTAAAATAATTTCATATTAGACATTCATCCGACCAGTGTTTGTCTATGGGTGTCCAATATGGTACAATATATCCCCATTCCACATGGAAAAGATTCGCGTGTTCGAGAGACAGTGTTTGCGTTCCTGCCTCGGACTTAATAGAACACCAGAGTCACGATACCAGAAATTTTACCCTAATAAATAATGATAAATCAGGACTAACTAGGATAGACAACTTCATTATAAAAATTATTCGTGCCCACATTGCAAGGGCAATGTGCAGTGTAAATAATCTTATCGCGGGAGCATATTATCCGAACGATATGTATCTGGAGAGTACCCTCCAGAACGGGTTCATTCCCCCAGAGGCGTTCCTCTTCTTGGACGGAAAAGGTCTAATCCAAGATGAGGGTGGAATACCTATTATATACCACGCTTTCCGTGGTGCTAGGGATAAACGAATTGTCCACAATAGCGATATCTCTAATAGGCCAGACCGACTTCGATTCAGTATGGTGATCAGTGAAAGAGATAAATCAATATAAGACCGAACCAACCCCAACTGGTGGTGGCTCCAAAACGAAGAAAGGACTTCACGTCCTCAGATATAATATTCAGCTCTGACGCAGCTTCCTCCCTTCCTTTTCCTTTGCCCTCCTTCCCGTTAACTTCTGTTATTTTATCTTTTTTGTTTTCATTAAGCACTTATTGTTTTGTTTTTAAAATTTTTGCATCCTCAAAAAAAAAAAAAAAAAAAAAAAAAAAAAAAAAAAAAAAATCTTTATTTTTTTTGTCATAATGCTTCGAAAAGAAGAAGAGGTAGACCTCTAAGATAACAGTTTATTTTTTTTATAATGTATGTGTATTATATTAAGAATAAATAAAAGAAAATGTAAGCTGAAAGGCATAAATTAAGCATATAATATTGTATAATTTAGAGTGCTTGTGAAGAGCCAGTAAATTACATTATGTAGTCAAATTATTAAGATAGGTTTAGCATTTAGACTAAAATTGTAAAATATAAAAAAGACTTTGTGAATAAATGCGTCTGCAAACAAACAAACAAGGTTATTGTTACCTACAATAGAAAAGTTTTTCCAGTTGTATTTTGTATCCCTCGAGGCCCTGGATAGGGGCGTTCTGAAAAGGATAGTCTCGGTTTACTGGAAATTAATCTTTAATTTCCAGTCGTCGCAAAATTGTTTTATTTTGTTGAAGTCATCTTGAAGGTGCCTATTGATGACGTCTATTTTTCCTCCTGTTCTGTACACCACTATGTCA
This sequence comes from Microdon myrmicae, assembly GCA_963931805.1. Classification (NCBI taxonomy): domain Eukaryota; kingdom Metazoa; phylum Arthropoda; class Insecta; order Diptera; family Syrphidae; genus Microdon; species Microdon myrmicae. Next base: position 126,448,641 of record OZ007496.1, read on the forward strand.
TCGGCGTACGCAATGGCGTTTTCGAGAGAACTCACTAGATCACTAGTGTAAATATTAAATAGAATGGGAGAATTCACAGCTACCTGCTGTAAGCCATTTTTAATTTGGAAGGTCTTGTTGGAGAGTAACAGGTCAATTGAAAAGTCCACGGCCTTCCATAGTAAAACACATTTTTTTGGCAAAATTCGTTTTTTCATTCAACATAATTCCCTTCGAGGGTGATACACTGATTATAGCGACCCTCCAACTTTTCGATACCTTTTTTGTAGTACGATTTGTCCTTTGCTTCAAAATAGGCCTCAGTTTCGGCGATCACCCCTTCATTCGACGAAAATTTCCTCCCAGCGAGCATCCTTTTGAGATCTGAGAACAGGAAATAGTCGCTGGGGGCCAGATCTGGAGAATACGGTGGATGCGGAAGCGATTCGAAGCCCAATTCATGGATTTTTGCCATCGTTTTCACTGACTTGTGACACGGTGCATTGTCTGGGTGAAGCAGCACTTTCTTTTCCTTCAAATGCGGTCGTTTTTCGGCGATTTCGTCCTTCAAACGGTCCAATAACGCTGTGTAATAGTCGCTGTTGATGGTCCTTCCTTTTTCAAGATAGTCAATGAAAATTATTCCGCCCGCATCCCAAAATACAGACGCCATAACCTTGCCAGCCGACTGTTGCGTTCTTCCACGCTTTGGGGCGGGTTCATCGTGTGCAGTCCACTCGGATGACTGTCGATTGGACTTCGGAGTGAAATGATGGAGCCATGTTTCATCCATTGTCACATATCGACGCAAAAACTCGGGTTTATTACGCTTGATCATCCCCAAACACTGCTCCGAATCATCAACTCGTCGTTGTTTTTGGTCAAAAGTGAGCTCGCGCGGCACCCACTTTGCACAGAGCTTTCTCACACCCAAATATTCGTGAATGATATGATGTACACGTTCAGTTGATATCTTTAGAGTGCCTGCTATTTCATTCAATTTCAATTTACGGTCATTCAAAATCATTTTGTGGATTTTTCTAATGTTTTCGTCGGTAACAACCTCCTTTGGGCGTCCACTGCGTTCACCGTCTTCGGTGCTCATTTCACCACGTCTAAACTTAGCATACCAATCCTTGATGGTTGATTGTCCTGGGGCGGCGTCTGGAAACTCGTCATCAAGCCAAGTTTTTGCTTCAACTGTATTGTTTCCCTTCAAAAAGCAATATTTTATCAACACGCGAAATTCCTTTTTATCCATTTTTTTCACAATAACAGAAGTAGCTTCACTCAAAATACTATAATTCACAAACTAATGATCCGGCATCTGGCAAATTTGTACACGCGTCTTCTGAAGGTAAGGGCTAAAAATCATATGGATTTAATTCTAGTGCCGCCACCTATGTGTTAGGCCGGGGACTTTTCAATTGGCCGGTTATGTCCCCGCATTTCACCACAAAATGTTTGTCCATTATCATATCATAAATTATGTATATCAGATATTGCGGCATACCCAGGTTTGTTAACTTATAGACAAGCCCTTCTAACCATACGGTGTCGAAAGCCTTTTCAAAGTCAACCAAGCAGGCGCCTGTACATTGTCGCTTTGCCTTGTTCCACTGTATATCGGAAACAAGTTTCGTCGCTGCATGAACTGTATCATGTCGCGCTCGAAAACCAAACTGGTTGTTGGGGATGATATCGTTTTCATCACAACACCCTATCGGTGCTTTGTTTATAATTTTTTCGAATACCTTGCTGATTTTGGGAAGCAGGCTGCTCGAGCGGAGATTGGCTGGATTGCTCTTATCCTTACCCTTTTTGGGGATAGGGTGGACTACTGCAGTCTTCCCATGGGTTGGATAGGGTGCATTGTTTAGAGCGTTGTTAAACAAAGTAGTGTATATGTTCACTGCTTCGCAAGGCAAGTGCCTTAGAACCACATTTGGAATGCTATCTATTCCAGATGATTTCTAATTTTTTATTGAGCTAAGTGTGTTTCTAAGTTCATCCTTGCGCACAAACATATTTGTATTTTCATTTCTGACGGGAGAATCCGCTCTATTATTTTCGCCGAATGTGATGAAACTATGGTTTTCGGATCGCCAGTTGTGAAGTTGATTGCGCAGCGAGCAATGTCTTTGACGGGCATTGCTTTCAATTTCAGTGTTGGCCTGAACTGATTCGTTAACTCTGTACACTGCTTCGAAACACGCTCCAATTGAATTCGCTTTCTTTTGCGGATCTTCGACTACTATTACTTCATCATTGGAGTTGATGAGCTCTAAGGTGAGTCCTGCGTTCAGCATTATCTGACAATTCTCGGGAATCCGTGGAATTCGGAGACAGGGAATTTATTACTGCTCGGTAATTATCCCGGATCAGTTTTTGAAGATTTTTAATCAAGGACTTGATTGTTTTGATTTCATTTCTATTTGGGTCACTGAACTGCCTATAGCACAATTTCAGCTTTGACAGCAGGGTGCTCTTTTGCCTATACAAAGCAGCGATAGTTGCATTTCTGTATCGGTGGGTATAGCCATCCATATGAGCTACTTTGGGGTTGGAACGATTCATTGTGTTAGTAACAATGTCGTTTATAGTTAGGAGGTAATGATCGATTTCATCATTACGGAGATTTCTATTAGTCGGTGGGTCTATGCCAATGTTGCGTATTTCTCTTTTTACTATGCGATCGAAACGCGACCAATGTGCTTTTCGGAAATCGAAAGAGTGTACCTGGTCGTACTGCTCAAGTAGATGGTACTCGTTTTGCACGTGAATTACGGCTCCAAGTCCGTAATGATCGCTATCGTATTCAATTGTGCGAAGACAATTTCGAGTAGTTACCTCGGTATCTGGTAACTGAATTCGATCATCTGTCATAAGTAAATCCAGGAAGGAGTTACCTCTCGGATAAGACGGCGTACTTGTAGCGTACAGTTCTAGTTTATACTCGATCGCATTTGTTTGCCACCAATCAAACAAGGCATTGCCTCTGGTGTTCGTGGTCAGATTGCCCCAGGCACCGTGCTTGGCGTTAAAATCACCTGCCATTACAAAGTAATTGTTTTCCGAATCTAACTTGAGACTTCGGAAAAGCGTATCGATTTCACAGATAAATTGGGTACCTTGAACAGATTCAGGAGCGTAAGCAGCGACTATATATAGATGCCTTTCACTTTTTAGCGGAATATCTATAATGCATGCCTCTAGCACCTGGAATTTGTGTACTTCCGTGCTGTAAACGACCTTATGGTGAAGACCTTTCTTAACTAAGATAGCGACCCCACCCCCTCGAATAGAGTGTGGTCGATCTCGTCTAATTATGTTATAATTTTTGTAGCCCATTTTTTGCCTTTGGTTTAGCTTAGTTTCGCTAGCCAAGAGCACATCTGGGCATTCCACTTGGAACAGATTGCCTAAATTATCCCTTCTTTCGATGTGGATTAGTGAATTTACATTCACAGCTATAATTTTTAGGTTAAGTTCAGACGGAGGGTTGAAGATTTTGATGTGGAGAGTTATTTGAGGACAGGGTTGAATAGAGAGTATCTATTCGTGCTCTTTGTTCAGTCAGTGTTTTTTGAAATTCGGCAAATTGCCCTTGCATGGTTAATAACATTGTTATTATTTCTGAATGTGCCTCTGGTGGAGGCATTTTTCCATTACTATATGTATGTTCCATGGATGCTGGTTGCTTAGGAGCACCGGCCATTTGTGCATATGACACACAAGGAGCCACGAAATTGTTGTAAGAACGAGTTTTCATTTTTTTCTCTTCTTCAACTTGTTTCTTATTGGATTCCAATTTTAATTTCATTTGTTGAAATTTAGGACATCCTCTAAAATTTGCAGTGTGACCTGTATTTTTACAGAGGACACAGGACAGTGTGTTATGTTTAGTAGGGGTTTGTTTCAGGAAGCGTGTCTCCTGGTCCTTAAAACTACAAGGCGATCTCTTAAAACAGCCCGCTCCTGAAAACTCGTCCTACAAAACGAGTCGTTGCCATGCTTCCTCTGAGTTCAAAGGGAAGAGCAACGTCCTTTGATTCGGCCTTCGTCCTGATGTCTTCAGTTGGTCTTCCGTGGGACCAGGTGATATTTAGATATCCGTAGAAATGAAAGGTCGTCTAGTTTCCTTTTTGAATATGTTTTTATTGTATTATTAAGGATTTTCCTAGGGTACTTCCTCCAGGGATTGTGGACGAATTAAGACTGCGGCCCGGAGATCACTATACTATTCCTTTATAAAGGATAACGAATCGAAAATTGTATCCCAAAGATACACATTTTCGTGCAACAATCTCGATTTTTTGGATATTTCGCGCGAGATGTTGTATTTACTTTAGATAAGAATTCAATTTCTTGAATTTTTGTGAAACTATCGCGCAGATGTGTGAATGTATCTGCTTTTGAGTTTTTTGTTTGTTTTCCTGAATGGAAAATTTTGGGATAGAGATAACGATCTCTGAATTTTGTATTTGGGTGATGCTGTGGAGCAAATGTAGAACAATAAACGAATATTAGATTCGTTTATTGTAACTTTTAATTTTAATTTGGATTTTGGGGTTAATAATGCCGTGGGGGCAAATGTTAGGCAATAAACGAATTTTTGATTCGTTTATTGCGAATTTTGAATCATGTTTGGGTTATTGTGGGTTTTGATAGGATTATACGTCTTAGCGTATTATAGCTAGGTGTTGTATTCCAGAATACTACCCTTATTAGATTTTTACACTGAATCTCATTACTTTTTTAACACACCGTTAAAACTACCTCTGTTCATATCTAATTCTCACTTAATACATAACAGTAATAAACTTTCACAATATTCTATGTCAAGCCTGTTACAGCACATTTCATAACATGCCCCTTTTCATAACATGCACCTTTTTTTCATTCAAAATATAGCACTTTGATTTTCGTTCAAAGTTTATTCAAAATTTAAAAGTCACAGAGACTAAAAGGAATACTTTGATTTTGTTCATGTTTATTCAATTTAAAAGTCACAGAGACTAAAAGAATACTTTGATAAAATTAGTTTTGTTCACATTATAATTTCCAACCAATTAGAACACAATGTTCTATAAGAAGAGGAAAAATTGTATTGTAAAGTCACTGCTTCTCTGCTATAAGCAGCTAATCCGATCCTGCATATCTTCGGCCCAAATGGAAAGACTTCGAGTTTTCGAAAGGAAACTCTTCAGAAGATGCACCAATCATTCTAGAAGGCCTGACGATCGTCATTACCTCAACTCTCACCTATACGAAGGCGCCTCCATTACCCCTATCGACGAGTACTTGCTTCAATTAGCATATAAGTACTTCGAAAACATTCAGAACAGCGAGAACCTACTTGTACGGGACTCTTGCGTTCTTGACCCTTCTCTCTCTCGATCTCTTCCCCCACAATTTCTTCTTCAGTACAAAACTGAAGAAAGCACCCTTCCCAACAACATTCCCCTCTATAATAGAGGATTCCTGGACCCATCCCATAGGGTCTACTATTAACCAACCACACACACGAACGCACAGTACAAGACGGCACACACACACCGACCAAAGCGCAGATTATCAGACGCCAAAGACGTGATCTGCGTTCACTACCGCACCCAAGACCCACCGGTCTTGTACGATTTCTTTCCCACCACCCCTCTATACAAGTAGTTAGAGAACACCTGGACTAACACTGTCCACACTATCCCTGGATACCCCCCTTTTTCTCTTTTCTTTTCAGAGATCGCGAGATCGAGCCCAACATCCTCACGGATGTGGGTGATTCTGGTTATCGCAAGATGACCAGAAGTCAGAGACAAGATAAAGGACACATATGTCCTGTCTCGCTAAATTCGGCCTTCTCGCCACAATTTTTTATTTTTTTTTTGTAAAGTCACTTTTGAGTTAGTTGAGTTTCAGTTGTGTTTGAGTTTATAAAAGCGAGTTATAAGTTTTGAGTTAGCAGTAAAGTAAATTTAAGTAAAGTTTTTTTTTGTGTTATCAGTTTAGAAGGAGTTTAAAATAATAACTAACTCAAAGTCAAAGAGACTAATTCTAATGAGTATTGCGGTGCTTTTAATTCTCGACTGTTTGTCAAAACTAACTTTCGTTTTTCAACATTTTCAACAAATAAAATAATAACAAAATAAAAGGAAAACAAAAAGGTCCACGCTCTTCCCTCGATAGAGGAAGCACGGCGCCGGACCGTTACATAGGATTTGGATGTAGGAATGGGGGAAAAAGGTAGTAGGGCTTTTTGGAGCACTACAAGTGTTTTCCTATCTGGAAGCTGTTCCTTGCCCAAGGGGCATTCACCAATGATATGGTCGGAGAGGCACTTTACGCACCTGAATTGCATGTGGCAGTTCGATGCCGCGTGTCCGAATCGTTGACAACGCATGCAATGCAATACGCGATCGATTTTACTTATTTTTTGCCAACTTATTGTTTGGTGGTTGAGGTGTTTGATGTATCGGAGAGCATCAACTTTATTGTTGGGACTCAGTGATACAATAAAGAAAGGCAATTTGTAATTGCGTTTTCTAGAGTTGGCGGTAGAGAAGGGTTTCACACCTGTAAATTTTAAATTGTCGGTTTCGACATTTTTTAATTCCTCTAATACCTCCTCAGGGGAAAAACATGGGTCAACTCCTTTGAGGAACATGGAGATTATTTTCTCCGATTTCGGGGTGTACGTGTAGTACTCGCGTTTTGTCCTACCCAAAGCAGTCATTACTTTGCGATAACCTTCAATATAATCCCACATTAATTTTATTTTAGAATTATTAATTTTTTTTGTTTTGAAATTTTTGCAAGTTAACTCACCTAATTTTATAACGTCCTTTGTTTCCATGGATGGAAGTATTATAGGCGGCGCCTTTTCTTTTTTGTTGGTTACGATGTGCTGGTTCTTTTGCTGCTGGTGCATCTCCTTTGGTTGCTGCCTTTTGTTTGATTCCGGATGTTGTTCCTGATTTTTTCTCTGTGTTGTTGTATTTTCTTTCCTTTGTTGTTGCTGCATTAGGTCTTTTAATTTGAGGATTGATTCTTTTTGTTTCTTCAATTCCTCTTTGTTGTTGTCTATATCCGCAAGGAGTTTATCCAGTTCCGCTGGATCCGTTGCCGTACCTGTGATATTGTTGTCTTCATCAGCAGGTAATTCAATTTGACTTGGGTCAAGGTCAACCAATTCGTTGAATTGGTTGCCTGCGCCAATGTATTCATTTTTCTTTTCTTTTGCAGTTTTATAGCCATCTGTATTTGGCTACACACTACACCGTTCAATAATTCGCAATATACAGCCGTTCTCAGTGACGGCCACACTGTTTGAGCAATTCAAATAAAAGGACGCGGGACAGGACAATCGAACGATCCGTACCGTTTGAACGTTAGATGTTGACTGACCCCAAGCATCTTTTGGATAAGACCTTTTCTATCCAACAATAGGAACGCTTCTTGGAGAATAAACCCGTTCTAGAAAGTACTCTCCAGATACATATCATTGGGATAGAATGCCCCCGAAATTAAATTTTTTTCACGGCACATCGCCCTTGCTGTGTGACCACGGATAATTTTGATTATGAAGTTATCTATTCTGTTTAGTACCGATTTGTCTTACAGGAATTTATTGTGGTAGAACTTCTTATGTTGCGACCCTGGTGTTCTATACATTCCAAAGCAGGAACGCAAACACTACCTTTGGAATACCCGAAACTTCTCCATGTAGAATGGGGATATGTTATATCACACAGGGCAGCTATACAGCAATTCTGGTCGGAAAAATAACGAATATGATATTATTTTGACTTTGGAGTCTAGAAGACTGGTACTGTTGAGAATTCTTGTCATTGCATGTGCATTTTAAGCTGCGACAAGAACTACTGTTATGTGCTCATCAAAGAATAGATACTGATTTAGCCAGATAGCAAGGTATCTAATTACAGGTTTTACTTGTAGTGGACAATTATTACTTCCTACAATGAACATTTTTTTCCAATTCTATTTTATATTTCCTGATGCCCTGGACAAGGACGTTCTGAAAAGGATAGTTTTTGGTTTCAGAAAATTGATCTGCCTTTTCCAGTCGTCGCAAAAGCGTTTGATTCTATTGAAGTCATCTTGCAGAAGTTTGTTGATTGTATCAATATTTTCTGCAGATCTATACCACACAATATCGTCTGCGTATGCTATTGCATGGTTGAGAAAACCCACTAGAGCACTAGTGTAAATGTTAAACCAGATTAGACTTTGGCGTCTAGAAGACTACTACGGAAGAGACTTCTTGTCATTAATTATCCGTTTTAGCTGCGGTAAAGGCAGCTTCTATATGCTTATCAAAGTAAAGGTACTGATCAATCCACATACCAAGAAATCTAACTATAGTTTTTAGTTGTAGGGGAAGATCATTACTTCACACAATGAAACACATTTTTCCAATACTTCCCGATGCCATGGTGAAGGCCGTTGCTACGGCCACAACCACCCAGCGCATAAAACTTTCCTATTTGGAGCCAGTCTCCACCGCTAGCGGCGATACACGCCAAGAAACATCCCCATAAAGGATAAAGAAACAACCTAAAACAAAGCATTACCCCATACACCCACTGGTCCCCCATAAATAGATAGCAAGCAAATAAAGCTAAAACGTGCAATTTGCGCTAATTAAATGCCAGTTAAATTGAGCTGAACGCTAAATTTACTCACAGAAAAGCAGAAAGATAACCATTGAACCAAAGATTCACCCAACAAAAACTCCTAAAAGGCAAATGTGCGCACCAGATGCCGTCGTCCGAACCAAAATCGATGGGAATCATGAAAATGCGCGCCAGCAATTTTATGATCCTTTTAGAAAAATGGTTATCTAAAACCATTACAACAATCGGCGCCAGTTTTCGCTCTAATCAAATTAAGTTAGAACAAACGAAAAGGCAATAAAACAAAATAAACATGCGCCTCGGCACGATTGATCCTCCTTCATGAGTTTCCCACGGAAAAATCCATTAGGCAAAAGAAAAACAATAGGCGAAATAAACGCGCTATTGATTTTTCTTTGAGTTTAACACAAAAAAAAGGGGACCAGGCAAAAAGGAAAGATCCTTTGATCTCGTGAAAGAAACCAGGTTTCACACCTAGAAAAAAGTACAATGGAAAACGAACAACGATAGTGGGATGAGAGTGGTTGTTCGGGCGATTGTTGAAGACGAGACTGGTTTTGGAATTGAGTCCAAAAAAAAAAGGACAAATGAGTTGTGTTTTGTGTCAAGTCCAGAACGGATGTAAGTTTGGTTTTTGGAGTGAGTTTTTTTGAAGTTCAACCGGGCCGGTGAGTTGAGTGGCGAAAAGTAACTTAAACTAAAAGGAACCTATATGCGTAAATGAATATGAGAAGAAATTTCAAATAAAAGGAATTTATAGGTGTAATGACAACCTACGCTAGGTGAGAAATAAACCATTAAGAAATTATTGTAAATAAAGTTGTAGAAATAAAGATAAGTGTTTGATTTCACGGGATATTTACAGTGAAAGAATCAAAAATCATTACACCGTTTTGAAAAAGGATATTTTCTGTTTTCTGTAAATTTATCTTTAATTTCCAGTCATCGCAAAAACGTTTGATTCTATTGAAGTTGTTGTGTTTACAATTGTATGTTATATATTTTATTCATCATCATCATCGGCACTACACCCGCGATCCGGTCTTGGCCTTATTTAACAAGTATGAGGCTTGTTAAATTTTCCATAATAATTTGTTTTTCTGGGCAAGGTTATTAGCCTTGCGCCATATATATTTTATTGTTACCGTCTATAGCGTTTGATATAATAGTGAAGAAGATCGTGTGATTCGAACTGCGGCTATGACAGCTCGAATCACGAAAAAAATTTTACCTAAGCGTTACACACCAGGCTACTGACCGTGTTTAGAATTTGATTTCCAAACTCGACTATATTCCACTGATATGAATTATTTTTATTTTATGGCTTGGTATACGGTTCTGAGGTATTTTTCTTATTCGATTTTACGTTCGGTGTTCTTCACTATTTTTGCTTGTGAATTGTGTGTGTATCTGTTAGAATCGCTACACCACTCCCGCCGCAGTAACTTCGTTACGATCAGATTCGTATGCGGACGACGGACGAAACGAGGAAACATCGGAGGCTGTGCTCTATGCGGAAGTCGTGACCGTGTGTGAAGTTCTGCTTTACTATGGGAAGTGTATGCTGCATGTGTGTACAGATCACGTCGAGGTCACCAATTATTGCGTTAAGCAAGGATAGTGAAGAAGGTGAATTGAACACACCATGAAACGGTTGAAAAGCGAAGCAGTGAAGCATCAGGCTACTGACCGTGTTTTGAATTTGATTTCCAAACTCGACTATATTCCACTGATATGAATTATTTTTATTTTATCGCTTGGTATACGGTTCTGATGTATTTTTCTTATTCAATTTTTCGTTCGGTGTTCTTCACTATTTTTGCCTGTGAATTGTGTGTGTATCTGTTAGAATCGCTACACGTCAATTAAGGTATGCACAAAAGGGATACTCACAGTTGCCCTTATCGTGGTCTACCTGGTAGTGGTGGTAGTGGTGCTGATGTGGAATTGTCCTTGTCGCGGTTTTCATGCAGCAATTCATAAACGATGTCAATTTCTGCCTCTTCAGAGTGATGTCCTGGTGGTAGTTGAGCCAGCAGCCCCCGCTCTTCTCGCACAAAATATCGTACAATGCGTACGTATCCCTGATGTGATCGACTCTCTGGCAAGAAACTAGATCACGTATAACATGTTCGACTGCTTCACATGCATTCTGCCCTCCAAATCGAACCGGACAATTTAAAATGCTGGACTTTTGTTTTAGTGAATGGTGGTCATTCAGGTTACGTTCCAACAACTTGACAAATGCCATCTCACCCAACTGTGGTAGATGGTCTTCGTAGAGTCTCTCGATGTGGCCTATGGACCTACAGCAGGATCCCTAATAAAGATATATAGTACTCTTACCCCAGAAGTATGTTGATTTCTTAGTCCGCTTGACCGGATACCACAGGACTCTCTGTTGAAATGATTAAACCACCTTCCATTCCGCTTTCTTAATAATCTTTCTTTATTACACATATATACGCTCATAGTACTCGGATTTTACAATATACGTATACGGTTTTTCATTTTAATTGTCTTATCTTTCCTCGAACATGAAAAAAAAAAAAACTCTGGCCACGTATTCCGCACAAAACCGGCAATTTACAATGACGAACTCTATCCCGAATCAAACGAAAACAAACAGTGATTACGTTAATAGACGGCGACTGCAAATTTTAGTCGAGCACCAAATTCAAAAATGTTCTGATCCCTACGAGCTTTCTAAAAAAGCTGTCTCCGTAAAATAAATAAATATGTTCCTCCAGAAACCGCAACACACAAAAAAAAACTAAAACAAAAAACACCACGGAAGAAAAACCGCTTCCCTCCTTCGCAGTCCTCTCCTCTATTTTCATTCATCAATACCGTTCCCTCAGCGAAGAAATTTGGCTACGATCAACTTCAAAACTAATCGAAGATGTCATCGCCGTATAAAGCTTATGCAGGTTTATGCACCAGCTATTTTTGTTTTTTATATTTTTTATACCAAATGTAATGTATACTTTATGGGTGTTTAAAGTGTAAAATGTATGTTATTTAAATGAATATGCTTATTCTATGTTGTAAGTGAATAAGATGTAATTTATGTTTGATTTATTGTAAGCTTGAAAATGCGGAAATTGCCTGCAATGCAGGTCTTTACTATTTAAAGTGTTTAATGTTTTCTCGCTGAGACGACAGCGGTGGGGGAGTTATTACGTAACAAAGTCATCTTGCAGAAGTCAGTTGATGACATCTTTTCTCCAGATTTATACAAATGTTAAATAAAATGGGAGAATTCATTGCTCGTTGCTGTAAGCCGTTTTTGATGTGAAAGGTTTTGTTGGAAGTTATATCTCCACATTTCACCATAAATTGTTTACCCATTATCATATCTTAGATAATGTATAAGAAATATTCGAACATACTCAGATTTTATAACTTACTATATATAGAAGGCCTTTTCAAAGTCAACCAAGCAGGACTCTGCTGTTGTCACTTTCCTTGGTTCCACTGTATGTCGGAAACAAGTTAGGTCGCATTGCTAACTGTATCGTGTTGCTCTCTAAAACCAAACTGGTTGTTCGGAATAATACAATTTTCGTCACACCAGTTTATCAATGTTTTATTTATGAATTCCTCGAATACTTTGTTGATGTTTGGAAGCAAACTAATCGAAGATTTGCCGGGTAGCTCCTATCCTTGCCCTTTTTGGGGATGGGATGGACTACTTCAGTTTTCCAACTGTGTAAACTCTCACTACTTCAAGAGGCAAATGCTTTAGGGCAATGTTTGGAATACTTCCAGAGGATTTCTTATAGTTTTCAATAAAGGTCATGAAACTTAGACTTCCAAGACGCCAATTATTAAGTTCATTGCATAGCAGACGACAGTTTTTGAGAGGCTTGTTTCCACGTCAAGCTTAGAATGAATGCTTTCGTTCACCCTATACACTGCCTCGAAACAAGCACCAATTGATTTCGCTTTCTTTTCCAGATCCTCGAATATTGTGAATTCTGCGTTGGAGTTGTGCTGGGGAAGTATTGTGCGCCGGCGTACGACGCTTATTCACTTCCTTCCGCCATCGTCACTAAAATTCCGCAAATGTTTCACCAGACATTGTCCGCCAACTTATATACTTTTATTGTTGTTCGACACAACTAAAATATTTCTCTCGTGACTACCTCTGATTGACTTTAATCTTATCACCGCAGAACACCCAGTGGTGGTCAGGAAAGCACATTAGCAACGCCGAAGGAAAACAGTGGAATATTAAAACACTACGATTTATTTGGTCCTGGAGAGGTTCTTTATTGTTTTGTTTATTGTGTAACACTTTGCTGTATCATTATTTATTCAAATTTATAAGAGCTATTTTCTTAACTAGACATTATCCACAGCTTCGAAAATTATTAATTTTTTTGCAACACGACTCTCGACTCACTAGACTCGACAGTCTATTAAACTTTATTATAATGGTGAACTACGCATCCCCCGTACGCACGATACGGGGAGTGATTCGCGATTTTAGGTGCGCACCGTTTGATGGTTGTCATGAAACTCAGCGATATTAAGTCGCTGTCAAAAAATCTTCGGATGCATCTACTTTACTTGTAGTGATAACCGGATCTCATATAGGAGATCGTTACGATACACAAGTGTGTGTGTACGTCGGTTCTCTTCATAGATCAAAGCCATGATGTAGAACCTGAAACACAAAGAAAGGGAAAAGGATCCTAGAGATCTTTGTTTATGTAAGAAGGTTACTGGGAAAGGGATCCAGAACTATGTAGGATAAAAGAGATTTATGACCTGTGAGTTCAACTGAGTAATCAAGTTGCAACTCATTAAATGGTAGATGCATCTGGGATACTTGGTGATTGGGTTGTTTGTGTATCGGTAGACAGCGTTCTTTAGTTTTCACTTAGTGCATTGGTAAGGCCTTAGTCTCAATGCAGATGGTGCTAATTACATGCGTCTGCGTTGGACTGATTATCGCTGGCTAAAAGGGGTCGCCAGCCGATGTGTGTGTAGATAATTGTTTGTACATACATCGAGGCTGGGAAAATAGACGGCGCAATATACAGGAATTCGTCTAGGGGAATTTGTCTGGCAACGTAGATGCCGAAAGTGGTTTGGAATTCCTGAATTCCGGAATTCTCGCTGTTTGCTTTACCCAATGCAGATTTAATTTTGCGATACCCTTCTAAATCATTGCACATAATACTCATTTTTACATTATTAATTCGCTTCGTTTTAACCTTTTTATAAGTCAACTCACCTAATTTTATGAGATCCTTTGTTTCCATATAGCTGATGACTATAGGTGGTACTTTCTCTTTTTTGCTGACTGGCTGCTGTTGATGAGGTTCCTACTGTTGGTGTGTTTCTTGCTGTTGATGTGGTTTCGGCCGTTTAGGTCCTTTTATTTGCCCGGGTTGACATTCGATGATAGCTGTTGTCCTTTTTGCATTTGTTCCTGCCGCTGCTGTTATTCCCCCTTTTTTGTGGTTGCTCTGGCTTAACTTCCTTTTTAATTCAAGAACTTCTAGTTCTTGTTTATCGAGGACCTCGGCCTGATTGTTGGTGTTTGATATTGTTTCGCTGATGTTCAATTCTTTGAATAGGTTTCCAGGTCCTGAATACTGAATATCTTCGCTATCACTATTGTCGCTCATAGTGTATGTGTCACTGAATTTGTGAGACTTGAGACGTTTGCGGATTCGTCTGTGGAATCTGCCTTCTAGTTAACACCTTTTTAAAATTAGTTTGTTCTTCGTCCATACTATGAATCACTTGTTTTCGGCATTAAACACCCACACAGACGCGCGTGCCCGCGAACAATACTTTCAATTTTTTGTTGACGAGCGGCAATCGATATAGTTCGTTCATTGACTTCACAAGTACTGCGAACTATAATAGTGAGGACGCCGTCTTTCACGCAGGTTCACGTTGGCAGTCGATTGGAATTAAAAGTAAATATTATATTCTACAATTAAAAAGGAGTTGCCAATCAAAACAATTGATCGCAGTTTGTTTGAATTCACCCTGTAGCAACTAAATAAATCGTGGGCACAAAAATGATCACGGCTTAACCTTATATGTCAAAACACAGTGCGAATTGGGGAAGAAGGAGAGAAGAATGTGTGAGTCGGCTGGAGAACGATTCTCTGTGTTTAACCGTCTGACTAAAGTTTCTCACTCTGAGTAGTAGATATCGCAGAAGCATGTTCATTTAAAATAGTCTTAACGTTAATTAGATCACTAATTATTTGATTTTATCAAGGGGTGCCTTAGATGAACCATTTCACAAAGAATTCACTTGATGTTAAAATTCGACACGTAAGGGGACTGTGGCGGCTCTTGCGAACGCCACTACTCACCTGCTAGCCTACCACCAGGTAAACCCTCGTTTATAAGCCTTCGGCGCCAAGAAATCGGTACTTACCTGCACTAGCATATTGAATAACCGCGATGTCTGCTGATACATAAAGTGTATCAGCAATAACAGGCATCCCCCCCTAAATAGAAACGCTTAAAAAACATATATAGAGTACAACATGGGCATAATAAAACCTGAAAGGTACGACCTACCTGCCCATACGACCAACCACCAGCTGCAATATTTAACTGCGCTGTTCAAATATTGCCAAACCCAAGCACGCCATAGGAAGTACAAATTGGTCGCACATCTAGCAACCAACATTGCATTATCCCCTATCAAGAAATTGGTCATAAGAAACGGCGACTATGCAACGAGAAATGTTTATATTTTCTCTTGATACGTACCTGAAATGCTACACACAGGCAATATAGAACTTACCAGCGTAAATACACACCAGCAGGCGCGACTTTGTCAATGCCAACGGCCACCATGCGCACGATCGGCAATCATGCTACAATGTAGGCGCTGATCATGCAAATACAATAACCTTTCCAGAACAACTCGCCCCAGCTGCGAATGTGTTGTTTTTATGTTTACTCAATGTATATGGTCCGCATGCTGGGCGACACAAGCGATGAGCACTAACGAGGGAAGATGCTGTGTGTTCAACCCTTAGAGGATAGGGAACCAAGTAAGAAGAAAAAATGACCAAATATGGTCATCGAGGCGATAGAGAGGTTTTTTTGGTATCCTGTCGCCTCGAGAGAAAAGACAGTAGCGTTTCGGACACGGTGTGAACTAAATCGCGTGGTGGATAGAGCGAGTGTCAGTAGTCTCAAGCGAATTAAATAAAATCTCTCGTGGGATGTCCCAAGAGATTCGAATCTTAAAACAGAGTTGCAAAGGATCATTTCATCCTGTATATAAACTGTAATTCGAAACTTTTAGTTATTAAAATAAATCATTCCGGATCTTTTAGTTATTACAAAATACATTGTAACCCCAAGTGAAGTGCGATCATTTCATCCTGTATATAAACTGTAATTCGAAACTTTTAGTTATTAAAATAAATCATACCACCAGCGAATCGAGCCTTTCATTTGCGTAAAAAAGGAACTGTGACGTGACGTAGGTTAGATGGGGTTGGCGTCGCGTGCCAAAGACGCGCCGAGGAGTTTAGTGAACCTGTGCCCCCGTGGCATATTACTAAAAGACATAAATAAATAACAAACATACACATATTAACACCACAATTGGTGACAAGCCGACGTGATGCGAAGACGCATCTTCTGGAAGTGTTTTTTATTGAAGTTAAAACGGAGTCAGAAAAGGGTCCTATCCCCAACGTATTGCAACCTACAACATCTGAGCAGCAGGAAGCAGCTAACACATCGAAATCAGCAAGCAAACACCAGGTTTTCTTTTTTATTATTTTCTTTTTCAAATTTTGTCATTCCGCCTTTCGGTGAGCTCCGTCTGAGCCACCAACAATAAAATTTCAAAAATTGTAAATATCCGAGTGGAATCATTAATTTTAAGTGAAGATACCGAAAGAGTCTACAAATTGAAAATAAATAATTTTGTTGTTGTTTTGAAAACAAGAAAGCTGAACGGCTATTTGAAACACCACGAGAAAAACAAATTCTAGCTATCGGCAAATCATTAAAAGAAAAAGGGTAATCCATAACATCACTATAGACTCTCGCAATATATAATATTTTTTTTATATTGTTAAATTTACATACAGTAATAAGACCAATAAATGTTAGGAAAGTAGACGCATTACTCGGTACAACCATTTCCTTGAATAGCCACTACGAGTAAGTTTACAGTAAAAAAAAAAAAATCTATCCGGTCAGAGATTTAAATGCAGATTAAGTACACTGAAATCGATTTCTGTTTTAAACATAATTTTGACTTTTTATTAACAGTAAAACAAATAAACAGCGACTAGAAAATTGATCAGCCTAGAACCTATAACTAAACCCAAATGAATTAATTTAAATGTCACAAATTCCCGCAAGGAATATAAATTTATAGAAACAAAACGAGAGTTAACTTGTAGAGTAGTTTTTAAATTGTGACTGATTGGTAGGCTCCTTCCGGGCATCGAAAAATCGGAACCGATACGGATGTTACACCGGAAAACCATATACAGTAAAGTAACCAATCCTCACGTACACATTGTTCACTCGTGCCCATCGAAACAACTGCAAGCGACTAGCTTGTCGCCACGGCGCAGAGTTATAGTTCCACTCCCCACCAACCTTTTCCTACATTTCTCGTGGTTCTCGCGTTTCAAGGAACGGCCCCATCACCTTTTGTAGAAAATGGCCCAGTTTACGAGGTCAAAGAAGGCGCAACAGGAGCCCGAAACCGAATCACTGCGGGAGTCGCATACCGAACCACAGACGGTGCCACGGGCGGAACTACAGCGGGAGCTAGAAGTGCCGCGCCCGGATTCTCCGGCCTTCGTGGACGCGCTCAGCGTAGAACAGCCCACGGACTCGCGACACGAAAAGACCCGCGACACACGCCCACACAGATCGGAGTCCCCGGTATCCGCTAGTGCGACTCCATCAGAGCAGTCACCACATGTTGCCTCGCGCGACTTGCGCTTGCCTCCGTTCGATGAGGAGGAATCGGAACTCTGGTTCACCATGGCGGACCTAATATTTGAGGCAGCAGGCGTGAGCGAAGAGAGACCACGGGCGCTGGAGGTTATGAGAGTGTTAAACCGAAACCAGCGTACACATGTGGCACACATTATAAGAACTCCTGGTAACAGCCCTTATACGGATATGAGGGAAACGCTCCTCAACGCGCTCGAGGAGTCTATTGCCAAGAGGCACCAACGCTTGTTCAACGAGACCAATTTCACGGGGATGAAGCCATCACATTTTCTCACACATTTGCGGTCTATAGTGGGAAAGGGAATCTCTGATGATGTCATCAGACCCCACTTCATTAGGGGTCTTCCGCAACAAACGCGTCCTACCGTAATCGCTCAGCCTAATCAAAGCCTGAGTTGGCTGGCTAAGATTGCAGATGCAATCGTAGAAAGCGCTGACCAGCGAGAGGAGTTCCCCGCCTTTCAGGTAGCGAGCATTAATCGACAGGATGAATCGTCTTCGCGATACTACTCTTCGCACCATAGCACCCCACGCTCAGGGGAGGGCACCAACACGTCACAACCAATCGCCACAGACTCGGCGCAAGCTTTGGCGCATACTCGAGACTCAAGGCAATCCCATTTCCGGCAACCGGGACCCTCGCGTTACGAGTTAGGTTTACAACGCGAGATTGCCCAATTACGAGCCGAATTGCGAGACTTCGCGCGGGCGGCCCAAAACCGCCCGACATATCAGAGGCCCCAGACCCAGACCCAAACCCCAACCACAGCAGGTCAACGCGAACCCCCGAGAGGTGCCACCAGCATGCGCGGTAGACCCACACCACAGCCGACGGCGAACCCTCAAAGGGCACTAACACCCGCCTGGTGTTCATACCATCGGCGGTTTGGGGCAAAGGCCCGCAAATGCACACAACCCTGCGGGTGGAAGCCCGTAAAACCAGCAACAAACGCGGATTTAAACTAGGACGGCCGACCGCTATTCCAGCGCAGACGGTCAGCACACTCCAAGTAAGCCGCTTAACAATCAAAGACCCGAGATTGGATATAAGTTTTACGGTCGACACTGGCGCCGACATATCAGTCTTACCTAAGTCATACGCTTCGCAAAATAAAACGCCTAGCAGACTCCAATTACTAGCAGCGAACAACACATCCATAGCTACTTACGGACGTAAGTACCTACGACTGGATATAGGTTTGCGGCACCCCATAGGTTGGCACTTCATAGTGGCCGATGTCTCCGAACCATTAATAGGGTCGGACTTACTATCGTGCCACAACTTGCTAGTCGACACCGCGAACAATAGATTAGTGGAACAACGGTCACTAAGCCATCCGTCTGGGGATGCCCCGCGGACGTCACACGAGGCCGACATCACATGCGATGAAATTCCGGCTCTACTGGAAGAGTATAGACACTCGACAGTACCACTGCCCAATCAGGAGCACATAGAGTCCGGGGTTTACCATCACATCGAGACACGGGGTCCACCGGTAAGCCAACGCCCGCGACGACTAGCACCAGACAAATTGCGCGCATCACGCGAAGAATTCGACCACATGCTGGAGCAAGGAATCTGCCAACCTTCAGTCAGCCCATGGGCCAGCCCGCTTCACCTAGTTAAGAAACGAAGTGGCGAATGGCGCCCGTGCGGCGACTACCGACTGTTAAACGCGGTCACAATTCCTGACCGATACCCCATCGCACACTTGTATGATTACTCATACAAATTGCGCGGATGCACAATCTTCACGACCCTGGACCTCACCAGGGCATACCACCAAATCCCAGTGGCCCACGAAGACATCCCAAAAACCGCGGTCATTACCCCTTTTGGACTATATGAGTTCAAGGTAATGACTTTTGGTCTTAGAAACGCCGCACAAACATTTCAAAGGTACATCGATTCAGCTCTGCGAGGGCTAGATTGTTGCTACGCCTACATCGATGATATTCTGATTGCGTCTCAAAACCGAGCGGAGCACCAGCAACATCTTAAACAGGTGTTAGAACGCCTCCGCCGATACGGACTCATGATTAACCCAGACAAATGCCAAGTTGCCAAAGAGCAGGTGAGCTATTTGGGTTATCAGATCAACAATCAGGGTATCCGCCCGCTCTCGGACAGAGTTAAAGCTCTCAGCGAATTCCCACGTCCTACCAACATTCGCGAATTACGACGTTTCCTGGGCATGCTTAATTTTTACCGGCCGACATTACAAAATGCCGCGCATGTCCAGGCCC
Source organism: Microdon myrmicae (assembly GCA_963931805.1). Lineage (NCBI taxonomy): Eukaryota > Metazoa > Arthropoda > Insecta > Diptera > Syrphidae > Microdon > Microdon myrmicae. The sequence continues at coordinate 126,468,503 of OZ007496.1, forward strand.
CTCTAAATGAATATTTAAAGGGGGCAAAGAAGAACGACAAACGTCCAATCGTCTGGACGGAAGCAGCAAGTAACGCATTCCGGCAGTCGAAAGCGCAACTTTCAAACGCCACTCTGCTGCGTTACCCAGCAGAGGGCGCACAGTTAGCAATACAATGCGACGCGTCGGACACCGCAATTGGGGCGGTGTTAGAGCAAGAGTGCGACGGGATTTGGGAGCCGCTGGGTTTTTACTCCAGAAAGCTCAGTACGTCAGAACGGAAATACAGCACTTATGACCGAGAGTTATTAGCCATTTACAGCGCTATCAAACACTTTCGACACATGGTCGAGGGTCGCCAAACGATCGTCAGAACGGACCATAAGCCATTGACCCACGCTTTCCGGAAGAAGTCCGGAAATGCATCGCCGCGGCAGGAGCGGCACTTGGACCTGATAGGCCAATACGTTACCGAGATAAAGTACGTTCCAGGTGACCAGAACGTAATTGCAGATGCACTATCTCGCATAGACATGATTCAATTGCGCACAGCCTTAGCCGAAGCCGACTTGGAGCAAGCCCAAAAAAACGACAGCCAGCTTAAAGCTCTCGTGACAGCAGACACAGCACTCGAACTGCGAAGGTTCGCGATAGACACCACCGGGAAAATTATTTGGTGCGACGTCTCAACGGGTACAGTCAGGCCGTACATTCCTGCTGGGTTGCGTAGGGGCATTTATGAGACTTTTCATAACCCAGCCCATCCCAGCGGGCGCGCGACGGCTGCCGCGATTCGGCGTAAGTTCGTTTGGCCACATATGAACAAGGACCTCACAAAGTGGGCGATAGCGTGTCTCAAGTGTCAACGTTGTAAGATAAGCAGACACAACGTACTGGAACCGGCACAATTCAAGCTGCCCGAGGCGCGCTTCGCCCACGTTCACATCGACATAGTCGGTCCCTTAACTCCCTCCAGAGGATTCTCGTACCTGCTCACGATGATAGATCGCTTTACGCGACGGCCCGAGGCTACCCCATTACGTGCGGTTACCGCAGAGAGTGTGGCTCGGGCTTTCTACTCAACGTGGGTAACGCGTTTCGGCGTTCCCACAACACTTACCTCGGACAGGGGACCACAGTTCGAGGCCACGATTTTCAGACAGCTTACGGCGTTGCTGGGTTGTAAAAGGGATCGTACGACAGCATATCATCCTGCTGCCAACGGAATGATAGAACGTTGGCATAGATCTTTGAAGGCCTCCTTAATGTGCCATAATGACACGCAGTGGTTCGACGCCCTGCCCACTGTCCTCCTCGGTTTAAGGACCAGCATGAAGGAGGACCTAGGAGCCTCAGCAGCCGAACTCACTTACGGCACCAGCCTCGTTTTGCCCGGCGAGCTTTTCGTCGACGGCGAGGCACCTGCGGAGCAAACGAAGAGCGTGGGGTACCTACGTGACTTGATGCGGAAAATACGACCAAGACCGGTGGGCCGACACGGGGCTAAGAGAGTTTTCGTGCATCCAGAGTTGCACAACTGTACACACGTGTTCGTTAGGGTGGACAAAGTAAAGAAACCACTCGACCCTCCTTATGAGGGCCCGTTCAAAGTGATTAAAAGAATCAGCGAACGGGTCTACGAGTTGGACAGGCATGGAAAAACAGCCACAATCAGCGTGGAACGGTTAAAGCCTTGTTTTTCAGAAGGTAGTAACCAGGGGTGCACTTCTCACACTACCCAAGTGCCGAAAGAGACACCACTGACCTCGGCGGGCGTCCTCGATCAATATAAAGGTCCCATTACGCGAAGTCAAAAACGACTGCGCACTCGACAAGCACTACCGATCGGATATTAATAATTTATCGTTACTAAGTCACTGGGGGGGGAGTGCTGTGGCGGCTCTTGCGAACGCCACTACTCACCTGCTAGCCTACCACCAGGTAAACCCTCGTTTATAAGCCTTCGGCGCCAAGAAATCGGTACTTACCTGCACTAGCATATTGAATAACCGCGATGTCTGCTGATACATAAAGTGTATCAGCAATAACAGGCACCCCCCCCTAAATAGAAACGCTTAAAAAACATATATAGAGTACAACATGGGCATAATAAAACCTGAAAGGTACGACCTACCTGCCCATACGACCAACCACCAGCTGCAATATTTAACTGCGCTGTTCAAATATTGCCAAACCCAAGCACGCCATAGGAAGTACAAATTGGTCGCACATCTAGCAACCAACATTGCATTATCCCCTATCAAGAAATTGGTCATAAGAAACGGCGACTATGCAACGAGAAATGTTTATATTTTCTCTTGATACGTACCTGAAATGCTACACACAGGCAATATAGAACTTACCAGCGTAAATACACACCAGCAGGCGCGACTTTGTCAATGCCAACGGCCACCATGCGCACGATCGGCAATCATGCTACAATGTAGGCGCTGATCATGCAAATACAATAACCTTTCCAGAACAACTCGCCCCAGCTGCGAATGTGTTGTTTTTATGTTTACTCAATGTATATGGTCCGCATGCTGGGCGACACAAGCGATGAGCACTAACGAGGGAAGATGCTGTGTGTTCAACCCTTAGAGGATAGGGAACCAAGTAAGAAGAAAAAATGACCAAATATGGTCATCGAGGCGATAGAGAGGTTTTTTTGGTATCCTGTCGCCTCGAGAGAAAAGACAGTAGCGTTTCGGACACGGTGTGAACTAAATCGCGTGGTGGATAGAGCGAGTGTCAGTAGTCTCAAGCGAATTAAATAAAATCTCTCGTGGGATGTCCCAAGAGATTCGAATCTTAAAACAGAGTTGCAAAGGATCATTTCATCCTGTATATAAACTGTAATTCGAAACTTTTAGTTATTAAAATAAATCATTCCGGATCTTTTAGTTATTACAAAATACATTGTAACCCCAAGTGAAGTGCGATCATTTCATCCTGTATATAAACTGTAATTCGAAACTTTTAGTTATTAAAATAAATCATACCACCAGCGAATCGAGCCTTTCATTTGCGTAAAAAAGGAACTGTGACGTGACGTATGTTAGATGGGGTTGGCGTCGCGTGCCAAAGACGCGCCGAGGAGTTTAGTGAACCTGTGCCCCCGTGGCATATTACTAAAAGACATAAATAAATAACAAACATACACATATTAATACCCATAGGACTCTTGTGGAGTCGCGCAGCGATTTCTTATTTGAAAAACGGTGTGTATGTAGTAGCAGATCACAACCCGACTCATCGAACGTGTGTATACTCGACTGGTGATGAAATCTGACTCCCTGTGAGCTGGGCGACGCTGAGCCAACCTCGATGAGTGGGATGGGTTTCCACTCATGTCATCGGCGGGGAAACAAATTTTTCCGTCGCCCCAACGAGCAATGAGAAACCGGTTCGCATCCCGTTGGAGGATTCCCATAGACATCGTCCAGATAAGTTGAATATCTTTACCTTTGAAGGAAAGACAAACGAAACAAGCGTTGGGCGAAGGAAAGGAAAAACAAACATGCAGCTGGTCAAATATGATGATCGGTGTACGGGCTGGGTGTATTGCCACCGTACGATAGAGGATAGATTTTTAAGTTGACGTTAAGTCAACAGAAACTTTGCGATCATGGGTATGATTGTTTAAATACAATTATGATCGTGTCCAATTCCATGATCGGTTGGTGGCTGATCATGGGAAATTTAGTTGCAGCTGCTGAAAACCTATTGGACATAGGAACATTGTTTGTTTACTCATTGGCCACTGCGTACAGCATCAATTCTCTTGCACGCAGATTGCCAACGTCTCATCAGTCGATGTGTCGGGTGTGTGTTAACATTAAACAACACTTGAACTCCCTGTAGGCAGGCAGCAATGTGCTGTGCTGTAGATTGTCGTTTGAACGACCGGCCGATGGTTCAGCATATAAGGCAAGGGTGATAATTTCATGCACGCGTATGGGAAAATGCTTCTTAGCAAGTAAGTTAAATTTTAAGAAATAAAAAAAAAAAAAAAAAATGAACGTTTTTCAAATTTTTCTTTGTCTTTCAAATAATTATAAGTACTGCCACAAAATTCTGTCGCCGAAAGGCAAATTATATAATGGTTAAGTAATGTTTAGCTTAGAGCGTCTGCGAAGGACCAGTAAGTTATTATATAAGATAATTAAGCTAGAATTTAAGCATTTTTTGTCTAGCCTTTAATTTAGAAACTAAGAATATAAATAGAAAATAAAAAATGTTTTCAAAATGAAAATCCAAAATGCTTGTTAGCAATGCACATTGACATATTCGGGGGTTAATGTCGGTTACATGATGAGGTAACCGAATTCGATTTCAGGAACATGATGCGTGGGTTGCAAGCATGCCCGGGGTGAAAGTTTGATGATTACCATCTTGCCGTGGGCTTATGTTTTCAGGTAGGTACTGATTTCAGGTTGGGAAGGGGGAGTTGGGTAGGACGATGGATGGTTCTTGGGAGATGCTTAAGGAACCCCCACAGTTTCCGTGCAGTAACTCTAGCCTTCTCCGATCTGGTTTCCTCCCATTTGTCCCACTAGATTCTTCATCCGGTTTTAGGCGTGAGTTTTAGTTGCTTCCCACAAATCTAGTTCTTAAACCGTCATACGAATGAATTGGAAGATTGATTTTTAAGGTAGTTGGCCGCATTTTCATGGATCCTTATATTTCTCCTAGTAGTCTTCTGCTTAGAGTTCACATTTAGCCCGGCTACATCTGCTCCTTCGACATTATTGTGGTCATCATTTTTCGGACGGCGTGGCTGTTTTGCACAATATTTAATTTTGTGATGGTGCCGAACTAGCACATTTACCCCTGCAAGCGGTTCAAAAGAATAGTTATCTAGTGGGATCTCACGGCGCTGACAAAGGATGGTTGGTCCCCCTTCCCTGAGGAAAGTATATTCCAAAAGTGTCCCAAAAAAGTTCCTGACTTTTTTTAAACAAGAGATTCATACGATCCTAATTAGTATACCAACCGAAGAAGCATATTCATACAGTAACGAGTCGATTCTGATTTTCCCACGGGATTTATATTCAAATTCTGGAGGGGGGGTGGACATCAAGTGCCTTTTAATCGTTAAGTGATTAGTTTTTCCTTTCTTTTTGTGACCGAAGAAAGATATTTATTTTCTTTTAACTAAATTGGAAAGGAGGACAGTCGTACAGGAGAAAGTGGAATATAATTGACATAGAATAATGACGGTGTTCAAAATTAAGCCTATCACTGCACTCAGTAACCATCCACTATTTACGAATATCTCCTCCTGTTGCTAGATATGCATGGTGTGCTTTCGCTTCGAAATAAAATGTTTGAATGTAATCTGTACCAACCAGTCTACTAGCAATCATTAATTTCGATACCAGTATTATCAAGTGCACTACGCCTACAAAAGCAGATCCTCATGTAAATGAGGTACGATTCGGTGTTCAAGGTTCCCAAGACCCGGTCGCGATTTTTCTCTTCCTCTGCGATTGTTATTTATTAACCTCCGCGGTCCAATAGCACGACCACGATCATATTGGGTTTATCTCCAATCTCTGTGAGAGAGTATGAAAGATCGTTGTAATCTTTTGTGGTTCTTGATTGAGATCTTATTGGAAGTTCTGTTACTGTTGTTGCGATGACCAACACTACGCAGTTGACGCATTGTAAAAACTTCATTTGGATTGGTGCCGTTTCCACACAAACAAAATTGCTGCGGTAAGACCAATGGACGGAACCACTGTTCTCTACTCGATCATGTTTATCTGAAATCCCTGAAGGATCGCAATGGGAATGAACGGTTGATTCGCTTTCGGCCAAACATGTTTCTGTTGATGAGACTGTTAAAGGTGTCGAAATGAAGAGAATGAGATGATTAGCTGGCAAGCTTCTGTTGCAGGAAATTGGGCCATAAACACGATGCTATTGCTATACGAGCGATCCTCACATCGACATACACTAACCTGATTGTCAGAGTTCGCAAGACAGGCGGCAGGTTAGCAATCGTTTCTGGTTGTAGATATTTATAGTTGGGCTGGTCTGTGCAGAATTTTATATCCGCTATAAAAGAGTTTGTGCAATTAGCAATAGTAACTCAAAATCTGTTTACCTGGATGAGATATACTCCAGACAAACATCCAGAATTTATACCCGTCAATCTGCGGGGGACAGAAATAAGCATTTTATTACGATTACTTGTTATTATGGGACTAATTGATAGCCTGGTCTGGAGTATAACACTAGTGATTTTACTACTGCAACGTACCTCCGGGACCACTCGGCAGCTGTTGTATTATTTACGTCTATATTTAGAATTTTCGTTATGCGTCTCATCACCTGCAAGTACTTGTTTTATCGGTACTCGAATTTATTGACTTATCCGGGAATCACGAACTCTTGATGACCAAGAAAGCTTCCTATTTTTAGACCCGAAGCAGCGCAAGTGTCGTAAATCATTAAGTCATGCAGACATCCGTGTAGACCTCAATCAGGTCCTTGGAAAGGGAGATTGTTAATAAAATGGGAAAAGTTGTAATTTTGATTTCTTTGACCATAAAAACTACTTGAATGAAGTCATTAATCAGGAGTTAATTGTTCGCCTTCAATATGATGATTTACGTATTCATATGAGAAACATTTACGATGAAACATGAGAGTAGAAGGTGTAGAGACCGATCAATAACTTTCCCTGGTTGGTAGCAGTTGGCACTGTTGACAAAAGTCGACAACACTGTTGTATGCCATCATTTCTTAAACGACACTATGCCAAAATTAAATTGATTCATATATTAAATTTTATTTGGCAATTAGTTGCATTCTTAAATAAATCAGGAAAAACAAATCGGTGCGTAATTTGCTTGATTAGCGCCAGGGTCGCACGGCAGACAGGATTTCCGAGAAATTTATTGGAAATATCCACCACATGTTTATAACTAAAGTCGGCAAAGGAACAAATGGCGTATGCTTGGCAAAAAAAAAAACGGCGATAAATATTTTGTAGACTAAGTTATGATTAATCACATTTAAAAATATCGATTGCAAAATATTGAACAATAAAAAAATTATATAAAAAATTAAATCTTCACAGATCAAAATATCGACAGAGAATATGGCGACTCTACGAACCTCCGAACAAGCTCGGAAAAGATGTTGTTGTTGTTGAATAACACATTTATTGTACAATAATTTAACGAATGTTGACTTAGGACTATAATGCTAAATCCTATTTTACAATCTTTTCTTATTCTTAAAATAATTTACTGCCGCTACACGAGCACTCTAAATTACACGATACAATTTTGTGTAATGCCTTTCGACGTACAATAATATTTTTATATTTTTATATTTATATATATTTCCTATTACCCGAATATTTTAGAAGAAGTTCTCTTTCTGAATTTTTTTTTTGTTTTTTTAAATAATAATAATATAAGGTAAAAAAGTTTACAAAAAAAAAAAAAAATGATAAACATATTAACAAAAATGTTAACATAAAGAAATTTTAAAACGAAAAGGAATCTAAATGAAAAATGGAAATGAAAAGGAAGAATAAATAAATATGAAAAGGGAAATGAGGAATGGGAAGGGAAGGCGTAGCGTCTGAAGATCTTACTATATTTGGGGGTATTAAATCCTTTCTTCATTGTCAATCTATAGCGTTTGAAATAATAGTGAAGAAGATCGTGTGATTCGAACTGACGCTATAACAGTTTGAATCACGAAAAAAATTGAACCTAAGCGTTACCCATCAGGTTACTGACCGTGTTTTGAATTTTATTTTTAAACTCGGCTATACTCCACTGATGTGATGTTATCGCTAAGGTATACGGTTCTGATGTATTTTCTTATTCGATTTTTCGTTCGGTGTTCTTCACTATTTTTACTTGTGAATTGTGTGTATCTGTTAGAGATGCCACAAATCCACCACCAGTTGGGATGGGATCGGTCATTTATAGATTTATCACGATCGCTTCTTGCCATGCTAAAGCGCAAGTGAACTGCAGCATTTGATATATCACTGTTATAAAGAATCCGTTTGTCCCTGGCGCCACGAAGGACGTGGTAAATAAGAGGGCCTCCGTGCTTGTTTTGGATAAAACCTTTTCTATCCAAGAGAGGGCACGCTTCAGGTGGGATAAACCCATTTTGGAGTGTATTCTCCAAGTACCTGTCATTGGGGTAGTATGCTCCCGAGATAAGAATATTTTCGCTGCACATTGCCCTTGCAGTGTGACCACGAATAATTTTGATAATGAAATTGTCTATCCCATTCAGTCCTGATTTGTCATACAGTGTCTAATTAGGATAGAATTTCCTGTATTGAGACTCATGTGTTCTATATAATCCGAGGCAGGAACGCAAGCACTGCCTCTCGATTATGTGAAACTTTTCCATGTAGGATGGGGAAACGTTGAACCATAGCGGGCAACCATACACTAATATTGGACGAATAAATGCTGAGTACGAAATTATCTTAGCTTTGTGATCTAGGAGACTATTTCGAAACAGACTTCTTGTCATTGCATATGCACTTTTAGCTGCGGAGAGGGCAACTGCTATGTGCTTATCAAAGTATAGGCATTGGTCCATCCAGATACCAAGGTACACAACAGTTTTCATTTGCAGCGGAAGATTATTGCTTCCTACAATGGAAAAGTTTTGCCAATTATTCCTCGTATTTCTTGAAGCCGTAGAAAGAGGTGTTCTGAAAAGGATAGTTTCTGTTTTTTGGAAGTTGATTTTCAATTTCCAATCGTCACAATAGCGTTTGATTTTATTGAAGTCGTCTTGAAGAAGTCTGTTAATGGCATCGATTTTTTTTTTCTGATCTGTACACTACAATATCGTCGGCATATGCAATAGCATGATTAAGAGACCCAACTAGATCACTAGTATAAATATTGAAGAGAATGGGAGAATTCACGGCTCCCTGCTGTAATCCATTTTTAATATAGACAGTTTTATTGGAGATTTTGTCCCCACATTTTACCACAAATTGCTTATCCATTATCATATCGTAAATGATGTACGAGGGTTGCCTCTTACGTTTCGGGATTTGGCAACCCTAGCGTTGCAATCCGGCAATTGACAGCTCTGTCGTAAAGTTGGACATTTTGGAGGTTATATGCACTCAGAACGTTTTGACATACGAGCGCTATTTGTGTTGTTTACAGTAACTTAAAAGATTCATCTCGGCCCAAAAATGGAATTAAATCGTCAACATTTTCGGGCGATTATTTTTTACAACTTTCGGCGTGGATTAACTCAGCAACAGTGCATGGATGAACTTAATTCAATTTTTGGCGATGAAGCTCCATCAAGGACCAGTGTTTATCGATGGTATGGTGAATTCAATCGTGGTCGTAGTTTACTCCAAGATGAATTTCGTGAAGGTCGTCCAAAATCAGTTGTTGTTCCGAAAACCATTGATGCTGTGCGAGAACTGATATTGGAAGATCGTCATGTGACCTATCGTGAGATTGAGACAACCTTAGGCGTTAGTGGGACCAGCATACATTCAATATTGCATAAACATTTGGCTGTTGGGTTGCACACAATTTGTCAATCGCCCAAAAAGAGGCTCGTGTCAATTGGTCGAAAGAAATACTCAAAAAATACGGTCGCGGTGCTTTGAAACACGTCTGTGACATCGTGATAGGTGATGAATCGTGGATTTACGCGTATGAGCCCGAAAGTAAACAGCGGTCGACTGTCTGGGTGTTTCAAGATGAGCCAAATCCAACAAAAGTTGTTCGCGCACGAAGCACTTCCAAGCAAATGGTCGCCTGTTTTTTCGGAAAAACTGGATATGTCGCAACCGTACCACTAGAACAACGCAGAACAGTCAATCCTGAGTGGTACACAACCATTTCTTTGCCAGTTGTCTTCCAAGAAATCAGAAAAACCAACCGCCGAAGACGGATCACTCTTCACCACAACAATGCGAGCTCTCACACACCGGCTGCGACAACTGCATTTTTGAGCACCCAAAACATCGATTTGATGGGTCATCCGCCGTATAGTCCTGACTTGGCACCGAATGACTTCTTTTTATTCCCGTACGTAAAAAACAAACTGAGAGGTCAACGTTTTTCGACACCTGAAGAAGCGGTTGCTGCATTCAGAATGCATGTGTTGGAGATACCTCAATCAGAGTGGCAAAAGTGCTTCGACAATTGGTTCAAACGCATGCAAAAGTGTATAGATCTTCATGGGGAATATTTTGAAAAACAATAAAGAGATTTTCGATGATCAATATTTGTTTTTGTTCTCTAATCCCGAAATATAAAAGGCAACCCTCGTATAATAGATATTCGTGCAAACCTAGATTTGATAGCTTATATACAAGTCCTTTTAACCATACGGTATCGAAGGCCTTTTCAAAGTCAACCAAACATACCCCTGTGCATTGTCGTTTTGCCTAGTTCCACTGTATATCGGAAACAAGTTTTGTAGCTGCATGAACTGTGTCATGCCCCGCTCTAAAGCCAAACTGGTTGTTCGAAATGGTGTCGTTTTCATCACACCAGAATATCAATGCCTTATTTATGATTTCCTCGAATATTTTGCTATTGTTTGGAAGCAGGCTAATTGAGCGAAGATGGTCGGGATTGCTCCTGTCTTGCCGTTTTTGGGGATGGGATAGACTACTGCTATTTTCCAACGTCTTGGAAAGCATGCATTATTTAGAGCGTTATTAAACAAGGTCGTGTAAATGTTCACCGCTTCCGGAGGCAAATGTTTAAGAACAGTATTCGGAATACCATCTGTTGCAGAGAATTTCTTGTTTTTAACGGATCTAAGGATGTCCATGTGTTCATTCTTATTCACAAATATATTTGTGTGCAAATTTCTAAGCGACGCATCCGCTCTATTGTTTTCACTGAAGATGGTGAAACTTTTGTTTTCGGAATGCCAACTTTGCCGTTCATTGTGCAGCGAAATATGGTTTTGGATAGCTCTGTTTTTGATATCGAGGTTAGAATGAATGGATTCATTCACTTTGTGTACTGCCTCGAAACAGGCGCCAATGGAGTTCGCTTTCTCTTGCGGATCCTCGACTACTATTAATTCTTCGTTGGAGTTGATGTGTTCCGGGGTGAGTCCTGCGTTCAGCAATATTTGACAATTTTCAGGAGTCCTCGGGACTCGAAGGCAGGGAATGTCTTTATGATCTTTTCTTCTAAATACTTTATTTATTTGCGGAAACAAATTCCCACCACTGGTTTTAATGGAGAGAATTTCACGTCTCCATTCTTCATTAATTACTGATCTGTAGTTGTCACGGATCACCTTTTGAACGTTTTTAATCAATGACTTAATCGCATTTTTTCCTTTGATATAAGGATCGCTGAGCTGTCTGTAGAGCAGTTTGAGGTGGGAGAGTAGAGCGGCTTTTTGTCTATACAGGGCATCAATAGTTGAGTTTCTGTATCTATTAAAATTCTCCTCCATGTGCGCCGCTTTTGGAATGGAACGGTGCATTGTTTTGATGACAATGTTGTCCTTCGTTGAGAGATAATGGTCTATTTCCTCATTTCGAAGGTTTCTATTAGTCGGAGGATCTACGCCATTGGAGCATAGTTCTCTTTTTATTATGCGATCAAAGCGCAACCAATATGCTTTTCGGAAAACGAACGAATGTATCTGGTCGTACTGCTCAAGTATTGCGTGTTCGTTTGGAACATGTAAAACGGCGCCGAGGCCGTAATGGTCACTATCATACCCGATTGTGCGAAGGCAATTTCGAGTATTTAGGTCCGTGTCTAATAATTGTAGACTCTCGTCCATTATAAATAAGTCCAGAAAGGAGTTTCCTCTTGGATAAGATGGTGTACTTGTAGCGTACAATTCTAGTTTATATTCTGTTGCATTTGCTTGCCACCAGTTGAATAGTGAATTACCTCTTGTAATCGGCGTGATATCACCCCAAGCACTGTGTTTGGAGTTGAAATCTCCCGCCAGAACAAAATAATTGTTTTCCGAGTCTAATTTGAGATTACGAAAAAGGGTATCCAGTTCGCTGATAAATTGCGAACACTGAGGAGCTTCAGGTGCATACACGGATACCACGTATAGATGCCTTTGACTTTTCAAAGGTATATCTATAATGCAAGCTTCCAGCAGCTGAAATTTGTGTACGGCTGTGCTGTAAACGACCTTGTGGTGAAGGCTGCTCTTAATTAAGACAGCAACTCCACTTCCTTGTGTGGCGTGTGGACGATCTCGTCTAATGACTTGTGGGGTTGTAAAGTGTGTTGTGTCAACGTACGACACTGGGTTAACTAAACACCCCGACGTTGTTCCGACGAAATTGTTCTCTGTAGATCGTTCACCCGCGGAGAACGAAAATAAAACACAGTGGTAATTGTAGCCGGAAATTTACTTATGGTTCACTAATAAAAACGCACAATCACCAACGCCCGTGAAATAAAACCCTGGAGTTGTTTTCCGTTTAATCTTTATTGTTTATACGTATAATTGTTTTGTCGGTTCACTTAACTACCGATGCCTGATTAGTTAGCAAATATATCTCACGGTAACAGTTAAATTATTTGTGGTAGATTTTATATTAATTCGTTTCGTAGTTGCTAGTTCAAAATAAAATAGTTTAACAATTATTAGTCAGATGATGAGAAATAGATATTTAAAAAAATATGAAACCACGCGAAACAAATTATGTGACTGTTTGAATTGACGTTAACTAGCGACGACTTTCTCTCCACTCTAGTTCCGCACCCGACTGGTGATAAAATCTGACTCCGTTGCCATTCACAACCATCAGATCCCCATGGTAGCGAATAGCATCGAAAGGGGAGGAGCAAAGCGATCAACTCGGCGGCAGCCAATCGTGATCGGGGAAAGATTATATGGGGAGAATTTTCCATGTATCATATCAGTTACTGAATACTAGCAACGAACGAGCATAAGAGGTTGCAGGCGCTGTTGTTGTAACTCATCGTAATGTACATCGGAGGAAGAAATAGGTCTCTGCATTCTTACGTCAATAGCAACGTTCGAGTTTGCCGACGTTGCATGGGGTCGCCGGCTGTTTACACAATCGCCCAGGGTAATGCAATTGCAGGGGATAGACCTTTCTGGTGTGAAAAACACACCGAAGATTTGCTCGCCTATGGGAAGGTCATAAATCAATGTTTAGATGATGGACATGTTCATTTCTAGGTCCGCGAACGGTTGGCAGCCCTTAATGGGAAATTTGGCTGCATGGGTGCATGTTAATTTTAGACAACATGATATGGAAGATGTTGCTGTCAAGGCGAAAATATCTTCTTCTGTTCACATTGAGTAAACAGAAAAATTCGATGGTGAGTATTAAGGAGTGTAGCAGGCGGCGGAATTGGATTCTTTTGTGATGTTTAATCAACAAAGGATCGCTCGCCATCGAAAGGCTAGAACAAAGGTTTATTTGTTTTTTAGATTAGGGAATTGATCGTATGATAAGTTTGTTGCCGGATTATTGGAAATCTGGTTTGCAGATGGTATCAACCATCACGTTGGTCGACGAGACCTCTGTACCAACGGAACGATCAACTGTTGGTTTAGCCATGATGAGGATGAACATGTCATGCATGTATATGTGCGAATGCTTCTCAGCGATACGCATTTGCATGTACGAACTCGATGTCGGTTACATGAAGAGGTAACCGTAAGACTATAGGAACATGATGCACTGGGTGCAAGCATGCCTCGGGGCGAAAGTTTTTGTTGCCACGGCAAGGTGGTAATCTTTGCCGTGGGCTTATGTTTTCAGGTGAGGGATGCTCTTTTACTGGGAAGTCGATTATAGGAATTGCAAATATTTGCAGTGAGATATGGGGCTAAAGCGATGCGTGGTTCTTCGGGCCCTGAAAAACCCCACCGACTTTATAGTTTTTGTAGCCCAATTTGTGCCTCTGGTTTAGCTTAGTTTAGCTAGCTAGAAGCACATCTGGGCTTTTGGCTTCAAGCAGGTTACCGAGTTTATCCCTCCTTTCCATGTAGATTAGTGAATTCGCATTCACAGCAATAATTTTTAGTGTTAAATTAGTTGGATGGTTCATTGTGGTGTGTTGGGTTGTCTGAGAACAAGGACGAATAAATAATATCTATTCGGGCCGCTTGCTCAGTCAGTTTTTCTTCAAATCCAGCCATCTGTCTTTGTATGGCTAACGGGATTGCTCTTATATCTGAATTTGCCTCTGGAGCGGGCGCTTCTATGACGTTGCGTGAAAGTTCCGCCGCCGTTGTATTAATTGCATTACTAGCCATTTGAGAAAATGATATGCTAGGTGCGGAAGATTTTGTAACATTACTTCCCTGTGCCGCGAAGTTTGAGTTTAATGGCCTACCGGCAATTTGAGCAAATGATACACTAGGTGCAACGAAGTTATTATAAGAAGGAACCTTCATTCGTTTCTCTTCTTCAAGTTGTTTTTTTTTTTTTAATTCCAACTTGGCTTTTAGTTGTTGGAATTTCGGACAACCTCTAAAGTTGGCCGGGTGACATGTATTTTTGCATAGGACGCAAGATAGTTTGCTCCTATCCTGAACCTGTTCTTTGCCTAAGGGGCATTCTCCTACGGTATGATTGTTTTGGGACTTTACACATCTAAATTCCATACCGCAGTTAGGTGCAACGTGGCCGAACCGTTGGCACCGCATGCACTGCAACACACGGTCAACCTTCCTCATTTTTTTTTCAAATTATTGTTTGTTGGAAAATAACTTTAATATTCTTAAATGCATCGACTTTGCTGTTGGGACTTAGAGAGACAATGAAGAACGGCAACTTGCGGTTGCGACTTCGGGTGAGAGAAGTAGAGAATGGCTTCACATCAATGAATTTTAAACTGTCATTTTCGACAGTTTGTAGTTCCGAGAGGAGTTCTTCGGAGGAAAAAAGAAGGATCAACTCCTTTAAGTAACATCGAGATAGTTTTCTCCGATTTAGGTGTGTACGTGAAGTACTCACTACTTGCATCCCTTAGAGCAGATTTAATTTTATGATAGTCATCTAAACAATCACATAAAAAACTTATTTTATTATTATTTAAGCTTTTCGTTTTAAAATATCTCCATGTTAACTTAACCAATTTAATTAGGTCCTCAGCTTCCATATAACTAACTATGATGGGAGGCACTTTCTCCTTCTTATTGGCTGCTGCTTGTTGTTTTTCCAGCAGTTGTTGCTGCTGCTGTTGCTGTTGATTCTGCTGCTGTAGTTGTTTCTGCTCTTTGTGGTGAGTGTTGCTTTCCGATAGGGCTTCTTTAATTTGTCGCTCCAAATCGTTCTTCTTTTTGGAGAGCTCCTCTTTCTTTTTATATAACTCCGCAATAAATTGAGCACGTTCGACATCTATGTCACTCATTTCTGTATTTCTGGTTTTGTGGTCTTCTGTTGCCAGTTCTTTGAATTTATTCCCTTCTCCGGAATAATGTGGCTTATCAGAAGAGGTCATTCCTTCTCTGTGAGTTTTTTCCTTGTTGGTTGGGTTGGCTTTATGCCGTTTGGCAAGGAGGTTTGGCTGGGCTTTGGGCCTCCTCTTTGAAATCACTTTTAACATTGCTTTTCTTTTTTCCATTATTTGTTTTCACCGCTAGTTCTATTGTTTTATTTGTGAAGTAACATGCAGAGACCATCTGCTTTCACACGCATACACATTAACACACACACCGTTTTTTATTGGTCGTTCGGTATATACACGGCGGTAGACACGTCAGCACACACGTGTACGCGACAATACTGTAAATTTGTTGAGGACGAGCGGCGAAAGATGTGTTTTCAACGAGAGTTTTAGACGGGCACTTGGCACATTGTCGTTTCATTCAAAGTTACACCCTCTTTTTGGGTTTAATTAATATTAATTATATGTTTTACGCGCACCTTGCACAACACTTTGGCTACGAGTTCAATGACTACACATCCGTTCTCAGTGACGGCCACACTGTTTGCACAATTCACACTTTCACACACTGGTGTAGCTCGGAAAAGTTCTAGACCCTTCGTGTACCAAAATATGCGATACTCATACACATTCCACGCCGTACGATTATTTGGTGGCAGTGGTATGATGTGGTTTGATGTGTTGACCACTGGTTCAATCTTTTAAATCATAGTGTCAGTTCGAATCACACGTTCTTAACTATAGTCGCAATATACGCTATAACAACAATCAGATACTGACAAGATTTCATGGGCGATAAAGGCGTAATGGAAGGCGCATCAAACGTAAATAGTTTTTACGATTTACTTTGGGCCAGGGTTGTTTTTCACGAAAATCGTACCAAGGGGAACCGCTTTAAGAAAACCATTAAGGTTAAGATAACGCATTCCGCGATCTATCTTTCCACTATAAGATTAGTACTAGATCTACAAACTAGATTTTTTACACAAACTCGCTCAAAAAATGGGATTTTGAAGCACCCTTAAATGTCAGAGCACAGTGCGAGCGGAAGAAGAGAAAGTGGATAAGAAAAGGAGGAAACACATGATCAGGCAGTGATCGACTAAAGAACCACTCTCTATTTTTACTTGTGCGCCTGAAGTTGGCTTTCTGAACTGATGAGATTGACGAGTATCACGAGAAAATGTTTGCAGAGGCGGAACATGTTCGGAAAATTCATTTGAGCAATGACCGTGGTAATCGCAAAAGATATGGGCATGATATGTTGCGTTTATGTTCTATCACGGAACTGAACGACGTACGACGCTGTGTCCTTAATAAATATATAGCAGTGACGCGCAGTTTTCAATGCGCCTGATCAAATATGGCACTGGATTCCATTTTAGAACGAATGTACGCCTTGTAAATGGTGGCCTGGTTGGATGGAGTCAATATACTATCATCGGCAAACGAATGAATTGGGCTGTGAGTAATGGACAAGAAATCATTTATAAAGATGAGGAAGATAGTGGGTGAGAGTATAGAACCTTGGGGAACACTTGCATTAATTTGATGGGAGACAGATTTGACACCACCAAGAACCACTTGGATTGTACGTCTAGAAATATAGTCTTGTGGTAAATTTCGTAGATTTACTTCTTCAGTGTCTTTCGTCATGTACCTTCCAAGGTACTGTTTCACGAAACTGTCCTGGTATACCAGTTCACAATCAATTAACCGCCCAACTACGCCACTAGCGGTGAACAACAAAAAGGAAGTGAAACGCACGGTCCAAATTAAATAAATTCGCTTTATTGTCATTAACTGTATCAGGTTAAAAAAAAAGCATATATACAATTTAACACCAAACGACTAATTGTTATTCTGCTGTACAATTCACGTAACCTAGGAATAAAATATGGTGACACTTCTTGTCTTTTAATTTAAATCAGAGCACGGCACATTTACACTATTATCTTAGAACGAATTATTTGCTCTTCTGTAAAATTAACGCAAGCTAGTAACAAATTGTGGTGACTCTTTCTGTCTTTAGTTTAAATCAGAGCATCGAACATTTACTTTATCTATTTCGACTTGATGGCACGACCGCACGTTAAGGCTACTAAAACTCGACTCTGTTTTTCGTTTATTTAACGTGGGGGCCCGACTTGCCTCCACGGAATCCAGAACGCGATTGATTATTTTATTCGAAGCGACAGAATACCGAAACTTTCATTCATAGCCCCGATGACCATATAAGGGATGATCACCGAAAGGATGTGCACACACACAGATGAGGTTGCATCGCCCTCTCATGCTGTGCACGAGCAAGCGGACCGTGGATACAATAATTTCCTAAGGGGAACATAAGCTGACATGGTTGCAGCTGGTGCAAATATCTCTATATAGGGATTGAAGTGTTTGCACGGTCAGCGACAGCGATAAGCATTTGTGCTGATCGTGCACATATTGGTGGCATCTCCACGTAGTCGAATTCTCGATGGTAATTTTTCCATTTTGCGAACTCGACTTGCTTGGGCGATCAACCATATACCTTCATGTATTTGTCGGTCGGATGACCGATCGATATAGGCATGTATGCAAAAGGAAAAGCTAAAACATTTCCTGAATGTGTACGCCCGGCGCGTAAGGGTATATCACATGGATATTGTTCTGCAATATTGGTTGCTAGATGGTGCAACCAAATTGCTCTTACGTGTGGAGGATGCCTGTCAATTGATGGAAATCGATCCGAGACATGTTCAATGGATTGGTTCGGTTCATGTTGGTTGCATAGTGATGCAACCAAATTGCCCAAAAAGAACATGCCTGTTTGGTGCTGATGGATTTAGCATCAGCAACTATTGTGATTTTATGCGTTTTAAGGCTTTATGGTTTAACTATAAACAGGTAAGTACTTGCTTTCCAGGTTTTTGTATGCCCTAGGTGGGAGTTTTTACATAGTTAGTGGGAAGATTATTGGTGGCGTTCAAGGGAACCGCCACAGTCTCTTATCCATTGGATCAGCGAATTATTCATGTCATATGAATGTAATTTTGATAAAAGCGTTGGATGCTAAACTCTGTGGAAAGCCCTTGAAATATCTAGTGCAACAACCTTGGTTTCACTGAAGTAGTTGATGGAATGGTCCCACATTTTGGTAAGGTACGCCATCAAATCTCCTGTGGACCTGTTGCTACGAAAGACATATTGGCGGTATTTCAGGAGATCATTTGATTCCAGTTACTTCGAAAGTTGACGGTTAATGAACGAAGTCATTGATTTCGCGAGAATAGAAGTTAGTACTCTGGGCCGATAAGAAGAAAGAAACGATACCTTGCCCTTCTTGGGGTTTGGCTGAAAATTCGCTGACTTTCCTCTATCTGAGAAACTAGTAGAATAAGATAAATGGAAGAGTTTCCGCAGCGGCTTAACGTGTGAAGAAGAACACCTCTTCAAGAGAATTAGGGGAACACCACCCGGACCTGCAGATTTGTTTGCATTCAGCTCCTTAAGTGCTTGGGCAACAGTACGCATTCGAACGTGAATCTGGCTCGTGGTATGCCGCTTATGCTCAAGTTAAGGCGGAACTGATGTGTTATCAGGCAGCATTAAGTTGGATGCAAAATGTGCAGCAAGTAGATTCGCTTTCTCTATTGCACTAGTGAGTGGTCTGTCATCGACTATAATCGAAGGAATTGATGAGGAGATAGCGTTTTGGATATTTTTCACGAATACCATGAAGTTTCTACTATCTATGGAAGTGCGTAATATTTTTTGTCTGACTCTCTGGTCATGCAGGAATTTTGGGTATTGAATATGCGGTGTTTCTCAGTATTGTTTGACTCTAAATTTCAAGGTCCACATCAACAGCAGAAACATGAAAAATGTTTAATAATTACGTGGGTGAATCAAATATAAACGGTAATTTTACTTTTTTGATTAACAACAATTTGCGAGCTAGATAATCTTGTGTGTGGCTTTTGTTTGGTTTATGAAGAGTAGGGGAACCGGCTTGGCTAACGATCGCTCTCGACTTTGTAGTCAGTACAGCCATGAGCGCGCAAGAGGTACATACGCCAATTTAACAAAAGAAACCATTTAATCCTCAGAAATTTTTTCTCGATTAAAGGCACAGTTTAGCGATGTTACACTGCCTCACAATCGTGTGTATGCGTTGGCCAGTGAATTTAAAAGTGGTCGAGAACGTACCAAAAACGAAAGTCATGATCGACGCCCAAGGACAACTCGTACAGATGACAACATACGGGCCGTTCGAGAGCTTATTGAAAGTGATCGCCGCTTAACTTAACGAACAGTGAATGCAGCTTACTGCTGTCAGTTGTTACAGTCGGCAAAAGTCGCATATCGAAACAAAAGACAACGTATGCTCATTCGAGATGTCATCCTTCTTTATGACAATGCCAAGCTTCACAACGCGTCCTTGACAAGGGATACATTGGAAGGAGGGGTTGGGAGACCCTCGAATGCCCTCCTTATAGCCCAGACTTGTCTTCCTGTAACTATATTTTATTCGCGCACTTGAAGGAATCACAGGAAAAAATTATAAAGTAATGAATGAGGAGCACATGCACAATTGGCTAACAACTCGCCCTAAATCTTTCTACGAACAAGGGATATTAAAGCTTCAACATCTGTGGCAAAAGTGTGTAGATCACGCAGCAGACTATATTGAAACATGTTGATAGTATAGTTGGTGCGTATAATTATTCAATAAATGTATAAAAAGAGATTACCGTTCATATTTGAATCTGGACATATGGCAGCTGCGTAAATTAGAGAGCTCGCATAGGGCCAGTAAGTTAATTTGAGGACTGTAATTGTAAAAAAGGGTTTAACATTTATCCCTAATATTATACATAATATGTAAAAAGGATTAGAAAAATAAATGTGGTTTAAAAAAAAAAAATGCCTTAATGACCTTTCTTCACTCGGAATCAAACCACATATTTATTTTTTTTAGTTTTTAAACCACATTTATTTTCCTAATTCTTTTTACATGTATAATATTAGGAGTAAATTTTAAACCCTTTTCTACAATCACAGTCCTTAAATTAACTTACTGGCTCTATGCGAGCTCTCTAAATTACACATTACAACTTGATTTTTATATATGCGTTTCGGCGTACATCTTTTTTTTTTGTTATATATATATATATATATATATATATATATATATATATATATATATATATGAAATAAGTCATATATTAGATCGACTCCTCGTTTACATCTATATAGAGATATTATTATTACAATTTTTTTTTTTTTTATTATTATTATAACAAACAAAAACTTCAACACGAAACGAATAAAACATAAAATAAGAAATAAAAAATAAAATAGAATAGCTACACAAAAGTAATTGGGAAAGGCGGACAGGGGGAGGGGGGACAAGGGGAAGGAGAGCGTTGCTCTTGAGAGGGATACTATATCTGAGGAAGTGAAGTCCTTTCCTCGTTGAGAAGCCACCACCATTTCGGAGATGTTCGATCTTTGGCTGATTTATATCTTTCACTGATCGCCGTGCTAAAACGCATGCGGTCTGGGGCATTGGAGATATCACTATCATGGGGGATTCGTTTGTCCCTGGCACCACGGAGAGCGTGGTAAATAATCGGGACTCCATGCACGTCTTGGATAAGGTCTTTTTGATCCAAGAAAGGGAACGCTTCTGGGGGAATAAACCGATTCTGGAGGGTATTCTCCAGATACATATCATTGGGAAAGAATGCTCCCGAGATAAGATTATTGTCACTGCGCATTGCCCTTGCTGTGTGACCACGAATAATTTTAATTATGAAATTGTTTATCCTATTTAACCCTGATTTGTTATACAGGATTTTGTTGGGATAGAATTTTTGGTATTGCGACTCTGGTGTTCTATAAAGTCCGAGGCAGGAACGCAAACACTGCCGTTCGAACACACGAAACTTCTCCATATAAAGTGGAGATATATTATACCATACTGGGCAGCCACAAACCAAAACTGGTCGGATGAATGCCGAGTACGAAATTATTTTGACTCTGGGGTCAAGAAGACTACTCCGGAATAGATTTCTTGTCATAGAATATGCGCTCTTAGCTGCGGAGAGGGACGCTGCTACGTGCTTGTCAAAATATAAATACTGGTCTAGCCAGATACCAAGGTATCTAACTACAGTTTTCACTTGCAGTGGAAGGTTATTGTTACCTACAATAGAAAAGTGTTTCCAGATGTAATTTGTATCCCTCGAGGCCCTGGATAGGGGCGTTCTGAAAAGGATAGTCTCGGTTTTATGGAAATTAATCTTTAATTTCCAGTCGTCGCAAAATTGTTTTATTTTGTTGAAGTCATCTTGAAGGTGCCTATTGATGACGTCTATTTTTCCTCCTGTTCTGTACACCACTATGTCATCGGCGTACGCAATGGCGTTTTCGAGAGAACTCACTAGATCACTAGTTTAAATTTTGAATAGAATGGGAGAATTCACAGCTCCCTGCTGTAAGCCATTTTTAATTTGGAAGGTCTTGTTGGAGAGTAACAGGTCAATTGAAAAGTCCCCGGCCTTCTATAGTAAAACACATTTTTTTGGCAAAATTCGTTTTTTTTTTATTCAACATAATTCCCTTCGAGGGTGATACACTGATTATAGCGACCCTCCAACTTTTCGATACCTTTTTTGTAGTACGATTTGTCCTTTGCTTCAGTTTCGGCGATCACCTCTTCATTTGACGAAAATTTCCTCTCAGCGAGCATTCTTTTGAGATCTGAGAACAGGAAATAGTCGCCTGGGGGCCAGATCTGGAGTATACGGTGGATGCGGAAGCGATTCGAAGCCTAATTCATGGATTTTTGCCATCGTTTTCACTGACTTGTGACACGGTGCATTGCCTTGGTGAAGCAGTACTTTCTTTTTCTTCAAATGCGGTCGTTTTTAGGCGATTTCGTCCTTCAAACGGTCCAATAACGCTGTGTAATAGTCGCTGTTGATGTTCCTTCCTTTTTCAAGATAGTCAATGAAAATTATTTCGCGCGCATCCCAAAATAGAGACGCCATAACCTTGCCAGCCGACTGTTGCGTTCTTCCACGCTTTGGGGCGGGTTCATCGTGTCCAGTCCACTCGGATGACTGTCGATTGGACTTCGGAGTAAAATGATTGAGCCATGTTTCATCCATTGTCACATATCGACGCAAAAACTCGGGTTTATTACGCTTGATCATCTCCAAACACTGCTCCGAATCATCAACTCGTCGTTGTTTTTGGTCAAAAGTGAGCTCGCGCGGCACCCACTTTGCACAGAGCTTTCTCATACCCAAATATTCGTGAATGATATGATGTACACGTTCAGTTGATTTCTTTAGAGTGCCTGCTATTTCATTCAATTTCAATTTACGGTCATTCAAAATCATTTTGTGGATTTTTCGAATGTTTTCGTCGGTAACAACCTCTTTTGGGCGTCCACTGCGTTCACCGTCTTCGGTGCTCATTTCACCACGTCTAAACTTAGCATACCAATTCTTGATGGTTGATTTTCCTGGGGCGGCGTCTGGAAACTCGTCATCAAGCCAAGTTTTTGCTTCAACTGTATTTTTTCCCTTCAAAAAGCAATATTTTATCAACACGCGAAATTCCTTTTTATAAATTTTTTTCACAATAACAGAAGTTGCTTCACTCAAAATACTATAATTCACAAACTAATGATCCGGCATCTGGCAAATTTGTACACGCGTCTTCTGAAGGTAAGGGCTAAAAATCATATGGATTGAATTCTAGTGCCGCCACCTATGTGTTAGGCCGGGGACTTTTCAATTGGCCGGTTATGTCCCCGCATTTCACCACAAAATGTTTGTCCATTATCATATCATAAATTATGTATATCAGATATTGCGGCATACCCAGGTTTGTTAACTTATAGACAAGCCCTTCTAACCATACGGTGTCGAAAGCCTTTTCAAAGTCAACCAAGCAGGTGCCTGTACATTGTCGCTTTGCCTTGTTCCACTGTATATCGGAAACAAGTTTCGTCGCTGCATGAACTGTATCATGTCGCGCTCGAAAACCAAACTGGTTGTTGGGGATGATATCGTTTTCATCACACCAACCTATCAGTGCTTTGTTAATAATTTTTTCGAATACCTTGCTGATTTTGGGAAGCAGGCTGATCGAGCGGAGATTGGCTGGATTGCTCTTATTCTTACCCTTTTTGGGGATAGGGTGGACTACTGCAGTCTTCCCATGGGTTGGATAGGGTGCATTGTTTAGAGCGTTGTTAAACAAAGTAGTGTATATGTTCACTGCTTCGGGAGGCAAATGCCTTAGAACCACATTTGGAATGCTATCTATTACAGATGATTTCTTATTTTTTATTGAGCTAAGTGTGTTTCTAAGTTCATCCTTGCGCACAAACATATTTGTATTTACATTACTGACGGGAGAATCCGCTCTATTATTTTCGCCGAATGTGATGAAACTATGGTTTTCGGATCGCCAGTTGTGAAGTTGATTGCGCAGCGAGCAATGTCTTTGACGGGCATTGCTTTCAATTTCAGTGTTGGCCTGAACTGATTCGTTAACTCTGTACACTGCTTCGAAACACGCTCCAATTGAATTCGCTTTCTTATGCGGATCTTCGACTACTATTACTTCATCATTGGAGTTGATGTGCTCTAAGGTGAGTCCTGCGTTCAGCATTATCTGACAATTCTCGGGAGTCCGTGGAATTCGGAGACAGGGAATGTCATTGTGATCTTTTCTTCGACATATTTTCTTGATTTGTGAAAACATGTTCGGTCCGTTTGCTTGAACAGCTCGAATTCTATTGCTCCACTCCTCATTTATTATTGCTCGGTAATTATCCCGGATCAGTTTTTGAAGATTTTTAATCAAGGACTTGATTGTTTTGATTTCATTGCTATTTGGGTCACTGAACTGCCTATAGCACAATTTCAGCTTTGACAGCAGGGTGCTCTTTGCCTATACAAAGCAGCGATAGTTGCATTTCTGTACCGGTGGGTATAGCCATCCATATGAGCTACTTTGGGGTTGGAACGATTCATTGTGTTAATAACAATATCGTTTATAGTTAGGAGGTAATGATCGATTTCATCATTACGGAGATTTCTATTAGTCGGTGGGTCTATGCCAATGTTGCGTATTTCTCTTTTTACTATGTGATCGAAACGCGACCAATGTGCTTTTCGGAAATCGAAAGAGTGTACCTGGTCGTACTACTCAAGTAGATGGTACTCGTTTTGCACGTGTATTACGGCTCCAAGTCCGTAATGATCGCTATCGTATTCAATTGTGCGAAGACAATTTCGAGTAGTTACCTCGGTATCTGGTAACTGAATTCGATCATCTGTCATAAGTAAATCCAGGAAGGAGTTTCCTCTCGGATAAGACGGTGTACTTGTAGCGTACAATTCTAGTTTATGCTCGATCGCATTTGTTTGCCACCAATCAAACAAGGCATTGCCTCTGGTGTTCGAGGTCAGATTGCCCCAGGCACTGTGCTTGGCGTTAAAATCACCTGCCATTAAAAAGTAATTGTTTTCTGAATCTAACTTGAGACTTCGGAAAAGCGTATCGATTTCACAGATAAATTGGGTACCCTGAACAGGTTCAGGAGCGTAAGCAGCGACTATATATAGATGCCTTTGACTTTTTAGAGGAATACCTATAATGCATGCCTCTAGCACCTGGAATTTGTGTACTTCCGTGCTGTAAACGACCTTATGGTGAAGACCTTTCTTAAATAAGATAGCGACCCCAACCCCTCGAGTAGAGTGTGGTCGATCACGTCTAATTATGTTATAATTTTTTTTGTAGCCCATTTTTTGCCCTTGGCTTAGCTTAGTTTCGCTAGCCAAGAGCACATCTGGGCATTCGACTTGGAGCAGATTGCCTAAATTATCCCTTCTTTCGATGTGGATTAGTGAATTTACATTCACAGCTATAATTTTTAGGTTAAGTTCAGACGGAGGGTTGAAGATTTTGAAGTGGAGAGTTATTTGAGAACAGGGTTGAATAGAGAGTATCTATTCGTGCTCTTTGTTCACTCAGTGCTTTTTGAAATTCGGCAAATTGTCCTTGCATGGTTAATAACATTGTTATTATTTCTGAATGTGCCTCTGGTGCAGGCATTTTTCCATTACTATATGTATGTTCCATGGATGCTGGTTGCTTAGGAGCACCGGCCATTTGTGCATATGACACACAAGGAGCCACGAAATTGTTGTAAGAACGAGTTTTCATTTTTTCTCTTCTTCAACTTGTTTCTTTTTGGATTCCAATTTTAATTTCATTTGTTGAAATTTAGGACATCCTCTAAAATTTGCAGTGTCACCTGTATTTTTACAGAGGGCACAGGACAGTGTTTTCCTATCTGGAAGCTGTTCCTTGCCCAAGGGGCATTCACCAATGATATGGTCGGAGAGGCACTTTACGCACCTGAATTGCATGTGGAAGTTTAATGCCGCGTGCCCGAAGCGTTGACAACGCATACACTGCAATACGCGATCGATTTTTCTTATTTTTTCCCAACTTTTTGTTTGGTGGTTGAGGTGTTTGATGTATCGGAGAGCATCAACTTTACTGTTGGGACTCAGTGATACAATAAAGAAAGGCAATTTGCAATTGCGTTTTCTGGAGTTGGCGGTAAAGAAGGGTTTCACACCTGTAAATTTTAAATTGTCGGTTTCGACATTTTTTAATTCCTCTAATACCTCCTCAGGGGAAAAACATGGATCGACTCCTTTTAGGAGCATGGAGATTATTTTCTCCGATTTCGTGGTGTACGTGTAGTACTCGCGTTTTGTCCTACCCAAAGCAGTCATTACTTTGTGATAACCTTCAATATCATCGCACATTAATTTTATTTTAGAATTATTAATTTTTTTTTGTTTTGAAATTTTGCAAGTTAACTCACCTAATTTTATAACGTCCTTTGTTTCCATGGATGGAAGTATTATAGGCGGCGCCTTTTCTTTTTTGTTGGTTACGATGTGCTGGTTCTTTTGCTGCTGGTGCATCTCCTTTGTTTGCTTCCTGATGTTGTTCCTGATTTTTCCGTTGTGCTGTTGTATTTTCTTGGCTTTGTTGTTGCTGCACCAGGTCTTTTAATTTGAGGATTGCTTCTCTTTGTTTATTGAGTTCCTCTTTTTTTGTGTCAATATCCGAAAGGAGTTTTTCTAATTCCGCCGGATCTGTTGCAGTACCTGTGATATTGTTTTCTTCATCAGCAGGTAATTCGATTTCACTTGGGTCAAGGTCAACCAATTCGTTGAATTGGTTGCCTGCGCCTGTGTATTCGTTTTTCTTTCCTTTTGCATTTTTTTCGCCGTCTGTATTTGGCTTGTGCCGCTTTGTTATAATCCTCGGCTGTCGCTCGAGTCGGCTCCGTGTCATCGTTTTCAGGTCTGCCTGGCCCCTTTTCATGAAAGTGACGAGCTCTTTAGCACTTTGTTTGTTTCCACAAATTTTTTTTTTTTTTTTGTAAACAACCGCTCTCAGTGGCGGTCACACAGTGTAATCCACCCTTGCACACACACTCGCGCGACGAATTTTTTTATTTATTTTTTTTCTTTTCTTTTGCTTTCTCCTGTTGTCAGATATACGTCTTATCTCTTTGACGTGCTGGTAACGACTGACCACATATTTATCTTGGGTTGGATATTCTTTGCCTTCATTCCACACGCCGAATAGAATCGTGTCTGTCAATGTGTCGGCTGTAAGGCCAATCGTTCTTGCGGAAACATAACGGACAATGTAACTTTCCAAAAAGTCGTTCAGACCTTCCAGTTGACTTTCTCATAGAACCGTACTGTTCTTTTGGGAGTTTTCTTGCTAATGTTGCTGGAGGTTAGAGCAAATTAAGCTGACATGACTTAATGGCCTGAGGTGCGCAAATGCGTATAAACTTCAATGGCGCATTTGTTCGGGTGGTAGGTGAGAAACAGGTCCAGTATTTTGGTGGAATGATCATCTATGTCTGGTACCGATGTTGACGAGTTAAGTTACACTTTTTGGATCAGCAAAGAGCTGGACGTATTGACCTTCGGGGTTTTGTGTCCGAAGTGACGAAGCTATTGAGAGTTATGCACATTGAATAATAATAACGATTTCAGTATGCGAATACATGGTCAAGATCGTCTTGATAGATTCAGATAGAACATCAAATTCATTAAACGATACGTTTCTATTCAAGTTCAGGCCTTCTGTGAATAAAGAAGTATTATGCAATTTGCTTACGTACGTGTGCTTTAGCCACGAGAAATTAAATTCTGGATGGACACGGACCCCATGTTATGACAGAAGCTGATAAACAATATCACAACGTAGGTATGTGGCTAGACCGCGTTGCGGGTCCTAGGGCTCAGGAACAAACTTACTTGCGTCGAAATATCTGAATTGGAAAAGCTCAGCTACGGAATATGTCATAGTTATATAGACGGCGCTATAGGTTCGCCTTTCCCGAAAGAAGCCTATTTAAAAAAAAAAAAAAAAAAAAAAAAAAAAAAAAAAAAAAAAAAAAAAAAAAAAAACCCCTATACTTTGGGTCACTTCGCACACTCTGTGAAGGGCAGACATTTTAAACCCTGGACCATTTTTCTCGGCCCCGGAAAGAGTGGGTACCAACTTACCAACGATTCCGACCGTTTCGAGCAATTCATCAGGGATTTCTTTCGAGAATTTCACGGATCCTGTAGCCTGTAGTAATGGGGTGGTTTTAGATTAGGACTTACCATTTAGTGTTACGAATTCCCTCAAGTTTCGTTCTTCATTAATTACTAGTTAGCAATTGTTTTATTTAGAAAACTTCAACTAATTTATTTGATATACCAAATTATTTTCATTGTAAAATATATAAGATGTTTCGGATTCCTCGTGCCAAGTCCGCGAGTGTTTAAATGACGGGCCGCTGCCTTAAATGAGTCCGGCGGTATAGAGAGACCGGGGCCCCCAGAATATTGGATATAAGAGATTAGAACAATATGTGTGTTGTAGCCTTTTTCTCTGGGAACATGTCTTCTTGTCCTTAAAAGGACGAGGGATCTCTCAAAACCGCTCCCGAGGAGACTCGTTGCGGTTGCCGCCGTGTTTCCTCAGGCCTGAGGGAGAATGACGACCGATTGTTGAATATGGACCTGGGAATCGGCCAAGCCCAATAAAAAATATTTTTCAAATAAACTCTATTTAGTAACTAAATTTTAGTTTAGTTTATTGGCGTCCTTAGAGTCGGACGTCAATTGAGACTGATGATCGAATACAAAATCCACCACCTTTTTGTCGCGGATGCATAGAAATGCAAATAGAATTTCGAAAAGTATTTCGACTGGAGTTGAGAACTAGGAATTGTCTAGGAATTCGTTTAAGCGAATTCCTGGAAATTTGGGATATGCAGGGCATATGAAGATATGCACTAGGATTAGGGTATGGCGAATGAACATGTGGTTCAACTTACCATGCGTTTGTTTTAATTTGGGGATTATGGGGAATTAGATGTATGGGCGATAAATGAAGATTTGATTCGTTTATAAGAAATTTTATTTGATCAGGCGAATGGTTAATGTATGTGTGGGGAAAGGAGATGATGCGGTTTTTTAGAGCACTACATGTGCACGTCACTGTTTCTTCGTTTGTGTGTCCTGGTCCTTCATGCTGTTGGGGATGCCTGATGGCGCCAATGTTTCGATTGGAAGCTGTGGTAGTGTTCGTTGACACGCTATTAAGTATTGATATAATATAGTAGAAGCCGCCAGTGTTTCAACCGAAGGCCTGATAATATCACCTATGATCGATCACTCACATTAAACAAATGCATAACTTGTCACAAAATATTGTTTATTTAATAATTACATAATCGTATTTTTATTGAATACTCATTTCATTAACAATTATTGTTACTTCTTTAAAAAAGTGTCTTCAATAGTCATTGCCGCTCCCTTCCCTCCTTGTAGGACGCATTTTCGTATAAAGCTCAAGAGAGGTGTGAACCGTCTTTAACTAAATGGTAGTATAGCATGTAAAATGGGAGTTCATCGGATCCTCTTCCTAGCGCTCAGCTGAGGTAGCATGTTCATTGTATTGTATGTATTCTTCTGTATACTTTGTTAACGTCTATGAGTAGATGGTGTTTTACAGCCGGCATCAAAATTATTCTAACAACGTTGTTTTTTTTTCTATTTGAGTTATTTATTTAATTTTTAGTTAAATTGTTTGTTTTAATTTTTAGCTAAACGCGTTTTAGGGGGTTGCTGTTTGATTGGATGTTTGATGCTACACCAATATCCGAAACTGTATACAGAGGATTTTATCTCCAAGGTGTAATAAATAATAGATATTTTAGTGACAAAATGTTCTCGTACGATTATTTCAATGCGCACTGGCAAATAAGTACTTTTGCCTTTATCTATTTATTTACTTATTATGTTAGCTCTACTGTGGTGTTTCTAGCAGATACACACACGACTTGTGAAGAACAACGCCACCAAAAGCACATCCATTAAAGCCGTATACCATACCAACAATATACCATTTCCACATTAGTCGAATGTATTTGAGTTTAGAAATCGAATTCACCATACGCGACAGTGGCCTGATGGGTTGAGCTTTGGTTCTATATTTTAGTGATTCTAACCGTGATAGCGTCGGTTCGAATCACCCGCTCTTCACTATCGTCGCAAACGCTATACTACTACCAGGTATAAGAAGCAGAGGGGTATAAAAGGCATCTCCCTTTAACAGTAGTTGCACAAATGGGTATTGCAGATGTTGTAAAAAAGGCTATTCACTTTGGAATACTAGTGAAATAATTCAGATGAGAAAAAAGTTTTACATCAGGGAAAAGGGTAAAATTTTAGCATTAAGTCAAAATTTTTTTAGCATTAAGTCAACAGAAATCTTGCCGACGTTGGCCAAGGGTCACGTTGGTTGTTATATTTTTTTAGGTTAATGTACTGGTACGTGGATATGGTGGTGAGAAATTTGACCTGCAGAGGTGCAGGCTAACGTCTCACCCAGGGGAACCATGGACCAGCGGTTAGTAAACAAAACAAACGCAGTGAGGTACTGTTCGTTTGCTTTGCTTTGCTGTGGGTCATCATAGGGCATGGCATGGGTAAGATTGCCTAAACAATGATCACTTCCATGCCTAAATTCCATGATCGGTTGATAACCGATGAAAGGGAATTGTCGCAACTATTGCGAACCTACGGGTATAGGAGCAATATTCAATTATGAACAGTAGGAAGAATATCGGCTGCAGCTGTATCAACAAATACGCTGGCCAGCGTGTGTTTATCGATTATAATTGCTGACGAGCTGAGCCGATAGGGGGTGTGCGGGTTTCTCTAAACTACACGGAGAACCACCCACCATTCCCGGCCAATCCCATCCAATTTCGACCGCCTCACAGCGCGTCAAACCAACCCCATTTCCCCCTACTTACCTGTTCACCTGCAAAGCATGTTACCACCAACGACACATAGCTAAACACATTGTTCCGTGCAGACAATGCATAAATGAGTTTAGCTTTCTAACTCTTGTTCATGTCGATTAACGACAACCAAATCCAGCCGGACGAAGTTGTCACATCATTGCAGAACCGCTGGGGAAAATTATCAAAACATTCGATTGAATCACGTGATAATATTTCCCTAGCGTTACTTCGGCTTTTCTCCAGACACTTCATTCGCTGAGGATCAATGCTCCCTTTTTGCAGGTGAATATCATCAGCTTAATTTTCCTCTCTTTCACAGTTCTGTCTTCGTACAGATCAATGTACTCTGAGCTCACCATACTACCGAATTAGGTCAATGGGTTCCGCTAAGAACTACATTGATTCATGCACATACAACCAAATCCACCCCAAGTTAATCATACATTGTGTTTCTGTTCTCTCATTCTTCCGCTCTCTTCGATCATCAGTTTACCGATGTAACCTACCACAGATCGACGAACGAGGCAATGAGAGAGCAAAAGTATGTTCTCTTTTGGTTGTCGGGTGCAAAAATTAAATTATCCAATTTCTTCCCTTTTCGAGTCAGTCGATTAAGAAGATTAACAGGAGGAAGTCGTTACGCTAAACACCGCCGCGTGTGCATGCTTTTGCACTTCTTCGTCCGCGAAGAGTCCCTAACGTAACTAAATTAACTGTCGGAAATCGGAGACTTTTTAACGAAACAGAAGAAGTGTAAAGTTATAGTGATTTAAATTGTATTTATATTGCGATAAAAATGTATCTTTAGCTGTTTTTCGTGTAACAGGCTAACGCACCTCGGGTGCCCAAGAACGTTCTACTTATCAAAATGTTAATTAAAAACTCAGTCGCGATGGCGCAACAAAATCAAATAAAACAAAAATATTTATACAACCAACATCAGTGTGTTTTCTATTGTTCCTGTCTTCCTGGGTGGAATATCCTCATCGGAGCAACGTCGTTGGGAATATAAGGAATCCGTGTCGTACCAGGCACACCAACTTATACCCCCACAGGGGTATGGAATGGTTCGTATATTATGAATCAGAAAATTCAATGTTATGCATGCCATCGGTGAGGTTTTACTTTCAGGTGAAAGCCACAGAAAGACAACTTACGCTGCTCGAATGCAGGTAAGTATACTGGCTTGCGGAGAGAGGGGAAAGACGGTTTAGTTGAGGAAGTGGGTGGTTCTTGGAGAAGACTTTAAAGAACCGCCACAGAACTTTTGAACAAAAGAAAAATACATGTACTGGTGTTAACTTAATAGAATGAGTTAAATAAAAGGAACAATTAGTTAACAACTAAACCAAACCTACAGTACGTTTTTATTTTATGCATCCACGTCTGCGTTGAAACAAGTGCTGGGGAATTAAGTGAACCAGTGTTATACGTTGACATCTATACTACTCATACCCCCGCAACCTAACTACAGATACAAATTTGTCATGAAGGCTCCTCTGGTCTAAATCGCTGTTTATTGCAAGTAGAAAACCTATTCATTTAAGAGCATGCGTGTTTACCTAACTTATAAGAAATACTCTCAGATTTGTAATAACATATTCATTTTTTTTTTATACACCACCTCATATACTCCTTAATTCTTTTTATCACTATCTGTTGCATCTTTTGGTTCTTGATAAGTAATCTAATCTTGAATATGAACGAGAAAAAACCTAATATTTATCCCGTCTTCTAGGAATGAAGTCCTGATTTGCAATCTCACTTTGTGGTGATGAGATAGGACGTCAGACCCAATTCAGTAAGTAGCCTCAGATCATCGATTGCATTTTTTGTTCTCAATTCGTTTCTCTTGCAATTTATGCGATAAGCAAGAAAATTCGCCTTCACTTATTTTTTATTAATTTTTTCTTCACTTAATTTTATTGTTTGTCAGATGCAATTAACTCCTCTCATCAAAAGCAACACAGCTGAAAGTGAAAACATCCCAATATTTACTTGATATCTGCTTTTATATTAGGTACACTTAACTTATCAACGGAAACCATAGACGTGGGTGAGCCACTATTATTTATATAAAATTTGTTATAGAGGAAAGTTGGCTTGAACCAATTTTCGGTGGAGCACGTAGCTGAACCAGTTAGTCCAAATGTTATTGACTTAATTTTATTGATCATATCAGTTATTCAATTTCTACTCTCAATATTGCTCCAAGAACCAGCTTCCAGATTACCATCATCTTCTATCACAGCATCAATTTAACGTTTATTATTAGTCTCATAAATTCCCGTTCGTGTCTTAGTGTTTTATACCTCAGAACGTCAACCACGAATTTCTCTCAACGGATGACATTAAATTTCACATGTTCAAAATGCCAACGGCGGTCTCGTATCTGAATGAAAGCCCTCTATCTAGCAGACATTGTTTGGCTCGGGTGGGCTTTCAAAAATGCTGATTACATTTTAAAACTAATGCGACGTCAAATATGCAAATTGAAAATTTGAACTTTTTTTAAAGACATAATTGAAACCGATTCAGACGAACTGTAATAACCTAGGTTTGTGATTTAAATTGAGGTATTCTGCTAGACTGCCTGACGGTGGCACTTTCTCCCGTATTATTGTGACCCTCTCTAATATGTTCTCTTTGGATCCGATAAACATTTCATAGGTTACCTCATTTGACACTAGTTAACCATAAAGTCTTGGCAGAAATAAGTATTTGTAACGAAAGACACTTAATCACAAGCATTGACGGATCTCGCAGAGGAATGTCATTAGCATTAGAGAAAGGCAAATTAATACAAAATAAAAATACTTAATATATATGTGACAATTAAATAAAGGTATAGAGCAGTCTCCGGGGACTTCTACATGTCAGTCTCTCGTACAAGTTTAAATTGCTTCTTTAAATTGGAACTGACCTCTGTATGCAGAAAGTGAATTAAATGCATCGGGTTTCTCTACAACTTTTTACTAATATTATTGTTGTAAGATATCGCATTGTTTTGCGAATCGAGTGTGTTTACAGGCACGACAATAATCGCGATATTTGAAGTACATCCGAAGTCCTTATCAACGTTTGGAAAAAATCTAGCGTTGGATCGTTTTGTATGAAGTACTATCTCAGCCAATATGTCATGCTAATTAATTCATATTGTAGTGATAGAATTTAATGATTTATTCAAAAGGAATGAACATTCAACTTGGATCTTAAGGATTTGCTTATTACTCGTATGTCTGCCGCTTTTGTTTCCATGTCTTGATATGTAATTCTCAATGTCCTAGAGAATTAAACAAGAAATCGTTCCTAGCAATGTTCTTCCCTTAAAAAATGAGGTATGGATCGTACAAATATGAAATGGAGTCTTGTCAAAAAGGCCATTTATCATCAGGAAGGTTGGTTTTGTTTTGTTTTGCCTTTCGGCGTACAATATTTTCTGAATTAATATTTAATATTATATAGTGAAGGGAAAAAAGTGCGTTGCTCCTGAAAGGCATATTATATTTGGGGACGAAAAGCCATTTCTTCGTCACACACTCTCCACCAGTTGGGATGAGATCGGTCTCTTTTAAGTTTATCTCTTTCAGTGATCACCGTACAGAAACATACGCGATCTGGAACGATAGAGATATCGCTACCAAGGCGAATTCGTTTTTCCTTGGCATCACGGAAAGCGTGGTAAATCATAGGGACTTCATGCTTGTCTTGGATAAGACCTTCTCTAAATCCAAGAATGCGAACGCTTCTGGGGGAATAAACCCATTCTGGAGAGTACTCTCTAGATAGATATTATTTTCACTTGACATTGCCCTTGGAATGTGACCACGGATAATTGATTATGAAGTTATCTATCCAGTTTATTCCTGATTTGTTCTACAGGACTTTATTGGTGTAGAATTCCTTGTGTAGCGACTATGGTGTTCTATACATTCCAAGGCAGGAACACATACACTGCATCTCGAACACGCAAAACTTCTCCATGTGGAATGGGGTATCTTTATCGGCACTACAACCGGGATCCGGTGTTGGGCTTATTTACCAAGTCTCTGCACCGGTATCCGGTCCACATCCGAGACTTGTTAAATTGTCCATAATAATTTGTTTTTACGGGCAAGGTTATTAGCCTTGCGCCAACCTTTCTCAGCATGTCGCTACATGCATTGGTTCACTACTTGTCGGGTAAAAAAATTGCTATCCAGGGGTGTCACATGGAGACTCCATGTCAACTTGGATTGAACAGGAACAAGGATCGCCCTGGCCTGCGTCGGGTTGAAAAGAAAGACTTTGCCCTGTATATATATATATATATATATATATATATATATATATATATATATATATATATATATATATATATATATTCGTACATATATCACAAATATTAACTTAGCAACTACACATAACTAATAGGCACAGAACAATCCATAACACCTTTCGACATTACGATTGTTTTGTTTACTTGAATTTTAATGAACTTATGTTCAAATCCACCGCCGTGCTTCCTCCCCACGACCGAGGGAAGAGCGTAAACGCTATTTTAATTTGATTAAATTGATAACAATATAAACTTTTAACACAAACACAGATAGTATTTTATTAAATAACATAAACAACAATATTTAAATTTTAAGTAATAACCGATAGCCACCAGACGTCCGCACACGTCTGTGGTTTTAATTCTTCTCTCACTAAGCAACACATGCTTCTTCTTCGAAATTGTAATTCTTACTATTTTACGAAAGTACAAAACTTTCCTATTACATTTCCTTGTGTTTGCATGAACGAAATTACCGTTAGTTTTCTTATGTCGTATCGCTTGTGCGATTACATTTATTTACTCTATGTACATGGGGATGATTCGGGGTTCATCATGTTAAGCAAAAACTATTGCAGCTGCTTATGTATTTAGGATAACGATTTTTGGAAATCGTTTAGTAAATGTGATGAACGGTTGGGTTAGGTACTATGTATTATTATATAAGGAATCGTTTGAATTAATTTAGTATGTGTACGTTATATGAAGATATGGATTTTTACATATTGTTATTAATTAATGATGAAGTTATTAAGTAATGATAAAATATATTTATAATATAAATGGTTTTGATTAATATGTAGAAAAATCTAATATAGGAAATATATATATAATATGGGTTATATTGGGATTGTGGGAGGATGGTAGGGCTCCCGGAGCACTACACTTAATTGGTTCGAAAGAAAATGAAGAAAAGAAAAAACTTTGTTTTTGTTATTGTTTATATGTAACTTAGATATAGTTTATTATTTACTAAAACTTTTGTTTGTTTTTACCATAACTTTATCCTAAACCTAACATTTAAACTTAATCTTCGAAATGCTTATTAGCATTAGGTAATGATGAAATATATTTATAATATGGGAAAACGATATTGCATCTGCTTATGTACTTGTAGTGCTCCAAAAAGCCCTACTACCTTTTACCCCCATTCCTACATCCAAATCCTAGCTATCTTAATCCAAAACCAAAAAACATATCAAAACCCACAAAAACCCAAACATGACCCAAAATTCGAAATAACGAATCAAACATTCGCTTATCGTTTAACACTTGCCCCGACGGCATTATTAATCCAAAATCCAAATTAAAATTAAAAGTTACAATAAACGAATCTAATATTCGTTTACGTTTCACATTTGCCCCACAGCATCACCCAAATCCAAAAATTCAGAGATCATTATCTTTATCTGAAAATTTTCCATTCAGGAAAACAAACAAAAACCAAAAAGCAGATACATTCACACATCTGCGAGATAGTTTCATAAGAATTCAAGAAATTGATTTCTTATCTTGTGTAAATACAACATCTCGCTCGAAATATCCAAAAGATCGAGATTGTTGCACGAAAATGTGTATCTTTGGGATACAATTTTCGATTCCTTTTCCTTTATAAGGGGATAGCAAAACGATCTCGAGGCCGCAGTATAATATCGTCCATTCTCCCTGGAGGAAGTACCCCAGGAGAAAGGCCGCAGTATCTAAATCCTCATGCCACAGAGCAGAGATTTTTCAAATTCTGTTGTAATACTTTAACATAAAAATCCAAATAAAACTTAACAAAAATTAAAGCTATCTTTCTTTGGAAAATGTGTGTTGTCACTAACGCTGGACGATTCTTTTCTGTTGTGCACGAGGACGACTCCGAAAATTGGTACAGGAGCCGGTTCATTTTCATTTAATTTTTAAAACATTTTTTATATTTCTTTTTATATTCCCAATTTCTAAATTAAAGGCTAAACAAAAAATGCTTAAATTCTACCTTAATTATCTTATTTAATAACTTACTGGTCCTTTGCAGACGCTCTAAGCTAAACATTACTAAAGATTTGTATAATTTGCCTTTCGGCGACAGAAGTTTGTGGCAGTACTTATAATTATTTGAAAGACAAAGAAATTTTGAAAAACTTTGTGTCAATTTTTTTTTGTTTTTTGTTTTTTCTTAAAATTTAACTTACTTAACTTACCTTTTTTTTTTTTTTTTAATGTAAAAGCACTTAACCTAACTTAGCTTAAACCTTATACTACCCTAATTCTAGAAAAGCTAAGTCTATGTAAGCTAGCTGATGATAGTGTGATTCTATACCGGCATTGGTATCCAGGTCTTTATATGCCATTCAACCACCAGAACTGTTGACGTTGTCTAATACGATCGTCCCGGTCTCTGTGGGAGATAGCCCTACTGAAGCGCAGGAGCTCTTCTTCGGTGCGCGTTACTTCCCGGTCGTAGCACAATCGCCCGTCTACGGGTGATCTACTTACATGATAGATCAGCGGAATTCCGGATCTATCCTGCATAAGCCCTTCCATCTCCAAGTCAAGGAACGCCTCTGGTGGAACAAAGCCGTTGCGACACACGCTCTCGTAGTACAGAGTGTTTGGATAAAAGGCTCCGAAAATTAGGTCATTAGACGAGCTTATTGCTCTTGCAATATGTCCTCTGATTAATTTAATCATAAAATTATCCACCCTATTTATGTACGCTTCATTATATAAAGTCTCATTTGAATAATACTTTTTATAATCCGATTCCGGTGTCCGATATAATCTGAGACAACTTCTGAGACACTTCCTTTCGAACACCCGAATCTTTTCCATCAAATTTGGACCTATGTTAAACCATACTGGACAACCACATATGAGCATTGGCCTGATTAGCGTCATGTAGCATATGACTTTTACCCTGCTGTCAAGTTGGCTAGTGTGAAATAGACTCCTTGTCATAGCAAACGTTGTTCTAGCCTTGACCAGAGCAGCTTCTACATGTCTGTTGAAATACAGATATTGGTTTAGCCAGATGCCAAGGTATTTAACTAAACTCTTGGTTTCCAGTTTATCTCCATGCGGTCCCACGATAACTAGCTTTCGCCAGTTTTTCCTGTGCATTGGTTCCTACATTTATTCCATTGTATGTCAGAGATCAGTTTAGCTGCGGCATGTGTGGTTTCATGACCCGCCCTAAAGCCAAACTGGTTATTTGGAATAATGCTGTTGTCGTCTACCCATTTTACCAGAGCTTTGTTAATGGTTTTTTCAAATACTTTACTGATGCTTGGGAGTAAACTTATCGAACGCATGTTCATTGGGTTTGTACAGTCTTTGCCCTTTTTTGGGATAATATGCATTATTCAACGCGTTGTTAAACAGGACCGTGTATGTATCTATTGCCATTGGGGGCAGGTTCTTGAGTACGATGTTAGGTACTCCATCTATTCCCACTGACTTTTTGTTTCTTAATGAGTCGAAGATACTCTGGATTCCTTCCCTTGTGATTAAAAGGCTATTAGCCTCACCATTGGCATTAATGTCAATTGACAGATTATCGTCACTGAATTCGGTAAAACCCGGATTCTCCGATTGCCAAAGTGAAATTTCATTCCGGGGGTGCAGGTGATTCAGTAGAACTCTGTCCTCTAGGTCGTGATTTCGGCGAATGCTTTCATTCACCTTGTACATTTCCTGAAAGACAGCTCCCACAGCGTTCACCTTTTCCGAAGGATCTTCGATCACGAAGAGCTCACTCTTGAGGATCGCGTTCTCTGTATCTATGCCAATGTTGGTTAGCAGCTGCTTGTTTACCTCAGTACGTGGGATTTGGAGACACTGAATCTCATTTTGATTATTTCTCCTGAATATTTTATTTATTTGTGGGAACATATTCGGGTTATTAGTTTTTATAGCTCGAATTCTGTTGTTCCAATTGAAATTAGTTGCTAATCTATAATTAGCTTTAAGTAATTGTTGGAGGTCTTTTAATCGGGATTTCAGTGATATTATCTCCTGGTCTTGTCTGTCAGTAAACTGTCTGTGTAGTTGTTTTAGTTTCGATAGCAGTCTGCTCTTTTTCTTGTGGAGTGCGTTTATTGTTGTGTTTCTGTAGATGTTAATGTGATCTGTAACTGTTGTTTTGGGGATTGTTTTGTCCATTGTTCGTTTTACGGTTTCGTCCATTTGTTGAATGTATTTGTCGATTTCGTCATTTGTCAGGTGTCTGTTTATTGGCAGATTAAAGTCATTCAAACGAAGTTCTCTTGTTAATGATCTGGTGAACCGCGGCCATCGCATTGTCCCGTAGTTGTAGGGTTGCGGGGTCACGAATTCCTCCAGATCTGCGAGCTCGTTCGGAAGCTCTATTACTGCCGTGAATGCACAGTGGCCACTGTCGTATTCAAAACAGTTTGTGTTTCGTCTGTTGGTGTTAAATAATCTCAGTCGTGAGTCGATTAACAAGATATCTAAGAACGATCTACCTCTGGGGAACGATGGATATTCCGTAGCTAGCAGGTTAGTTCTATATTCAATATGAAACTGATCTAACCAACCAGCCAACTGATTTCCTCTGGCATTAGATTTATAATTTCCCCAATTTCTATGCTTGGCGTTCATATCTCCCCCTAGGATAAAGTAATGTTTGCCCCGGTGCAATTGTAAGCATCGGAAGAGTGTCTCGAGCTCCGCTATAAATAGGTTATGTTGGTGCTCCTCAGGTGCGTAGACCGCAATCGCATACAAACCCCTTCCTTGCTGAAGGGGTATGCGTACGATACAGGCTTCTAGCACCCGGAACCTGCGCACTTCTCCACTATATATTACTTTATGATTGATCCCTTTTCTAATAAAGATTGCGACTTTTTCTTTCGGCGTCTCTCTTGTAATTGGGCTCTTGCCATTGCAAGTTTAGCCTCCAATTCACTTATCTCTTCCTCTCCATCCTCAGACTCTGAGGATGCAAGAGAAGCGAACGAATTATTTGTCCCATATATGTTAAAGTTGGAGGGGGAGGGGAGCTCACTGTCGTCTTCCAATTGTTGGTCTATTTTCTCCATTGTCAATTTCGCGGTTTTACTTCGCGTCACAATGGAGTTTTTCGGAGCCCCTTTTCGTTTGTGTGTTGTCACGTTTTTATCGTCCTCCGTGTTCATTCTGGTTCTTTCCAGTTTGTTTTCATTTAAAAAAAAACAAAGGCGACCTGTTGAGCCACGGCAACTCGATTTCTCTCCCAGGCTGATTCGAACTCGCCTACCGTCGGCTAAGAGCAGTCACAGCACTCGCGCCAAACGATGATTTAAAAATTGCTTTCTTAACGAGCAATATATTGTTTGTTTTAATTTTCGCGTTTGCGACCGAAGTGTTATCTTTTTATTGTTTTTATTTTTATTGTCTCGAACACTTTTTGCGCCGCGCTCAACAGTTTTTATATGCACTTCTTTTTGATTTTATTTATTGCATTTATACCGGTACACCTGGTAAATACAGATTGCTTAACGAGCAATGTATTTTTATATTTGTTTTTTGCGCTTGCGCTTGCGCTTGCGACCGAGGTGATATATTATGTTTCTTATAGTTGATTATTATTTTATTTTTCGCACTTCACTGAAATATGCACATTTGTTTTTAGGTTTTATTTTAATTTATGTGTTTTTAATTTACTTAGTTTTTACAATTAAGTTTTTACGTTTATTATTTGTTTTGTTTGGTTTGTTTGCTTTCTGAATTTCATTGATTTGATTGATGTTTGATACGGTTCTTTGAACAATGTGAAGGTTTTTGTTTTTTCACATTGATTAATTTTATTTTATTTAATAAAACCGAATATAATACAATTTGTGCAAAAACACGCGACGATCACCACCAACACTGTTTTCAGTTCGATCGAGACTGTACAGGAACCGGTACTGACGTTGGTATACAAGGACGTTATCCCCTAAGTTACGTCCTACGAAAATGAGGACGTTGCTCTTCCCTTTGGATCAGAGGAAGCACGGCAACGACCCCTTGCTGCTGGAGGGTGTTGTGTCAGGAACATTGAACAAAGAGATCTAACGTCCTTTTCAGGACAAGAAAACGCGCTTCCTGAGGAACAACCCCCACAACAGCAGAACATACTTAGGATAACGATTTTTAGGAAATCGTTTAGGAAATTGTGATGATGGTTGGGATAGGTATTATGTATTATTATATAAGAAATCGTTTGAATTAATTGGGTATGTGAATGTTATATGAAGGTATGGATTTTTACATATTGTTATTAATTAATGATGAAGTTATTAAGTAATGATGAAATATATTTATAATATAAATGATTTTGATTAATATGTAGATAAATCTAATATAGGAAATATATATATAATATGGGAAATGGTTATATTGGGATTGTGGGAGGATGGTAGGGCTCCCGGAGCACTACACTTAATTGGTTCGAAAGAAAATGAAGAAAAGGAAAAACTTTGTTTTTGTTATTGTTTTTATCTAACTTAAATATAGTTTACTATTTACTAAAACTTTTGTTTGTTTTTACCATAACTTTATCCTAAACCTAACATTTAAACTTAATCTTCGAAATGCTAAATCTATGTAAGCTTTTTTCCGTAGTTAATGGGCTCTTTTTTTATTATTATTATTGCTTCCCTTTTTTTTTAGCCAGTCTTATATGGAAACAAGTTTTTAATTGCCACTCAGCCACCAAAATCGCTAGTGTTGCTTATTCGTGTCTTTTCGGTCTTTCTGTGCTACTGCACTGTAGGCGCTCTTCATATGTGTGCGCAACCTCTCGATTATAACCTATTCGTTTATCTATGCCCGACCGACGCACGCGATAAATCAACGATTAGCGGATTCATTTTGTATAAGGCCGTTCATATTGGAGTTGAAAGCATCGGAAAAGAATCTCCAGCTCCACTATAAATAGATTTTGCTGATATTCTTCTGGTGCGTAGGTAGAAATCACATACATCCCCCTTCCTTGTCGAAGGGGTATGCGGATGATGCACGCTTCAAGCAAGTGTTTACATCCATGTATTTACTTCATTATGCTGTGCACATAGAGACACACAGAAACACTTCGTATGGCGCGTATCGGCACTAATTGTTTTTTAATTATTTTGGGTGCAGAGAAGTCTCATGCGAACTCGTATTCATAAAAGATGTGCAACAGAGTTTATAGTAATAATTTTACATACACTTCACAGTTCCGTTGAATGATTCGTTAACTATCATTTGTCGACATGTCTACACCGAGTGGTGGTCAATTTGGATCCACGTACAGGATGATCCAGGTCCTGGGTGGTCAAATTGACAAATGTGTCGCTTTAGGCCCTTAGGGGACGACCAAGCCCATCCAGAGTCTCAAGGGTATCGACGGTGGCATTGCAGAGCTGATGTAGGCCTCCGACAGACTCTTGTCATACAGCAACATCATTTTGCGCTTTCCTTGGGCCGTAAATAATATTTTATAGCATCACGTAATTAGATCAACTGGGCCTGATAACGTTCAGCTGTTTGACAGCTTTTTTAAACAACAGTTTGACCAGGTTCCAGAAGTTCATAGCAAATGACTCCTTTCCAATCGCCCCAGACACAGAGTAATACCTTCTCGGCATGAATATCCGATTTTGCAACTGTTGTTGGTGGATCAACCCATGCTTTTCTGCGTTTAAGATTGTCGCACAAGATCCACTTTTCATCACCTGTAAAGATTTTGTGCAAAAAATTCTTTCTTTTGTTTTCTCGATACAAATTCATGCATATGTCAACTTTTCGGTTTTTGTTTCCTTTCGTAAGTTTATGAGGAACTCATTTTCCTTCTTTCTGTATCTTTCTCTTTGTATGCAATCGAAGTGATTTAGCTTGGTGAGAAACTCCATACTATTCTGCAATGAGTTTAACATGGATTTTCATCCAGTAGTACGTGGAGCTTTTCGTCGTCAACTTTTTGTTACTGCAACTGGACGTGGAGTGTCCTCAATACGAAAATTTCCTACACGAAATCTTCCAAAGTATTGATTGGCTCATAGAATGTTCACCCAAAGTCGAATTCATCAATTCCTTAGCTTGAGTTGTATTTTTTTTTTTCAATTGAATTCAGACTAAATTGCAACCGCGTAAATGTTGCTTATCTACATCCACCTCTTATACAACTAATGCACAGGGAATGACAGCTTGTAAATGACTAAAACCGAGTCTTAAAACTAACAATGGCTATATGTAGCTTATATATGTCACAAGGGGTGCGAATTGGATGCGTTCAAGTACATATTTAATGCAACAAACTTCATAGCCGAGTTTCCGGTTGCAGGTCTATTAATATACATTAAAAGAATTTTATGAAGAGAAGAGAGAAAAAGATGTCTAATTATTTCAGTAATGTTTTCTTGTTTCCAAACTGGAACAATATTGTTTTTACACCATTTAAATTTGTGGGGGTGTTGAAGTCGAATTTAGCACAAACATTGTGCGAGGGCGACACTAATTATTTCCAGTCGACGGATTAATAATACGATTTACATTTGATTCCCGCCTCGGCTTGGCTCTGACCAACTCAACTCGTTTAGGACAAGACTCGAT
This sequence comes from Microdon myrmicae, assembly GCA_963931805.1. Classification (NCBI taxonomy): domain Eukaryota; kingdom Metazoa; phylum Arthropoda; class Insecta; order Diptera; family Syrphidae; genus Microdon; species Microdon myrmicae. The sequence goes on from OZ007496.1 coordinate 126,512,193, forward strand.
TTTTGGATGTTCTTTATTTTCTATTCTTCTCTTTGTTCTATTCTTTCCAAGCATAGGTTGCGAAAATATGCTGAAGATCATTTTCGGCTTCAAACTTTGGCCCTATTCCTTTTTAAAGCAATTTGTGTGACTTTTTTGGCCAGAGTTTTTCTTTTCGGCCACGATATGTTTGCTTTGCTCAAACTTTTTATGGAAATATCTAGCGTGCGTTGTGTAAATACCATGCTAGGGACATCGATGATTTACGCTGATGGTTTGTTTACTGCCATTCCTCCTAAGGTAACACAGTTTCCGTGACCACTATATGTATTTAGTATCTAGGTCACCGTTTTACACCCAATAGCCATATGAAACATAATGCTCCCTCCATTGTTTAAAGATATTGTGAGGTGTAAAACATACGGGTAACCATTTTTTCTAGAGGAGACGGACAAGCGCTTTTTCGTGCTCGTGTGGAGATTCTTAGAGCCACCACATTGTCCCGTGCTGAGCAGGCGAAGGCATGATAAAATCTCAGGCAAATAAGAAAGTGAAGATAGCGGAATCTACAACCTTCCTTCCCTCAACCGTAACGGGACCAGATTTGGTTAGTGGTACACCATCGGAACACGGGTGAAAATGCTTGATTACACAAAAAGCGACAAATGATCCAACTAATATGGCCACGTATTGTAGATTGGGTCTTGTGCGAACTAACGACTGGAAAACAGACCCACAACCGAAGGAGGGGAACAGTAGGTGATATCTTCACACTGTAACAGCAACCCCACGGACACAAAACTATTTTATTTTCATGACTACGCCAATTTAAGGATTACTTTGTAGCCAAACTTAAGATTTTTTCAAGATAACACGTTGTGATAGATTGCCATGAATAGAACTTCTACATCTTCATTAACTAAATAGCGATTCGTCGAGACCCAATTTAGGTCCAAATTAGCTATTGGGTTATACCACATGAAATTTTCGGTTTTCGCTCAGTCTGAAATAAGAAGTTCTCGAGTGAACATCTGTACCAGAACGTTAAATTTTCTTTTTTTGTAAAGTAAAGCGGTACGTGTGCTTGACGTGTGCGAATTTTAGGGTTTTTACAAGTACAGTTTTTTTTTTTTTCTAGGAATTGTTTACAAACGAGAAATATTCCGGCATTGGCAATGGAAAACATTAATGACGCATTTGAGGATGTAGCGGTAAACGAACGCACTGCACGACGTTGTTTTGGAAAGTTCCGTTGGGGAGATTTCAGCCTCGAAAATGAAGCACTTGGCACGCCGGAAGCGTTAGTTGACAACAATGTTTTAAGAGCAACGGTGGATGCGGATCCAACGAAATCAGTGCGGGAGGTTGGACAAAGCATGGGGGTCTCCCCAATGATAATAAGTCGACACCATTCTCTAATAGAAAAGATAAGGAAACTCGATAAGTGGGTACCCCATCAACTGAATGAGTCCCAAAACGACGGCGCTTGATAATCTGCGCATCGCTTAGATTAAGAAACCAAACTGAACCATCTTTGCACCGGATAGTCACCTGTGATGAAAAGTGGATTCTGTATGATAACGGTAAAAGACCTGGGCAGTGGTTGGGTGCAGGTGAAAAGCCAAAACACACCGCCAAGCCCGATCTTCTCCCAAAAATGTTATGGTGACAATTTGATGTGTAATGTACTTCAAACACCACCTACACTTGAAACACCTTTAAAATAAAACAATCTTTGTTTTTTATAATTAAAACGAATCTTTAATGTTATGCTATTTAACACCACGCACTTATTACACATTTGAACAACAACACTCTTGATTTTATTTTTATTAATTATTTAATTGAAACTAAATTTTATTTAAAAGTTACATTTGGATTTTCTCGGCTCTTCACAGTATGTGAACAAATTGTCCTTTTTAACACTGACACCCCGAACCGTTCCGCTCAACTCTTAAAAACCCACTTTTCGTCCGTTCTGGACTTGACGCAAAACACAACTCTCGATGTCCATTTTTTCATCGGACGAAAACTTTTCTTATTCTGCAGATAAAGGATTTTCCTTTCTTTGTCTTTCCCAAATTTGGGATCGAAAAGGGGAAACACAAAAGAACAATCAACAAAGGATCTTGCCGAAGAGCATTTACGATCCTTTGTGTCGGTCGGCGATAAACGTACATGTAGCTCGTTGTATGGCGCGAGTTGTTTGTTTTAACTTCGTTTGGTTAAAACGGAAAACGACGCTGATTGTCTTAATGGTTTTGGGTAACCATATTTCTAGATGCTCATAAAATTGCTGGCGCACATTTTATGCTTCTCGATGATTTTATTTGAAGAAAGACATCTGCTCCGCACATTTGGATCTTAGGGGATTTTTATGGCGAACTTGTGGTTCGATTATCCTGTCTAAGTTTTCAATGTGAGCAAATTGAACGTTTAGTTCAATTTGTTTGAAATTGCATTGATTAGAGCAAATTGAACGTTTAGTTCAATTTGTTTGGTATTGCATTAATGTGGAACCATTTGATGCATGGGGAATGCTTTGGTTTGGGGAGTGTCTCATCCTTTAAGTGGATGTTATTGGCGTGTATCGCAATTAGTGGTGGAGATTGGCTTCAAAGGAATACGTACTATGGGATGGGTGGTTGTGGCCGTAACAGATGGATATCGAAAGGACCAATCCACTTTTTACATTTTCAATCAGGAGAAACCATAAACGCTATTAAATTGTGTGAGGAAATCGACATACTGCATGCCAAATTGGCTGAAAAGCAACCTGCCTTGGTCAATAGGCATGTCCCGACATTAACGACCGACCGGTAAAGACGAATCGTTCATTGAAACAGAAAAGTGAAGTGAGTGCAAATATTAAACAATACACTGTGCATAGTAAGCAAAAAACAATTAGTGCCGACACGGGACGTACGAAGTGTTCCTGTTTGTGTATGTGTACAATATAATTAACAAACTCCTGAACGTGATTAGCTATCTGTCAGTCGGGCAATAAAAAAAAATAATAATAAAAAAGTGAGAACACGCGGTACATAATATGGACATAAATCAAATGGATGCCAAAATGGTGCTTCGGAGAAGGCAAAATATAGACGTAAATCTAAAGCCTAAACGCCTTAGAACAAATGAAACCAAGGATACAGACACGTTGTTTGTCAACAGTTACGACGAAGACAACACCCATGGTGCCCAGTACTCGGGGGCTGGAAACCAATTCCAAGAACTAGCAGTCAGTGAAACAAATGCAGACGCTAGCAATCAGATCGAGGTCCTCAACAGACTCATCCATGAGATAAGTCTTAAAAAACAACAACTGGATAAACAGAGGAAGTTGTTAAACTAAAAAACAACCTGAACCAGAACGAACGAAAAACGAAAATGGTGCAACAACAACGTATTGCAGTGTATGCGCTGTCAACGCTTCGGGCATGTGGCAGCGAATTGCAATATGCATTTCAGATGCGTCAAATGCCTAAATAAGCATATCATTGGAGAATGTCCATTGGGCAAATAACAGCTCCCGGATAGAAATAAACTATCCTGTGTCCTCTGTAACAACTCAGGTCATCCTGCTAACTTCAGAGGTTGCCCTAAGTACCAACAACTAAAATCAAAGTTGGAAGCCAGAAGTTGAAGAAGAGAAAAGGACGAAAGCTCGCTCTTACAACAACTTCGTGGCACCAAGTGTGTCATACGCCCAAATGGCAGGTGGTGTAAAAAATGTACCAATCTTAGAACAATCACCAAATGTCATTAAAACGCCTGCTCAGGAGCCACAAACTGATATAACAGCAATATTACTGTCCATACATGGACAGTTTGCTGCGTTTGATAAAAAATTCGAAATGATCGAAAAGAAACTGACGGAACAAGTGGCTCGAACGGACATTATCTATTCGACCCTGTTCCAGACAAACCCACACGCTTATCATAACGTTCACTGTGACTGAATTAACTCTAAAAATTTTTGCTGTGAATGGTAATTTGTGGCGGCTCCTTTGAAAGCCACTGCTTACCTTCCCATTAACCATCCAGGTAACTGCTCCCTAGAGCACCAAAACACATAAAGACAAATACTTACCTTTGCATATTTGTAGTATTAATTCCTAAAACCTTGTAAATTCATAATATTCGATGATGCAATATCCATCAGCACCAAACAGACATGTTTCGTACACGCGATTTGGTTGCATCATCAAGCAATCAACATGAACCGAACCAATTCAGTACACATGTCTCGGATCGAACTCCATCAGCAATAGTAAGTATCTTCCACAAGTAAAACCAATTTGGTTGCACCATCAAGCAACCAACATTGCCCGAACACATCAAGGAGATATACCTTTACGCGTCAGGCGCACACGTACAGGAGATGTTTCATCTTTTCCTTTTGTATACATGCCCACATCGGTCGTTCGTCCGACCGACAAATACATTAAGACATACGGCCGACCGCCCAAGGAATTCGAGTTCTCATAAATGGAAAATTACCATCGAGAATTCGACTACGGGGAGATGGCACCAAGATGTGCACGATCAGCACAAATGCTTTACGCAGTCGCTGATCGTGTAAGCAACAAAATCTCTATGTCGAGATAATGACACCAGATGCAACCATGCCAGCTAATCTTCCCCTTATGGAATTATTATATCCGCGGTCCGCTTGCTCATGCACAGTATGAGAGTGCGAAGTAACCGCATCTGTGTGTGTGCACATCCATTCGGTGATCATCTTCTAAGATCATCCCTTATATGGTCATGAAGATGGATGGAAATTTTTGTATTCTGTCGCTTCGGTTGATATAATTAATCGCGATACGGATTCCGTGGAGGCAAGGCAGGCCTCCACATTAATTAATTCGAGTCAGAAAACAGCTACCATCGCAGTGAGTCTGCCGGTCATCGGAATTTTCAGTCGGGTTCAGTTCAATTCAGTTTATTAATAAACTAAAAGTGTACAAACTACAGTTTTTAATTAATGTTAAATCTACTCTAGATTGGATTTCCTCAAAGTATCTTAAAACTTTAATTCAGTTTATTAATAAAATAAAAGTGTACAGGCCATAGTTTTTAATTAATGTTAATTTCCTAAGACAATATCGAAAGTTTTTATTAAGAAGTGTTCTTTTTTTTTAGTTCCGGTTATGTTTTATTTATTACTTAATAACAATAAAGTATTCCTTGACTGTAAGCCGGTGTTTAATTTCTTGTTTGGTTACCAGCGAGTGATGAAGATTCTCTATTGCGCTTGTTACGAATGAATTTTTCTTCGGTGTTGGTAAAAGACATACCACAAATGCACTAATCAGCATGGAAAGAAGGGATAATCTCAGCAATCTGCTGGAAGCTGAACGCGCAGTTGTGCTTTTGGCTAGCGAAACTAAGCTAAATCAAAGGCACAAATTGGGCTACCCAAATTATAAAGTAATTAGACGAGATCGTCCAACAGTGGGGTGGCTGTCTTAGTTAAAAATGGTCTACCACACAAAGTCGTCTAGAGTAGAGATGTATACAAGTTCCAGGTGCTAGAAGCCTGCGTTATAGATATTCCTTTGAAAAGTCAAAGGCATCTACATGTGATCTCTGCGTATGCTCCCGAAGCTCCACAGTGTCTACAGTTTATCAATGAACTTGATACGCTTTTTCGAAGTCTCAAGTTAGACTCGAAAAATAATTATTTCTCTATGGCGGGAGATCTCAATTCCAAGCACAGTGCTTGGGGTAGCCTTATCACAAACACAAGAGGCAATGTGTTGTTCGACTGGTCGAAAACAAACGCTATCGAACATAAACTAGAATTGTACGCTACAAGTACCCTGTCGTATCCAAGAGGAAATTCCTTCTTGGATTTACTGTTGCTGGACGAGCGAATACAACTATTAGATACGGATCTAACTACTCGAAATTGTCTTCGTACAATCGAGTACGATAGCGATCATTACGGACTTGGTGCTGTAATACATGTCCCAACGAACACTCACTACTGGAGCAGTATAAAAAGATACATTCTTTCAATTTCGGAAAAGCACACTGGTCGCGCTTTGAACAGATAATAAAAAAAGAATTACGCTCCAATGGCACAGACCCACCAACTGACAGAAATCTTCATAATGACGAAATTGATCATTATCTTTCGACGATGAACAACATTGTTACTAATACCATGAATCGTTCTATCCCAAAAGCGTCTCACTCCGAGAGCCATACAAACCGATACAGAAACGCAACGATCAACGAGCTGTATAGGCAAAAGAGTATTCTGCTCTCTAAGTTAAAACTACAGACAGTTCAGCGATCCAATTAGCCAGGAAATAAAAACAATTGTCACTAATTAAAAACCTTCAGAAACTGATCCGTGACAACTATAGATCAGTAATTAATGAAGACTGGAACAAGAGAATTCAAGCCATTAAAGCTAGTGGACTGAATATGTTCCCTCAAATAAATAAAGTCTTTCGAAGGAAAGACTATAATGACATCCCATGTCTGCGAGTTCCGCGTCAAACTCTGCTGAACGCAGGACTTACCCCGGAACACATCAACTCAAACGAAGAGTACATAATAGTCGAGAATCCGCAAAAAAAAGGCGAACTCAATTGGTGCTTGTTTCGAAACAGTGTATAGATTGAACAAATCGACTCATTCTAAACTTGACCTGGAAAATAGGGCTCTCCAAAAAATCATTTCTCTACGCAATAAACTTAACAATTGGCGTCTCTTAAGTCGAAGTTTCACTATCTTTAGTGAAAATAATAGAGCGGATTCCCCGTTTAGAAATCTAAACACTAGCATATTTGTACACAAAGATGAACTGATGGACATTCTTAGATCAATTAAGAATAAAAAATCTTCTGGAATAGATAGTATTCCAAACATTGTTCTAAAACATTTACCCCTGGAAGTAGTGAAGGTTTACACTATTTTGTTCAATAACGCTCTAAACAATGCACATTATCCAATCCAATGGAAATCTGCAGTAGTCCATCCCATCCCCAATAAGGGCAAGGACAGGAGTTATCCAGCCAATGCTTCCGAACATCAGCAAAGCATTCGAGAAAATTATAAATAACGCATTGACTAACTGGAGTGAGGAAAATGGTATTATTCCGAACAACCAGTTTGCTTTCCGATCGCAACATGACACAGTTCATGCTGCGACAAAACTTGTTTCCGACATACAGTGGAACAAGGCGAAGGGACAATGCACAGGGGCCTGTTTAGTTGATTTTGAAAATGCTTTCGACACCGTATGGCTAGAAGGGCTTGTATATAAGTTATCAAATATAGGCATGTCCGAATATTTATTATACATTATAATGGGTAAACAATTTGGAGTGAAATGTGGAGATATAATCTCTAACAAGACTTTCCACATCAAAAACGGTCTACAACAGGGAGCACTGAATTCTCCCGTTTTATTTAACACGTACACTACTGATCTAGTGGGTTCTCTCAAGCATGCAATTGCGTATGCCGACGACATTATGGTGTATAGATCTGGAGAAAAGATTGATGTCATCAACAGACTTCTGCAAAATAATTTCAACAAAATCAAACGTTTTTGCGACGACTGGAAATTAAAAATAAATTTTCCAAAAACAGAGACTATCCTTTTCAGAACGCCGATGTCCAGTGCATCAAGGGATACAAAACGGAATTGGAAAACTTTTTCCATTGCATGAAGTAATAATCTTCCTCTACAAGTAAAAACTGTGTTCAGATACCTTGGAATCTGGCTTGATCACCTTGGTGTATGGCTGCCCGATATGGTACAACATATCCCCATTTTACATGGAGAAGCTTCGGGTGTTCGAGAGGCAGTATTTGCGTTCCTGCCTCGGAATATATAGAACCCCATAGTCGCAATATAAGAAATACTATTCCAATAAAGTCCTGTATAACAAATCAGGATTAAACAGAATAGATAACTTCATTATCAAGATTATTCGTGGTCACACAACAAGGGCAATGTGCAGTGAAAATGATCTCATTTCGGGAGCATTCTATCCCAATGATATGTGTATGGAGAGTACTCTCCAGAATGGGTTCACTCCCCCAGAAGCGTTCCATTTCTTGGATACAAAAGGACTTGTAGCGGCTCCGCCAACCCCTACGATCTACTTACCTAAAAAAACCCCCATAACTACAACCCAACTCCCTTTAGTTTGCTAATGCACCAGCATTAGTACCTAAAAATGCTTCACGCATTTAAGAGATCAAATCTATGATCTTTAAGTCCCTGTAAAGAAAACTTACCTTCATGCATTCCCTTCGCATACCATTGGTCCTTAAGATTTCTTTATTAACTTACCAGGAATTTCCAATCAATTTCGGCATCTACGTCGGCAGTCAAATTCCATTAGATGAATTCCTGTAAACAAAATAATTTGGATGGCATTCAATGTAACCGTCATAACAGGGACCATAAATATCGCGCCGTCTATTTTCCCAGCCGCGTCATATACCTTTTCATACACATTGCCTGGCAACCTTTTTTGTTTGTCTTATCAATAAACAACCCAAGCAGCTGCATATAATTAGCGCAATAGACGCCGAAACCAAATTCTCCAGCATTTCCTAATGCAAATATGAACCCGGTTTCTATTGCAGCCAGAGATGCCATAAACATCCAATTTGCTTTTAGCACCTTTTTCTCCTAACGTCGAAAATAGCGACGAGGCATCGTGGAAACAATGACCCGCATTACCAGCGGCGCATGTGGTCATTTTTCCCTATTGTCCTTGCCGCCTGCCTGCTTTCGAACACATGCAACAACATTGAATCTGTTCGATCGCGCACATATACCACTCCACCACTAGTCACACCCTTAAGAGAAAAGTTTTTCACTCTCTTCCTTTTTTTTTCCTTAGCGAAATCATCTCTGCATGAGATGACGATCGCTGAGTCAAATTACATCCTTCGACCTGACCAGGTCGTGTCTCCGTCGCTACTCTGGTGCGCACAGGGGAGCGATAATCGCGTGAGTCGAGAGTCGCGTTCGGTAACCACGAAATGTATTCGGTGTTTTCCCCTGTCAAATAACATTTAAACTTAATGATAAAAACATTTTTCAAGTTGTGTATTTATGTCACCGCCATCAATCTGTATACAATAAATTAAAATGAAAGAACCATTTAAATCAAAAAAATTTCGGTGATCACCTTTCAATTCGTGTTTTTAATTTACTGTGTTGCAGTGCCTTTGGCGTTCATAGATTTGTGTACCTAATCGTTCTATTGGTCCGATGTTTGTGCTTTTCCATCGATGTTGTACTTGTTAAATACTTTTAGTGGATGTGATGGGGAAGAAGTGAACCGTGTGCCCGTGTCTGGCACCATACTTCTCCTCCCTACAGACTTATCCAAGACAATCGTGGAGTCCCTATTATTTACCACGTTTTCCGTGGTGCCAGGGATAAACGAATTCTCCACAATGACGATATCTCTAATTTTCCAGTTCGACTGCGTTTTAGTATGGTGATGGGTGAAAGAGATAAATCAATAAAAGATCGATCCCATCCCAACTGGTGGTGGATCAGTGATGAAGAAAGGACTATACGCCCCCAAACATAGTATACCCCAATTCCCACTTATTTTTATTATTTTTTATTTTTATTGTTAAATGAATGTGGATATAAAACAAAAACAAAAATAGGCACGGCCCGATCCTTTTGCATGACAATGCTAGACAACCACAAGTAAAGGTGCAAAAATTGTTGCAATTGGGATTTGAAATTCTTCCGCATCCACCGTACTCTCCTGACATTTCCCCAACGGGCTACCATCTTTTCTTCAATCTGGATTCATTTTGCCGGCAGAAGGTCTTCCGGAATCGAGCAGAGGTCATAAAAGCCTTTGAAGATATCATTGCCTCAATAAGTCAGCACTTCTACGAAAAAGGAATATTTGACCCTGTATCAGGTTGGAAGAATATCATAGATGCCAGCGGATCCTATTTTGATTGAATAAAAATGTACGGAAAAATAATATTGACTTTTAAATGTTTACTATAAAATCGGACATTTCATGTGGTAGAACCCAATACTTTTCCTTGAGAGAATTCCCTTTTCTTTTACTTACAATACAAGTAGTGAGTAAACAGGACAAGGTTAGATAGAGAATATTGCACGATTCTATATTCTATTACCTCCCCACCAATTATTCAATAAACTGCTCCCTAGTGCACCAAAAACCTGGAAAGCATTTACTTACCTTTCCATCGTTTGGGCAAACGATCACCTGAAATGCTTTAATACTATAATTTTCGCTGATACAAAATCCATCAGCAACAAATAAGCATTTTCCACAAGGGCATGGTCGCATGAAACGCGCCATGTTCCTTAAAAGCAATTTGGTTGCACCACCAAGCAACCAACATGACTCGAACCATTTCGTTGCACACATCTCCGAACGAATTTCGCCGCACACATGCAGGAGATATTCCTTCTTTCATTTTTACCTACAAGCATTCGGTGGGTAAATCGATCGACAAGCAAAGGCAATTAGCATCCTGTAAGCATTTACCTCAGGGGCATGCCTGCATACAACGCTGCATGATCCTGAAATTCAATCCGCTTACGACATTACGTAACCGACATAAATCCTCGAACTTGTCCATGCACACAAATAAGAAAGAATTTTGCCGCACACCTGCATGGCATGTGCACCCTTGTTTTATTCCACAGACCCATCGGTCGACCTTTCGAAGGACAATGCACAGCATACCGCACAATTGGCTACCGAAGGGAATCGAGTGTTGCATAATGTAAATGCGCACATAACAAACCGATCCTTTGAAGACGCCAGCGATATGGGTCCGATCAGCATAAACGCTGTACACAGTGCCGATCGTGTAAACAATCAAACCCCTGTCTATACAAAGTTTTTCCCGGGTGTAAAACATTGCTCATGGTGTTCCCCCTATTGAAATGGTTTTGTATATGCTTTGCATCCTCGCGGACACACACCATGAGCAACAGCAGCAATCATCGTGTATGTGTGTCGTGCCCTTTGCTGTGACCAATGAATGGAAGGTCATCCCCTATTGGCCACCAGAACGATTGGATTAAATTTGATAGTTTGCTTTTTCGAAAGGAGTCTTTAGTCTCAATACAGATTCCGTGTAGGCGAGTCGTGCCCTCCGCTTTAAACATCAAAACGGTCTATGAACAGATTCCGTGGAGGCAATCGGTGCCCTCCACGTAAACCGTGAATAAATACGTGTGGTGGTTTAACTGCAGTGCTGTGCAGACGCGATAGTTATTCTGGCATTGCAAAATATTAAGACATCAAAACATTATGTGTCCTTTTTCTTTTATACGTTTTGTCCAGTGCAGTCCATTTGCCAAGTGCAGTTTCATTGTAAAATATAAGAACATCAGACTATATTGCGTTTATTTCATCTGTTGTGTTATGTTGAATTTTTATTTTGTTCGGACTATTAATAAAGAAGAAATATTGGATGAACTACTGAGTTTCACTGGTGGCGGTTTCGCCAAACCCCACGGTACACTTACCTTAAAAAACCCCATAACCACAACCCAGTCTGCATAAGCTTTCGGTAATGCAATCGCATTAGCATCTTAAATGCTTCACCCATTATATAGATCAAATCTATAATATAAAAAGTCCCTGTGAAAGAAAACTTACCTTCATGCATCTCTTCGCATATAATTTCCTGTAATAATTTCTTTCTACCTTTTCAAGAATCCCAGGCAATTTTCAATTTCCCATACCTGCACCGCAATCTCCACCCAGCATACCTGAAACATTTCCTTCTCCAAGGACATTTAATGCATACCATGCGTTAGATAAAATTCCTAAAAATAGCTCCTTAATGTGCATATGCACCATAAATACAAAACATTCGGCACCCATTGTTATCAATTGATATGCAACGTCGAGCGGCTTGTTTTTACAGCTGCAACAAGCCGACCGGCGATTCACCATCAATAGACAAACAATCATCAATTTCGTACGTCATCATCATCATCGGCACTACAACCGGGAGCCGGTCTTGGCCTTATTCAGCAAGTCCTGAGGCTTGTTAAATTTTCCATAATGATTTGTTTTTATCCGGGCAAGGTCATTAGTCTTGCGCCAGGGGCTCCCCGACGGGGAATCGAACCCCGGTCTCCCGCTTGACAGGCGGGTATACTAACCACTATACTATCGAGGAGCCCGTACTAATTTAATAACTAACTAACTACTAATTTCGTACGTCGCCACAAACTAATTTCCCTGCATATACAAATGCAGGCAAGGGCTTCGGTTCTGCCACCAATCCCATTAGCACCTTTTTTCTTCCCAACGTCTATTATAGCGACGATACACAGCGTAAACATGACCCTCATTACCGGACGAAGCATTTGGTCTCTTCTCCCTTTGTTCCTTTTTTTTCTCGTTTCAGGGTTCGTTTATCCTTTGCTAAATGCAACGATAAACACGGCGATGGGTACGATCACACACATACCACCTTGATCTGCATTACGAGATCTGGTTCTCTCTTGTGGTAGGTAAAACATACCCTTGTAGAGAGGATATCTACCAACACCACAAACTCACCCATAAATGAATCATCTCTGCACGAGATGATTATCGCTGAGTCGTATTTCAACCGCCGATTCGGAGGGTTCGTCTTCCGTTCGTTTCGCACCACGCGGACGCATACATTCTCCATTTAACGTGTCGGAGTGCAGTTGCAGTGTTCTAATGTATGTTAACGTCGAACTTTACTAGAAGAAAAATACAATTTTAAGAGACATGTCGTTTAATCCCAGTTTGTGTTAAGAAATGATTTAATAAATAAACCATCTAATTAGTACACAAACCTGAGTGTTTTCGTTTAGCTGTCTTGTGGCGGAGTTTTACTCCTTGTGTTGGTGAACAGTTTTATTTTACGGCGGACCTTGCAGAACTTGTGGGGACGAAGTAGAACCCTGTGCCGTACGCCGGCACCACGACATCGCCCCCACAGACTAATCGGAGTTTCGGAGCAGTGACAGTCGAGTGGGTAAAATCCTATATTGGTGTCGGTGACGTATCAAATGAACATATGCACGGAGGAATGAAGTGAACCCCCAGCGCCGTGCGCCGGCGCACATACTTCTTCCCCACAATGCCATATGAGTCTACCACCTGTTTGTTCTCAACTCAGAAGTTTTTGTTGCGTATATCTAGTAATTCAATCATCGATAAGCATTTTAGGTTTCTCAACCTAAAATGGTTCGGCTTAATGAAAAGCGTGGCTATAAACTATACCCGCGCCATGCTCTGTAGTCGAACACCAGTACTTAAATGGTTTTTCTTTTAATAAGTTGATTATCCACACTATTGGGTCTTCCTGTCGACATTTATAGCACAATCTAAAGCAGTTAGAGGTCTATTAATTTCTGACTTATTTGGGTTACAGTAATTGAACCAAATATTGGGATTCTACGCGGGTTCGGTATAACATTCAAACACAGCACATACTGGTGTTTTTTTAAAGTAAGTACTAATTGGAATATTGGCGCAAGGCTAATAACCTTGCCCGGAAAAACAAATTATTATGGACAATTTAACAATCTCGGATATGGACCGGATACCGGGGGAGAGACTTGCTAAATAAGACCGGATCCCGGTTGTAGTGCCGATGATGATGATGACTAGTTGGAATATGTACAGTCTACAGCAGCGGTTTCCAACCTCCCAGGGGAGGCGCGAACTATTGCCAGCTGAGGCGCCAACATTTTTTAATAAATTAATTTTTATACCATAATCATCATCATCATCATCATCGGCACTACAACCGGGATCCGGTCTTGGCCTTAATTAACAAATCTCTCCACCGGTCCCGATTTCGAGCCGATGTCATCCAGTTTAGCACTCCCAGGCTCTGGGCGTCCTGGTCTACGCCATCCCTCCATCGCAGACAAGGTCTGCCGCACTGTCTCCTTCCATACATCCTGCTACAAAGGACTTTCCGGGCAGGGTCCTCTTCGCTCATTCGAGCTAGGTGTCCCGCCCATCGGAGTCTACCGAGCTTGATTTTTCTTACAATATGAGCTTCAAGGTAGATTGCGTACAACTCATGGTTGCAGCGTCTCCGGAATCGTCCTCCCTCACATACGGGGCCAACAATTCTCCTTAAGACCTTTCTCTCGAACGCGGCCAAGAGTTCAGAGTGCCTTTTATTAAGCACCCAGGTCTCGGATCCATACATGAGTACTGGTAAGACCATGGTCTTGTACAGTAGTAGCTTGGATGTTCTGGATAAATTTCGGGATTTAAAGAGCCTTGATAGACCATAGTAGGCTTTGTTGGATTTAATCAGCCGTTCGCGTATTTCTCCTTCCATATTGTTATCGGGTGATACTATTGACTCAAGGTAGTTAAAGGATTGCACTACTTCAAATTCGTGCTCCACTACCCTGATAGTTTGACCAACGTTAGGTCTTCTCTTCGCAGAAGTTGCCACCATGTACTTGGTTTTTTCCTCATTAATGCGCAGTCCCAGTTTTTGTGCCGCCTGCTTGATCTGGGTGAAGGATTCCTGTACCGCCGATTCGGTTCTACCGATGATGTCGATGTCATCTGCGTAGGTAGGTATCTGGCTGGACTTGGTGACAATAGTCCCTCTTGTTGTAACGCCAGAGTCACGGATTGCTTTCTCCAACGCCAGGTTGAAGAGGAGGCAGGCCAGACCGTCCCCTTGTCGGAGTCCATTATAGATGTTTATTGGTTTGGACAGCAATCCCGCTACTTTTACTTGACTAGTTACGTTGGTCATGGTCAACCTACAAAGTCGTATCAATTTGTTTGAACTTCCGAACTCTCTAATGGCATTATATAGTTCTACCCTAGCCATGCTGTCGTAGGCGGCCTTAAAGTCTATAAATAGATGATATAATGAGATCTTAAATTCCAAACATTTTTCCATCGCCTGCCTAAGGGTGAATATCTGATCAATTGCTGATTTGCCTGGGATGAAGCCACACTGATATTGACCAATGATGACTTTAGCGTATGGGGATATCCGGTCTTGTAGGATAGTGGAGAGTCTCTTATAGGCGGTACTCAGCAATGTTATACCCCTATAGTTGCTGCACAGTGGGATATCTCCCTTCTTAAGTATGGGGCAAATTATACCACGACGCCAATCTTCCGGCATCTCCTCTTGCTCCCATACGTGCACCACGATCTCGTGAATTGCTTGATGTAACGCTGTCCCTCCTTGTTTGATCAGCTCAGCTGGTATGCCATCAGCTCCAGGGGCTTTATTTGATTTTAGCTGTCTAATGGCTTTTAGTGTTTCCTCAATGCTTGGTGGCGGCAGCATTTGGTCCTGGTCTTGCATTGGTGGAGCCTCCAATTCTTCTGTGAGCTGACCATTTAGCAATTCATAAAAGTGCACTTCCCATCGCTCCAGAATGCCTTCAGGATCGGTGATCAGATTACGCTCTTTATCCTTGCAGTAAGTGCAGCGTGGTGTGTACCGCGTCATACTGCGGATTATTTGGTAGAACTTCCGCGCCTGGTGCGGACCTCGCTCTCTACTTTTCTCTATTTCACAGACAAGATTTTTTTCCCAGGCACTTTTCTTTTGTCTGTGAAGTCTTTTTTCAGTTCTTCTGAGTTCTTTGTATTTCTCTTCGCGTACCCGCGTCCTATGAGACTGCTGCATTGCCCGGTATGCAGCATTCTTATGTTCAGTCGCTAGTTTGCACTCATCATCAAACCAGTCGTTCCGATCTCTACGACTACTGCCTAAGATGGAGTTGGCAGTACTAATGACAGTATTCTTAAGGCGTGTCCATTTCTCTTCTACGCCCGGCATTCTGGCCCCAGGACTTACTCTCCCTCCGTCGAGCTCTTCGAGGGCGAGTCTTAACGCATGACCAAAGGTGTTGCTGGTGTTCTCATTGCGTAAGGCAGCCGTGTTGATTCGAACCTGATCCGTGGATGCAATACGTCTCCGTAAGGCAATCCGCGCTCGGAAAACTGTACCAACAAGATAGTGATCCGAGTCGACATTGGCACCTCGGTACGTTCGTACCGTCATCAGGCTCGAAGAGTGGCGGCGATCTATCAACACGTGGTCAATTTGGTTGCGAGTGGCTCCATCAGGTGATACCCAGGTGGCTTTGTGGATATCTTTACGTGGAAACCTGGTACTCGCAACGACCAAGTTTTTCGATGCTGCCAGTTCGATGACTCGTAGTCCATTTATACCATAATATCTACATATAAATAAAACTTCATATCATAACGTAACAGTGAAAATTCAGTGCATGAATGTTTATTTTTTTTTTTTTTACATTTACATATATTTAATTCCTATTCAAAAAATTCTCTGGAGCGGAGAAATTTAAAAATTGCGTGTTTGCAAACGCTCTGTTTCCGTAATGCACAAAACGACCGCTAGTTGCATGAAAACAATAACTTCAAATTTAAATGTCACTCGTAGCTAACTGAAGCGTGTTGGCAGGGTGTAATATTGTTTTTTAAATATGTTTTTGACGTGATTTCTTTCTGAAAATAATCGTTAGTATATTTTAAACTTAATATTTTTTTATTTAAACTATTATTTATTTTAATTTATATCAATAAAATATTTTTTAGATGAATGGATACATTTTTGAGTGGTTGCAAGAGAAAGGTCAACAATAATGAAGATGCTGATACTAGTGGGAATAAAAGCAAAAAAGAACAAGGAAGTAAAGCTCCCAAGAAAAGACAATACAGTTCATCTGATTTATCATTAGGATTCACTAGTGTTAGTATAGATGGCTTGGAAAAGCCAATGTGTTTGTTGTGTTCGAAAGTTTTGGCATCAGATAGTATGAGACCAGTCAAATTAAAACGGCACCATGAAACTCTACAATCTGAATATGTTGATAACCCCATGGAAATTTTTCAAAGAAAATTGGATGAGCTAATAATCAAAAGCAAACGTTTAAAAAAGTACTATCTGTAACACCAAATGGATTATTGGCTTCGTACCATGTCTCTTACCGAATCGCAAAATGTAAGAAACCACATACAACATATCTAATTTTAGCAGCAGCTATTGATATGGTTCGAATAATGTTGGGCGAATCATATGCAAAACAGTTGCGACAAATTCCGCTTGCTGATAATACAGTCGGAAGAAAAATCAATGATATATCTGAAGAAATTTGCGATCAATTCGTTTCTCGGCTGCGTACTTTGATGTACTGAGTAGATGAGGCAACTGATATAGCTAAAGATGCCCATTTAATTACATATGTTCGATATGTTGTGGAAAATAATATATTAGAAGATATATTATTTTGCAAACCCATTCCCGGAAAGACCACATCCAGTGAAATTTTTATATAATGGACAGTTTTTTTTTTTTAAGAAAATGACATAACGTGGAATAATTGCATTGAACTGTGTACTGACGGAGCTCACTCAATGTCCGGACACAAAGCAGGTCTTCAAGCATTAGTTTAAAAGAAAGCACCACATGCTATCTGGACGCACTGTATGCTTCACAGAGCAGCTCTAGTGTCAAAAAATATGAGCGAGAAACTTAACATTTTTACAAAAGTTATAAAAATTATAAACTACATTAAGAACAGTCCTTTGCAAAGTTGTGTGTAGATATAGAAGCTAATTATACCTCACTTCTGTATTATCGTGCAAAAGTGATTCAAAGGGTGTTGGAACTCAAAGAAGAAATAGCAACCTTTCTCGCAGAAAATCACCATGAAGAGGCACTTTTGTGGACGAACGATAATTTCCTTGTTAAACTTGCCTCTTTGGTTGAAATTTTTGGAAAATTTAGCAATTTGAATAAATCAAAGCAGGGATCACAAATATATCCACTTGTTCAAAAAGACAAAGTAAACGCTTTCATTAAAAGTTGAAGTTATGGAAGTCAAATTTACAAAAGAATGAGTTGGACATGTTTTCATTGTCAAAAGATTTTTGGGCCACAGCCAATATTGAAACAAGTAAGAATCTCTTTATTGAACACTTAGATGGTTTAGTGCTGCATTTTTCAAATTATTTTAAAGGCCTTGTTTTTTCAAAGTTTTTGCGGGTATAGAATCCATTTATCGACAATGAAGATGACGAATTTGAGCTGACAACCATTGAAAAGGAAAAACTGATAGAATGATCATGCGGTAGCCTACTAAAACAAAAGTTTCAAAATGAAATCTTAATTCAATTTTGGATGAATCTTAGCAGAGAGTATGAATCTTTGTATTGCAAAGCAATGCAAGTGCTTCTGTGGTGGTTCCACTACTTACCTTTTCAATCACCTCAATAACTTCCTCCCAAAGCTCCAGAAATCTCATAGTTTTTTATGCAATCGCATTAGCACCCTCAAGCATTCGTCCCATCAAGGGCATTCACGCATTTAATGCGTTATTCAATTTCCCTGAAAGCAATCAGTACACCATTCTTGCATGCATCAAGGCATCTCGGCATTTTTCTGAACAAAAAAACATTTCGGTTGCCGTACTAGGTAACCGCAATAAACTATGGAAACAATCAACGGCACCCTGCCTGCTTACGTTTTCTGTCTCACACGTGCGCGGCAGAATTTCCTTTTTTATATGTATCCACGGCGGTTTTTATCCAACCAACAAAGCGTAGCGCAACTCGCACCTAGCTGCCAAGAACCGAATTCTCTAGCAGTGTAAATATTAACACTAGAATCTGACCCTTGAGTCGCCATACATGCCATATACAATCGGCATAGATGATATACACAACCGTCATTGTGTAATAATCTAAATTGCTTCTCAATGACTTGCAACTATTGATTCAGCTGCAAGCACTTCTCCCAGAAATGCTCCTTTGTTCGAATCTCCAAACAATCACCAACTTCGCGCTTAGCCGCCGGATTCGAATTCAATAGCATAAACAAATGCAAAAAAATCCGTTTCTTACAACGACCAAAAATACGATATACAAACTGTATGATGTATCCCAAACCTATTAGCACCTAATGAGTGGCAGCGTATTTATTTAGCTGAACCCTCATTACAGAACGCTTAGGTCGCTTCTCCCTTTGTTCTTTTTCCCTTGTTTTAGTTTTCGTTTATCCTTTGCCGAAACGCATCGATAAACACTATGATCTACACGATCACACATACACATACATTACCAAGTCCTTCTTCCTTGTTTTCACCACGAGAGAAACACTTTCTTTCTCGAGGAAACTCACCCCAGTTGTGAAGTGCATCGAGCAAAGTAACGCGGAGTATCTTTTCAACCACCAACGATCACACGTCGCTGGTTCGCGTTTCCCCCTTAGTAGAGTGAGCATGGGGTGCGTACTGGAGTGCACCCCAGAATCGAAGTCGGACACAGACAATTACGTGATCCTTGAAACTGTGCAACTTAATTTAACAATCGTTTTGTTAAAACCAATAAACCATTTGTAAATTGCATTAACTGTTCGAGTGTCAAAATTTAGTGGTAAATCAAAATAAACAACATTTATACGAAACAATACCACCATGCGTTTTATTTCTTGCTTGGTGAACGATTGTCCGAGGTATTCCGTGGAGTTTCTTTTCTCATTGTATTGAACAGTGAACTTTCGATCGTTGGAAAATAGGTGGAGTATTTCATGACCGTGACAATGAGTTAAAAGTGCATCTCACACATGAACATGATAGGAAATCTTTGTGAACGTGTTCCAAAGCCGGCACATGACGAAGACATTTCCTACACTTCTACCGTTTCTAACGTTGTATTTATGCGAAACCGGCTTTACGGCACTGGCTGCAATGAAAGCCAAATATCGAGACAGGTTAGTAGTCGAAAAAGAGATACGAGTGGCACTCTACACATTGGCCCCAACATTTGATAAACTGTGTGCCAGTAAACAACAACAACCCTCGCATTAAATTTTTATGCGATAGATGAAGTTGGTTTATATGTTTAAAAATAATTTTATATAAAAATAAATATACACATATGTGTATGTTATAGCTAAACCTTGTTATTATTCTGTTGATTGTAGTTTTCAGTTTTTTTTGTAATAAAGTTTTTATTATTTAATTATTTAAAACGTGTCTATATTATTTAATCTATTGAGACAATAAAAGGTAGGGGAGGCGAGGTAGCATAAAGGTTGGAAACCGCTAGTCTATAGTAACATAAGTACATTACATTACTTTAATGTTAGGTGCACAAATGGGTGTTCAAATAATTGTTCGAAATAAGTATTGAACGTCGTTTTCACCATGTTTAGAAATTACTTTTCGGTCTTATTATATACAGTCAATCCGCTCTGTTTATTATTTATTTGTTACTATTTTTTTTTAATGTTTTCTGCAAACAAAAAGTTGAAACATTGGAAAATCAATGTTTACTTAGGTGACCTATCATTACTAAACCTATACAACAAAGTACATAGTCACAACTTCAGCCGCAAAAACTTCTTACTTAAATCGTTAATGTAGGGAATATCTATCGATTCGTTAGTAAAATCGTTTTTGAAAAGCCTTAAGTTCTATACAATCGGTCTTTTTTTCTTTTTCTTTTTTTTTTTAGATACATTACATATGTCTGAAGAGGTTCTAATTAGAAATATCATATAAATAAATGCGCCGTGAAATGAACCATGTATTACATTAACAGTCTCCTAATCAACAATATCTTAAATCATGAAATGACCATCCTTTCTCAAGAATTTATTTACACAAATACTTATTTAGTCCTTGGAACTTATATATCTAAATCGCAAACCTTGTCGTATTTTTCTTTGAGTGTTATGTTTACTTTTGCTCCACAATTCTCGACTGCAAATTAAATAAAATGACGAAGCAATGATAATTTTAGGTCAGACCTAGATTTCCAATTTAGATTTAAACGAACGCGTAGCACCTCAATATATTTCAAAACCACGTCAGCGTATATCTCTTTAATAAAGACCTCACTATCGCGGCGAGCCTGGCTATAGAAGACGCATTTGACACGAAACGGTTCCAAGGTCTTCCTGCAACGATAGTGAAGAGCGTGTGATTCGAGCCGACGCTATCACGGTACGCCACAGTATCATCTACTAATTCATTCAAAACAGAACTTTTCAAGTTCGGGTGATTGAAAAAAGATTCCACATGTTTCACGCCTCCACAGGAATGCCAGAGAGTTTCATTTTAGGTCCCATCCTATTTAGTATATATAAACAGAAAATAAAAAAATGTTGTAAAAATGCAAATGAATTCCTATTTTGCTATCTGCATAATTAAACTGGGCTTTAGGATTGACGGCTGACAGTTGGCCGCCCAATATATAAGTCATTAGGTAAAATGTTTTAAAAAATACTTCCTTAATACAATTATGCTTATATAGAACAATAAGGACATTCAATTTAGAAACCTTACAAATTCCCTTTTTATCAAAATTGAACCAAATCTAGATTCGACAACCGTCACCCCTTCTGCCGAAGACCCGAAAGCACTAGGGTGACCACGAGATCAAACAATTTTTTTTATTTTAAGAATAAGGACATTTTTTTATCCCACTACAGTGTAATTCATTTGGGAAATGGGATTATCTCTATTTATAATCTGTCGGACCGACGCTGCAAAATATTCCCAGATTAAATTGAATTCACAACATGAAAGCCAGTGCTGTCGGCGGTCTTTAAGTGCTTTGAATATCTAAGCAGATTAGTATGTACCATTCATGTGGAATGCTCTACTCAGAATATATTTGCAGAAATTTTCAAAACCTGAAACTGACTGGGGACAAGATCACAACGAGTTGTAACAAGGTGTATGCTTTCTGCTTTAAATCAAGACCTCGTCAACTGAAGACATATCTCTCATGTAAGTTAATCTACAGTGCTACTGTCGTGCGCCATCGGGTAGATAGCAATCCATTGGGACCATGGCTTTAATATTCAAACCAGTTTAAGGCAAGGATGCGTGCCCAAACACAAAAGATAATACAAATGCTTTCTGACACATATAAAACCACGGTCGATCCGGTCGATATCCTGCTGAGAAAATGTCGTGATGAATGCTCGTTAAGCGTCCATTTGTTTCCAATTAAGTTTAATTGGTTTAACACCTTATAGTTGGGACCATGACAAATTCACATAAATCTGAATGAAGATGAAGTACCTACAATATTCTGCCTTGTTGATAATTGGATTATGCCAATGAATTTTGGTGAAATGCAAGAAAGCACGGTTACGTCAGTGTTTGTATTAAACTATCAAACTGTTAGTACCTAAAACCACATCCTTAAAGATTGGTTATCAGCAACTGATAGCAGACTGATTTATTGATTATTAATTGCTTGTCTTATCTTGAGTATTTGTAACATAATAAATTGTTAATTTTATATTTACTTTTTGCGTTAAATTGTTTTGTGATCAACAATTTAATAGTTGATTTACTTCCCTCTAAAACGTAGTACTATTACTATTTATTGGCCCTTCTTAATCTTCGCGACCTGATTACTTTCACTATCGTAGGTTTGCGGTATATCTCTTCCAATTTGTGTTTGTGGAGTTTCCTCCATTATGATACCTCCTCGTTATATTTACCTCCAAAGATACCCATTAAAACTTTATTCTCGAATACGCGGAATTTTATTTCTTCCCGTTTTGTGAGAGTCCATGTTTCGCATCCGTATAGGACACTTTCTGTGTCGATTTTTTTTTGTTTTGTTTTTTCTTAAAATTTAACTTACTTAATTTTTTTTTTTTAATTTTATTTAAAAGCACTTAACTTAACTTAAATCTTATACTACCCAAATTCTAGAAAAGCTAAGTCTATATAAGCTGGCTGATGATAGTGTGATTCTATACCGGCATTGGTATCCAGGTTTTTATATGCCATTCAACCACCAGAACTGTTGACGCTGTCTAATACTATCGTCCCGGTCTCTGTGGGAGATAGCCCTACTGAAGCGCAGGAGCTTTTCTTCGGTGCGCGTTACTTCCCGGTCGTAGCACAATCGCCCGTCTACGGATGATCTACTTACATGATAGATCAGCGGAATTCCGGATCTATTCTGTATAAGCCCTTTCATGTCCAAGTCAAGGAACGCCTCTGGTGGAACAAAGCTGTTGCGACGCACGCTTTCATAGTACAGAGTGTTTGGATAAAAGGCCCCGCAAAATTAGGTCATTGGACGAGCTTATTGCTCTCGCAATATGTCCTCTGATTAATTTAATCATAAAATTATCCACCCTATTTATGTACACTTCATTATATAAAGTCTCATTTGAATAATACTTTTTATAGTCCGATTTCGGTGTCCGATATAATCTGAGACAACTTCTGAGACACTTCCTTTCGAACACCCGCATCTTTTCCTTCAAACTTGGACCTATGTTAAACCATACTGGACAACCATATATGAGCATTGGCCTGATTAGCGTCATGTAGCATATGACTTTTACCCTGCTGTCAAGTTGGCTACTGTGAAATAGCCTCCCTGTCATAGCAAACGTTTTTCTCCCGTTGAGCAAAGCAGCCTATACATGTCTGTTGAAATACTAATATTGGTCTAGCCCGCTGCCAAGGTATTTAAATAAACTCTTGGTTTCCAGTTTATCTCCATGCGGTCCCATGATAACTAGCTTTCGCCAGTTTTTCTTTGTGTCGTTCGTGGCTTTATATAATGGAGTTCTAAATAGGATGGCTTCACATTTCTGGAAGTTGATCTTAAGTTTCCAGTCATCGCAATAGCGCTGCACGTTGTTGAAGTCTCGCTGTAGTAAACTATTTATGATCTCAACTTCCGGAGCTGTTCTGTAAATTATGAGATCGTCTGCGTACGCAATAGCCTGCGGAAGTGCATCTAATAAGTCGCTAATGTAAATTATTATTATTATTATTATTATTTATTGGCCTGTAGGAACCCGGAAGTTCATGATCTCACCGACTCGGCTTCGCCATCCTTCCCTGTCCTGGGCACTCTCCTTCCACGCTTGACCATTCGAACCGATCTCCTCAAGGTCAAACCTAACATTGTCCTCCCATCTCCGTCGCGGCCGTCCTACCGGTCTCTTTCCCGTTGGTCTACCGTCAAGAATTCTATGCACGGTCCTATCGTTCCCCATTCGCGCCACGTGTCCGGCCCATCTTAATCTTCGCGACTTGATTACTCTCACTATTGTAGGTTTGCGATATAGTTCTTCCAATTCGTGGTTATGGAGTCTCCTCCATTGTCCTGCCTCCTCGTCATATTTACCTCCAAAGATGCCTCTCAAAACTTTATTCTCGAATAGACGGAATTTGTTTTCTTCCCGTTTTGTGAGAGCCCATGTTTCGCATCCATATAGAACAATTGGCATGATTATGGTTCTATAGACACGGAGCTTTATGTTACGTGATAGCAGTCTGGATTTCAGCAGTTTACTGACTGCGTGCCAACTCGCGTTGCCGGAATGCAGTCTCTTGTTAATTTCCTTCGACATTTCGTTACTGGCCGTCAGTATCGTTCCCAGATATTTAAATTCTTTAACTTTTTCAAAGATCTTACCTCTGACTATGTAAATGTTAAAAAGAATCGGAGAGAGTACCGCGCCCTGTTGCAAGCCATTCTTGATATTATACGTTTTATTAGAGGTCACATTACCACTTTTGACCGCGAACCTCCTGTCCTTTAACATATCGTAAAGTACATATAGTAAAGGCTTATGTATGCCATGTCTGACCAGTTTGTAATACAACCCTTCGATCCAGACGGTATCAAAGGCTTTCTCCAAGTCGATCAGACAGGCACCTGTGCATTGGTTCCTACATTTATTCCATTGTATGTCGGAGACAGGTTTAGCTGCGGCATGTGTGGTTTCATAACCCGCCTTAGAGCCAAACTGGTTATTTGGAATAATGTTGTTGTCGTCTACCCATTTTAGCAGAGCTTTGTTAATAGTCTTTTCAAATACTTTACTGATTCTTGGAAGTAAGCTTATTGAACGCATGTTCATTGGGTTTGTACAGTTTTTGCCCTTTTTTGGGATGGGCTGAATGATTGCCGTTTTCCAACGCGCGGGATAATATGCATTATTCAACGCGTTGTTAAACAGGACTGTGTATACATCTATTGCCATTGGGGGCAGGTTCTTGAGTACGATGTTAGGTACTCCATCTATTCCCACTGACTTTTTGTTTCTTAATGAGTCGAAGATAGTCTGGATTCCTTCCCTTGTGATTAAAAGGCTATTAGCCTCACCATTGGCATTAATGTCAATTGACAGATTATCTTCACTGAATTCGGTAAAACCCGGATTCTCCGATTGCCAAAGTGAAATTTCATTCCGGAGGTGCAGGTGATTCAGTAGAACTCTGTCCTCCAGGTCATGATTTCGATGAATGCTTTCATTCACCTTGTACATTTCCTGAAAGACAGCTCCCACAGCGTTCACCTTTTCCGAAGGATCTTCGATCACGAAGAGCTCACTATTGAGGATAGCGTTCTCTGTATCTATGCCAATGTTGGTTAGCAGCTGCTTGTTTACATCAGTACGTGGAATTTGGAGACACTGAATCTCGTTTTGATTACTTCTCCTGAAATTATTATTTATTTATTATTTACTGGCCTGTAAGAACCCGGAAGTTCATGACCTCACTGACTCGGCTCTGCCATATATATTCAAAATATTCAGGAGAAGTTTCCTTTTCATTTCATGAAAAATTGAAATGAAGTGAAATGAAAAGGAAACTTCTCCTGAATGTTTTATTTATTTTCGGGAACATATTCGGGTTATTAGTTTTTATAGCCCGAATTCTGTTGTTCCAATACAAATTAGTTGCTAATCTATAATTAGCTTTAAGTAATTGTTGGAGATTTTTTAATTGTGATTTCAGTGATATTATCTCCTGGTCTTGTCTGTGTAATTGTTTTAGTTTCGATAGCAGTCTGCTCTTTTTCTTGTGGAGTGCGTTTATTGTTGCGTTTCTGTACATGTTTATGTGATCTGTAACTGTTGTTTTAGGAATTTTTTTGTCCATTGTTCGTTTTACGGTTTCGTCCATTTGTTGGATGTATTTGTCGATTTCGTCTTTTGTCAGGTTTCTGTTTACTGGCAGATTAAAGTCATTCGAACAAAGTTCTCTTGTTAATGATCTGGTGAACCGCGGCCATCGCATTGCCCTGTAGTTGTAGGATTGCGGGATCACGAATTCCTCCAGATCTGCGAGCTCGTTCGGAAGCTCTATTACTGCCGTGAATGCACAGTGGTCGCTGTCGTATTCAATTGTCCGTAAACAGTTTCTATTTCGTCTGTTTGGTGTTAAGTAATCTCAGTCGTGAGTCGATTAGCAAGATATCTAAGAACGATCTACCTCTAGGGAACGATGGATATTCGGTAGCCAGCAGGTCAGTTCTATATTCAATATGATACTGATCCAACCAGCCAGCCAACTGATTTCTTCTGGCATTAGATACATAATTTCCCCAATTTCTATGCTTGGCGTTCATATCTCCCCCTAGGATAAAGTAGTTTTTGTCCAGGTGCAAATGTAAGCATCGAAAGAGTGTATCGAGCTCCGCTATAAATAGGTTATGTTGGTGCTCCGCAGGTGCATATACCGCAATCGCATACAAGCCCCTTCCTTGCTGAAGGGGTATGCGTACGATACAGGCTTCCAGCACCCGGAACCTGCGCACTTCTCCACTATATATAACTTTATGATGGATTCGTTTTCTAATAAATTATGCGATGTTACGGGCATTGTTGTAGTACGAGCTGGCTCTGTGTTTTTTGCCGAGTCACACTTCTTGCCATTATTTCTCGGAATTTAGGACATTCTCGATAATTAGCGGGGTGTCCCTCTTTCCGGCACACTGCACACTTTAGAAGGGCTTTGTCTTTGTCTTTCTTTTTACAGAGGGCATTCTTCTGCCTTATGGTCTCTTCCGCATTTTACGCAACGGTGCTGCATTTCACAGTTCCCCGCCGCGTTACCAAACCTTTGGCAGCGGACACATTGCAGGATGTCTCTGCCTTTTTTTTAATTTGTCCCATGTGACAATTTGATGATCCAAGACTGTAATTTTCCTTAGACCACCAATTCTGCTGCTGGGCGTTAATTGAACTAAAAAGAAGGGTAGCTTGCGGTTTTCCCTTCTTGCCTTGGTTGTGGTGAACGGTTTTACGGAGATAAACTCGAGATCGTCGTGCCTCAACTTTTGAAGCATCTCGGGCAGAGCACCCTTTAATAGAACCGTTACACTCTTTGTTTGCTTCGGCGTGAACGAGTAGAATTCCGCGGTGGCTCTTTTTAAGACCTCTTTAAATTTTTCGTGGTCTGCCACCGCATAGGTTGATTGGTGGCATCTTTATTTTTTCGTTGTTATTGTTGCTTTGCCGCTGCCGTGTTGCTTACTGTTTCGGTGATCGATTTTGTGTTGATTGTTGCTGTTGATGTTGATGTTGCTGTTGCTATTCCTGTTGCTGTTGCTGTTGCTGTTGCTGTTGGCCGACTTTTGGCTTCGGCCTTTGTTGTTGTTCTGTGTCTTTTTCTTTTTCGAGTGCCGCTATTTTTTGCTTTCGGCGTCTCTCTTCTAGTCGGGGTCTTGCCATCGCAAGTTTCGCCTCCAATTCACTTATTTCCTCTTCTTCATCCTCAGACTCTGAGGACGCAAGAGAAGCGAATGAATTGTTTGCCCCATACACATTAAAGGTGGAGGGGGAGAGGGGAGCTCTCTGTCCTCCTCCATTTGCTGATCTCTTATCTCCATTGTTAATTTCGCGGTTTTACTTCGCGTCACAATGGAGTTTTTCGGTGTACTTTTTCGTTTCTGTGTTGTCACGTTTTTTATCTTCCTCCGTGCTCGTGCTGCTCCTTTCCAGTTTGTTTTCATTAATGCTAAACCTACCGACGTATTATATATACTTATTTTTACCGATGGCGGTCAAATGACCGCTTTTGAAATAAACATTATAGTCTTTTCCAGTTGATTGTAATTAATACAGAATTTAGCATAAACAATAAACACAAAATAATTATCATATAATAATTATAAAACATTTATTTTTCGGGTTCTCAAAAGCGGTCATTTGGCCGCTCTGGTAGGTTTAGTGTTAAAAAAAAAAAACAAAAGCGAACCGCAATACGAACCACGAAGTCGATTTCTTCCGTACGCCCGCTCGAACTCGGCTATCGTCGGCTAAGAGTCAGTTCTTACGTGCGGTTTCCGCCACCCCCATCATTTAATTGATTTTTAATATAATTTAATATTGGATGGTAAGGTGGTGAAAAAAACACACGATCCACATGTTGAATGTGCGAACATACTCCTGTTCGAGTGTGGATCGTGTGAAAGTTAGATATCTGTTTTCGGGGTGGATGCTGATGGAGAGGGAGCGAAAGGAACAGCAAGTTTGTTATGATACCGTTTGTGGATAGTTGTTTGAACAGTTTTTTTTGACAGAACAGTTGGTCAGCAGCGGAAACGGGAAGAAAAAAGAAAAACCCGTTCCTTTTTTTTGGGTGAAAAAAAAGAAAAAGTAAAAAGTAAAAAGAGAAATAAAAAGATTGTAAAACTAAAAGTTTGTAAAGTTAATGTTGGAAATTAAACGTAAAAACTAAAGATCTGTTCATCATGCTCGTGTTTTAATCCGTCAAAGGCGGAAACAGGAGGTGAACATCCACCGCTTGTGGTGCGATTGGATTAGCAGAAACACATTCGACTTCTCTCTAAAATCACCATTTGGCGGTGGCCGCCCTGGTCGTGTCAGGAGGAAGAAACTGCAGAAGAACCAAGGTGGTGGAGCAGCCTCTGAAGAAGAAGAGGAATCCAAAGAGCTGGAGAAGGATTTATTTAATTGATGACCAGATTGTCCAGATTGAATCGGATAAAAAGCTGCTGCACGGACCTTCAGCTCTCCCCAGAAAACAGCAGAAAACGGCAGGAAAAACAGGTAACCAAGTTGTTTTTACACCAATTTTTCTGTGGCGGCTACGTCACATAGTAAACCTTCACTCGCACCAAATGATGCTTTGAAAACTCTTTGCTTAACTAGCAATGTATTGTGTGTTTTAATTTTCACTTTTACGACTGAGGTGATATATTTACTGGCGCAAGACTAATGACCTTGCCCGGAAAAAACAAATCATTATGGAAAATTTAACAAGCCTCAGGACTTGCTAAATAAGGCCAAGACCGGTTCCAGGTTGTAGTGCCGATGATGATGATGATGATGATATATTTTAATTGTTTTACTTTGTTTTTGCACCTCACTGAAGTGATTTTGTGAGCACGTTTTTTGTCACTTTTAACATTCGTTTTGTTGGTTTGATGTTGTTGCACTTTGTTTTAATTGTCACAACAAGTCACGTCACTGTTTTTCTATTTCGTAGCTTCCTTCTCGTTTATGAATTAGATTAATTATATCAATAGGTTGCCCGTTTTTTAAACACACGTTTTGAAACTGAGTATTCACTGAGTGAAAGCCGATGTTTTCGTGATATTAAAACACATTGGTTATGTGATAAACAGCAACTTAATTAGTAATGTAATTGTATGTTTGTCAATGAAAAAGTGTATTAAAGGTGCACAAAACCGAAATAAATGCACGATAAATGAATAAATAGTCTAATGAGTTGATTGCGATTAATATTTCACGAATTTAATAATAAATTCACTGTGGTTGATAAAGATTTACTTAGAGAGCTGAATTGCACGTCTACATCGAATGTTTTATATATTGTCTCATGATCCGTATAGAACAATCGACAAGATTATGGTTCTATAAACATGGAGCTTTATATTACGTGATAGCAGTTGGGTTTTCAGCAGTTTACTGACTGTGTGCCAACTAGCGTTGCCGGAGTGTAGTCTTTTGTTAATTTCCTTCGACATTTCGTTACTGGCCGAAATGGTTCTGAGAGGTGGTTTTCTCCCCCTGTGTTTTCGTTCATGCAAATATGAACGTGGGCCGCATATTTTTGCGGGATTCCCTGCTCAACTACAATATGGTCAACGAACAGTTGGTGAACCTGTTTTGTAAGGGGGGAGGAATGTCATGTAATTAAATTCGTTTAATTATTACCCCCTATAATAATTAACATCTCGTGTCTGCACATGTATATCCTTCCCTTCCCCAATACCCAAAACATCGCTTTCCCATTACAATAGAATATTCCCATATACAATAGTTGAATAATTAAAATAAATTAAAACCCCTATTTAAAAACCACAATCATATTGCACATAGCCATATTCTCCCTATTAGCCATAGTCTTCCTAATTCCGTTTCCTCGAAATAACAATCGTGGAAGCGGAACAAAAAAAGGATATTACAAAGAACGACACGAGATTTCCTTCTGCTGGTTTTAAGTATTTGACGCGTGCGGTTGAGTTCACTCGCGGGGAAAGAGTAAAAGTTGTAAAATTGAAAAAATAGACTTAAAAGAAAAAGAAAAATTATAATAAACAATTAAAATAAGAGTGACGAATCGTTTGTGTTCTTATTCGTGGCTAGTCTGTATCGCGATTTCCCTGTGGTCGCTGTATCCATCGAATTTTAAGGAAAATATGACTAGTGCATTAAAGGCTTAATTAAAATAATACGTGCTGCGAATATAGAGTTAAAACTGAAAGAAAAATAAGAAGTTAATAAGCGATGACTGGGAATTAATTGAATTAACCTCGAAAGTATGTGATTTATAATATTTTAAAGCACATATGTGACTAGTGCATTAAAGGATTAATTAAAATAATACGTGCAGCGAATATAGAGTGAAAATTGTAATAAAAATAAGAAGTTAATAAGTGATGGCTGGGAATTAATTGGATTAACCTCGGAAAAAGAAAAACGACACAACACAAGACCACGCAGGGGTGAGTGTTGTGGAAACAATAAATAAATAAATAATTGTTAATATATCCTTAACAAACCCTCTCTCCGTATTCCGACTTCTTTTCCAGCAGTTGCCTCATTGTGAACATTTGGTCGCTTGTTGACCGGTTCCTACGGAATCCGCATTGGTAGTCTCCCAGTATTTCTTCTGCGTAGGGTGTGATTCTCGCCAGTATGACATTTGTTAGTATTTTGTATGTGGTTGGGAGCAATGATATTCCTCTGTAGTTTTGGCAGTCAGATCTGTCGCCTTTTTTGAAAACGGAGACGACTATTGAGGTTTTCAATTCTTCTGGACTGACTTCCTTATCCCATATTATTTTGATGAGTTGGTGGATCTTTCGAGCGGTTGCCTCTCCTTCATACTTCATAAGCTCTGCCGGTATGCAGTCGACTCCGGGAGCCTTGCTGTTTTTGAATCGATTTATTGCGTCTACAACTTCGTTGAAAGAGAACTCTGAGATCTTAGGATCGGCTGTTTGTACGTCTGGTGCGTTTATTTGAGGTTGATGGGTGCGCACATTGAGTAGTTTTTCAAAGTACTGCTACCATCTTGTCACGATATAGTTAGTTTCTGTGACCAGACAGCCGTTTGCCTCTCGAATTATGTTGCCTCCCCCTCGGTGGCCATTTCTAATTGAATTTATGCCGACATACATACCTCTGAGGTTCTTTGCTCTAGCATTTTCTAGGTTTTTTTCGATCCGAGTCTTCTCCCGTTTGCGTTTTTTGCGTTAGAAAAGTCTCATTGTCTCTTTCCGAATCGTCGTGTATCTTTCTGCCTTGACTTCATCATATCTTTCTAAATGGACCATTCTGAGACGTTTACGTTCTTCGATCTTCGCCCTGCACTCATCGTCAAACCAAGGTTTGGACTTAATTGTTTTCTTAAATCCTAATACCTTTTGGGATGTTTATTTGTTTGTGTCTCTGATCGATGCTCATTTAATGTCCACACTATTGGCCACCTCTTCCTCACTTCTCCCATTCTCTAGGATGGTAAATCTATTCGTTAGTTCGTCTTGATATTGAGCCCTTGTGCGTAGGTCTTTTAGTTTATCAATGTCGAACTATTTGCTCGTCTCCCGTGACTGTCCATGTGGGTTTGCTGTGACCCGACTCCTGATTTTGCCCATCACTAGAACATGGTCGGAGTCACAATCTGCTCCTCTATATGATCTTACGTCAAGGATATTCGAGTGGTGTTCTTTTGTCTATGAGGAAGTGGTCTATTTGTTTACGTGTTACGCCATCGGGTGATATCCATGCGGCTTTATGAATTTGCTTGTGCTTGAACATCGTGCTTTTCACTACCAGACACTGGGAACTTAATGATTCGAATTCCATTATCATTTGAAACGTCGTGTAGGCCCTCTTTACCTATAATTGGTTGGAAGATATCTTCCTTTCCAATTTTCGCATTGAGGTCCCCGAGGAGGATTTTAACATCGAATGATGAGATCCCATCGAATACTTCCTCTAGGGTCTCGTAGAATGTGCCCTTCCTTTCTTCGTCCGTAGATTCTGTTGGGGCGTGTACTTTTATAAATACATAATTGTACCATGTGCCCTGTATTTTTAGCACCGACATTCGGTCATTAATAAATTTCACATCTTTTACATGGGGCGTAATCTTCTTGGTTATGAGGAAGCCATCCCCGAGGTTATGTGTATCGGTACCTCCACGCGCCATTGTAAACCCGTTGGTTTCGATTACTTGATGTGGGAGTCGAACTTCATGAAGCGCGACGATGTTTTTCCCTACGTCTTCTTTTTGCCGAGTCGGTGTTTTCTTGATGATTTATTCCCTTGTGGTAGTGTCGGCTCATCACACCTACGCCTACCGGGTTTTTCGTAAGATTGTTTTGTGTATATTGATTATTTATTTTTGTTCCCACGAGTCTTGGGGTTTCAAATAGTCCGCCATATCAGAACCCCTCTTTGATATGGTAAGGTCTGCTTACTGCTCTGATTCGACCCGGTGTCGGAGAGGCGCCGTTATCATCCAATGGGCACGATGACACGTAACACCCTGGATTAGGGGTGGTAGATCTTTGTGTGTTACTCCTCGCTAGCCTGTATGACAAGGGTGGCCCTACTGGAAGCGTTGGCCTCCGTCAGCATAGCCTGAGTGATTCATTGTTGTTTAATCCGCCGCTCCATGTCAAGGTTTATACCAAGCGGCAGACTCTAAAACGTAGGCGATCTGAAACATTGGAGGGATCGCTACGATGCGGAAATTGTTTATCCCTGGTTCCACGACAAGCGTGATAAATAATAAGGACTCCAAGTTTGTGTTGGATAAGAACTTCTGGGGGAACAAAAGCATTTTGGAGAGAACTCTCCTGAGATATATCATTGGGATAGAATGCTCCCAAAATAAGTTTATTTCCACTGCACATTGCCCTTGGAGTGTGAGCACGAATGATCTTAATAATGAAATTATCTATCCTGCTTAGTCCTTTGTCATGCAGCACTTTATCGGGGTAGAATTTCTTATGTTGCGACTTGGGGATTCTATGCATTTCAAGGCAGGAATACAAACACTAGCTCTCGAACACCCCAAACTTCTTCTTGTAGAACGGGGCAACACCAGTACTGGTTGGATGAATACTGAGTATGAAATAATTTTGACTTTGGGGTCTGGAAGACTACTATGTAAGAGAATCCTTGTCATAGTGTATGCGTTTTTAGCTGCAGTAAGAGCAGATGCTATGTGCTTATCAAAGTATAGATACTGATCAAGTGAGAAAGGTATCTAACTACAGTTTTTACTTGTAGGGGAAGATTATTATTTCCTACAATGGCAAATGTTTTCCAATTTACTTTTTTTGTGCGCGTCGATATCCCGGATAGGGCCGTTCTTCATAGGATAGTTCTATGGGGGGTTAAGTCGTGTGCCAGTATGACACAGATTCACTTACCTCCCCAACACTTGTTCAACCGCTGTTCGTAGAAATAAAACGCACTTTTATTGAATATGTTTTTTTCTTTATTTCGCCTAGATGATTTTGGAGAAGGTTATAAAGTTTGTACAGCCTGGACATTCGGTGGTTTAATTACAATAGAAGAGGTTTGTTCCTCTCGTAACCACACACGGATATCAGTTAATGGTTATTGTTTTCCTTCGCGAGAAAATGTTTTAATTTGCTAATTGAATTAATCCACATGAAGAAACGTTTAATTTGATTATCGCATTAATTCACAGGTCAATGTTTATTTTACAGGAACAGCAACGATAACATTGTGGTACAATTACTAAAGGCGCGGTCAATGTTTTACTTTACAGGAATAACAACGATAACACTGTGGTACAATTACTGAAGGCGCTCGGCGGCGAATGAAG
The DNA here is from genome assembly GCA_963931805.1 of Microdon myrmicae. Lineage (NCBI taxonomy): Eukaryota > Metazoa > Arthropoda > Insecta > Diptera > Syrphidae > Microdon > Microdon myrmicae. The sequence continues at coordinate 126,546,331 of OZ007496.1, forward strand.
TTGACGACCACTCGACTGGCCACGTATGGCTTGACCGACCGCGGTCGTGGTTGAAATCAGACTCTCCTCCTCTCTTGGAATAGGTGGCCATCCGTCTACTTTAAAACTATCGCATCGACTGACTGGCTCGCTCTCTGTTGAGGTGAGTTGGGCGGTGTGGTGAAAAAGTCAAAGAAATTTCCCCTTTGGGACCGACCAATAGAAAAGGATCTCCGGCACACAGATCCTAACGAGGGTGTGTCCAGTTACGCGCGGATCACTTTGTTTGCTCGTGACGCGAGCTCATGGGAGGACGAACCGTGGAAATGAAAATTCACATAAAGGAGCATTTTCGGGAGAAGTACTTGCAGCTGTTTCAATATGGTGCTGGTGATTGGGATGATTACACAATGACGGTTGTGTATTGCATCCATAGGGAGTCAAGGGTCGAATTCCAGTGTGAATATTTACACTGGCAAAGAATTCGGCTCTTGGCAGCTAGGCGCGAGTAGCGCTATGCTTTGTATTAGCGAACAAAACATGGGACGTGACATTTGCTAGATTGTTTAGGGAAAACAAACAATGATCACATCCGATTCGATGCCAGTTTATCGCTTATGCAACCGATCGGGGATAATTGGCTGCAGCTGTATAAGCAAGCGATTTGCCATGGCTTGATCGTGGGACCAACGGTTGCTGGAGCAGAGTAAACACAGTGGAATTGCTGTGTAAACGATGGATGTCGGCAAGAGGACACGGTGGATTTTTAATGAATCGTAATGGTCATAATGGGTGTGAACCGAATGTTTACCAGAGAGTTTGATGCTGCCCGTTGGAAACGAAATTGTAGTGCTTGATGCCATGGCAAGATGATAATTTTGCCGTGGGCTTATGTTTTCACTGATTGCAGGGGAGCTTTGACTGCTCATATGCAGGTAAGCGGCTTATGAGCGGTAATAGGATTGCAGGTTGAGAAAGGGGAGTTGGGTTAGGACGATGGATGGTTCTTCGGGCGAGCCTTAATCAATCCCCACAGTTCCTATTTTTTTTATTTGCCAGTCGACGCAAAAACGTTTGATTCTATTGAAGTCATATTGCAGAAGTCTATTGGTGTAATCAATCGTTTCTGGTTTAAACACAACAATGTCCTCGGTGTATGAAATAGCAGGGTTGAGAGTACCCATTAGATCACTATTGTATATGTTAAAAAGAATGGGAAAAATGACTTCGCCCTGTTGTACGCAGCTTTTGATGTGAAAGGTCTTGTTATAGATTATATCTGCACATTTCACCACAAATTGCTTACCCATTATCTTATCGTAGATAATGTACAACATACCCAAATTTGATAACCTACAAGGGTGGACTGAAAAGATCCGAATTAACAGAGATACAAGATGTTTTTTCTTAAAATGTTTATTTTTCTACATAGTTTCCTTGTTGTTATGCTGCGCCGTGCTTCCTCTAAGATCGAGAGAAGAGCGTAGCATGTGTAGTTGTTCTTATGAATGAAATTAATAACTTTCCGATTGATTTGTGAGGTAATTTTATTACATTCTATTTTCTGTGTTTAAATGTTGCTATCTACACAAATGACAATGATCGAATTATCATGGTCGACTGGCAAAATTGAAAAGCTACCTGAAAACATCTTAGTTTTCCTTTTTATACCTGAACCCTGAAACACATGAAAGTTGGTTTGGCCAATCATATTCGAGCAGATGCCACTGTTGCTCGATATGGATTTTGCTGATTGTATCAATCTGCTGCCCGGGTTCTCGGATTGGGATGCATAGGAGTTTGTTATTTTGAGCAGCTGCTGGTTGCTCGTTAACGATTCGGAAATTGTTTAGATTATTTGGGTATTTGTTATTTCGAGCTGCTATGGTTGCTCGATATTGGTTATGGAAACTTTTGGATTATTTGTATGTTATATCGAGCAGCTGCTATGGTTGCTCGATATTGGTTATGGAAACTTCTGGGTCATTTGAATTAAATTACGATTATGTGATATGTATATAGAGGGGTAGGATATTAACGGTAGAGCTTCCTGGAGCACTACATTGTAACTTTTTAACTACACACTTTTCCCAGCGATGCTCTCATCTCTCTAACCCATCCAAATAGTACTCGGCGTTTTTCTCTGCAAAATAACTGTTCAGGGAGGTGATTGCCTCCTCATTTGACGAAAATCTCTGTCCTCCGAGCCCAATTTTTAGATTGGGGAACAAAAAGAAGTCGCTCGGGGCTAGGTCTGGTGAGTAAGGTGGATGGTCAAGCAGTTCAAACCGTAATTCGTGGATTTACGCCATGGCAACCGCTAAGGTGTGTGACGGCGCGTTGTCTTGGTGAAACAGGATTTTCTTTTTCTGCAAATGTGGCCGTTTTTCCGGAAATTCTGTTTTGAATGTATTTTTGTTTAGGGCGTATAATGATATGTCCAAGTTTCATCGACAGTAATTAATCGGTGCCAAAACTCGGATTAATTGCGCTTAAACTGTGTCAACAGAGTATTGGGAATATTCATTCGAACACGTTTATGGTCTAACGTGAGCAAACGCGGCACCCAACGCGGGGACAGCTTTCTCATGCCCAAATATTGATTTAATATGTGACAAAAGCGTTCTTTGGGCATTTTCATAGCCTCTGCTATCTCTCTCACTTTAATTCGGCGGTCGTCTAGCGCCATTTGGTGAACTTTAGCGATGTTATCGTCAGTCGTTGCAGGTTTTGGACGTTCTGAACGTTCATCGTCTCCCAAGCTCTCACGGCCACGTTTAAATTCAACTACCCAAAATTTCACAGTGGTAAATAATGGTGCAAAGTTCCCATACACAGAGTCCAACTCATCTTTGATTTGCGTAGGCGTATTGCCTTTCAAAAACAAAAATTTAATGACAGCTCGATACTCAGTGGTGTTTTCATTTCACAAAAACACTCACATCGACCACACAAACTACTGTCAAATAAAAACGACGCGTCCAAAATAGCTGAAATTTTGGTGAGTAACTGCAAAAGATGCACAACTACATTTACTAGCGTACTATTGACGAGTGCTGCTATCTTCACGTTGAGATCGGAAACTTTTCAGGTCACCCTCGTATACATACGCTCTTCTTGCCTAGGTATCGAAGGTCTTTCCAAATTTAACTAAATAGATCCCTCTGTATTGTCGCTTTGCTTCATTCCACTGTATGTCAGAATCAAGTGTTGTCGCGGCATGAACTGTGTCGTGCTGCCATCTACAATGAGACTGGTTGTTCGGAATGACACTAAAATAGAGCTTTTAAGCAATCGCGTTCCAATCCCACTGAGAAAAGCGTACAATCAGGTAAATGATACGTCGAAGAAGAGGCCAATAAACTCCTTGAGTGTCCAACTGGTTCGTGCCCCTTCTCGTCAATGGCAAAGCCTATCAACAATTATTTCGCTTTCTCCTCATTTACTCCGTTAGTGACGGGCGGTACGAAGTTAGTCACAAATTCAAAAGACAGAGCTAATTTATTTTCCGTGAATTCAAACCTCGATGTCGATCTTTTGGAACCAGCTGTGATCGCGCCGATAGGGCCTTCGAAGTGGGATGTGACCGGCAATAGTCCTTAAGAACTGTGCTCCAGAATTGTCTCTGGTTCTTACCAGACTCTTCTGCTTGTCTTATGCACGGAGGGCATTTACTACCTAAAGTATCGCCCACAAAATCATCGGCCGATAGTATTACTGTCTATGTTATATAAGGTGAGGAATCAATGCGGAATTAATTAAATATTTGAAATGAAACGGACTTCTGGATGATCGACAATATGGATTCCGTGGCCGACGGTCCACGCAAGACCTTTTGACCCTTATACCCAAAATGTGGTCGTCTGCGATTGAACCTGACTAGTGAGTTAAGAGCAGCCGCATTGGATATATCTAATGCTTCTGGCACGGGACATTGTTGAGTAAGCTTTGTTCATACGGACTTTCCTAGCAGCTCGAAATCGAAAATCGATGGATCCGGGTTGTTGTGGACCACGACTGTTCGGATCTATATCTTGTTACTTCCGGCGTGCCTCAAGGTTATATTTTGGCTCTAACTTTGTTTTTTGCATGATATTAACCTTTTATTGGTGTCAACGGGTAACAAACCGTTCAGAGTTGGATGAGAGTACGCTTGTTTCCTCTTTTTCGAGTGATTGGCCGATTAGTGCATCAATGTCGCACCAGCTGAAATGTAACCAGATCGACTCTCTGAATCGGGATCTGGATAAGGTCTTTAGTGGGGAAAGGCCAATCTCGTCGACTTCAATACAACGAAGACACAATATACATCATTCGCAAAGGAAAGTGGATCATCGGTTCCACAACTGATGATGCATGGCCAGGCCATCGAATCTGGAGAAAGGATGAGATTTCTTGGCGTCATTTCTGTGGGAATGTAGCATGGTATAAACACGTGTTGAGCATCGCCAGGTCAGGCTGTGGAAAACGGAGTTATATTTTTGGAGACAAGATATATTTACTTTAAATGATCATTTATTAAGGTGGTGAATAGTTGAATCTGACTTTTAATAAAGGGTTTTTATGGGAAGTTTTCGGCGGAGTTGTTTTTGAAGCACAGCAATTCAGTAAGGATGCTGGGCAAAGGGTTTCCTAAATGATTATGCGGGATGGCGGTGGGTGTATTGCTGGTGAGGGCATCCTTGAGGGCCTGGTCCATTTTTAGGGCTGCTCGATCGATATCAGCAGGGCTTAGGTTAGAAAATTCGGGGAAAAACTTGTGGTGACGGCTCTATTGACCTTCTTCCAGTTAGTCTTGGAGAAGTTCGGGACAGGACTGTGTGAGTGGAGCTGTTCGAAGGAGGGGACTTTGATTGAAGGGAAAGAAGAAGGATATTGTGGGAGGGGGCTCGTTGAGTAGACATCAGCGGACTTGAGGATAAAGTCAATTGTTGACCGCCTTGTGTTGGTGACACGAGTTGGCTGCAGTGAGCTGTCGATGCACGTATATGGGTGAGATAAGAGGAGGGCCAAAAGCTGGCAACCGTATTTGTTGTTTTTGATGTCGTTGAATGTTGTATGTCGAACGTTACAGTCTTCATCGATAACGAATGGTGCGGGGAAAGACTCTCTGATTATTTGAGATAGGTCAGAGTCAGGGAACTTTGGTTCTCAGTTGTGTGAATGCCCATGGATGTTAATATGATTACTTTATTGTTTTCACAAAAGTTTAACAACAGTATATTCGATATTGAAAACATTGGCGAATCTAATTTCGATGAATCGCAGTTTTTTGTGTGGTAGGCTGCCGGTATCTCCATGGGATCCAGTAGTTCTGGGGATTGAAATAAATATATAATTGGATGGAATCTCGGCAGTTAGACTTAAGCCACATTTCTAAGAGGATGTCTGAAGAGTTAACAAATAACCGTATGTTTTGTTTACGGATATTGGAGTATATGGATTTTGCGTTAAGGGCGATTGTGTAACGCCGGCGGTTTTGTTTGTTTCTGATGTCATCTGCGTATGATGTTTCTGGCCTTGTAGGTTATGGTAATATATTCTGTGGTGTGGGTTTGGTTGGTGCGGATTAATTGGTTGTACTTGGCTTCATTCGGAGAATTCTCAATTTATAACGGCACTGGGAGAAACTATCTGGATGTGGACCTCCGTAGTTACAGCATGCCACTGCGATTTCCTTAGTGGTAATGGATCCATCGGGATTTGTGGTTTGGATTTTTCCTGGTTCTATACCCTTAGGGTTGACTTTGCATTCTCCTGGTTGATGTTAATCGACGCGTCTACCGCAGCGTATATTTAGGTGGCAAGCAACCGCCAAGTGTCCGAAGCCTTGGCATCTCTTACAATGAAGAATGCTTTGTTTATGGGGCTCCTCGATACTGATCTTATGCATAAACAAATACTTAATTTGCTTGAGCTTGTTGGTGTCTTTATTTGGAGGAACTTGGATAATTCGTAGGTTCTTTATGTTGTTTTCTCGCAGGTATGGAGTTTGGAAATAGTTCAGCCTTTGGATTTTCAGCTCTGGACAAATCCTGAAGATCTCTGACGCCAGTTCTACATTGATCCAGGTTGGTCAATGCGCCTAATGATGAATGTTGCTGGTTTGAGCTGTTGGTGTTGTAAGGTAAAAAATTGGTGTCGTTGTTCTGCAAGTTTTTCAACGGTCTTGTCGTGATCAACCATGGTTTTTGTTGCTTTTAGTGTTTGTGGTGAAGTTGCGGTGTGCTAGGGCATTTTCTATTATTAGGATTATTTCCTTGGTGCTGGTTATGTCTTTAATGTAGATCAGTAGTGGTCTAACATTTCTGATCGTTGTCTTGTGCTGAGCAGGTATGGGACTCGGTGCTGGCTTGGCTTGTTTGGTGGATTCCTTACGGGTTGGCGGTGGTTGTTTGTGGGGAGTTGTATGATGGTTTAAGCTGGGTTGTTGAGAGGGCGTCGTCAGTTTTTTTGTTGGGTTGCTGTAGGGAGAGAATTTCCTCTTGGAGTTGCTTCATCTGTATTATTGATTGCTTTATGTATTCCATGGCTTCGTTGAATTTTTTTTCTTAGTCAATATGTTTTGCTTGACTTTTCATGATTATGGTCTTCTTCACAGAGTTTTGTAGATTTTCGATGGCTCTTCTTTTTCGTTCTAATATGTAGTCATAGGTAGTACTCGGATCATTGTTTGGCATCTGTGAAGACAGTTTTCGACTACGACATGTGGCGAAAACTACAGGTGTTTGTATAGTTTTTTCCTTTTTTTTTTGCAATCAGAACTTGTCACAACATTCACGAATAAACGCAATATATCACACAAAATTACATTAAGTCAAAAAGATCGATGTGAACCGCGATAGATCGGCGACGGCTTAGCGCTGACGAATTCAATTATATATATGATCGAGCACACGGCGAATGGCAACGAATCTGACTGAATTAATTAGCTAACAGCGCATGAAAATGAAAATGATTTTTCCTTCCTTACTTACTTCATTAAATGGAGCACGCACAATTTCCTAGCCTTCATATGGATATATTTATATACTGAAGACCCATATTTCGAGGTCGCGGTTAGAGATACGTTCATTATATAGACCACTTCAAAACAAGTGTGGGGATTTAGGGGCAGATGTGCCAGCGCATGGCACCGGTTCACTAAGCCACCCTAGCTATTAATTCTTCACAAAAACGATCGTCCGGAATCCGAGTACTGGCGACGGACTAGGACGCTACGTCTAGAACGGCGATCGAATCACTTTGATGTACTTCGCAAATAAATAACTTGACTCCAAATCCTTTATTAAATCTGTCTTTATTGCGCAAGTGACTTGGATCGTGAAAACACTAAATTACAGTTGGTACTACGGTTAATTGTTGGTATTGGATAAACTATTATTGCTTTAGCCTAGTTACCTAACTTGGTGGTTTGGTTGACAATGGAGGCGAGGGAACAATTCGGTAAACTGTTATTAATTTAGTCTGGGCACAAGAGTCCGGGATTACTTTAGCGAACTGAATGCTTGGGAACACTTGCGTTACGTTAACTGTGGTTGGTTTAGTCTATGTTCGTACGCGGTGGTTTACTTTAACAAACTGATCGCTTGAGGATACGTGAATTACATTGGGATAACCTGCGATTGGCTTAGTCTAAATGCAAGACGTGATGGTTTATTTAACAAACTGATTCGCGTACGTAGCAGATGACGGTGACACCAGACCCGACTCTTAAAGGTGGTTGGACAGCGACTTTTTGTTGCGGACGCCGCGGTGGATAAATTGCGACTGACTCATGGAATTGAAAATTCATTGCGTTGTGGTAGCGGCGTCGTAAACTCATTGCCACTTCCTAAGAATTTAGTGGAAGAGTTGCTATGCCTATGCATATGAGTTTAGTTCCAGCGAATCCTTGCCGTATAAGCTAAGTTGGATTCGTTGGTTGTGTATACCAGGAAATTGAAATTGCTTGGGTGCACGCAAGGAATATCGTTTAGATAGAATGTTAACCGAAGTCATTTCGGGGAAATGTATGGCGCTTGGTTGGCTGTTAATGTTCCGTTGAGGATTTGGATATGCGCTTTGTTAAGGCATATGAACTTCGAGGAAATTAAGATTGCTTGGTCGCAAGGAGGAAATATAGAGAATTGACCGAAGCAATTTTGGGAAAATGAATGCGCGGATGGTTAGAATATATTCTGTTGAATTATATTCTGTTGGGAGTTTGGAAAATATTTTATTGCAGATTGGGAGATGTATGCTATTGCGGATTGGGAGATGTATGCTATTGTGGGTGTTTTGCTGTTGTGGGGGTTGTTCCTCAGGAAGCGCGTTTTCTTGTCCTGAAAAGGACGTTTGATCTCTTCATGGATTGCTCCTGGAACAACACACTTCAGCAAGGGGTCCTTTCCGTGCTTCCTCTGACCCAGAGGGAAGAGCAACGTCGTGATTGTTCGTAGGACGTTACCTAGGGGATAGCGTCCATATACTCTGCTACCTTGGTACCGGTTCCTGTACCAATTCTAGGAGTCGTCCTGGTACACGAAAGAATTATCCAACGTTGGTGACAACACACAATTTTCAAAATATTAAAAGAAGATTCAATTTTTGTTTAAGTTTTATTGTTTGTTGTTGATTTAATATTTGAGTATTACTGCAGATGTAAAACTTGCATTGGAAAAATTACTGCTCGGTGGCAGGAGGATTTAGATACTGCGGCCTCGAGATCGTTTTGCTATCCCTTTATAAAGGAAATTGTATCCCAAAGATACACATTTTCGTGCAACAATCTCGATTTTTTGGGTATTTCGAACGAGATGTTGTATTTCGTTAGGATCTGTTAGAAGCTTCTTTTTATTGGAGAAAACGTACATTGTCACGTTGAGGTGAGCAAAAGTTTCTTTTAGCAAGTTATTAAGTGCTACTTTTGATTCGTTTTCTATCAAGGGCACTAAAATTCCAATGGAATTGAAATTCCGGTCTTTGCAAATCTTCTTCAGATCAATAAGGGAACTCTTAGCGGTTTCCTGGTCGCTTAGGTTTCCGAAGGGCAATGGCAATGTGATGGCGCATAACCCATCTTGCTCATGAAACGTAATTTTACCTACGTCTGGCTTGGTGAATTTTGAGATTCTTCCTGCCAGGTTTTCTTCCTCAGCAAAGTCTATCAATGGGAGGATTATAATACGTAGTCGAAGTTTTTTCTTGGTATAAATGGACCCTGTTTGTTCTTGCCATACAAGATTGGTAGTATCTTTGTATGATTGTGCAGCCACATCTTCTTCGAGTTTGGCTTTACTTCGTGTGGTGACGAGGATATTATTTTTAATGGGATCGACTGGGGTAGTCGTTGTTATACGGCTGAGACCACCAGCATTTGCATTTTGCTTTCCTTTTCTGTGGATGATTATGTACTCATACTCTTCGAGTAGAATTCTCCATCGCATGAGTCTGGATGTAGGATCTTTTCGTCATATAAGCCACTGTAGAGAGCTATGGTCAGTTACTATAGTAAATTTTCGTCCGTAAACGTATGGTCGGAACTGGGCCAATGGAAAAACGATTGCCAATAACTCTTTTTCAGACGTTGTATACCGTGTTTCGGCGTCGTTTAAGGTTCGGCTAGCGAAAGCAATAGGTTTATCTTGTCCTATTGTACCTTGAGATAGCACTGCTCCTAACGCAACATTTCTTGCATACGTGGTTATTATAAACTCCCGGTTAAAGTCTGGATAAGCCAGTATTGGTGGGGTAATAACCTTCCTTTTTAGAGTTGTGAATGCCTCGTCACAAAAGGCATCCCAATAAAATGGAACAATCTTCCTGAGCAATCTGCTTAAAGGTTTTGCCAGTTCGGCGAAATTTGGGATAAATTTTCTGTAGTAGCCTACAAAACCGAGAAAAGATTTTACGTCTTTTTGTTTCTTGGGCGTTGGAAACGTTTTCACCGCTTTAGTTTTCTCAGGGTCTGGTTTTATACCTTCCTTTGAAATAACATGCCCCAAGTAGGTAAGCTCCTTCCTTATGAAGTGACACTTTTCTGGTTGTATTTTCAGATTGTGCCTTTGTAATCGCTCGAAAATTCTGGTAAGTCGGGAATTGTGATCGTTCAGATCGTATCCGTAAATTACGATATCATCTACATAGACGAAACATTCTATTCCTTGGAGATCCATGAGTACATTATTCATGAGCCTCTGGAATGTGGCAGGTGCGTTTTTAAGTCCGAAGGGCATTCGATTATATTCGTAATGTCCGAAGGGTGTGCTGAACGCTGTTTTCGCCTTGTCTCTATTGTCCATGCGTATTTGGTGAAAACCATTTGCTAAGTCTAAAGTGCTAAAATATTTAGCTTTTCCTAGCTGGTCCAAAATATCTGTAATATTGGGCAATAGATATGCATCTCCGACTGTTAATTTATTGAGTGCTCTAAAGTCGACAACTACTCTCCACCGTTTTGTCCCATCAGGTCCTGCCTTCTTGGGTACTAGTAAGAGTGGGGAATTCTAAGGACTGAAACTTTGTTGTACTACTTCGTCCTGAAGCATTTCATTCTCCTGTTTGTGAATTTCTTGCTTCGAGCTATCTGGTAGGCGATACGGTTTTATATAAAGTGGGGGCTTTCCTTCCTCAGTGATGATCTGATGCTCTATGGCGTCAGTGTGTGTGAGATGGTCGCCCTCTAAGTAAAAGAGATCGTTAAATCTGCGGCAGATGTCTAGGATAGATTTCCTTTCCTCCTGGTTACAATGACGCAACTCTAGGAGTGATTCTAGCCGTTCAAGCCTATTTTTTAGAAAGTTCTTAGTTTCATACGCCTGTAACACATTGTAATCATCCAGATCTTCCCATTCGACTTCTATGTCGTTGGTGCTTACTTCTTGATCGGTGTCTAATGTGTTCATTAGTAATACCTTTTTTTTGTTGTCCTGTGGTGTTGTCAAACTATTACCCAGGTATATCCCTGGCATGATCTCGGATTTTTTAATAATCAGTTCTTGACTGGATTTTTCTTTAAAGGGGATCTCCATTATTTGTTGGGATCGCGGTTGCAATTTTATGAGATCAATTGTAGGATTTTGTTTTAATTTTTCTGAGGATACTGGCGTTTCAGGTTCATATTTTCTTGAACTCAGTTTTTCAGCAGTCTCCTTAACTTTTTCGTTACCACAAACTTTATTTAAATGGGAAGAGGAAGATTCAAGGGTGGTTGGTTTCGTTGTGTTTGTCACAGCATCAGATCCGGCCCGTAGACAAACGGATTCGGATGTTGACTCACGAACGGTGTTATCCAATTTTTCATGAATGCCTGTATTTTCCGTGGAAGACACCTCGTAAGGCGTGGCATTCTGAATATTTTCCTTGTCCTCGTTATTGTTTCCTAAAAACTGCTCGAGTTTTACCGTGGTTCTCTTCTTCACGGCGAATTTAAGGAATCCCTTTTCAAAGTTAATGTGGCACTGGTGCTTCGCAAGGAAATCGCTTCCCAGTATGCCATCGTGTTGAAATTCTACGTAGCTTCCCACTACACAAAATGCTTAAAGGGTATGGAGTGCCTGTCTGTTTTAAATTTGAATTCCCCCAATACCTTCCCGCATGTGCTGACCGTTTTTCCAGCAATGGTGGATATAGTCACTGGGTCTAAGTTTTCTACAGATTGTTGAATGTATTGATTATTTAATTTGATCAATCTGATGTCGGCGCCTGTGTCAATGAGGAAAGTGGAGTATATTTTATCCGATGGATTAAATTCTACACGTATTACTGGCTCCTTAAATTCGGGGCAGAAAAATACGCGCATTTAAAAATTTACATCGGGATGGGGTGTATATCGGCTATTGTCTGAACTCGAGAAGGATTGCCGTTGCTCGCTGCCCGAGTGAGTTCGTTTCCCTGTTGTTGATTGGATACCCTGTTAATATTTTGATTTTGTCGGGTATTTCGATTTTCAATCCGGGGCGAGTTTGTCATTGTCCTATTTTGAGATTGATTTGGCTGAGTTCTGAAAGGATTTCGACTCGTTGAAGGTTGGTCCTGGTGCATTGGAGACGTTCAACCTCAGTCTTAATGCATTGGGGGAAGGAATTAGGAAAATTAGTGTTGCGATAGCAAGTCGCAGAAGTATGTCCCCTCTTGTTGCATGTTTGGCAAACAATTTGTTTGTTATTTCTAAAATTGTTAGTGGAAGTTAGCATTGAGTTATCGTTACCTAATCTTCGAGATTGTTTTAAAGCGTAGCTGATGGCTGCTTTTAAATTTGGGGCGTTGTGAGACTTCACCAAGATTCTGAGGCTGGAATTTCGTATCCCATCTTCAAACGTATTCAACGCGAGTCTCTGATTCTCAGCCAGAAGATAAGTTCTGACTGCAGGATCAGGTGAACTAGCGTATGTGGCGCTGTCCAATTCATGCAGGTGGTGTGTGAGTCTATTTGAAAATTCTTTCACACCCTCCTTGCTATCTTGTTTTGTTGCCACTAAGTTATTTTGGGCAGCAGACCTAGAGATGAGAGCTTTAAATTCTCCCTCTAAATCTGAAACAAGATCTTCCCAAGTAGAAATGATTTTATGCCGGATACAATCACGCACCGGTCCCTGCAATCTGGTTTTTACCACCCTTAGAATAAAAGATTTCTGATTGTCATCTTGTGCTTGTGAGAACAAAATGTCTCCACAAGAGATGAAACCCTCTAATTCGTCAGGATTACCGTTAAATACAGGCACGAATCCCAATACGTCGCTTAATCCTATAGGAAAGTTCATTCGAGAACTCTCTTCGCGTATTTCCGTACGTACGGTTTCTGCTGTTTCGTCCTCGCGATTTTGTATGAGCTCGGGCTCAGGTCTCTGCGAACGCGTACCCGGTTTATTTTTGTCGCTAACGACGTATTTGTGGAACAGACCTTCCCAAATGATGGTAAAAAGGGGTAGAGAACAAAGAGACTCAATTTTCATTTTGTCGTGGTACGATGGCCAAGAGAAAAGATAAGAACAACAAGATTAATTGTACCTTCAAACTTAGTTAGTTTGATCCTATTGGGTAAAGTGTATTTTTCCCTAAGATGAGAGAAACAGTTTCTTTTCGTTCGATGGGAGCAAGGCCTAAAGTGTCACGGGCAAAGAAGAGAAAAAGATCCCACAATGAATTTTCCGATGAGACGCAAATGATACCAAAAGAGAAATCCAAAGGAAAAAATTCAACCTAAGAATGCCCTAAACAACGCTTAAAGACAAAGACCAAGAATTTTAATTTGTCCGCTATTGTTATCACATGAAGAGTGTAAAAATCTTCCCCAAAAAGCAGAAATAATTTAAGGAAAATATATGTATATATGTGTGTTAAATTCAAATAGGTATATAAAAAATAAAAATCAAATTTTGTAGTTTATTTTTGGGGTTTTTATTTGTCCCCTATTTGATAAATAAGTTGTTTCAATTTTGGATAATAAACGTGTATATGTATAGAAAGAATTTTTGATAAATGGTTATATATATATATATATTAAAAGAAAAAATATATTTAAATTTTGCCTCTATTATACAAGTAAACAGAAATTTTCTTTTTATTTTATTGCTTCTTTTGTATAAAAAATTTGAGTCAAAGAAACATGTATGCTGAGGAAAAATCGTTTGTTTATTATTTTGACCCGGGCATCCCCTTTTGATTTTAAAAACAGTAAAATGAATTTACTTTATTTTAGGGAGTTGATCACTATGACAAGACCGACATTAAAAATTTTACTTTAATCGGCTTCACAAAAGTTACATTAATTTTACTATGAAGAGCTCTCTTAGTCTCCTTGAATTTTTCACTGTATATTTAATAAAAATGAAATTTTTTTACCTTAAATAAACTGGATACTGTTGTCCATGTACTGCTGACGTAGCTGGCAATGTCCACTTCACAAAGATATACCAGCTTTTTCCTGTCGGTGTCGCCGCTGCTGTCGTCACTGCTGGATGTGGTCGTCTCCGCTTGTCACTTTTATTATTTTGTTTGTTTTTCACTCTGCCGGTGTCTAAGCCCCAGGCGACGCTTTTAGAAGTTTTAAAATTTTAAGTCACTTTGCCGGTGTTTAGCCCCGGGCACGCTGTTTTTATCAAAATTTGTTTTGAATTAATTATTATTTTCCAATGTCACGCTTCTTGTTACTCCTGGTAGGGGATATTGGGAATCAGTCCGATTCACTGCTGCCACCAGAATTTGGATTGTTTTGATCCTTCTTCTTTTGTTGGTAGGGGATGTTGGGATCCTGTAGCGATTCTAACAGATACACACAATTCACAAGCAAAAATAGTGAAGAACACCGAACGAAAAATCGAATAAGAAAAATACATCAGAACCGTATACCAAGCGATAAAATAAAAATAATTCATATCAGTGGAATGAATATAGCCGAGTTTGGAAATCAAATTCTAAACACGGTCAGTAGTCTGATGCTTCACTGCTTCGCTTTTCAATCGTTTCATCGTGTGTTCAATTCACCTTCTTCACTATCCTTGCTTAACGCCAAATTGGTGACCGCGAACGTGAGTTAAAGTGAACACGCACGTACAATTTAAAACGGTAAACCGCGTAAAAACCAATTGTAAAAAAGTGAATACGCGCCGAAAAATAATATGCACACGTGAAAATAAAACAGTTCCGGATAGATACAGATACCAGTTTGAATCTAGGTATCTGTGTGAGCAGGATATTGTTGAGGGTTGAGAATGGCAGTGAGATTTCGATCGTCACCGGGACGAGAGATATAGTTCAAATATCCGTCCAAAGAGGAGAACGGTAGAGAACTCCATCGAGGAGGTCGACGGGAAGCTGCGAGGACGTGAGGATCGAGAATTATGCCGAGCTGCCACCGACGGCAACATTAAAAATTAAGTGTTCAGCTTTTTTTCAATTCGCGAGTTAACTTTATTTAATCGGGCGCGGCACAGAAAAGGAACAAACGGTCGAGCGTGTGTTATCGGATTACGTGTGCGTCGAGTCTCGCAAAGACTAAAGTAATGTTTAAATTCGATATAAACACGAAACAATAAAGATTACAATTCAAAATTTCAAAGGAACGTTTTCACGGTGTTTCATTTGTGTGCCGAAATTCGTTGGTGTTAGGTATTGGACGGTGTTCGGTGGAACACTTGCGACCTACCGGAAAACATCCGCCAAAATCCCAAACCGCTTCTTCTTCTGTGGTAGATTGTTCTAAAATCCACGACCACTGGAGCCAAAATTGTTCTATCCCACTGCTGCCACCAAAATTTTGTTTTGCTGTTGTGGGGGTTGTTCCTCAGGAAGCGCGTTTTCTTGTCCTGAAAAGGACGTTTGATCTCTTTATGGATTGCTCCTGGAACAACACACTTCAGCAGGGGGTCGTTGCCGTGCTTCCTCTGACCCAGAGGGAAGAGCAACGTCCTGATTGTTCGTAGGACGTTACCTAGGGGATAGCGTCCATATACTCTGCTACCTTGGTACCGGTTCCTGTACCAATTCATGGAGTCGTCCTGGTACAAGAAAGAATTATCCAACGTTGGTGACAACACACAATTTTCAAAATATTAAAAGAAGTTTCAATTTTTGTTTAAGTTTTATTGTTGATGTAATATTTGAGTATTACTGCAGATGTAAAACTTGCATTGGAAAAATTACTGCTCGGTGGCCGGAGGATTTAGATACTGCGGCCTCGAGATCGTTTTGCTATCCCTTTCTAAAGGAAAACAATTCGAAAATTGTATCGATTTTTTGGGTATTTCGAGCGAGATGTTGTATTTACACAAGATAAGAATGAATACTTACGAAATTATTACGCAGATGTGTGAATGTATCTGCTTTTGGTTTTTGTTTGTTTTCCTGAATGGAAAATTTTCAGATAGAGATAATGATCTCTGAATTTTTGGATTTGGGTGATGCTGTGGGGCAAATGTGAAACGTAAACGAATATTAGATTCGTTTATTGTAATTTTTAATTTTAATTCGGATTTTGGATTAATAATGCCGTGGGGGCAAATGTTAAGCGATAAACGAATGTTTGATTCGTTTATTGCGAATTTTGGGTCATGTTTGGGTTTTTGTGGGTTTTGATATGTTTTTTGGTTTTGGATTAAGATAGCTAGGATTTGGATGTAGGAATGGGGGGAAAAGGTAGTAGGGCTTTTTGGAGCACTACATGGGGATGATTTTTGCATGTTAGGTTAGGATTATGGGTTGGTTCTCCGTGTGGTATAGAGAGCCCCCACGCAAGCACCAATCCGCTTTCTTTTGTGGATCCTCGATTGTTATTAACTCCTCGTTAGAATTGACGTATTCCAGGATAAGTCCTGCGTTTATCAGCGTGTGACAATTCTCGAGGATGAGCAGAGCTGGCAGACATGGATTGTCATTATAATCTTTCCTTTTAAATACTTTATTAAATTTTTGGGAACATATTTGTCCGCTAGGCTTAATGGCTTGAATTTTGTTGTTTCAGTCGTCATTAATTACTGATCTATAGTTGCCACCGATCAGCTTTTGAAGGTTAATGATTAATTACTTAACTGTTTTTATTTCCTGGCAATTTGGATCGTTGGACATCTGTAGAGCAGTTTCAGCGTAGAGAGCAGAATGCTCTTTTGCCTATATAGAGCGTCAATCGTTGAGTTTCTGTATCGGCTTTGTAAAGCCATCCATGTGAATTACTTTTGGGATTATTATGAAGATTCATGTCAGTCGGTGGATCTACTCCATTGGAGTGTAATTCTATTTTTATTGGCCGATCAAAGCGCGACCAGTGTGCTTTTCGATCGTTAAAAGAATGTATCTGGTCATTCTACTCGTAGTGAGTGTTCGTTTGGAACATGAATTACGGCGCCTAGTCCGTAATTCATCGTACCTGATTATAATATATCATTAGAGCACTATCGGACTCGGTTATACGAAAACAATGTTTAATAAAGTAAATGTTTACTTGTAAAATGTGTTAATGCTATATTTTTAAGTGTATTTAACTTACCTCCGTCCCGCTGGTGGTTAATGCCAAACTTCTTCAGGTGGTTAATGACAGCCTTCCTCAGATACGGAGGGGGGGCTGTCAGTCTACTGAGCCCGGATAATGAAAGACGGTTTTTTGAATATTTTAACGGTCTTAATTTTATTTAATGTTTAATAGTTAATTTCAATAGTGGTGGCCTCCGGATTTCGACTCATCACGAATCCAAAATGGGTTATTGGGAATTGAATCAATGTACGACAAATGGACTTTCGGTAAAATTTGTCGTGCATATGATTCACTTTGGGAACATGATTGAGATTATAGGTAAGGGTGAGGTAATTGGTTTTCTTTGTATAATAATGGGATTGAATGGGAGTAGGGATTTATGATCACTACAAATGCAAAGGAATGTTTTAATTTAAAAACGTAAATTGTTTGAAATATTTGTATTTAATATTTAAATTATTTAAATGTCTTATATGTTATTTATTTTTGTATGTGTTTTAATGTTTTCTCGCTGGGACACAGGTGGTGGGGGAGTTACTACGGAACACACTCGATGGAAACAGAGATAAGTTTGCGTACGAATAGGATGTCTGTGTTCTTCCAGGGTTTTTAAGTTAACTGATTTGAGACGATTGTTGTCAGGGGGAAGATAAGACCCTAATTCATCGAGAGGGAAACGTAAGAAACGACGTTGAATGCTCTCAATTCTGCGAATGTGCGTCTGCTGATATGGGGACCATACCTGACTAGCATATTCCAGCCGAAGACGGAAAAATGACATGTAGAGGGACCGAGTGACATACGGATTGGAGAATTCTTTAGACCACCGGTTTACAAACCTAAGGGTTGAGGTGGACCGAAAAATCATGGCATCAATGTGTGTGATATACTTTTTTGTGAAAACGTTATAGACTGGCATTTAGCGATATTAATCTCTAAGCAGTTTTTGGGACACCAACCCGAGGAGATCTGCTTGAAGCAATGCAGAACTAAGTAGTGACATGATCGCTGTTATGTTTGTTATGTAAAACTTCTGTTATGTTTGTTTGTACCTCTCTTGCAGGCATTTTAATACTATTGCGTAGTTCTTCTATGATTGGTGAATTCTTTACATAACCTGCCATTTGAACGTATGACACACTAGGTGCCGCGAATTTGTTGTATGAAGGAGTTTTCAGTCGTTTCTCTTCTTCAACTTGCTTTCCAACTTCCAACTTTACTTTCAGCTGTTGATATTTAGAACTACCGCCAAAGTTAATAGGATGGCCCTAATTATTTCAGATGATGCAGGATCATTTATAATTGTTCGGAAGCTGTTTTTGCCCAACGGGCATTCCCCCCTAATGTTGCCGTTTAGACTGTTTGCGCATCTAAACTGTAAAATATTAAACTAAATTGCATGTTTAGTCAACATCTATACAAATTTTAGCATTTTAAAATATTCATCCCATTTAAGAACACTTAGTTGTTGCAGTCTGTAGGATGAAAACATAGATAGATAAACCACTTCACAGGTTGAGTAAACATACTTCATGCGTACGTGCGTACCACTATATGATTAAATAGACAAGATCACATTCTGTAAATTTCATTAATTTAGTCATCTTATAGTTTGACAAATGACGCTTGTGTGTCGAACCACTTTATCATCATCTAGTCTTAAATACCTACTGTCAGCACGTATTTGAATCACCATCGGAGATTACAACGTGATTAACAAGGCATTGATGGATGTAGACTGAGAAAAATACACAAGGGCCATCACATCGAGATGGACCAAATCAATACACATCCAAACTAAAGATTTATTACCCAATGACGATAAGAAAAGGAAGCTTCCAAGATATGAAGAGGCAGAGTCAGGCATCTGGCATTTTTTTATTTTCCAGAAACTCGACGCCACTTGGCTAGAAATGGTGATATGCGGACATGTTTACAGGTATCATGGGCGGCAAATTTAAGCACGAGGGAATCATGTTAATAGCAGATTCATTAGCTGTGGAAATAACGCAGCTGCATATCCGTTGTTAATGAATATTAAATATCACCCGTTTCATTACGAACGGTAGTAATAAAGTAAATTATTAATTAGAAGAGAATCCATTCCTTGTTAAAAGTAGATAAAACATATAATTAACGGGGCTACTGAATAATAATTTTTCCTCACTATTCTAAATTGCAGCAAAAATTTAAATGAAGTGTGCTTCTCGTTAGGTAAGTCGGATATTATTAGTCTAAGGACAGTGATTTTACAATCAAAGTCCACAATTTTGATTCAGGACATTGAGGTTAAAAATAAAGATAGATTCGATTAGTCGTCTATTAAATTTAGCTGTTGAATGTAACTTACTTTCTTATATAGGACTTAGCCGTTGGCTTCTACAGCAACCGAGAGTAGCTCACACGGATTGATACCTGGTGCCTGCAAAAGTACATTTCATTAATTAGACAAATGCATTGGTATACCTCGCTATTTATGCGAATTTTGAATCAAGGTTGGTGAATCAAGGTTCTATGACTGCCTATCATTTCAATTAGATTGCATATTATACATTTCCTGATCTAAACGGACTAACGCAGGCCACCCGACATACAAAAGACTAAAGGAATGTGTGCTGCCTATATCTTTCTAATACACATTCGTACAGATGTAGGATATTAAGTTTAACTGCGGTATCTAGTCGTAAAATATTCGCCGCAATGCTCGCAAGTAATCAAAAATCTACTCCAATAGTAATCGAATATGGATGTGTGTATTTCGAAGACTTATTCTAAGTTACAACCCAATCCCATTAAGAGAATTATTCGTAAGAAACACTTATTGCTAGACATTAGTCGTCTCTTTCAACGAAGATCTCTTCAAAATCCATATGCGACTTAGGAGCCACTCTAATGCTATGAAATGCGAACTCTTTGGAATCAACATATGCACGGTATAACATACGTATTAGCATATATTACATAAATTTGATTATCTTCTGCATGGTTAGAAAGTAAATCCGCATGATAGTGTTATCTTTTTAGATCTATCTAGATTTAGAAATGTTTAGCCAAGAATACCTTTCTAATTAACTTTGTGGCGGGAAACAGAAAGCGGAAATGTGCAGTCGCATGTACCACAACCGTTTGGGGTATTGAATTGCTTGTTGACTTATATAAATCCCAAACCATCTCCTTCTTCTTTCCTCACTATGTCGGATTAGTCTATAGCTCTTTATCATTAATGAGAATATGTGGTCAGGTTGCTTGGCGTTTAATCACACAGCCTTGAAACATAAGCTAATGGTTTGACGAGCCCAAGAACTCGTTTCGTCCTTTATTTCGTTTTTATTATGGTAACAGTTAAGGAGCATATCCAATAAGTTTTCAAAAACATCAACAACGTTAAGACGCCATGTTAGTTTGTGATTTACACACAAGCAAAAGAATAGAAGCAGAAACATCCTTCAGAATTCTCATTCCCAGCCCTAGACGTGGTCCTACTGTTACATAATTACCCAGAGTCGCGTCCTTTTTGCCTAAAAAAACGATTCTTTAAATCCCCCATATCGATTTACCTACCTGAAATCATCAATACATCCTGCTGTTTAACAACTGCAAAACATGGGTAGACGGTGCTGTTTCTACATAGAGTTACGTGGTAACCTCCCCTCCCGCCGTTTTCCCACCTAGGGGGAGTGATATATAAAGTTTTAACACCTTCTGCTCTGCAGGCAAAACATTACATCATACAAGAGACATTTGGTCTTATTTAATATTCTGCATACAAAACATTTCGAAGCGAAACATATTGCTCCTTCGAGTCCGATCTCAAGGACTGTGACAAAACGAAAGACATTAAAAACATAAAACACAGTGTGCAGTGAGTGACAGCGTCGTAACTACAACCGCGACTGTGATCCTGTGACGACAGCCCCCATCAAGAGAACTTGGAGCAACGAGAGAGCAACGCCAGAGAACAGATGTGTGGCATTTTAATATCTTTATTTAATATATATCTATAATTATAATATAAATTAAATTAATAAAAATGAGCAAAGACAAATTGGGGGCCATTGTCGATTTTTTAAGAATTATATTTTTATTTAAGGGGACATTCAGGTTTGTCGGGTCCCCCGGTTTGTTCGTACTTTAGGATCCAAGCGAGGTTTGTCGTGGTGGAACTCATATATATGAAACTAACTAAAACTCAGGCAATCGCAGGTCACAGGCAGTACGCCCGAATGTAAAAACAAGATACACAGTAGCGACTATCCATTACCGCTTATGAAGATGTTGTTCAGTCGCACAAGATTGCGAAATATTCAAAGAAGTGGCAGTTGGCCCAAGCCAACAGCGAAGCAAATTAATGCCCATAAATGGATAGTCTGCATCTTTCTAAATACACGGTAGTTGCCACCTATGATACGAATTTGTATCCGCGGGAGACCCGACCCTTTAATGACCTATAACTTTGGAACCGCCTAAGATTTCGTTTCCAAATTTTAACATATTGTAGCGAGCTTAGGGTTCGCTGGATTAATTATTTTAAAATAAATAAGAGCCGTTAAATCGAATTTGAATTTATATAACACTTTATTAGTCCGTAATACAACCGTTACTTATACCGTACGCTTAACGATTTCTTTATTATCGCTTCCGTACTTATCGCGTCTTTTACTGCTTACTTCTCACTCGAGACTTATCGCTTGTTTCACTGTCTTACTTATAACTTTAACTTATTCTTCCGTTCTGTGTGCGACGTATTTATACCGTTTTTCCTCATTCTGATTTGGTGTATCGTTTCCGTCCGCTCCATAGTCTTGAATGTTCTATTCCAGTTTTCCAGTACCTCCTAAAATAATCTAGTACTTTGTTTCGGACTTTCTCGAAAATTCCAGTACTGATTGTCATATGCGTCACACTACCCTCCGCCTAGATTAGTTCGTCCCGAACTAAGTTCACTGATCCTGGGTTAACAAAAGTCGCCAGTCGGTCACGATGTACCACTTTCATCTTGGCGTTCGGTCTTCGCTGAATCCTATAGACAACGTCGTTAATTTTTGTGAGAATCTTATACGGACCTTCCCAATGTTGCTGCAACTTCGGAGACCTACCTTTTTGACGATGAGGGTTATAAAGGCATACGTTATCGCCTGCATTAAATCCGGATGCGTTGGCTCGAACGTCGTACCTTGTTTTCATCCTGTCACTGGATACCTTGATTTGCTTTCGAACCAAATGATGAATCTCATCGAGGCGATTTCTCCATTCGGCTACGTAGTCTTCGGTCTTGTCTATGGCGTATGGAGGTATTCCGAATCGCAGATCGGCTGGTAATCCTATCTCCCGTCCAAATATAATTCTTGCTGGAGAATGGCCCGTCGTGTCGTGATTAGCCGATCTATAGCTCATGAGAAAGGTTTGTACATATTTGTCCCAATCTCGTTGGTGACCACTAACGACCTTCGATAAATACTCTGTCATTGTTCGGTTGAACCTTTCGACCATTCCGTCTGACTGCGGATGTAAGGGTGTGGTTCTGGTTTTCCTTACGCCCAGTGCCGCACAGATGCCTTGAAATATCTGTGATTCGAAATTTCGGCCTTGATCGGAATGAAGCTCACAGGGAACTCCATATCTGCTGATCCAATTATTGATTAGCTGCTCAATGACGGTTGTTGCTTCTTGGTTTGGAATTGGAAGGACTTCTACCCACTTGCTGAAGTAATCCATGATAACTAACATGTATTTGTTGTTGTCGTTTGTTTTTGGGAATGGTCCTGAGATATCAATCGCAATTCGCACGAAAGGGGCACCCACGTTGTACTGCTTCATAGCGCTCCTTGGTTTTGCCGTTGGTCCTTTGGTCGCAGTGCAAGTTGTGCACTTCCTACACCAAGACTCGACGTCATCTCTCATGTGAAGCCAGTAAAAACGAGATCGTAATTTTGAAAGCGTCTTATTAACTCCCAAATGTCCACCGGAGGCCCCGTCGTGCATTTCTGTTAGAACCTCTTTCACTTTTAATGGTGGGACTAGAATCTGCATTCGATGGAATTTTCCGTCCGCGGCTTCCCATTTACGCTTTAGAATTCCATCTTCCACCAGCAAGGAATTCCATTGTGCCCAATATGCCTTAAATGTCCCACTCTTGTCGGAAATATTGTTCCAAGTTGGCCGCTCGTTCTTTTCTTTGTATTCCAGAATTAGCGACATATCTTCATCCTGAAGTTGAGCTGCGCGTATAGCATCACTCGTCCACCCATCTAGTGCTTCTACTTGTACATTTCGCAGGTCGTACGCCTCTTCTTTCTCTTCCACTCTATGACAATGTTTACAATCTGGCTTACATGGTCTTCTTGATAGAGCATCAGCGTTATTATGCACCTTCCATTGACGGTGGGAAATTTGGAAATCGTACGTTTGAAGTCGTTCGATCTATCGAGCTATTTGTCCTTCCGGATTCTTAAAATTTAACAACCATTTCAGGGCGGCATGATCCGTCCGAAGGTGGAATCGACGTCCGTAGAGGTATTTATGGAAATTCTTAACAGCTTCTACGACAGCCAGCAGTTCCTTTCTTGTTGCGCAGTAATTTCTCTCTGGCTTAGATAGAACTCGACTATAATATGCGACAACTCCCTCTTTACCATCGACTTCCTGTGACAACACTGCT